>CM036592.1:15905189-16568189 GCA_020745705.1 Hemiprocne comata
TGTTAGACAAACATACACTATGTGTCTATATGTATAAAACAAATATACTGTTATATATATCCAGAGAAATTCACCATATTGTTGACACCAGAGTTCTAAAACATACATCAATATGAGCACTATCTCCAATACTCACTATTATTACTTTTCTTGAAAGAGTTACTACATGCATTTTCCCCATCCACTTCTGGGACATGAAGATATATGAAGATAACTGTTCTGATTTTCCAATATTAAAGAGCTGCTCCTAAAATGCATGCACAGGTTTGGGTGTAAAACAACTAAAACCACACAAAAGTTATTTTGTGGCTTTAAACTCACTAAACCTAAATTAACTTTACTTTCACTGGATGTAGAATTTACATTAACCCATTTATTTAAAAGGGAAAACTTCCAAGTGCTAGAAAAACCATATAGACAAACTGATAGACTAGACTAAATAAGCTCTCATTTGAGAAAAAACAAAACTAAACAAACAAAACCCAAATCAAGCAAACCATCATCACTGCATAGCCAAAAGGCAGATTTCCATTTTTGGCAACCATGTGCAGACCATGTATACTGTCAATTATACTTTAAGACTTGTTATTTACTAGTTCATAGACCCTTTTAGCAAGGAACTATACTGCCTTCCTCATTATGACACAGTACTCCTCAATCTTAAAGTATACACAGAGTTTGTTTTAAAAATTACGTTTATGATTGTTTTAAAATTAAGTCTTCATAAAGTTTGTTGGGTTTTTTTGTCAGTATATGTCAAGGCTGGCATATCAGGTAATGGAGATTATTGGGACCTGTGAAGGGTATATTAAATTCCATACAAGCACACATTTGAGGTTAGTTACTTAAACATTCACATAGAGCCTTACTAAGGGTAACAGTATTCTGGTTCAGATTCATGGTTCATGGATAACCTTTACCAGTTCCTGTACTGTTTTCCATTTTAGCAACAAGAAAACAGAACACATCCCTGTGAAGTACTGGAACCCCATTTTATGGCTAAGAATCTAAGAACCAAGACAAGGAGAAGGAGATCATGGAGTGCAAAAAATTCTTTTACACACACCCCCTCCTCCCCTCAGCTAGTCTTGTAGGATCTTAGTCATCACACTTCACAAAAATCTGAATTGACCCACATACTCTTCAGCCAATCAATCTTTTCAGTATAGTAGGTTTTGAAAAGGGCCAGCAATACTCATTGGGAACAGTACCATTAACATTGCATTCAAAAAAAGAAAACATTGGAAACCAGATCCTTGCTCTCCTACTCTGTTGATATGCTCTAGTATTAGCTAACGTATGGTAATACAAGAAGAGTCTCGTAGTGATGTAAAAGGCAATGAAGACATCTATAGAATAATGTTCATGTGCAGCCAAAATGAAGAAAATTCCAAAGAGATTCAGGACCCAGGACAAGGTGTGCAAGAAGTTCCAGCTCCTTGGTGTATCTAGGAGAAAACAGAAAGTGACTAGCCTTGAATGTCTCAAAAATCTGGGTCATTATGAAATCCAGGCCTAGATACAGAAAGTTTTTATACAGATTTTTCATCCAAAAATACGATGAAGTTACAGTCTTCATACGTAAATACTGTTTACATCCACAGGTCCAATAAATCCAGTCAAAACCACCACACTTGTCATAAATGCCTATCACTTCATGACTTCATTTACAAATACAGCTATTATGCATTTCTGGATTAACAGAGCATCTAAAATGGTTTAGGATCATGCAAAGCAGAATTCTTTGTTCAACCAACTTCTTTTCATTTAAATCATGCCTTTTTCTACGTAATAAGGGAGAAAAGGTCATAAAGCATACACTACTCTCTTATTGTAGTCATTCCATCATAGGTGAACTCAAATTAACTTAGCTTGCTACATAATGTATCAACTCACACTTCATATTTACAGAAGAGCAGTATTGTTTCATATATTCTCAATCATTATGAGGTTTGGTGTTTTGGCTTTATGGACTGTATTAGATGTACAGCTACCTAGTTGGGTATTTTGCCTGTTAGGGGTCAGTGGCAAATACCTAAGGAAGTGTATAGGAAAAGACAATCATAAAGATCTCCTCCAGTGTTCTCCCAGTAGCAAGCTAGAAAGCCTTTCTAATTTTCTTCTCTCACAGGTTCTTTCACATGTGCCCTATTTATCCTTCCATTAATCCAGGTGGTGCTGCTCCTTTGTTGTCTGCAAGTGGATGGTCACAAACCTGAGGAAGTGCACAGCAATCTGAATTTATACTTGTTGGCTTAAAAGTTACACTCTGAAATCTTTGAGGAGGTCAAGCAGCACATATTCTTAATACTTAAGGACACTTAAGTGTTTACACTCTCACACCCTCGGCTGACGGCAGTCAATACATATTCTCAATGCTTAAGGACACTGAAGTATTGACACTCCATACTTACATTCTGTGACAAAGAAGTTGAGCATGGTCAGGACGACAGTGTGGCCACTGAACATGTAATCTCCACATGTATGTACTCCAGTCAGAGTCATTCCAAAGCCACTCCATATTGCAAATGCCCGCTGGAGTTTTGCCCAAACGTTGCCATACAGCTAAAACACAGTGATAGTAACCTTGA
The DNA here is from genome assembly GCA_020745705.1 of Hemiprocne comata. NCBI lineage: Eukaryota > Metazoa > Chordata > Aves > Apodiformes > Apodidae > Hemiprocne > Hemiprocne comata. The sequence continues at coordinate 15,907,781 of CM036592.1, forward strand.
GTAAGTTGCAAACACACTGCTCAAACAGTATGTCTTTAAAGTTAGCTGTGCAGCACTGTGTTTTGAATACCATTTATCATGTTGGATCTTTTATTAAAATGCAGGTTAGCACATCATTTAATTTTATTGTGGCAGTGAGTCACATTAGTAACTACCATTACTAATTGTACTCATCATCCCTCTGATGAATACTGGAATTTAGAGCAAGTATTTTGTTGCAAGTGATTTACATACAGAGTCTGCCACCTTTTTTAGAATGTATTTAACCACCCAACATGTCATTGCCAAGCTTCCAACATATTCAGCTCAAACCGCTTCCAACTAAAAGTTCGGATAAAACCATAAAATCCCATGTTCTATGGAATATCCCTTATTAGAAGGGGTAAAATAATAGGGTTGTGTTTTTTTCCAAAACCATGCATCCAACAAGACAAACAAGTGATTACTCCACTTCCAGCCTTTCTTCATGAATTCAGTATCTTAAGCGCACACTTCTCTCATGTATTCTCTCCGGTTTGCATTGTGAAATATTCTGACCACCCTTCTGCAAGTAACTATCTCCTCTCCAAAGTGGCAAGTGCTTCTAAACCCCCTAAGGATGCTTACCTGCATAACGGCAATTAATTAAGGGGCGTGGAGGGGAACAGGAGAGAAACAACACTGCTCTTACAGACACACATCTAATACTGCAGTCACAACATGCCTAATCGTATCGTAAGTAAAATTAAAAAAAAATTTAAAAGGAAACAGGAAAAATAATGTAAAGCGTTTCAAATTTTTACCTTTCCAGTACACTGTAAGTGCTGTCCTGGCACAGAGAGTGAGGTAACAAACATTGTAACACAACGTAGTAAGAATACTGTCCCCATGAGGCTGCACAGCCTTCGCAGAAGTATGGATCTGGGAAAAGTACACAGGAACTGAGTGCAAGAATCCTAATATATGGTACTTTTAAATAAGGAAACAGAATAAAAACATTTCCCATACTCCAGCTCAATCCCATGAAGTCCCTTCATCATTGTTGCAAGTTTCACAGAAAAAAAAAACACAACTATTTTTTTTTAACTTGCACTGTAATGGTATGGTTCTGCCTGACAGGACGAGACACTGCAGCAAGCTTACTGTCACCAAAAGGTAGAGCTCCACTCCCCTGCAGTTACACTAATATTAGGTTTTGGCACTCATACGTTCTGTTGGCGAATTGGTAAAAATTTAACTTAAAATACACATGCACAGAGAAGGGTTTTCTGCCCTTCAATGACAGCAACCTGCTACACTGGCTCAGTCATCCTGTGGAATTTCATTCTTAGAGGATTTTCTTATATACAAATGTGTTACAGTATGGGAATATATACTGACAACTGTCTGAAATACATACGTTCTGAAGGAAATTGCATATAAATCTGGTAAAGTCTTTTTAAGATTCACAAGTCTGCATTCTTGATTAAATGCTCCCTAATCCATTTTAACAGGGAAATATTAGATGCTTACAAGATTCTCACTGAATGGGAAGTCTTAAACAACCATAATAAATTTTTGTTACAATCCTTTCTCTGAATCAAAGTACCAGTTAATTTGAATTTTATATACTGTACCTGTGTTTGTGAAGCAGAAGAACCAACAGCCAAATGTAGCAAAGAATTACGCCACATACTTCAGTCATAGCAAAAGCCCATGGTATCCTAGGGACACTAAAAAAACCCAAACAAACAGGGATGAAGCAAGAAAGAGTTAACTTAAAATAAAAAGTGTAGTCTCAGTATTGGGAATAAAGGCATATAAAGTTCTAACTACAAAACTAACTTATTTTAGTCTGACAACAGTTTAAATTACAACCAAAAATTATTTTAGTAGATTGAATTAGAGATAATTTTAATTAATTTTAAACTATGTTATGTCCTTTCTAATAATGTATTTTCACCACACATTTACACAGAATTCACTAAGTCAAAGAAAATCTCTAGTATGCTCCCTTAACTTACACATGTGATTTGCTAACAGGATGTGTTCCTCTACCATTGTTTCCCAACAACCTTTTTCATTCTGATACAAACTTGCATCACGTCAATTATGCTGCTTTAGCTTCTAAGAATGCCCTGTCAACACAAGTAATGAAATGCTGCAAAGCCCTAAATCCTAGACATGTAATGAAGCAGAACTATACAGAAAAGCATTAGGAAAAGTAGAATTGTTTTCTACGTTAGACTTGAGTGACAATCACTACATGCAAACCTTTTAGCCTTGCTTGTCAAGAGATTTAAGACTTTCTTGCACACGTATGGCACCAGTAACAATTCCAACTCCGCAATTTCACCAAAATACAGAGAGAGACCTCAAGAGAGGCTGCTCCTCGTAGTTTTGTGTTCTCCCAGATACAATGTGATGGCAAAGGCTGCTCAAATGCTAGCATCGTAACAATCCCCTCGCATTGTTTTGCGAGCTGCTGCTTTCTGACCTCTCCCATCCTCCTGCCCACTGAATACCGTGCTGGTGCCCTGGGAACAAAATCCAGTAATGTCATAGCTCCCATTTTCTCCCCCCTCTTCCACTCTCATGGATATGGCCATCCTTGCTGAGATATACCTAAATTTATGAGGATTCTCAACACTTACTCAAAAGATTACCATCTTCATGATAACCATTCATGAAGATGGAAATTACAGTCAGGGATAAGGAGATCACAAAGACTGAACTCTTAAATAGTTTTATCTTTTCTTTTAAAACTCTCTAGGCAATTAAGTTATCTACAGTGCAAGTGTACTTCATCAAAAGGAGCACTTATACCCCGTTAAATCTAGTCAATTACTAGAATTTCACCTTTACTATTGTGTTTCTTTTCTGCCACAAGTGGAATATTTTCTTTTTAAAATGAGCAGGTACTATGTAAGTCACAACAGCATTTTAGTACACAGATACTCTACTATTAAAAAAGATGCTGGTCTATTCTCTCTACTTCAGAGTTTTCCTGAACCATCTTCAACAACTTGACAAGGCAAGACAGCAAAAACACAGTATCAATGCTATTCCCTTTCAATTTCCGTGCTCACTGGCAAACCAAAATATTCCTTCATCCGAAGTTTTTCTACAAGACACATTAAGCTTCACAGCAGCATGTGGATTTCAGAAAAAGCACATGGCTGCTTATCCATGCCAGCTGACCATCACTCATTTTACTACAATGAGGGAATGGACAAATTAATTCCTGTGTTGCGATTAGCTAAAGATGTAGAATTAAATATAAATTGGGTAGAACAATAGCTCTGTTTATTTTCCCTTGAGGAGACTAAATCTCTGCATCTAACTGATGAGCATTTCAATCTTAGCCAGAGCCAAGGCATCTTCAAATTAAACTTCGAGAATGAAGACAAGACAGCCTATACTTTAACCGTCAAGTTACTAGTTTGTTTTAAAGAAAATTTCTTACCTATCGAGAAATATGTCTGGTAGAGGTGGGTAAGTTTGCATGTCAGGTACTCTCTCATGTACTATAACCATAACGAATGATGTAAAGCCAAACACGATGAAGACATAGACACAACTTAAAATCGTCTTCCAATACTCTGGGTCCAGTCTTCTTGTAGAGTGCTTGTTTTTGCCATTTGCATATTGATAGTGATCACCATTCACGTCAGTAATTGCTCCATCATAGTCCCGAGGAACTTCACCATTACAGAACCAATCTGCACCCTGTAAAGAACCAACACTTGGGCACACTGTGCCAACATGACTATCGCTGTTGTAACCCAGCTCTTCTAGGACATCAATGTGTTGCTTCTGTAGCTTGCGTATGGACAACATTAGCCTCTTGATATCTCCCAGGACTTTGATTTCCAAAGGAGGGGATCGTAAATCATATTCAGTGAGTGTCAGCAGTGTAATTCCATCTAGCCTGTGTCTATTACACAAAACATCCACATATTCACAGAAGCCTTCTTCCTTCAGCCACTTGGCCACATTCTTGGTAGTCCAACGTCGAATGCAAAGGTGATTATTCCCTGCCATCATCCTTCTCTCTCCACCAATAGAATTGACCTGTTACACATTGGAAAAAGAGACAAGACCCAAATGTTTAATGAAGATTAGTGAAATGCCAGTGTATTTTGTGTGATTTTAGATGCTTAATTAGCCAAAAGCTTTTTATGTAAGATACAGCTAAAAAACAGACATATAATTTATTAGGTAAGTAAGTGAAAAATGCTTTTAAAACATTTTTTAATTCAAGCAAAACTAAATTAAAATTATCTTGCTTGCTCCCAAAGAGAAATGTAAAGCTACCAAGAAGCAGAGCATTTCCTAGATGTACCCAGGCTACTTTCATTCTTTTGTTAAAAAATATAAATCTGAGTTTGTTAATTACACTAGGTAATGAAAAAAAAAGATTACTCTGTTTAAATACCAGCTTAATCATTAGTCTTTTCCACTGTTTGCAGTTCATAAGCTGAGCAAGTATAGCCAGCAACCATGTAAAGCTGAATCAAAGATAAAATAATACATTACAGGTCAAATATATTCTGCTGTCTTAAAATACATACTGCAGCTTTGGTGGCATGACATTTCCCCTCCAACCCTCCCAAGCAAAGCTAAGACAAGGTATCTACAATAACATTGACCTGAGGCATCTTAATTGTATGTTGATGGTGCAGCCATCATATTTCTATCTTTGTTTGATCTCAGTAATTAAGATATACACTTATTAAATTGTTAGACCTTGAAAATATTCAGCTTTCAAAATAACTTCACTAGAAATTAAGCATTAGCTTTAATTCCAAATAATTTTCCAAAGTGATGTGGTAATTGGTAACATCATAACACACCAAAACCACAAAACATGTATTATCTTCATACGGATCTCTCAATAACTGTTTTCTTGACTCAAGAATATTGCTTGAAGGAAGGCAAGGCATCTCAGCAACATTTTAGTCACATAGAGGTGACAACTCACCACGACAACTTAAAACAACGATCAGGAAAAAAATAACCACAGAATGTTATATGGAATACATGAAAAAGTTTTGAAAGGCTGCTGGTGATGTAAAAGTAGTAAAAAGCTTATCCAATATTTAAGAGCCACTGCAGTATAGAATAAATTTGTGCATAATTAATACTTGGTGGCTTACGTACAGCTACCATCTAAGAAACAGCTACAACTTCACAACTCTTTTGTACTTGAAAAAAGTCTAATTAACTAGAATGCTTCAATCATGCCAACCAAAACTCAGAAAATACAAGACAGCACAATACACTAGTGACACATAAATCATTCAAGGTTTTCTGAAGGAAAGCAAGGAAACAGTCTATTTAATCTATTATTTAGCTTCTGCATATAGTAAGCAGGTACTCAAATATTCAACACAAAGTTTTACATAATTTTCAGGAGCACAGCTCTTCCCGAAACAGAAGCTCTTTTCTTCTTTTTAAAGAGGTCCTGCGCCTATTGTTACAAGTAGCTCTTATCATAATTATTGGATGCAACTTTTTCTTCCAGCCCACATCTAACAGGACCACACACTATTTTGTTCTATATCAGAGAAGATTAAAATTGTACAATGAGATTTCCCAGCAGTGTAAAAGAAATAATTTAGAAGAAAAATGAGCACACAAATCAAAGCTGCTCTTCTAAAAGAATTAAAGGTGTGACACTTCTGAAGATACTGGTTGCATATTAACAACATGCACTTAAAGTACTGTTTTAATTTCTTAAAACTTCACATACAGTCAATATGTAAATAAACTTTAATACCTTGATTTGAATAGTTGCCAAAACATTCATAAACCACCTACTATCTCCACATTTACCATACTCTTCCTTCTCCATATAAAAGGGTATTTTCTCATTTTTATGCTACTTACTATTTTTGAAAGTCTTGCTCAGAACAAATGTAACAACTACTTGGATCAGACAGCTATGAACAAAAGAAAATTACATTTAATTTGTAATTAATGATTAGTTAATTGACCTTTTTTGTACTACATATTTTTTATCTTACTCCAGTAAAACAAATACACCAACTTCAGCTGCTTATAGAATCATAGAATCATAGACTGGACTTCGAATAGAACAGAATCTGGGCTTCCAGATTTCCTTACTCAGAAATACAGATGAAATACTGAAAAAATTGCTAATTGCAGGTTTTTTTATACCGTTGTAATAATGACAAGTTTTTTAAAAGCAGTGAATTTAGACTTACCAAAAACACACTCGACTTACTGATTTATCTTCTAACCAAAGCAACTTCGGAGGGCTAAGGCAGGAAACTCTCCCTAGCCTAACCTACCAGAACTCTGTTCATTTGTAACAAGTCAAGTCGCCTAATGCCAGCCAGTTTCTTTGTCTGGCAGCAAAGCAATAAAAATCAACCCTTATCAAACACACAATAAAAATGACCTTACAACACTGAGTAAGCATACCCACCAAAGGTCACTACTGAATGGGCTGGACCTGGGAGAAAGTCTACATTAACCTTAAGATGCACCTGACAGGACCTGCTCCTGGTTTTAAATGCTGTCAAACACAGGACATTTAACCAACTGGGAAAGACAAAGAAATCAACAAAAGAAACAAGCACTTACACAAAACAAACTCCAGACTACTCATTTAGTGCCGGTTCTGTGGTTCAAAGGGTAAAAAGCACTTTCACTAATAATCTTAGCACCTGGAATACACCACTGACCTCTGTGCCAAACTGCTCCTGTTCATTTATCTCTGTGCCACGCTGCTCTAACATTTCTAACCGTAATGCAAGACTAACCAACCCAGCAGAAGAGTCCAAGTCACCTAGATAACTGTACATGTCTCCTGAAGGAAAACAACACTGGTAACTATTTTGCCTTCTACATTACCAGTTTTATTGCTGAAACCAAATAATGGATAACATTATTTAATGATGAATAACACTCATGAGTAACACAAAGCAAGCACGGACTTACGTGTCAAGACTTTTTGCCTGACATCAGCAATGTCCGTAGCTAGCTAGTTGATTACTTCCCTGCTATTGTGACTTTATATTTAGTCAACTCATCAGCAGTACATATCATGTGTCCCGTTTCCCTTTTTCCTCCCACAGCCTTTCAATTAAAAGCATTAACACAACTGAACATTAACTTCCTGTGCATGTGTGTAAGTATTTTTTTTCAAAGAAAAATGTTACTTTATGAGCCATGAATGTATCTACAATTTAGTTAGAGCATGTTCAGATATGAGATGCCTCTGAGACATTGCGTATATCCTAGCTGTTAGCAGAGTACTTTCCCTAGAGGTATATTTAAATATGGAAAATTAATCTCTCTCAAAATTATTATCCACAATTCTATAATGTTTTCCTCTACTGAATTACTGCCAGTCACCCATTAAGTCTTGAGGTAAAAATGTGCGAAGTTGAATACGATTATCACTAGTCTAACCAAGGAAAAGTATCATTTATATCACACTAACATTAGGCTGCAATGCTGTTAAAGAAACAAAACTCCATGACACCAGATTCATAGCTGAAGGGTTAAATAAGATCCTACTACGGTAGCTAACAAAATGATGACTGGATTTGTTTATTCCAGATACACATGCAAAACTCCACCAGCACCATTATTATTTCCCCACCTGCCCATGTGTGCCCACACATGCCCAGGTGACATGTCTCTTGGTGACATGCTAACGTGCCTCTTGATTTTTTTCCAGCTATGTTTAATTCCTACCATCCTTGAGAGGACTTCTAGGAAGGACATAGAAGTATCAGATCTCAAGTGATCTAACCTACACTTCTTTGTGAAAAGGTTCAAGATGAAGTTTGAATATAAGGCAACTGCAACTCAGCCCCTCCTTTGCTGAGTCTTCTGGCCTAGGACCATGACATCGCACACCTTGGGGGAAAAGTTTTTCTGTACAAAGGCTGCTCGTTTGCAATGTGGGCAAGACCCAGGTTTGAGACCCTGGCTCCCCAGCTTAAAAAACCCATACACAAAAACACATGCTGAGCCAGCCTGCAACAATACAGCTACTGTCACATACCAAGTTAGTCATGCTGTGCCAGAAAAAGAACATACAGCGATGCCTTATTATGCATCAAAATTCTCGGACACTGCTGACTTGCATCAGAAGCTTGTAACTTGCTCTTCCTGAAAACTCTACATTCTTCAGTGCTTATTTAATGCAAATAGCACCAAAAGGTTTCACTGCCATCCAGTATACAGTGACTCAATCCTTACCTTCTAAATGCCACCATATATATACTACAGTATCGCATAAACAAAAAAAGAACACTTGCAAAAACAACACGATTTTTCAAGGGTTTTTAAATTCAAAAGCTACCATGCTATATATGAATCTGATCAAACATGGCACAATCCCTACTATGAGATCAAAAAACTGGGTATTTTCCTGAAGCAAGCATACAATAATTTCAAATGCAGAAATATTCCTGTAAAACTTGCATTCAGTTTTACTTAGTGACTTTGCTATCAGAGTTGTTTCATAAACATTTCTAAGCAGTGAGATTATCTGCAGTATCTTAACCATACTCAAAGGTCTTAGTGACAGCAAGATAAGAAAATACATAAAGTCACAGTTGTTTAGTTTATTGTATGTCTTAGGTTTTAAACCATTAAGGAAGAAAAATTTTTCCAGAATTATTTATTGTAGTGCTGCACTGTGGAAAATACAGGACTGATACTGTAAAATCAAAGAGTAGCTCCATGCACTTAGAAGAGTCTGTTGGAACACCTCCATGCAAAACTGACTGCAGCTACTACAGAAAGTCTTGAAAGCTTAACATACTTAAGAACCACTAAGTGCAGTTACAGCAGCAAACTGAACAGAATACACACTGCTTGCTGACTCTTATACCTCATTAAACCAAGTGGGCCGCACTATACTCAAGTGAACACTAAGAGCAGCTCAACTCCTGATCTACCAACCAGCTAACAAAACATTTTTATCCTACAACCGTAATTCAAGGCACACACAAGTGATTTTTAAAGAACTGATCAAGTACTCCACCACTTATCTTAGGATGTAATTCACAGTATTTCATTAATATTTGTTCAAGATCTTGAACTTTTCACATGGTAAACATCAAGTGTCAAGTACTTTTTTCTCCAACTTCAAGCAACAGTTTATCCATCTCATAACAGCATGTTTGCTACTCTGTATCTTATACAATTTAGCAGTAAAAAAATGCAGGTTTGCTTTTCCCCTTTTATTTCTTTCTTTTCTTCCCACACCCTCATCTTCGGATGGAAATAGGGGAAAACATGAACGAACTCTCCATCCAAATTAATAACAGAACAATATCTGAAGTGAAACTGTGTTCGTTCTTACTCTCCACAATCATTTACAACCTGGTATTTCTGGTCTAGTTAAAATATAGAAGCTTTTCTCATCTTAGAAGCATTAAAATAAAAAAGAAATTAAAAAAAAGTAAAAGTTATGTGATTATCAATTAAACATTTACCATATGGTAATATGGTTTATGGATCTCAACCAGCTTAGCGGGCTGCAAAACTGAGCTCTGTACAAAGAACAGTTACATAGTAATTGTATACTACCAAAAGAAAAAAAACCAAACACCTCAATAAGCCAGCAAGATGATCACGTAGGATATCAAACAAGTTAATTTAAAATTCCTGCTCTTTACAAATGTACATAACATTTCCTTCACATCTAAATAGCACTTTCACAACAAAATCTTACAGAACTTCCCAAAACATTTCCTTCCACTGGGTATAAAAATCACTTTTCTCCAATCACGCAAGTTAATTCCACCTTTTTTTCTGTATCACAGAAAGCAAATGGAAGAACAAGACCACAGGCATATTTCCTTACTTCCAATACCCAGCAGCAAACATTCCCTACCAAACAGGAATGGATTAAAATATACATTTAAATGCCAGGAAACGTCTTGCCGAGTTCTTGTCACTCCAGAACACAGCATGATCAGCTGCTTTATGGAGGTGGCACAGACACACGTGTCCAGCTGCAGGAGGGAGCTCTATGGAGATGCAGCATAATTAGCTTGAGTGGAATCTTCCATCAAGTCATCTCGCAACACAGAACATGTGTCACGTTTTTACAAAATGAATTTGGCAAACTGAAGTATCAAATACAAACCCACTTTATCTCCGGTTACAAACCAAAAAATATCTGAAAATTTAAACTGCTTCTCACCTGCCTGTTCTTCCATTAACTTACAGAGGTTGAAAAAACCTACCCTTTTGAAGTACTATTGTTAAAAAAAGCAATCAACAACCATTAAGTGAACCCTCTGCGAGGCCACCTAATTAATGCCTTAGCAATGCAGATTTGAGAGACTGAGCGGCTAGCAGCGCCCGCAGTTTCAACTTTCTAAACACACACAGGCCTTAAACTCACACAAAATCTGTCCCTCACGGCAGCCTCCTGCATTTAATCCTGAAACTCCATCACCACGCGCGCAAACCCTAACGGTGCTTTTCCATGCTGCCTTGTTAATTATCAGATCCGGCACGCTCAAGACCTTTTTTACTCAAAACTAAACACTTTGCCCGCAGAAAACCCACAGATTTCACACCACCGGCAGAGAAAGCAGTAAGATAGCGGAGTATCTGTTCTGACCTGGTACGACTGGTTTGATATCCCACTGCAAGGCTGGCACAAAGCACAAGCACTTGGCATCATTTCCAGAAACAGTGTGTTGCCTGTGAAGGCTGACACAGGGACGGGAAGCCAAACCAGCTCTCCCCCGACAGCCCCGCTATAAGCAGCAGCCCAGCAGCGGCCCACCCGCTCTCGCTTGGCACACCGCGGACCCGCCATCTCCCCGCTAACACCTCCACAGCCTCCTAATGAGGGGTTTAACTCGTTAATCAGTTGCTGAAGAATTTACAAAGTTCAGAACCAAATCGACAAAACCAGGCACAAAAACTTAAACACTTCATCCTTTCCACAGCAGACAAAATAACTCAATGGAGGAACACGCGTGATTCTCAGTTCTCAACAGACTGATTTCCTCAGCAGCTAGCATCGGCACCCCGGGGTCCGCCGCCGGGAGCCTGCGGCCAGCACGGGGGCGCGGCCACACCTGGAGAGATGTGTCCATGAAAGATACGCGCATTAAAGACGGCGAAGCGAATTCTAGTGCAAACAGACCAGACAAGAGGCATCCCCCCCTCCCGCGGTAGATGAAGCTGTTCTCCTCCACCACAGGCAATGGAGCGAAACAGCCTTTTTCCTCCCGGGACCCGCCGCGCCTGCCCGCAGCCCGGGCCCCACACGCCGCCTCCGGCACCGCCGCGGCGGGAGCAGCGCCCGGGGACCGGCCGCTCTGCGGCGGCTCCTCACGCTGGGGCTGCTCTCTGTGTCTCCGGCCAGCAGTGGGGCGGATCTGCGCGCCCACCGCGTTCCGCCGCGGGGGGACGCACGACTTCCCGGGAAGGAAAGGAGCGACCCCCACCCCGCTCCGCCTCACCTGCCGTCACGGCAGCAGCGCTAAGTGGTGGTGCCGCAGCGCCCGGCCCCGGGGAGGCGGCCGCAGCTCCTGCGCGCCCTCCCTCTCTGCAGCGGCTGCAGCCACCGCCAGCCCCCATCACCCGGCCGGAAGTGGCGGCCGGCAGCGCCAGCGGCTGGCGGGCGGCGGAAGGGGCGGGGACGGCGGGGGGACAGCTTCCGGCGGCAGGAGCGGTAGCTTTGCCCTCTGCCGGCCGCCGGCACTGTGTCGAGCTCTGCTACCTTCGGGGGCACCGTAGCGGATGGGAGGTGCGGCCCTAGGCGCCGCCTCGGCCTTGCGGCGTCGCCCTGCGGGCCCATTAGCGGCGGCGCTGGGCAGCGCCAGGCTGTGGGCGGCGGGGGCTCTGCGGGCCTGTCACCGCGGGCCTTGCTGACGCGGGCTCAAAGCCCGGAGGGATTGTTGCCTCCTGACTTCGCCCTCGTGGGCCTGCGGGCAGCTTTCCATCCCGGTCCCCCTTCGTTAAACTCCTCACTCTATCCAGGCTATATAACGCATAAATGGCTTCTTGGGCTGCCTCGTCCCTGGAGCTGTGGGAATGGAAATCTTTCATACATGGAAGTATAGGCACAATTCCTTTGAACTGTGTAACAAAATCCATAGGAGTTGAATGGCAAATTTTTTTAGAGAAAACAAAGTCACAAGAAATGACTTTCCATGGTCCCAACAGAGATCAACTGAATGGAGGAGCAAGGGTGCCTTTTCTAACTGCATCTTGCATTTCTAACTGAAGAACAGAACACGCTTAAACCAGAGTAAGGGTTTAAAAAAAACCTTAAAAAAATAAAACTGTACTCCCGAAAGCAACTATAGTATACTTTTTTACAGTGTGATCTTTCTACACATCATTACCTTACTACAAACGGACATCAAAAAGAGGTAGAAGTTTCTAAACACACTAAATAGATTTTCATTGACTTTTTAAATTAAAAATTAATAAACACAGAGTGATCCTGCCACCATTTAAAAACCCACTAGTAGTCATGAAAATATCCCCAGCCTTCATTTTAAAGGCATATGTCAGAAGAAAACAGAAAATTTGCAGGACTCTCAGACTGTCAATTTTCAGATCAAGCAATTGTTAAAAAATATTTATCTTCTTTTTAAATGGACTGGTTTTTTGCACCGTTACTCTTTTCTGATGTCTGTAGAAAAAACAAATGTGAAAACTGGCAGCTGGCTGACAGCATTTGGTCGTTCATCCAAGGTGATGCAAAGCACAGGTGTGAACAGCACAGATGACTTCTGAAAGCTTCAACAAGGCACTGTAACTTCAGGCACTCCATAGCCTATACATAATATAAATTGATGGGATTGAAGGAGATAGACAAATTAGAAACAAATTACGCCAGAAATAAATGTATTTTTTACATCAGCTGACTGTGGTAGCAGCCAGCCCTTTGCACCAGCATAATGCAGTCTGAAAAACATTTGGAATTTGCTTTGTTGATGACATAATTACTATGAGGTCCAAGACAAGTCTAAGTTGAAGTAAAAAACAGGTGCCAGTGAAGTTTCATTAGGTTAATGACACTGGCCTTTTCAGAGAATTTGGCCTTGTATTCTTTCTTCACAGAGGGGAAAAAAAAAAAGGGGATCTTTTGCAATCCTCACACCCCTGTGCAGCTACAGTGAAACAAGGAAATTTTGCATTTCAAAATGCATCAAAGTTACGTCAGGTTGTCAAGTCATCAAGCAATCTAAAGCAAACGTCCACAATTGTACAATCTCACTTGTAATGGGCTATATACATTTTAAATAGATCAGATATGGATATCCAGAACAGAAACAAGTGGTAAGAACTTCTGCTCATTACCAAATGCCCTGATACTGGTTCAAAGATGCTTATCTCTAAGCAGTCTGTTCCATCCTGCACTTATTTTTATAAACCAGATGATGTATAGTTTCCCAAAGGAGCTGCTGAAATTGGAGGGATTATTTAGCTTCCTTTACTAGTTCAGCAGCCTCTGCAAACAGTGTAGGAATTAAATGCAATTCCAGTCCTTGCAGTGTTCCCCTTCTTTCCCTGTATGTGCATTAGATGAAAAACTGACAAGTCTGAATTCATCAGTGGGAAACCCTAGAACACGTCACGTACATATGAATTGGAAAAAACCACACACACACACACACACACAAATTGAAATGGACATTATCTTCATGTGAATAATGGACCTGTTAATAAAGCTGGCTGAAAATTGAGGTAATTTTGCTTACTCCAGATCCATGTATTCAAATTCAAAATAAGCAGCAGTTATCTGACAAGGAAAAAAAATTTTTGGAGAGCAAGGCAATTCAGTTAAACAAGACTTTGTGCTTCTCCACTATGTGCACTCTTTGCTTTTTCTGCCATGAATTTTTGTTTAACAGCTACCAGTCAGTCACAACTTTTTTCACACTTCACGTGCGAAGTTGGTACAATTTACCATAGATTGCCACATTTGCTTGTCTGAAAAAATGGTTTAAGCTAAAAATGTAAAAATAAGTAAAAACTGAAATTAAAATGTGCTGCAGAAATAACTGTGGTTACAACTACAGTTGTAACTGTAGTTTCTACAAGTTTCTACAACTCTACAGAGTTGTGTCAGAACAGGTCACCATATGTCTTAAGCACAGTCCTGGAGCTAAGTCACCTTCCAGGATCTCATTCTTAGCCTTTTAATGGGAGGTGGCCAGGAAAAGTGCTGCTTGGTTAAGACTGCTTAAAGTTTGTTGTGTGTCTTTTTAACATAAACACGCACTAGAGTCCATGAGCTCACCAGAGAGCAGGAAGGAAGCAAAAATTAAAGCAGAACTTCCCTTATCCTGTTTCGTTACACTGGCTTTAGCAAGACCTAGCAATCCGCTTAAAAATGACTTCCCAAATTCTTTCACCAAACTTTGTAAGTCCAGGTTGGAAAATGAGTCATAGTTACGTATACACGTGAATCCAGGGCTATCTGAAGTTTACAGGTCCCAAGGTACTTTATATCTACACGAGATTTCCATGCAGTGAACCCCTGGCCAAGTGTCACATCCACAGTAGAAGTGAAGACCCAGCCTGGCCATTGGTCATTGGAGACAGTCCAGTGCCCAGTGATGGGGGCTGCTGGGCTGGTTTGCAGCAGCCATTTGGTAATCTGAGCACTGGAGAAAGCTCTACAGTCATTTCAATCTGAAGTTATCACTGCTAATGGCATTTTTCTGCTCTGTCCAGTTTCATCACCTGACAAATATTTTGAAAACAACCAAATTATCTTGCACAGAAAAGTGATAAAGAGCAAAATTTAATATTCGTAACTCTTAAATGGAAGTAGACATAATAGCTGCTTAGCCACCACACTTCAAAGCTGAAAACTACTTCTCCTTGCTGACATTTGATGTTCTTTAAAAGGGTGAATAATCTAAATAGTTTGTGCTTTATTTAACCAAAATTTCCAATAAACTTCATTCCATCACTTGGAGTTAAGTCACTTTGTGCCATGTGACATGAAGGCATCAATGTAAGCTTGACAGACAGTGCCAATGCTTACATGTCAGTCTGAGAATTTATGACAAATTATATGCTACAGATATTTTTAAAAGTACTGTAGATTGCCTAGGAAAAAAGTCTTAAAATGTATAATTACACTGGATGTATCTTTAGATTGAAAACAATTTACTCAGTTCACATAGCTATATTAATTCAATGTTCAGACTGACAATTAAAAAAAAAGGAAACTTATATTGACATTTCCCAACTAGCTTCAGTTACAATATGTTATATGGCAAAGGAAAATTAGATGTGTTAGTGTAATGGGTTTATTTTTTTAAACACTTACTGTTAGCGTTTAATAACTTGAAATGATCCATCTCAAGTAAATCTCAAGACTGGATGCAGGCAAGAGAGGCCCCACCTGAATAGAGAATGAATTGCTTACAATGATTCTCTTCCAGCAAAGAATACAACATGGCAAGGGGGGATTTTCACTAAAAGTGCTGATTGATCTAAATAATGTTTTCTTCTATTACTGGGTTTCAGGGTGGGTTTTTTTGGTCATCTCATTTTTGTGCAGATCAGGTCCTGCCTTACAATTTCTTTGTAATCTCTGTACTTGAGATGAAGCATACTTAAGAGCAGTCACATGTGAACTTCCAAGCATTTATTTTATTTTCAAATGTCTTACTCCCATAATAGAAGAAAAAGAGACTGAATGCCTAAGAAATAATCAAATTAGTGAGACAATTATTTTTCAAGGCAGAAAAGTTTATTAGAGGGGAAGGAAAAAAAAAGAAAAAAAAAAAAGAGCAAACTTAACGTGCTAATCAGATAAAATTGTTCCATGTTAAAAATACATTAATGCTGCAGAACACCAGAAAACTCAGTCTCACTTAATATTGACCTCAATGTACCAGAATTCAATTAGTTCAATTCATCTTCAGTAGCTAACCATTCCAAAAATAAAATCCTGAAAATAGGTTGAGGAGTGAAACGAGCAGATCTTTTGCAGTTGGAGATGACTGTATCTGTGGAATCGTGTTTGTTTACTCTAGCTGAATTTTCATGCTGTAATGTTTTCTCTATAAAAACTTTTTTGCTCTCAGGATATGTGAAAGGAGTTTGATTTTGAGATGGAAGGGTGTCACAAGACAGCATCAGTTAGTACTGATAGCAGTATTTTCAATAGAAGGGCCTTCATAAACGTCCTGGTTTTGAGTGCTGCCCGTTTTCCTGGTAATGCCATGTTGCGTGCTACTAGAGCACTCCGTGACAGTTTACACTGTGGCCACCTAATACGTTATTACCCAGAGAATGTTTGATTTAGATTATTGCACCAAGTACCTGCAAAGTAATCACAAAGGCATAGTCCACTGATTAACAGGATGCCTTCTGTTGAGCTTTCCAAAATTATTCATGCATTCCACTCAACTGAAACAGCAGCTATTTTAAGTTCATATATAACTGCACATAGATGTTTCGCTTAGAGCTACACACCATCTCAACAGTCAGAAGAATGTCCAAATTCTTGGAACCTCAAAAAGTCTGCACAGAAAGCTAATTTTGCCTCTATTCACTGTGACCATGTATCAGTTTGTTGCTTTTCACCTTCATCCTTAGTATCTTTAAAAGGGCCACGAAAGAAGCAAAGCTGTGGAGAGCTGAACCGATCTGGACAAAAGGTTACAACTAGAAGGAATATTCTGCCAAATTTGACAACAAATGCTTTCCATTTTTCATGCTTTCCATGTTTTTTTTAGCATTTACATTTGTTGTGGTTTGGGCCTAATGCGAGAACAACGAAACAGCCACATGGCCGCTCACTCAACTCCCCCCACCCCACACACACTGTGGGATGAGGACAAAGGCCAACTAGAAGCTCATGGGTCGAGACAAAGGACAATGAGCGTTCTTCACCAATTAAGGTCACGGGCAAAACAGACTCAACTTGGCAAAAAAATAATAATTTAATTTCACACGAATGAAATGCTCACAGGACACACAACACAAAGAGCAGTGCTTACATATGTTATCCCCATCCCTCCCTTCTTCCTGGGCCCAAATCACTTAGTTCCTGATTTCATAGAATCATAGAATCCTAGGGGTTGGAAGGGACCTCGAAAGATCATCTAGTCCAACCCCCAGTGGCACAGGGGGACAGGGGGTGGGGTTTAGTCAGTTCACAGTCTGGTGGTTCCTGCTGCTCCTTCCTCCTCAGGAAGGATTCCTTACAGTCCTCCCCTGCTTCCCATGGGAGAGAGTCCTCCACGAACCTCTCCTTCATGAGTCCTTCCCGCGAGGTCCGGAGCAGATGCTCCAGCGTGGGCTTCCCACAGAGTCACGGGCTGCTTCAGGAACAGTCACCTCTCCTGCCGCCGGGCCTTCCACGCTGCATAATCCAAGTCCACTGGCTGCAAAATCCAAGTCAACTGGCCAAGTTCACACCTCCTGGTGCCTTCAGTGAATGTTCCATCACGTTCCTCCATGAATGCAGGGGGACAGCCTGCCATCTCGCCATGGGTTGCAGGGAAACTTCTGCTTGGGCACCTTCTTCCCCTTCTTCCTCATAAACCACCTCTCCAGCTCACTGGAGCTCCACCTCACCTCTTAACTGCTTGCTGTGCTCAGGTCTTCCGTCAGTTCTCTCATATGTTAATCGCAGAGGTGCATCTATTGTTTTTCTAATGTCTCTTTGGCTGGTTTTGGAGCAGGGGAGCTTCTCAGCTTCTTACCAGAGCCACCCTTGGGGCCCTTTCCCCACTACCAAAAATCCCGGGAGTTTCATGTCAAGATCCATCTCAGTGGAGGACAGCCTGATTGTCCTGGGTTGACTCACAGACCTGATGGCCAAATCCTGTGTAAATACGGTGAAGAAGAGGTATATTCTGAGACGTCCAGGCCCAGTGTAATGGGCAGAATGGCAAGCAAGGGAGAACATAGAGCAGGAAAGATAGTCTTGTTCTCTCTAGTGAGGTTATGTCCTGTTGGCTAATGCTTAATGGAGCTGGGCTGAAAGCCAGATTTCTGCCTCCTGTCTGTTTCAAAGACAGGTCCTAGCAAAAAAAGTCAGTAACACAGCTGTACCAAAGTCATGGTTACAGACTATTAAATGTTTAGAAGGTGCTGGGTGTGGAAGGCCAGAATTTTGAAGCAAATGGACGTATGCCATACAAATGTTACACAGGGCTTGGAGATCATTCTTCTGGAGTTCATATTTTTCTGCTCAAAAGTTTTCATGCCACAGATCCCTGAATTCCCAGTCAGTGTATTTGAGGTAGAGGCCAATAAAACTTTTACAGTTGAAAAGCGCTGGAATTAAGCAAGACTGTCACATTTCTCACAGAACTTGATCAGCAACAAAAGGGCTGGGCTTACATTTAAAAAAACCCACCTGCTAGTAAAGCTTAAGCCTCCACCCAGAAACCTGAGAAAAGTAAACTAAATTAAACTTCACCTGCTTAATCAGTTTTCCTCATTCATCAGCACAAATCAATCAGCTTAAAAAGCACTGGTTTACAAAAGGAAAAAAGAACAAAACAGAAAAACAATTTAACATATTAGGGACATATAGATAGTGCTTTAAGTAGAACTTAAACAATTTTTGTGTTTCTCTGCTGGATCTGGCCAGCTGGTTGTCTTACTCAGAGCAGAGCCTGGCTGCCTGTCCCACTACCCCCTCTAATAAGCCCTGCAGCACTTGCTTGCAGTTTCTCTTATCTTTTAGGCCAGAACACATATAGCAATTGGAACTAACAGATTCTTAGTATACAGGAGGCTCTTAAACAGTTTCTTCTCTAAAACCACAAATACTGCCTCATGAGAGACTCAAAATAGAGTAACTTTTTTTTAATCTGCACACAACTTTTGCCTTCTGATTCTGGAAACTGTTGCCTTGTATTAGGAGTACTCAGGGTGAGAGATCACCTGTAAGCATAGTTAATTAGTTCAGACTTTAATACCTGTTATCAAACAGCTCTCCATGATATGTCTCTTGATAAAATAAAATAAAATAAAATAAAGCAAACCCCTCTCCATCATAGTAAATTTATGCATGGGAAATAAAGGTGGTTCAGACCTGACCAAGGGTTCCTTCCATTCATTGCCCTTTTTCCACAGAGGATAATAGCAGCAAGCTTCTCCTCTTGGATCACCTTCTCTTCTGGCCTCCTTTGATAGAGGAACCATGCTCTGCATGTCAGCTGTCACGCTTACAAAGAGCATCAGCATTTAATGTGTTTTGCCCTGTACCTCCATCACTGCCAGCCTTGCAGCCCCTTGCCTGCACTCACACAGGCACTGCTGTGCTTGAAAGGGCCCACTAATACTACAGTTTGACACAATGGGTCTCCAACCTGTCTCTCACCATACCTTGCTCTATAGTGGCTTACAAGTTCCACCTGATTACCATTATACTGGAGTTCTTTGTTCTCTCTTCAACAAAGGGAGGTATCACAATATATGGCAGGTACATAGTATTAACACATTGATGAAAGCAGTGATTGCAATAGAAAATATTAAACATGTAATGTTTAGTTAGGCTCAAATCAATTTACTCAGTGAAAAAACAGTAGCTTCAAGAAATACATTTCTGTAGATTACTGGTGATAGGCAAGACGTCATCATCCACTTACTGTTTAACATCCAGGTGACTGTGTCAGTAGGACCCACTGGTGCATTTCTGTCCCTTTCACAGCTATCTTTTTAAGCACCTCAAATAACTGGGAGACAGTTGTTACTGGGAGAGGGTTTCCACTCTTCTTGCACTGGACAGGTCCACATTGGGCCTTTAATCACTTGTGATGAACGGCCAGATCCTACTGACTGCCACTGCTGCATTGAGAGCACTGCCGAGGGCAGTCACCGCCATGCCTCGGTGGGCGTCCTGGGGGCAGGGGGCTGCTGTGCGGCACAGCAGTGTGGCTGTGGGGACAAGCCCTGGGGAGCGGACTGAAACCATTAAGGAACCAGTAAGGCCAGGTTCAGTACATGCATCTGTTTCAACTGGCTGTGTCTGCCGGGGCATTGCGCACGGGCGAGGGGCCAGCCCTAGGGAGGGGCTCTGGAGACGCTCTGGCGCGACATGGCCAGGCACTGGGAGCTGCTGCCCGCACCTGCCCCAGCCCATCTCCTGGCCTCCCCTGTGACGGCCCCAGGACTGACAGCACCCCAGCGCTGTGCCTCTGGCTGGTGGGAGCTGGTCTGTCCCTGGCTCTCAGAATGTCTGGAGCGGAGGGGCTGGGCCCTCAGGGACCCGAAGGCACTGGGGAATGCACGGGGGACGTTCCTTCCCTTAAAGAAATCGAGCAGCTCCTGAACACTGGGCGGCCTTCTTGCAACCATGTTGATGAAGTATGGCCTAATCTCTTCTTAGGAGACCTGTAAGTACAGCTTTGTGGGCACACCTCTGCCATACCTTCTATGCCTCATAGGTGCAGCTTTAAACAGCTCATAGTTTTGCTATTGCTGTCATTTACACTTTAGACAGCATGGTTTCCAAGATAAAATTATTACTAAGCTGGTACTTGCTCCTTGTTTAGCTCTTAGAAGCAATGCACAGGTTGATGCTCCAGCACATGGCTAGGGAGATGCAATCCCAGGGCTTTTCCTGCTCCACTAATATCTCTGTGCCCATCTCAATTTGTTTGTGCTTGTCTTTTCTTTAGAGTAACAGCTCACAACAGATTTGTTTTGTGGAAGATGGGTGTGACCCATGTTTTAAATGCTGCCCATGGCACAGCGTACAGCCACGGAGGCCAGGACTTCTATGGAGCAACCATTGATTACTATGGTGTACCAGCCCATGACCTCCCAAGCTTTGATATAAGCCAGTTCTTTTTCTCTGCGGCACAGTTTATCCACAACGCCTTGAACACACCAGGAGGTACAAAATCATAATTGGTTGCATTTTTATGCGAGTTGGCAGCCTCTCATAACAGCTTGGCTCTATGAGCTCAGGAGTAAAGTCACTGCATGGTCTCCTACCAGCTACTGGTCACCTGCACGATGTGTGGCAGGTGGAGGGAGTGCTGGGTACATAGGTGCAACTCTAAGTAGGTCCCAGAAAGTTGATGTTAGAAACGGGGTGAACAGTGCAGGAGAAGGACAGGGGCAGAGAAGAAAGGAGGCAAAGTAGATAGAAAAATATCTGGAAGGAAAAGCTCACTCAAAAAGCAAAAAGATGCATTTAAAATGGACATCCTCTTTTGTGACCCTCTTATAGCAACTGTAATTGTAAGAACAAATTAATAAAGAGACAAAAGTCTTGATTTCTACAGCCACCAACTGGATGAAGAGGCTCATATATTGCAGCTGAGCTTCGAGTGTGAATAGGGCCTGCAGGGCTGTGCCCTGAAGGAAAAGATTTACCTTTAGCCAAGATGATTTATAGCATGTTGCACAAGAAACTGAGCTTCTTGGCACTGGTGCAATAAAATACTAATTAACCTGTATTACATAAAAGACCATTTCTTAGTATGAGTAAACTGGCATTAATGGAGCTGTCTCAGTCTGTATCACAAGTTCTGCTTTCAAAAGAGAATTACTGTCACAGCAAATTGCCTTATTATGCAACAGTACTAGGCCAGTCTTTTTTCTTGGAGGCTGCTGTGTTAGTGCCATCCTTCCAGGCAAGATTTTAGCATTCTTCTTCACCTATGTAAGCCCCTCTGAAACCAATGAGTGTGATTTTCCTTTTGCTCACAACAGAACAACTTCATCACTTCAATGGGGTTTTATTTGATTTACCAGTGTTTCTGAGGTCAGGTTGGATCTCCTGGCACTTCTCATACAAGTGAGTTTAAAAATTGCAAATTAGGCTTAATTGATAGCAATTCATGTGATCTGTCAGAAGGGTAAGAAATGTCATGTTTGCAGTGTTACTCTGACCAAGCTGGAGAAGGCAGAAGGGTGTGCCTCCCCTTAAGTTAAACTTCATTCATGATACTGCTTTTCTTCTGGGGTTATAATTTTTGGTGGGGTTTTTTTGTGTTTTTTTTTTTTAACCAGCTAAAATTTTGGTACATTGTGCAGTTGGAGTAAGCAGGTCAGCTTCCCTAGTCCTAGCATATCTCATGATAAATCACCACCTCCCATTGGTTGAAGCCATCAAAACAGTGAAGGAACATCGATGGATTTCACCCAATCGCGGCTTTCTGAAACATCTGCGAAATCTGGATGATCAGCTACGGCAAAAGAAGGATGGCTGAAAGGGTAAACCCATTTACGTTCACATTTCTGAGTTTCAGCCTTCACAGCCATTGTGCATATACAGCATCCTAGGCTCAATGCATGCTGAAAAAATGAAGAAAATTATGCCTCAAAGAAAAAATTCAACAGAGCTGTAAATTGATTAATTCTGGTAGCTCTGTTGCTCCAAAACCAGCACAACCAACATCAGCACTGTAAGTGCTGTGTGCTGCAGAGCTGCTGTGCCTAGTGTGGTGCTACCAGATGCCTCCTCTGGAGCAGGCAAGAAGGACCAAGTTTGTTCCTGGTTTGTGCTAACGCCAGAGGCAAGTTCAGTAATTGCATCTAGCTGCACAGTATGTTTGAGTCCCCTTTACTTGGGAGTGTAACATAATAACCAGCTTACTCGGTCTGGTTACAGTTCTCACGTGCATGTTCTGATAAAAGCTTCTTGTGTTTCAGGCCTGGTGATATGGCGAGGGCAATTTCTGAAGACTCCAGGCACTGCTACAGAAACATTTGTCTTTCACTGGTCTGCCAAATATTGCAGTGCTACAGAAAGCTGTGACAGCCTGAAGACCTGCACCAGCAGAATAAACTTTGGTTCAGCTCTCTCTACAGTCTTTGGGTCAGCAAACACACAAACCTTTTCTTGTGTTAATATATTTTCAGCAAGATACTACATATTATGTAGCATACTGAAGACATTAAAAAAAAATCAGATCTTCAAAGCATTTTGTAAGCTTGTACTCATCATTTCACTCTCCCTCCAAATTATCCCAAATCAGTTCTGTGTAAGTGGCTTTGAATCCCCCCTGGTTTAACATCAGGAACTTATTTAGCTTACATTAATGGCTAGGCTTAATTGATACAAACTGATACAAATAGATACAAAGTTTTAAGCTGTTTTGAAGATACCACTCTTCCTATAGCCTGTTAATCAGTACTTGAACCAATGTGATTTTTAATACAGCAGCAGTATTTGAAATTCATGGTACTACTCTGCCTGAAAATTAGCTTGTTACCTTGTAGTGAACTGTGAAGCAATAATCAAATCTATTTTTGTCCTTTCCTACTGGTTTGATGTATTGATTAGCTGACCTTATAAACCTCCCCTGCCAGATTAAGTAAATACATTTCTGCTTGTTTGTTTGCATTTGAAGCATCAGTTCTGATAATTTTCCTCTCTGCTGGAAGTGACTGGCAAGGTTAGAAGATTTCAATAGTAGCGATTTTTGAGTTGAACCTCTTCCTTCCCAGACTCTTGTTCTCCTTAATTCTTGGTTATGACATGAACGCTGATTCTGCCTGGCATTTATGAGAATACAGAAATTCTTCCCTATTTCAGTGAACACAAATGTTTTGCAAAATAAGCATATTTAAGATCCTTTCAGAGGTCTGCTTGACTGTCTAGTCAGATTTTCCTGTATCTTGCCAAAGAGCTTCACTGACAAGAGAAAGAGAAGAGATTGGAGTGTAAAAAGATCAAACAGAAAATCACATTTAAAACCCAACAGTGCTGGGATAATCTTTATACCTCACAAAGCAGCAGAGTGGTGGAGGAGGAGCTGGGTTTGCTTTGAAGTTCTTCATTAGAGTTAATAGGGATTTATATGAGTTAATATTTCATTATAATTTATACTTCATTCACATTACAGTAGGTTTTAGTCTGGAAACCTTTTGAAGACATGGCATTGAAAAATCTGAAATTCATGTGAGTGAAATAATGCATCTTAATGGCATTAGGCTGGGCAAAATTAGACACGTGTGAGCAAGATTAATGGAATCTCCCATCAGAATAGTGCTTTGCATGCCCCTGAACATCTGTCTCACAAAGCCACAGCTGTGAAAGCTGTTCTTGTTGTAAATCAGTACCTGCTCTCTGAGATATTGCTCATCCTGGGAGAGTATTGTTTCATCAGGGGTAAAGAAGAGAAGAGTACAGCATGAAGCCGAGTTGGTGCGGCATCCATGCCACCAATGACATCGTAGTGATCTTGTACAGCACAACTTATTTGCCCCAGTAGAGGGAATGAATTTGTTAAAAACTCTTTTCAAGGGCACTGGCAAATCACAGATGTGTTTTCCATCTCTGAAGCTAGTGTTGCCTATATTTTCTGCCTGCCTATATTGCTTTCTTCCTTATATAGAATTTAAATTTGGCTCCAGGTCTGCTCAGGGAAAAAACATTCCAGTTGACATAAGCAAAAACAGTAGAATTAGTCCTGTAAATTCTTGAAATGGAAAACTTTGTCTGCTGTGATGTTCTAGGAGGAAAAGAGACCTGTAACTTACACTACCCATAGTTTGGGTCATGATGTGATGAGACATTAGTACTTCACTGTTTTCCACTACCAGTGAGAAAAATTGTATTTCAAATATTGGCTTAGCAAGTTAGACTCAGGAACCAAAACAAAAGAAAAATATTGCCTCATTAGTGGCACTTTGTTCAGGAAATGCACATCTGTCAACAGGGTCTACACAACTCAGGAGACTAAAGGCACTGAAAGTTAACTCCTAACTGAGGGAGGGTTCAATTTTGAAAGATATTTAAGTATCTAAAGGTAAACTGGTTACCTGCGGAGCTGCCAGAGCACTGCTCACTCAGCAGTGCCTGTGTAGCCTCCACAGAGCCCACAGGATCTGTCAGTCCTGGAGATCTGACCTGACCAGGAACCGATTTCCTGCCATCTCCTCTGAAAGAGACACACAGTCATCCCTGCCCCACGCTTGCCTTATCACAGGGCCCTTCCTCACTCTGTTCTTAATTCCTTTATCCGTTTTCAACTTTTTTTTTTTTTTTTAGTGTTTAGCTGAAGAATGCATCTGACAAAACCCACAGCAGAGTGCATACTCAGGAATCAGCTCCTCCCATGAGAAAGGACTATGCCAGAAAGAAGAATTAGGCATTCTCTGGAGAGGATCTGAAAACCAATTTATTTGTTCCTTTAAGAGAAATTTTCATCTAGATCCAATTCCTGAGCCACCTTACCAAGTGGGTCATGAGGGCTAGTGCCAGCTCAGCAGAGGCTGCAAGTGTGTGTGTCTGTGAGCAGAGAGCACAGTTAAAGGGACCATCCCAGCTACAGCTGTGGAAAACTTAAATCTGCTTAAAGCAATCACAAAACCACAGTGTCACCTGAAGGGAGCTATATAAAATTCCAGCAGAAACTTCCCTTAATTTTATTTAAGTGAAGATGAAGTCAGTAGAAGGCAGGTCTGAAATAAGAGGAAAGGGTTTAGGTGAGCTTTGTAACACCTTGCCACTGGATGCTGCAGAGGGAAAAACCCATGAATGTTAAGGGGTGTCTGGAAAACATCAAGGAACAGAAATCCATGTGGGGTTACCAAATACTTAGAAACTCCATCCAGATCTGGAAGCTCATGAGCTGCAGCCAACTGGAAGCTGGGAGAGTGTTAGAAAGCAGTATAATTAATGCTTGTGAGCTCTTATTTTCTGTAGGCATCCACATACAGCCAAAGTCAGATGCAGGACAGTAGGCTCGATGGACCTTTGGTGAGGCCCAGGACAGCTGCTCTCATGTCTTTATTTTGAACTCCCCCATAAGATGAGCTGTCCCCTCTTTCCTGGTAGCTTATTATTAGAACTGTGTCACATGAGGCGTTTGGGACTGTCTCTCTGTTGCATTGACCGACATTTCCTTCATGGGGAGAGCTCAGAGCTGTCGGGCACAGCAATATAGATTATATGGGGAGGGAAGCAGCAGATTTTCTTGCATAAGGTTTGCTTAATGCAGACTTTTAATTTTGATGGCTGTTCCCCATCCCATCAGGGATGTAACACAGAGCTAATCCGGGGAGGTGTCAAGCAGCATGCCATATTTAGAGACAGCCACCTGCTTGGGAACGTCAAGTGGCAGCAAAGAGCACTCTTCAGCAAAAAAAACAAAACTTCCTTGTAGATTCTGCAGTAGTTGCATCCAGCAGGCTCTCCCCTGCCTAAATCTATGGGTGGCAATCAAAGGGGTCAACCCAGGAATGCTCTGAGCCTGGCACTCCCTCTGCCCAAGAGCTCCCAGGGATTTTGGACATCTGTGAAGTGACATTAAATCACATGGGTGAAGAGTGGCCTAATCTCTACACAAGCAATATGTGTTATTTGAGGCTGAGCTGTTCTGAAGGGCTGGGGAGTACAGTACTTGTTAACATATGCTGTCCAACTACTTTATTTAGTTAGCATTAACTTCATTGCCTTAAAATAGACTTACGATTAGCACAGAAGAAAGCGAAAGGATTATCCATTAAAGAAAGAACCTACAGAGCAGAATAAAAGTAATTAAAAAGAGAGTAAGATTATTGCTTTGTGTTGTTTTATAGTTATTTAACATATAGATTTTATAAATGCTGCAACATTTACCATATGAAGCACAAGACAGACTCATGATCCTGAGTAGCCTTAAAATTGAACTACGACTGGTTTTACATTTTCCCTTTTAACTGGAAAAATGAATAGAAATTTTCACATTAAAAAAAAGGTATTCCTATTTTTGCTGTTTGCATGACAACTTGATTTGCAGTTGAAATTTCTGACAAAAAATATGGATATTCTGCATGACATAAGACTTCACTGTTTACTTCTCAAATGTGTGCGATGGTTGTTTCACTCTGGAGCATGGAGAAAGCACGCAGTCACTTGCACTCAACATGCCTAGTGCCTGATGTTATGCCAAAACAAGTTATTTCCACCACCAGCAAGTTGCAAACTTATTGAAATATCTGGGAAGTGCTATTACAATAATTCCTAAATAGGAGAAGCAGAAGGAGTGCAGAAGGAACTAACAATCCTTTGGCTAATTGTCTGTTGATTACAGCTAAAAGCGGGTGTTCTTTCAGGTACGAAAAAGGACAGACTAAAAATGAGCTAGATGATGTTGAGGAAATAAAACTAGATAAAAAATTGCAGACTGTTTCCTAATCTTACTTAATTTCTAATCAGAAGTGTCATATCCTACAGATGAGACCTGTGCACAGGGGGTGGCTGCCTACCAGTAGGCACTGGGCACCCAGAAACATTATTGTGCTGGTTGTGCTGGTCTGGCCCTGGCTGGGGAAAGGCAGAAGCCAGCAAAACATACAGTACTTCACTGAACTTCTGCCTTGATGATGAGAGTGAGAAACCAACCTTTGCCTTCCCAATTAAACCTCATAATTATACTTGGAAATTAACTTTTTTTACTTTATTAGAACACTTTGGAGAAATAAAGATTTGCAGAATTGAGCCCAACAGGTATTAAAAACAAAGATTTAAGAATCTATAAAAATCACTGGAATTGTATTGTCTTATCTCCATCCTTGGATTTTAGATATACTTCTAAGTGCAGTTTTAAGATCTCCTTTTAATGACTGTGGGTACCTATGCTACAAATTATTATTGAGTATTTATTTTCAATCACATTCTATCTCTTGGGTAAAAAAATGAATTCTGGGAGAAAAACATTCAGATAATGACAATGTGTACATGTAGTAAGGAAAAGATGAACTTTGAGAACATTCAGCTAACAAGAATAAAAATGTAAACAGGTTTGTTTGCTAATGCAACAGTTGATCACAAATATTGAGCTTAAATACAAAGAGTTATAGACTGCAATCAGTGAAACTGGAAGTTTATCAGGTGCTATAGGTAGAATTTTCTTTGCCAACATCAAGAAGACAAATATCAAAAACACCTGAGAATAAGGTTTCATGGGATCTTCCTGAGGTGGAAATGGGGAATAGAGAAAGCATTTGCATTTAGGGCCCAATCCAGTACTGAGTGAAGTAATAAACACAGGATGTTTCTGTTACTGAGCGAACCTGTGCCAGCATCAGGACTTGTGCCATAGCTAAAATAACCCAAAGCAGTACCATTAGTTGTCACTGCTTGTTTCTGTGGAACCAGTTATGTGCAGTTTCTGAGGAGCTACTTGGAAATTAAAAATCAATCTAGAATTAAAGCTGTATTTTATAAGACACATTTCTCCTTATGACTATTATCAGAAATTTTATGGTCAGCCTCTTTAAATGAGTTAAATATCTCTAGTAAAATAAAGTAAGGATGGCTGACTTCACATGATGTCTTTGATCCTGGAGGACTTTGAAGCGGTCAAAAACTAATTATTAAATATTTGTCTGACTGTCAGCTATTGCTGATACTCAAGGCCAAGACCCTTTGGGTTCAAAGGTAAAATAATTTTTAAAGTGCTAAATAATAAGCAGCTGAGGGCACAAGATGTAAACTATCTTGCAGAAATCAAACTCCATGCTGAATTTTAAGCAGGAATGTTTATCAGCTGGAGTTTAGCCAGATTAACAAGCTAATATACCACTGCAGCAAGAAACATCATGCAATTACATGCTGAGGCAAAATGGTTACAAGCTCTGCTAAAACCTGAGTGTGTTCTTTCAACATACGTATTTCATGTCCAATTACAGGAGGACCTGAGCTACTTCAGGAAGAGAATTTTCATAAGGTGTTTGGGCCAGTCATTCCCAATGCCTTTGTAGTCAAAAGGAGCCTGTAACACTTGTTAAATTTACAGGAAGTTCTAGACAGGAAATGGTCTTTACAGAAATGAAATTACTTGGAATTTTGCATTTTCTGCATCTACTATGCATATACTCAGGAATCACAACATTTTACCTTTTTTTTACTACATTACTCTTTGTAACACAACAAGTCTCAAAGCATGGTGGGCACTGGCCTCTGCAGACAGGAATACATTACAAGGCAACAGGAAATGTTGAGCTGTTTTTTGTCGTGAGCTTTTGTACATGACTGTCCACAGCTCCATAGTCCATAACAGGGAAAACCTGAAGAGGCTCGGTGTCACCCATGCACTGAATCAAAGGATACGAAAGTGCCTGTTGCCAGGAAATGCATTATTATGGAATACCTGCAGAGGACTTGATTGACTTTCACCTCAGCTTACATTTCTGTACTCTGAGTACATTCACAAGGCTCTGAGTCCTTCTCCTGGTGGTAAGCCACTGCTTATAGGCAGCATGGTCATTAAGCGGTCACAAATTACTCTAGCAGCATTAATTGAACCTCACTCAACCACTCGGGTAAGCCTAATTATCTACTTTACAGACATTGTCTCAATTGGCAGGTGAAGCAGGATCCTGAAAGATAAGGAGTAAACCACAAAACTATGTCCACATCACTGGCAAGGATCACACATGATAAACATCAAAGTGTATCTTCTGTAGCAGGTGAGAAAAAAAAAAAAAGCCCACAACTCTAAAAGGGAATTATGCTGTGTTTTGGTGAGTGAGGAGAAAGATTCCGAGTTCTCAGTCAAAACCACTGATTTTTTCAAAAGTTTTTCTGTGTTGATTCATCAGAATACACAACACAAAAGTTGTTTATGGTTTGAGAAGCAACAAAAAGCTGCAAAGAGCTATTGTAGAGATGTGCCAATGAGCCATTTACAAAGCGTAACACCATGTGTTTTCCTCTCTTTCTGGACTCAGATGTCTAGTAACAAAAAGTGGTTCTTGATTTATGAAAGGGATAAATGTAATGGCCTAGAGACTACTTTATCTCAGCTGCTGTAAATTGGATCTCTCAGAGATGACATGAGATGAGATGCAAGCAAGACAGAAGTACAAACGTATGCAATGTGTGACCATGGCACTATCCCATGCAGCCTGGAACAGCACCACATGTATTAATTTCTATTTTGAAGGGAAAATCTTTGTTCACTGTATTCTTGGAAAAAGCAGATCTGCTTCCCTTGTGCTGGCTTACCTTATGATCTTCCATCACATTCCTCTGGGCAATGCTATCCAAAGACTTATCCAGTAGCGAGTAATTTCATTGAGCTGAGGCTTCCTGAAAAACCTGCAGGATTTAGACATTTAACTGAGATACAGTATACACCTATGTAAACTCTTACGAAATTAAAAAAAAATAAATAAATAAAGCAAAGTGATAGGAAGAAACGTTAGACAGAAAGTCCAAATATGACATATGGATGAAAGGAACACGACCTAAAACTTTGACATCAAACCTAGCTCTCCTCTCTGTTTCCCCTCCAGGTGGAGGGTTTCTGAATTTTGTATACTTCAGTCACTTTGCAGTCATTTGGTTAAATGGAAGCAACAAATGTGCTAGATATGGCACATATCAATTTATCCTCTAGGATATGTTCCCAGTTTGTTGTCCATACTGCTCATGTAAACTCATCAGGGGCAGAACTTTCCATCCTGGTGACAATATGTGCTCATGGCTCAGTTCAATGGTTGGGGGCTTTTCAGAGGTACCTTTATTACACCATGCCCTCTGCCCAGCTCTGTCTTATCTTTATGAACCTGAGATCTACAGCAAGTGTAATACAGTTACAGCCATAAATTAGCCTTCTTTTCACGCTCGGAACTCCCCATTCCCACCAAAGTTTCCTTTACACAAATAGTTCTGTGTCTCCAGTGCTGGTGCACACAAAGAGCTGAGTTCCTTAATTTTATGGGAATATTTCATAAAGGAGCTGGTCTTTCAACCCTATTCTTCTTGCTCAGAAGGAAAGTTTCTCCCAGTACCCTGTCTTCTGTCACTGTCTCACAAATGAAAGAGGACTGTAAAGATGAAATACCAATCAGACTTTTGAAATGACTATTCAAATTGACAAGCTAAGCTTGGGTAGAAGAACTATCCTTGGGTAGTTCTCATCTTAAAGCAGGTCCTGGAAAAGAAGTAATAGTTTTAGACTTAAGTCCTAGACATGCAGAAGTAAAAATACCTCGGGAAAGATGCTGGTGGCAGTTCCAGCATCTTAGCAGAAGTACATAGCGTTTGTTGAGAGCTCATTTTCATCATGCATGCATTTCTGTGCAAGACAACACTGCACAACATTGGAACACCAGTACTGGGGCCAAATTAATACTTGGGGAAACTCCTACCAAAAACCAATGGTGCAACCCAGGGCTAAATTTGCCCGCCGATTTCCAAACAGAGAAGTCTGCCAAGGATGGTATGGCCTAACAGAGCTGGCAGGCTCTCAAGCATCAAAATAGAACCAGCATCACCAGCCCCACACATCTTGTGCTTCGCAGGCAAGACGCAGACAAGAAAAACAATCAAGTTGTCTGGTGGAAAAAGCAACTTCCCAGGATCGCTACAGCCACAGTGTAATTGTGATCAATCTGCATTGGCAAGTATCAGCTTTCCGTGTGTGTTTCACCTAACGAAGGCTGCCTGCGGAGAGCAGCTCAGGCAGGTTGATGCATGCTTGTTATTGCCGGCGTAAATATCTCTGCCTTGTGTTATTGTGGCACAAAGCAGCTGGACCATTTGAAAATCATTTAAAAAGCACTATAAAATTAGGGCTCCAGTGCTCTTATTTTATTACTTTCACGAGCAGCCATTGCCTAGAGAGAAATTATCCTCTTTATTTTCAAGGCTAAAGGTTCTTTTAACATTCATCAAAATCAAAGTGCACCCTTGGTAACTCATTGAGCTGTTACTTATCTAGTACAGACTCTTTACCTTCTGCATAATATCACATTTGAGATCTCAGTTCTTCATATACAACTCATTTTATTCTATCTGCTGTTGTTTTCACCAAGTGAATTTGCATAGTTTCAGGAGAGGCTGGCTGATGCCCTGAAACATATTCTTTCCATAATTCCTGATTTTTTTTTAATTTCCAGAACAATAGCCCAGAGTGTTTTTGTTACTGATCCTTCTATAAAAATGGTCAATTACCTCTTCTGGCAATGTATTTGCACAGACCAGTTAAGCACTGTAAGCGAAAGATTTTCAAGGGCATAAATAGTACTCGGGTGCACAACTTGATAGACTCCCCTTTCTGCCTTTGAAAAATCTCTCCCCCCATAAATAAAAAAGTCACTGATAATTTTCTTTTTTTACATTCTTGTTTTTACAGACAGCTTCTTTACTAAACTCAGGAAAACGGTGAGTGAAGCAAAGCAGCATGACAAAATGCAAACAGTACAAATGGGAAGACATTCTTTTTAGAAATAAAAAAAAAAGCGCAGCTGAATCAACCATACTTACAGCTCAGATTTGAAGGGCTTAGGAAGAGATACTGCATGAAATCCTCAGCCACAGAGGTTGTGAATGGGGAATGGCGAGGTCCCACACACCCTCTTTTATGCAGCTCAGGAAAACAACTGTTTTCCTCTGTGGTGTTTAACCTGCCTTAGGTTTCTGTAAGAGACTGGTCAACTTATTATCCAAATATCAAATACAGACTGAAGATAAACATTTGGAAAGTCATAACTATAGCTGTGTTCTCATTATTTCCTCTTTGGTCAGGATTTTGTCTTCATTTCCTCTGGGGGTAGCAGGCTGCATTCCTGTGCCCAAAGGTGGCATGCTTTCAGGTGTCTGCAAAGAAGGCTGGTTGGTGCTAACAGATCCCATTGTGAAAGCATGTGTAGCCATGTAGGCAAGCTGTAAAGTCAAGATGCAACATCTTGCATGGACAAGAGGTAACTGGCAGAAAGCAGGCTGCATGTGTGTGAAGAGAGCCTCATCACCATGTCAGCATCTCTGCAAGCAGGGGGAGTTTTAACTGACTTTTTAACCATAGAGGTCTTGCCTGTCACCACCCAATTTGTAATTCAACAGGATGATTAAGCTAACAGGGGGACGAGATGGAGTTATTTGGTGATGACATTTATTTTGCACCCTAGGAAGGCAGAAAATGGGACAGGCATGATCAGCAGACTCTAGCACAGTTTGCTGTCCCCATGGATGAAGAAAGTGGGACAGGGATTTAGTAAGAAAGCTTCTCAGCTCTGTGGCATGTTTTCCTTTTCCAATAGTCAGCAAGCCAGTGAGCACCTTCCTGTGTCTGACAGTCCCAGAAATGGATAAAAGGGCCCAAATGAGCTGACCTAGCTCTGGGCTCCTACATTTCAGACCGGATTTTATCTTTTGGCTTAGGATGCCTCATCCCTGGAAGTGTTCAAGGCCAGGCTGGATGGGGCTTTGAGCAACCTGGTCTAGTGGGAGATGTTCCTGCCCATGCAGGGGGGGTGGAACTAGATGATATTGAATGTCCCTTCCAACCCAAACATTCTATGATTCCATGACTCATCCACCTAGTCTCAGCCCTTAACCTGTGGCAATGGTCAAGACTAAGCAGCAGCAGAAGAGCTGAATTCAGTGTAGCCTTCTCAAGACCTGGTCCAGCACCACAACTGTGATTGTCTCAGCTGTACAGGGGCTTCCTCCCTTCTGGACTCACCTGTGCAGATGCTTTTTGCCTCTCAGGTATATACACCTCACTCAAGAAAATAGAAACGGAAAACTCCACAAAATCCTTCCAACCCAGAACTTTCAAATTCTTGGACAGCCCTGATTTGCCTTTGTTTTGGGGATAAACTACCTGTGCTGAACTGTTTCTCACTACTGTCTTCACTAAAAAGTATGTAAAATTAACATCTGAACGTAATGCTTCAGTGTTGAAAGGGAAGGATCTTCCTTTCAAGCATGGAAGGGAAGCAGATGTCTATAGAGTGTTGTTTCCTCCACAGACACATACCTACTGAAACCTCAACGTTCAAAGGGTATGTGCTTGCTCATCTCATGTCCACAGCAGGATTAAGCATACCCTGGAGGTGCTTTGACCTAGATGATCAGTTGTTGGAAGCCTGGGAAAAGGACCCAGGTTGTAGGATGTCCTGGATGAGGCAGATGTTAAGTAATTTTGTGCTCTGTTAAACCTATTCATTTTCAGGAAGGTTTAATCTACTTCTGAATAGCAGGTGGGCCCCCTTCACTCAGACGAGGGCAGCCAGAGGGCAAAAGAAAGCTCCTGGATGCTGGTGTTGCCAGCAGCTGCAGGGCTTCCATCACTCGCTTTCCTTATAAGATGAAGCTGATTCCTGCTGCTAACCACAGAACCAAGCTGGAAACAAAGTTATTTTACCAAAAGGAACAATACAATGAACAATACCTTAGAAAGCCAAGTAGGATCAGTATCCTGAGGGGTAAAGTATGAGAGCACTGGGGTCTGTGTTAGATTCATCTCAAGGAGCAAGGGTGTTCCTGCCCAGGTGATGTGTGTCCATATCATCAGTTGTTTTTCCGCATTGTCACAACAGCTGAAAGTTGCCTTAAACATTTTTCTTTTGCTTCTTCACTCCTGATTCCTTGTCATCCTCCTCCTTGCTGCCACTGTGAAATGAATATTGGGTCATAGTGACAAATGTATTCCCAGCCTGGGAAGCCAATGCCGCATGTTTGGTGCCCATGTTTTATTAAATATTTAGTACTGGATATTGTGGAAACTTGATTCATAAGACAGGTGGAAAAGGCGCCACATGAGCTAAAAGCAGGCCAGCAGCCCACTCCACCTCATGGTTCCCACCAGCTGCGGTGGCCAGCACAGTGCCACAGGGACCTGGACCTCACTGCTGGGACGCCCAGGGTCTGTCTGCACAGCGCTGCTGTTCAGAAATAACTCCTACCACCTAATAAGCACCCGGTAATTTTCACTGATGCCAAATAACTTTGGCAAGTTTTCTTCACTTTTCTTTAGTTTTAAGAAGGATACAAGGGAAACATCACTCTGAATGGGGAGGAGGAGTAAAGTCTTCAGTTAACTCAAAGCCCCCGACCTGTCTGATTATTGTAGATAGTTTGATGTACACACTCAGGTCAATACCAATTTAATTCGCACAGTACACTTCATATTTTTCATCCATACTACCAGTGCAGTTTCTGGGATCTCAGTAACAGCTCCCTTTAAAGGTCAGTCACATGTATACTATTTATTTTTAAATCATTCAAGATTGCTTTCTTCTGCCATCTTCTGGCAATATTAAAAATTACAGCATTTCAGTAGCAGCAGTGTTGCTGTGCCGGTGTATAGGCAAGGGTTGTCAGTAAAGGCAGTGTCTAATTAAATCAGTTGGCATAGCTGGAAAAAATAGAGTCCTTCTTGCTTATTTGAAAGATTGCCTAATTCTTCCAGCTCTACCAGTTTATCTAGTAGCAGTGGCTCGGGTGTTATCCCGGGGCAAAATACCTATTTTGTGGACCCTGTGTTTCTTGAATGTCAAAGGAAAGTTGCACAAAGTGAGGCTTCATCATTTTATAACAAGACTTCATCAAGTGTACCCTAAATATTTTGAAGAGAGTGATTTTTTTGCAGTATTGCTTTCGGCTTTTCATAGTTCCTTGACAAAAGACATCTTTGTTCTCTATGAAACCACAGAAAGATCTTGCCTGATCGGCAGGTAAAGATTTTCCTTCTACTGCGACAACTTAGTAGGTCGAGAGAAGTACTCCTCCCCCTCTACTCTGCCCTGGTGAGGCTGCATCTGGAATAATGTGTCCAGTTCTGGGCCCCTCAGTTCAAGAAGGACAGGGGACTGCTTGAAAGAGTCCAGTGCAGAGCCACAAAGATGATTAAGGGAGTGGAACATCTCCCTTATGAGGAAAGGCTGAGGGAGCTGGGTCTCTTTAGCTTGGAGAAGAGGAGACTGAGGGGTGACCTCATCAAAGTTTACAAAAATGTAAGGGGGAGTGTCAGGATGATGGAGCCAGGCTCTTCTCAGTGATGTCCAGTGACAGGACACGGGGCAACGGGTGCAAGCTGGAGCATAGGAGGTTCCAAGTAAATATAAGGAAAAACTTTTTCACTGTGAAGGTGACATAAAACTGGAACAGGCTGCCCAGAAAGGTTGTGGAGTCTCCTCCGCTGGAGACATTCAAAACCCTTCTGGACAGTAGTAGTTCCTGCTACTCTAGAGGATCCAGGGCAGGGGGATCGGAGTAGATCTTTCGAGGTCCCTTCCAACCCCTAACATTCTGTGATTCTGTGTAACTATTTCTTTCTGATCTGTCAATGTAAACATCACAAATCATGCCAAAGCACCTTGCATTATTTGCTTAATTATAAAAAAACCACCACTTTCCATATTTTGTTTTAAAAGTATGTAAGATTTATATAAGATTAAATTATGGTTTCTGGGGTTTTTTCCCCCCTTTTCCTACAATCACACAGAGTCTTGTAAATGACTACTTGGGATCCTCACTATCCTAGTCAGAATAGTTTTTCCCACATAGTTTTGCTAAAAATATAAACATAATGTATGATAATTTATAAAGGAAAAACAAATCCAAAAGGAGAAAATGCCAATATTTTTCCTTAAAATAAACTCATAATTCAAAGCCAGTGAGAAAAACTACTCACAAAATTCCAGCCTGCAACATAATAAATAAATAAAAGAACATAAATAAGAACATAAATAAAAGCTCTTCAAAGCTTTGTTCATTTTCACTAGCACCAGCAAAAATGACTGCTTGGGATACCAGGCATTGGAGAGCATTTATAGCTCATGGATGGTTCCCATTACCATTGTACCTGAGAAGCTCACAGTCTTGAATGTATTCCTGCTCACAGCAACTTTCTCAAGCAGAGGCCAGCCTTCCCAGGGCTGTGCTGGAGGCACTGGGGTTTGCTTTGGGAAAATGGACTTTATTTGCAGCCTGCTGCCAAACTGTCTATTATAACCCGCCTCCAGCAGGCACAACCTCCAGCAAGGCTGCACCCTTCCCTGCTACCTGTGCTTGACTCACCCTCTTGGGAGCCACGAGGCTGCTGCTTTGCTGGAGGCTCTTCCTCCCACCATCACCCCACCAGCTTTGTCATCCATCTACAGTCCAAACCAAGCCTCAGTAACAAACAGCACCAGAAAAACAACAGCATAAAACCTGACTAGATAAAGGTGTAAAATACCCCTTCAAACACTTGCTGGCACTTAATAGCCCTTGCTCCTGCCCTGCCTGACCAACTGCATGACTCAGGTGGCATCAACATGGTATCTGGGGAGTAGGGCAGCACTGCACTGCTGGCTCCTCACAGAGACAGCAGCAGTGCCAAGGCCTGACAGGGAAACTCTTTCCCACAAGCCAGCAAATGGCAGGACAAGCCTTCCCAGTGATGCTGGGACTGGTCATCTCAGAGAGCAGCAAGCGTGTTCCCCCTGCCCTTGGCCCCTCATCCTTCATAGCCCAGAAAGGTGGCTGCACTCACCGCTTTACCCACACCCCCTGACTAGGCAGCTCCCTGGCTTCTTGCACTCTGCTTTACCTGGTGTCCCAATACCAGGGAGGAGCAACAGGAAAACCACTCCCAGTTTTATTTCTTCAAATTCAAGATAAGGAATTAGGAGCAAATATTCATCAGACACATAATCAATAGTTTGCGAGAGAAAGTAAACTCCAGTCTAGGTCTCATCTCCTTTTAGCTGTTCTCACACACCTCATCAGTGGTCAAATTCCTTTGATTGAAACTATCACCCTACTTAAGATGACTTAATAAAAAAGTACATTATTTTAAAGCCATCAATTAAGAAAATATAAAGAAAAAATATCCTGTTTTGTCCTAACAAAGCTGAATGTCTCTTGAAAGCTCTGTGATTTGCCTGGAAAAAGTGCCAAAATAGATCTTCCACTGTAGAATTTTGAAGTCTTCTTGCTCTTGATTCCACTGCAAAGAGTTTGTACAGCTTTGTCAACCTTAGAAAAAGGTGCCTTTCTCATATGCACCCTTTCAAGTCAGGCAAGGCAAGGAGAGCACTTCACTGCTTATGTTAAAAGTGCAGGGAGAGACAGACAGCTCAAAGATACCACTCCAAAATGACTGAGGAATATAAAAATCCCTTCACTTGTGCCTTCAAATATTCTGAAATCTTGCAAGCTTGACAGCATTGTCAATTTTATATTGACAGCAGCAGTCAGAGAAAAAATCATTTGAGGAGTAAATCAAGGAGAAGAAGAAAAACCTCTTTAATCCACAGTCATACAAATCCATACTGCCTGCAGAAAGGCAAGAGCTTTGGAGCCCCTTTTAATAGCAATATATTAACATCCTTGTTTGTCTTTGCTGAAGCTTGCAAGGCATTTCCCTCCCCCCCAGTCTTTTAGAGCCTAGTCTTTTCGACATCATTTGTGTCAGAACTGCCCATAACTTAAACCTATCGACAGCCTGTGACACCGATGAAATCTCGGCACAGCACTGCCTGTGACAGCACTCACTGCATTGTTATCAACATCAAGGTCACTTTGTTTTTCTTGCCCTCAGGGCAGGGGCTGCCCAAGGAAGCTCTCTCTCTGAGCTCCTCACCAGCCTCTCTCCTCCATTAATGCCGTTATACAAGATTAGAGTGAAGTTTCTACTATTAGAAGCAGTTCTACTATTAGAAGCGTAGGGACAATGTGCTCTCCTGGTTAGAGCATAATAGCACAGTTACAGCTGCTGGCAGCAGGACTTAACACTGCAGCTATTTTAAGTCAGGGAGAAGGATGAGTGTAGTCAAGATGTGTCAAGACAAGCAGTAGTTTTGTGGTTTTTTAATTCCTAGCCGTGGTACCCTGGACAGGAATGGCCCAGAAGAGAATTAAAGGGGAAAGCAACACTCTAGGCTTGGCAGATATTCACAGCCGAGTGAGAAATTACAGTAGGAGCCTGTGGAGGGCAGCGCTGTCTTGCTGAGGATGGTGCATTGACTAGCTCAGAGATGCCAGCTGCTAAGGTAATACTTTTTTTATCTCCTTTGAATCTGAAAGCTACAGATATAAAAGCTGTCGTCCTGCCACAGCTATAGCCAGTCGCTGCAAGCAGGACTCCCTGTTTTTCTACCCACTGCCCCCATTCTCCAAGTATCAGGCAAGTGCCTCTTCCTTGGCTGCATAGCTCTGAAACAGGAGGCTTGGGGGAGGCAGGCTGGGGGTTGGAGGCACCATGGAGGTTCTTCCCCCTTGGAAAGATACAGTCTTGAGAAAATGTGCAGATCAGTTACATTGCAAAGCAAAGGAAATGCTCTCCAGGAGCACTTGCATGAGCTAGCAGTAACATCCTCTCCCCAAAACCCAGCAGGGCACAGGTGAAGGTTCCCCCCCAAGCCTGAATCCTGCTGTCAGGGCTGTGAGCCTAACTGGCAAGCTCTGCCTGTTCTCAGGACTTGCCTTGTCCAAGGACAATGGTGGCTGTGTTTCCTAGGGTAGGGCTGCTGGCAGGAGCTGTGTGAGAGCAAGCGGCGGGAGGCCTTGCTGGGGCTCCCCACCTCACTCAGGAGCCCATTTGAGCTGGGACACTCAGGCTTCATCTCCACATGTGCTGCCTTGCAGCTCTGCCCCTACCTGGCCCCCTTGGCTTCCACCTTCACCGGGGACCTGCCTCACTTCTGCAGGCTCTCCTGACTGTCCCAATCCCTGGCTGAGGCTGGTTACCCTCTCCTGCCCTGCCCTCTAACTACTCCCAGTCCTGAAATGGCCTTGCATGTCCCTTCCATTCCCTGATGCTTGCAGCTCCTGTGGGGCATTGGCAAGCTGTCTCTGCCCTGCAGCAGCCCCTCCAGCCCCACGGGCAGCCCTGTGCAGGGACAGGAGGACTCATGGAGGAAGAAGCCTTTTGCTCTCCAGCCCAGCTCAGGCTCCTCACAAGCAGAAGCTGGTACCTTCCAGCTCAGTTTGGAGGAGTCAGAGGACCCCATCATAAATGTGCCAGGCCAGATGTGAACGAAGGTGTCAGGAGGGAGATGAAGCAGTGAAGAGGTATGAAGACTCAGATTTTCTCCTACACAGTATAACATGGCTGCTGGCATAGGGTGAGGGGCATCTGCGAGCTGAGCCGAGGGGGCAGCTGTGGAGAAGGCTTGCAGGGCTGCTCCTGCTCCTTCCCCATGCTGCAGTTAAAGAGAGGGCTGTGTTTTCCAGAACTCTCAATCTGGCATCTTTCCCGGGTAATAAATTCTCTTAAAAACCAAACCAAACAGAGCTTTAATTGTACATTCTGCTTTTCTCTTCACTCTGGAATAATGGTAATGGCATTAATATAGTGCTGCATTGAACACAGTGAGGCCGAGGGACCGATTCTGCTTTCCATTATTCAGGGGCACTGCCTCTGGTGAGGCAGATCAGGGTTTAAACAGCAAGCAGGAGCAATGAACTTCTGCTGTTTCCCGCTGTTTGAGTGTGGGCAAAATAAAAGGCCATAATATATGGTGCAGTCAGCCAAGAAAGCAATATTGTTCTGCCATGTGCAGGGCCTACACTGAGACGAGCCCAGGATCTCATTTCTGAATTCCCATAGGTGCCTCATTTAAACCATCAGCCATAACCTGCTTCTCATTTTCAATACTACTTGGTATTAGAGCTGCAGTGAACTGCTGGTGAGAGATTCTAATTCCTGCAAACAAGCCCCTGTAGGCTTGCAAGGAAAACAGAGAGTTTCCCCTCTCGGTTGCCTGCTAGGTTCCCATCTGGCTGTTTTAACTTTGCTATTGCTTTTAAATGTGACTGTTTCTGCACACAAGGCTTTCAGCTCTACCTCAAGAGACTCCTGGGTTCTCTTTCTGTCGGATTCTGGCCAAAATGTAGAGACACAGATTGGGTCTTCTTAACAAAAAGGAAGATCAGATTTCACATTACAGTATCTGAAAGATTAATTCCACTTACATGATCATTTCCCTGTGAACCACACTTCTTCCCATCTGGATTTTTCCATGAGGAGGACAAAGAGCCACAGTGTTAAGCACTACCTGAAAGAAAAGACCAAGGAGCAGAAAAGATGAGTGCAGTGATGCTAGCTGAGAGAAAAAGAGAAGAAAAAACAGAGCAGAGAGCAACTTCAAATGCATTGAAAGGCTGCTTTTTTTTTTTTCTTTTTTTTTTTTCCATGTGAATGATATTCTGATCTCATGCTTTGGTATTTTGAAACATTTAGTTTGTCAGGTTTTGATTCAGGGAATTTAGGAGCTTTCTGTATCATGTTATTGTTATCTAGTGTTTGTGTTATTGTAGTAACCACAGGTCCAGCCAAAATCAGTGCCCTGCTGTGCCTGGGGCTATCAATAATTTCATGTAAGATCTTGTTATTGAAAGACACCTGTCCCCATCTGGGTTACCATCATAACCACAAGCAGAGCTGTGCCATTTAGGAAGGTGCTAGCAAAAGGGATAGAGGAAAAATAACTTGGGGCCCAACTAATGCACTGCCACAGATTCCTCTTGGGACTTCAGATAGTCATTTAATCTCTCTACAACTCAGTTTGGTCTTTAGGAGACAAGTTAACAACCATGGCAAAATAGCAAGAGGTTTTCTGCCTGCTGCAGAAGTGAAAATGAGGGCTAGGTGAGTAAGTGGCTGCTCAGTCAGTTTGTGTTCATTTTTAGTTAAACAAAGCATATTTTTCTCAACTAGGAACAATCCACTTAATCTTGGTTTAATATTTTAAAAGATTTTATGCAATGCTAAACTAAAACAAAAGTAACTTTGAATAAAAAAATAGAAATGGTAATTTTTTTGGAAACAACAAAATGAACTATTCCAGATCTACAGTATTGGAGTCTTCGTGGTTTTTTCCAGAACTTTGCTGAGTTTTTTTTTTTTTACTGGAATCTGCAAATGCAACACAAATCTGTTAAATGCTTTAGCCAATTCAAGTCAGTGGGGGTTGTGTGGTTTTTTTCTTTTCTTTGCCAGAAAAATCTCCAGTAGAAAATGGCAATTGTTTTCAGTGTAGAAAAAGAAAAAAAAAAAAAGCCTTGCAGACTGTAGTACTCAAGTGGCTGGATAATATCGGGGAGATATAAAACTCAGCTAGGCTGCTGCAGATGAGGTCCTGGAATGACTGAGTCCCTTTGGAGCTGTGTCACTCGCAGCCCTTCATGGGTGTTGCTGCATCTCGGCAATATTGGCCCCACAGTCACCTGCAGCCTCTGCCTCTGGGGTGACTCTCAGGAAATCCAGGCCTCTGGGACTCAGGCTCCATGGCTCAGAAGCAGAGCTAAGCAGGCCCTGGCTAGCTGGGGTATGCCTCAGTGCTCTGGATGTCTGGGAACTGATGCTTAAGGATAAAACAGTTTTAAAGCTTGTGTTACCTTGTATTCTCCCGGGGAAGCAAGGAGGTTAATGCACCTGGATTGCCCTTAAAATGTCTATCCAGTCTCACATGCCTCCTAGAAGTAGAAGGTTTTTTGTTGTTGCTGCTGTTTTGTTTTTAACCAGAAGAAGAAAAAAAAAAGAGAAAGACAGAATCTAGTGAGGTGGTCTTCAGGTACTTCCAGGCTGCAGTTTAAAAGGGAAGTAATCCTACCCAACTTTCATGATCTAGATCTCTGCAGGAAATATTAGTGACCTTGTAAGACAGATTTCCCCAGCACCCACGCCACCCCCCCCCCCAGTTACAGGGGCTTCTGCCCTCCTGCAGTCACTAGCTGTTTCCAACTAGAGCAGCTTCTGGGAGCCATCCAAGGGG
The DNA here is from genome assembly GCA_020745705.1 of Hemiprocne comata. Taxonomy (NCBI): domain Eukaryota; kingdom Metazoa; phylum Chordata; class Aves; order Apodiformes; family Apodidae; genus Hemiprocne; species Hemiprocne comata. The sequence continues at coordinate 15,950,132 of CM036592.1, forward strand.
AGTAGCTTAGAAAAATGTAATCAGTGGTAGCCCTTTCGCTAGCTTTGCAGTATCTTAAGGGGGGGGGGGGGGGGGGGGGGGGGGGGGGGGGGGGGGGGGGAGCCTCAGCAAAGTCCCTGGCCTTCAATTAAAAAATTCATATTACTTTCCTCATTAGTCCAATCATCTGGTATAGCTATTTCCAAGCTTACCCTGAAGGTCCTGCAGAACAATTCAATTTCAAGGCCAGCACAGTGCAGGACAGAGTGTGTGCTTGGGAGGAGCTCCGCCTCGTGTTGACACAAGGACCTCACTTATCTGGCATTAAGTCATGTGAAGCAACAATGTTGATGCACTTTTTGGAAAGAGGATTGCTGTTTGAAAGGGAGCTCTGTTGCAAAGCACCTTCCTGACTGCAAAGGCTGGAGTAGTCTGCTAAGTTTCACCGGCACCAAAACGACTCAATTCTTGGAGAACCTTCTCAAAGTCAAGTCTTGAGCAAGAGGCCTCGTTATGTAATTCTTTCTGCAAATCATCTCCAATACTGTAACTAGCTGACAGGCTACAACAGAAGCTTAAAGCAGTGTGGGCTAGGAGCACTGAAAGTTTAGTATCCATCTGCTTACCTCCACAACTTCAGTCTTTAAATACCTGCAGGAATTGAGAGTCAGCCACACTCCTTGAAAATGAGCCTGTGGTCTTTTGAATCCCCTGTATTACCTTTTTCTTTACTTCTTTTTACTGCTTCAGTTTAACATTCTGTGTCGGTGAAAGTACAACCAGGTCATCATGATGATGCTGGCAGTAGCTCTTGAGCACAGTGCATGACTTTTGCAAGGCAGTAAAACTTGCAGCGCAATGCACAGTATCTTTCTCTGTGCTATTCTTCATGCTAATCTGCGCTGTGAATTCACGACATCCTCCTTTACCAAAGCTCTTGGTGTTTACACTAAATGCCCTGAAAAATTCATAGGCTTTTATGCCTATATTCCTCTCTACTTCCCTGCAATTCTTCTCCTTCATCATTAAAAGTAAAATCGGTCAGTGAAGGTCCCACTTGCACTTGTTTTCTAGAACTGATGAGAGAATAGGCCCAAACTCTAGATTTAGGCATTCAGGCATTAGAGCGAAAGCTGATGCCACATCAGAATAAACACCAGCCACCCCACTTTGGGAAGAGTTCTAGTGTGGCTCCCATGTTGATTACAGCTTTAATACCAAAAAGCAGCCAAACAAAGTTCATCAATGTTCTCTGAGGGCGAGAACAGCAATTTAGGATAATGAGATCCTGGCAGGAAAAATGCTTCTAAAGTCTCAAAGAAGGGACTGCTTGAGTATCTTTAAACTCCTGCTGTCTTGGATATCTTTGAACAACTTACTGTTGACTGAGCTCTTCTTCAGGCTGGACCAGCTGGCCTGAGCTTCCTGGGTCTAAACTACGGAACAACATTGCAAAAGGCATGCCCAATTCTATGGCATGATCTGTGAGGGAACTAAACTGCCCTAGATGGGTTCTCAACAGGGCAACAAAAGCAGAACTTTCCACTCTAGAATTTCCAAAAATTATGATGCTCTTTATTCTTACATCCCAGGTAAGTACCCTACCCCTCAGACAAGAGAAACAGTATCTCTCTGGAGGCAAGTATCTATCACATTATTTATACAAAGTGGAACAGCTCCCAGAGGAGAGACTGAGACAGACAGACACAAGTATGCCAGAACAGCTGCGTGTTCAGGGATATTCACCTGAGAGATTAAAAAAAACTGGTTCAAATAATCTCCATTTCTATTTATATATGTACAGACATATAGACATGTATGTATGCCTGTGAAAATCCATTCATATGTATACATATATATATGTCCATACATGCATTTAAATACATTCCTATAAATGAAAGAAAATTGTATGCACATATGTATACACATACACTATATGAATATATGTCTCACATACACATCCTAAGATTTCCACCTTGGCCCTAGGAGCTTTTTAAGTATAATTTAGTCCAATGATTCATTCTTTCAGAAACTTCCAGTTTTAACTAACCAGAATCAAGTGTGCCCAAACACTTTGGTAATTCTCCAATATAAAGTACTGCATACACTCATCAGCACTATAGCAACAGAAATAATACCTGCACCTACGAGGTTCAGCCAGTACTGCACTCGGGTGGCACAGGATGTTCTTTTTCAACAGCGTTACTTGACAAGAAATTAAATCATATTGTCTTATGCTTCTGCTTTCTCAGGGGATGAATTACATGCCTGTAAAGTCCTACCACAGAGTCAGTCCTGCTCTTTGGATGCTTTCAGCAACACCTGCAGGCGCTGCTGCACACACTAGTTACAATAATGTAATGCTATTTGGAGGGTAATGAACAGGACTACTTTCTAGGGAATATTATTTCTGTATGAAAATTTCCTCTTAATTCATTTCAGAAAAGCTGTCTCTGATATAGCCGGAGTGCGTGCAAGAGAGGAGCAAGATGCCTCACACCAGACACTCTTCATCTCCGACTAGCACTGCAGGGAGCAGAGCTTCCTATGAAACACCCTCACTATCAGACCTCCAGCAGCTCTTTTGGTTCAGAGGAGGGTCTGATAATCATGTGGACCAAGTCTGGCCAAATATTTATCTGGGAGATGCGTAAGAACATTTGATCCTACCATTAAGTTGTTATCGGTCCCTGGGAGGTGGAAGAAGGGGTACACTAGGAAGCACCTTTTGGGTCTCCAGGAATGTTTTTGTATTGAGGCTTCCAAAACTGGTAACAGAAGGAGTTTGGATGTAATGAAAAACATGACATACAAAATTGTGACTTCCTTATAATGCGTCTGAGTTGGCTTTTCTATATTCTGTGAACCACAGTGGATTTGGCAGATTAAAAATTATTTGTAATCTACAGAGAAGGTCCATAAAATATGCATCCCAAACGGGCATCAACTCTGAGATGTGTTATCTGCCTTGGAAACTGTGTTCTAAGGCAGCAGACGACAGCACAGTAGACCTCCCATTGAAATAGGAGTAGCAGGAGCAAGAGCCAGATAATTACACAAATTTCACAATCCAAATCCAGACTTTCTTTCTAAGATGGTAAAACTGAAAATATCATACAGGAATTTTCATGCAAATAACTTATTCTTGTGACCACTTTATTTATTGCCATTTTCTACTATTTGCATTACTGCAGATTACACAGATCAGCTCATCTTTCCCAACTCTCTCTTCCTCATTAATACATCAGTTAAGGATCACAGTTCTGTGAAATAGCTTCAGTCCCAGTTTATGGTGGGAAAGGTGCAGAACCTGGCTGGTGAGGGTTATGCTGCTTCATGGCTGAACTAGGAATGAGGTGCTGCTGCATCTGTGTGGGTTCTTGCCCTTGCAATCCATGCCCACTATGAATAAGAGATAAACTCTAGAGCTTGCTAAACTATTTAGAGGAAAATCTTGACCACTTTATGCAGTAAGCCATGTTCCCAGGGATTAACTGCTGGGAAGCATTTGCTTAACTAACAGTATCCCACTGGCAAGTCTGTGCTCTTTCTGCTCTCCATAACATCAGATCACATTTTTCATGTGCAAAGCACTATGGGCTTCTCAAAATTTTTGAATCTGTAAGCAAGCTGCAGTCCCTGCATCCTTCCCTAGCTGGAGCAGGCACTAACTTTAAACCATGCTATTTTTGCAGAATGTTAGGAGTGTTGCCAATGAGCCCCTTCATGTCTTTCCACAGGTGGGCTGCTAGGAGTAAAACTACTCTTCAAAGTCTCAACATTACTCATATCCTTAATGCAGCAGATGGCCCATATAGCATCAACACAGGAGCCAAATATTACAACGATCTACAAATAGAGTACTACGGAGTAGAAGCATTTGATGATCCTTCCTTTGATTTAAGTATCTTTTTCTATGATGCTGCCAATTTCATAGGCAAAGCCTTAAACACTTCAGGAGGTAAGAGAGAGGCAAAGAGAAGCTTTGGGAGGAAGTCTCAACATGAGCCAAATGACTTCTCTTTGCAGTAACAGGCAACCAGCAAAGCTCAGATTCACCATACGGTTCAAGAAGGCACAGACAGAACCCCTGTGCAGAGGATGGGAGAAGGGCACCCATGCCATGTGCCACGGGAAAGGCAGCCGCAGCCAGGTCCCCAGGAGCTGAGGAAGGCTGGCTGCCCCCAGCACAGCGTGGGGGGATGAAGGGCCAACACTAGGAGCAGAGTGAGAGGGAAGGGCTATGGCACTGCGGGTGTTCCCCCACAGGTCCATCCTGCAGGAACTGGCAGGATCTGTGTGCCTCCACATGCACCCCGCGGGCCCGGCACGGGCTTCAGCCCGGCGATCCTGCCCCGCACACTGCAGCCCGGCCCCGCTCAACTGGGAGCAGCAGCACTTCAGCGCTGGTTTAAATGCTTCACATGCTTAACTGCTTCGCAGAATTGGAGCTTTATTCAGGCTGTCTATTAAGCTAGAGAAGCAGCAGAAGTTAATGAACTAAGTAAAAAACTACGAGCCTGACCCACAGCCTGCTGAATTTTTGTCAGCAGAGTTTGGATTATGGCCTAGTTATCATAATTTCCATTTGTTCCAGAGTTTGCTCCGACTGACTGGCTGCGAGATCTGCTGCTTTCACTGGAGTGCTTTATGAAATCCCTGATTATAGCTCACACTGGGCTGCTGAGATACAGTAAATTATGAGTCCGTTTTTACAGGCAGACTATCCTACAGAGTTTATGGGACTTGTCAGTGATCACAGTCAGGGCTGGGCCAAAATTTTTTGCCAAAACTGTCTGAGTTTTTTGTGTTTTGTTTTTTTTTTTTCCCCCCACAGAAAACTATACTAACCAGTTTGGTCACAGAAAGCTTCTCCTACCACATAAAATTTTTACTATTTTAATCTGAGACATAAGTTAGATGCATGAGGTCAGTGTGAAATACCACCTTGCCTGAGATGTATGGCATGATATTAAGCTAAACTGTCCCTGGAAATATGAGCATCTGCTAATTGTCACCGTTGTTTCCCCAACTTGTACCTAGTACTTTTTGTCCTCCCTGTGTCTTTCGACCCTTAGAAATGTTAAAGCCCACTCACCTTACTGTGCCTCTTTTTTTTTTCTGCAGGTAAGGTGTTTGTTCATTGTGCCATGGGGGTGAGCCGCTCTGCCTCTTTAGTGCTTGCCTTTTTAATGATCCATGAAAACATGACACTCGTGGATGCTCTAAAAACAGTGAGTGCTCACAGAGACATCTGCCCAAATTCAGGGTTCCTCAGCCAGCTCCGAGACTTGGACATTAAATTAAACGAAGAGAGGAAAAGAACCAAAGCATCTGCTGCCAAAGAGCTGTAAGACAGTATTGCTGAAAAAGAGAGGACAAAAGGTTATTTGAGTTTCCTGTATCTCTTAAATGAATTACATTTGTAAACTAAGGATGTAAATTTACGATACACCAGAATGTGCGTTACTACTAAGAGTAGATTTTACTCAATCTTTTCATTTTTGCTACATTATACTTACAGTTGGTTATATATTGTATCTTTCACTCTCCACCTTAAAACATTGCTCTCTGCTGGGAAAAAAAAAAAAAAAAAAAGAAAAAAAAAAGAAAAAAGAAAGATATCAGGTTCCACTTCAGAAATAGCTGTGTTTCAGCAACTAGTGAAGCTCATATCACTTTATGAAGTGTTAGGCTATTTGAGGTGAAAGATGCCATATTATTTATGCTACAACAATGCTTAGAAGTTTTCTTATGAACCAGCCTCCCCCCCCCTCCCCGTTTGCTCCCAGTCTCTAAAATGGTTTGTATTTTGAGACTTGGATCTGGCACTGGTTAGTTCTTGCTTTTACAATTGGTGGAGCCCCTGAGTTGGGGGTAAGAGGCTGTTCAAAGGCAGAGCAGCTGGGAAACAACACAAGCCACTCTTTGAGAAATTATTCCAGATCTCTCTACAGTATTTTTCCTTTCACTGTTCACCAGATTATTTTTTTTTTCTTCCATGAAAATAACTTTGTTCAAGAAGGTATTCAAATATTGTCCATCCTGCCTAGTAAAATTCATACAGGAGATGCTGTAGAAAATGCTTCTGAAGCGGGAGGTGGGTTCCCAGCTGAGGCTTCAAACAGCAACCTGGACAGTAGAAGTAGGTGCAGGAAAGCGTTAGACAACAAAGCTCAACATATCCCAAATTTGTCTGTCAGTTCAACATTACAAAACTTGGGATTTTCCTTCTCAAAAATAAAGGTCATTAACATTGTAACATAGTGTTCTCCGGCATTTGCTTTTGTGAGTGAAAACTGAAGGGACACAGGAATGGCAACAGAGGTGCTGACAGGCATCAGGCTTTCATCTTTGTGTCTCTGGGCCACCATAAGAGCACTTAATAGCTACTGTCATCTGATGGATCAGTGCTGCCTGGAAACTATGTGAAGCACATCTGGCCCTTGGTTCCCAGCAGACAAACATTCACAGCACAAAGCCAGCTTAGGGATGGCAGTTGTTTGCGTTCCTAGTACCAAACCCAGGAATGCAGAGGCATGAATACTCCCCACCATGTGAGCTGGCTGCTCAAGAACAGCACAACAAGGGAAAACATTCGTTGCCATTCCCAGTGCTGTCTACATAGCAGATTTCTGCCTTCAGGACACACGACTGAGCACCTTTTATAATGCTCTTTGGAGAGACCTACATCTGCTTTGTAGGCACAAAGCAGAGCATTCAGCACTGAGGACCTGACACTCACATGGCGGGCATCTCAAGGGGTTTTGCTTTGGACTAACCCTGTGGATTGGACATCTCTGAACAGCAGGAGAGAAGTGCTGCAGTGCTTCTTTGCTTTAGTCCCTGCGTAAAGAAACCTGCTCAATGAGCTCCAGGACTGTTCTACAAGCTCAAAAACACAGCCGCTAGAAACAGAAAGCTTGAAAGTACACTTCAGACCCAAATGAAAACTTACTATGCCTGTCTTAGTTACCAATCAACTCTAACAATATGATTGCAACTTACAGAACAAGGGGGAAAGAAAAACAGTGGATCTACATACAAAGATGCTCCCACTCCCAAACTCAAGAACTACATCTCCTTATGCTTCCCACCTATGGGAAAACTCTCCTCGCCTTCACCAGCAGCAGGACTGAGGCTAACCAGCCATTTTCGGCTGTTGAGCGAAGGGCACAGCTGAAAATGCACGAGATCACCTGCAAGACAGACGCATTTCACGTGAAAAAAAAAAACTTAGCACAACTTTAAAATACTGACTGGCACAACTGGGAAACCTGCATCTTACTCTGATGCTACATTACTGTAAGCAGCGTGACCCGCAGCTCTCACGCTGCGCTGCAACAGACACGGTTTCCCCCAAAAGCCCCGGCGCACTCCGCGCCCCCGCACGCCGCCGCCAGGTGGCGCTGTCGGCCCGGCGCGGGCGGCGCCGCAGCCTGCAGCACAGGCGGCGGGCCCCGCGGGGGGAGTTCGGCCGCCACCACCCGCGACGAGAGGGGGGGACTGGGGGTCCGGCGGGGCTGCCCCTGCGCCTCAACCCCGTATTGGCCCCTTTTGTTCCGAATGCGGGTCAGACCCCGGGGGAACGGAGCAGGCGGTATGGGTGCTGTGCTTGAGAGCACGCCCGCCCCGGCAGGCCTCAGGCGCCCCGTGCCGCCCGGGAGGCTGAGGCGCAGCCCACCCGCCCCGCCAAGACAGACCCCCGCGGCCTCGTGCCCAGGGTAGGACTCGACACCCCCGACACGCCTGCCAGGGGTAACCGCAGCCTTGCGCTGATGCACACGGCCGGGGAAAGGCCCAACCACCACGCTGACGCCCGCTACAAGGATGAACGCCTACTGCCCACCAACATGGGGGGCCGAGGGCAATCTGACGTGCGGGGTAAACGCCAACTGCCCCGCGAACAGGCGCGCATGGCAAAACCCTGGGCGTGTGGAGTAAACCGCTGCCGCCCCATCGCTATTCACAGCTCTGGTGCAAATCCCAGTCCCGCCACCAGCAGGGCCGCGGTAACCCAGGGGCGCTGGCCCGGAGCCGCCTGCTCACAACACCGAACCATTGGACTGCCTCGAAACTCAACCTCCCGCCGCTGCCGCCCTCCACTTGCCTCCCTCCGGCTGATACTTGCAGGGCCAAAGAGGGCAGGGGGTTATGGTTTATAATTACCACAATTAAAAATAGACTTTGAATAAGCTGAACACAGGCTAAAAACCCGTTGTGCAACTGACCCATTAGGAGGGAACCAAGTGGTACTATTCAAACAAGGGTAATCCAAGACATCACAGCGCAGGAGCTTCCACGACCAGGCAAGTACTTTTAAGCTTGTTTACAAACCCACCCCAGTGAACTCAATACATGTGCCGAGCAGCATGAATTTAACCACTGCCAGCTCCGCAAGCAGCAAGGCAACTGCAGGACTAGGCCAGATTATAGTCTCTGCTGTTGCACTCACACTCGAGTATTTGTGAAATTCTAGTTAGCTTTCCAGCTGGATTCCCTGAAGATCTCTTGCTGAATAGGATGCTTAAATTCAAGGTTGTTTTTGGTTTGTTTGGGTTTTTGGTTTTTTTTTTCAAATACCCATCCAGCTTGTATTTAAATTGCTTACAGATCTATTTTTAAGATAATAACCATGAAGCACTGTTTCTGGGTTTCCTTCTCCTCAGCTGATGTTCACAAGAGTTGTTCCTGGGAAGGGAGAAACTGGCCAGCCAGTTACGCTGGATAAAATATGAAACAGACTGAATAAAATGCTATGCAGTTCAAAAACACAACCTGGGGGGGAAAAAACCCAAAAGATTAAAGAAGTTGTGGGGAGGCAGATGGTGTTGCCCCCTTTTTTTTTAATACTAACTCTTTATAGTTTGGGGCTTCTATAGATTATTTATAACTAGGATAGTATTTTCAGACAGAAATGAGATTTTTAATATCAGCAGCCTTCCTCAGAACATTTTTATTAAGGAAATATGTTTGTATGGCTGTGGAAGCCATCGGGATGCTTGGAGTAAAAGGGCACAGAAAGAGAAGACTGGGTTCAATTAATTCCTGCTAAATACCTACCAGCAGACTTGCTGTCTATGTGGGGAGCTGGAGACAGAATTGTACCAGGGTAAAAAGAACACTGTGTCTATTTATAGCACTGCCTTCAACACTGTAGAAATTCAAAGGAAAACTCCAACTCAGCACACAGTCTTCTCATCATCTGCTTCTGTCAAGATTAAATCGGGGCTGAAATAATTCCCTTCCCCTGCAAATCCCTCCTAGGAAGGATCTGTTCCTTTCTGCAAGTAAGGAACTGCCATGGTACAAACCACTCCAGAGGTCGTATTGTTTGGGCTCTGGGAGCCCTCACCCAGTATCACCTTTTTCCTCTTGGTAGTCAGAGGCAGGGGGGGGTGGGGGAAGAACCTCACAAGCCTCAGCACTTTAGCAGGAAAGACCAAAGGTGTTTCACCTGCTCTGCATCCCTACTTCCCATACTGCTCCCAGCCCTTCTTCTTACACCAGATGCTCTGGGGAACTTGCAGACAAAAGGGTAGCATAGCTTCAGCATGCTCCCAGTGCCAGGCAGCAGGGAAGGGAAAAGGAACAAGGGTCCTGGGCATACAGTCATGGCCACTCATGGTGCCACTTACTGAAATAAGAACCTTACCCTACAGGTACCCTCTTGCCACTGCAGGGCCATCCATATCTGGAAAGGAGCGGGATTCCATAGGGGTGTGGGGCACCTCTTATCAGTAGAAATTATCTCTGATCTGTTAAGAGTACAAATGAGAGTAGCCTTGGAAAAGGTATTAACAAAAAACTTACCACCACTCTGAAAATAAGGCAGGCTCCTGGTGTTCCTTACCTCCACTCTTAGCATCACGGTGCCTCTGATCTTTCCTTCTCATCTTCCTTCCAGTTTCTCTTTAATGAAACCTGTTCTTTCACTCTTCACAAAGCACTACTGACTCTACTCTCTTGGTGCTCCTCTTTTGTAATTCTGTTATCAAGCTGTCTGCTAGGTGAGGAGCAGAAGGTGCAGGACTTGGTGCTGCCTTTGAGGTACAGGTAATTATGTGTGTCTGTTATTTTGGTTGCTGCCTCAACAGGTGGAAAACATGCTTTTTTCTGACAGATTTGCAGCACTCTGTGCTCCTGCCTCATCTTTTCTCTAAAGTCAGTCATGTGGTGTTCCTAAAATAATAAACACAGTGTCACCACTGCCACAGAAACCCCTGGTAAATATATTTTTATGGGAATGAAATATTAAAGGATTTGAACAGTTATTCAGTGAAAGCAAAATATGAGCAGTAAGGTTGGGTAAAGATTCAAAGACTGGTTTGCTTCCTGTCCCTGGGGCACATCAAGGCTGTACTGTTTGCACTTTAGAGATGGATAGTGGGGAATTACTTAACCCAAAATGATGGAAAAAATTCAGACTACAATAATATAGCATGGGAGTTTCTCACATTACAGCTATTCCCCATACTGCTGGCTATATTCTGCCTTCAGATTCACGTGCACAACTCTCATTGGATTCTAGAGGAAGTGTATTTGAAGCCAAAATGTATTTCATTGTCTTTCTCAAGTCTCTCTATGGTTTACTTGCTGAATCCTGAGCTCAAGGTCTGGGGACAGAGCTTGTCTAAACATTTCCCAGTGTCTCCCCCTGAGAGATTCCCATTCTGTTGTGGTTTGTTTTGAATTTTATCTTCCTACTTTCCTAAAAACACAAAGCAGAAGCAACACGTTTCCTCTGCCCTCGAGTGCAGGAATCACCAAATTTCACAGCAGGTTCTCTCACACCATAGGATGGATCCAAGTTTCTCTGAAAATGCTACAAACCCTTTGTGGAGTAGAAAGGGAGGAGACCAGAAACGTGGGCCAAGTTTCTGAGTGTTATGAACACCCCCCTATCCCCCAAAGGGACTCCATATCCTGTTTCCTCTCTCCCAAAAATTTCACCTGGCTTTGGATTTCATTAGGAGAAATACACATTGCTCGAGTCCAGGCTATAAGTCTTCAGTTCCCGCTGACACTGCAGAGACTACAAGAGCCACAAAAGCTGAGTCTGACCTGTGGGCTTCAAATTTATTACAATAGCAGAGCAAATTAAATGGAGAGCACGTTAAGCAGGTTGGGAGATTGTTGTTGACCAACAAATCTTCATTAAGTTCCCACACCAAGCTGTGCTGCACCTCTGATAAAACTGATTATCGTGTCTCCATCTGCTTCAACTATTTCTCCACCAGGCTTAAAAGAAACTCAAACTTGCTTTAGGTCTAATTATAAATAAACCACAACATTCATCCACCTTGCCCCTGCATGCACCCAGCTTGGAGGTGTTGGTGCATTGTTCAAACAGGCCAAGTTCCACTCTGTTCACCACCAGTTACTTACTGCCCTTGTTTTTGCTAGCTCTTTTATTTACTGCCAGTGTCTTACTGAGACTTTGTTCACTGTTTTATGGTGACTTTCTGGATTACTGGTTCGCATTACCAAAGACACCGTCTGAGATCAGTTCCTGGCACTGCTCTCCAGATGTTTCAGCTCAAGAGCCACCAGTATGAACTCCCAGAGTTCATATGACTCGCACATCCCCACAGCAAAGCCTATGCTTGGCATAACAGCAGCTTTCACAGGATTAAAGCAAAGCCTTTTTCTGATATTCATCACTGAAGGGAGGCTACCACAGCTGGGGCCTCTGACAGCTTTCCCTGCAGACCACTACTAGAAATACAGCTCCATCAGGAAAACTTCAGTGCCAAGCTACTCTGCTGTAAAGGCTTTAAAAACACTCTGCCCAATTTAGGCCAAACATAGGTTTGAGGAAGAAATGCAAGGGAAAGCAAGGGGAACCTAACATCAGTACTGAGAGTTACATAGCTTTAGCATCTGCAATGTACATGCAAAGCAGGATCTTCTGCCACAAATTGTCCTTACCCTAAGGTGAGAAACAATTATTAGGTATTTATCATCTAAATATAAGGTAAGAAACCAAAGGTACATGCAGGTACATGCAGATACAGCATGACTGAGCCTTCAGTATAATTCTTTGCCAGGTAACATTAATGGTGGCCAAACTACATGTTGGCCATGGAGACTGGCCATACCCCATGCCATGTTGTCCTCAGAGTCAGACAACACTTGAAAAACATGGACGGGACTCAGCCTTTTCTGTATCAAGGCTGAGTAGAAGGCATCCATTATTTGGATTTATGCAGTAGCACCTCAGCATGCAGGCTGTTACTGGTTCCCACCACTTGGGCACCACAAGCCAACCTCCCCTTCACAAAGCTGCCTGTCATGTCCCAGGCAAGGCTAACAGTGCAACCACAGCAGCTGCCTTATAATGGTATCCAAATTATTTTTTCCCAGTGGTTAATTTGTTTCTACGCTCTAGAAATAAATTTTTTTTGTTCTTTTTGTACCAGGTGATATATGACATTTGGGGGCACATATTATTAACTGCTAGCTTTAGAAATACAGTAAGAGTTAAACTAAAGGACAAATGATTAAATACCTGTAATCCCAAGAGCTAGCACAACTGCTGGGAAATTCTAGACCTCAAATCAGTTGTGATATAGGATATGATGAGTTCCTATTTTTTTTCCTTTCAGCAGACATAGTAGTGAGATTTTATGAGAAGAAAGCAATTTGCTTAGCTGACTTGGGATTTCATTGCCTTCCGTTGCATCTCAGACTATACACACATCAGCAAGCAAGTCTCAGCTCTGTTCAGTCTCAGTCTGACCTGTGTACTAACTTGATTTATTGTTTTTAGTTTGCAAATAGTATATTACATTATACCCCAAAGGTCCAGATTAGAACTGGCCAGTATTCTAATGATTTATGAGGGACACCTGGGACTGCATGGGTAGCATACATGTTGCATCACTGCTACAGGAGTACCCTGCATTGATCATACCAGTACTCCAAGACAATAGCATGTCAAATTCCAATAAGCTGTAGTTCACAAACCTGATTTGACAGGTGGCCAAGCTTGCACTGGGACTGACCGCAGTTCTCATGGTGGGAATAAAACAAAACAGCTGGATTGCTTCTAGCAATTGCATTATGAGAGGATTTCCATTACTTTCTCTTGGTCTATTTCTATCTTGCAGTGCTTTAGGAAGTGTTTATCCTTCCCAGTTCTTTAGCCAGAAACCTGGGCAACAGAAGCTTGCTATCAGCTCTGTGGTTTATCTTAGTGCCAGGAGATACTGGTGAGAAATACAGGCTACTGGAACTAGCCTTCCAAACCTCTCTGAGTCCCACCATGGTTATCACATTGCTAGAAAATCTCAGATCAGAGAGGTTGGGGTGAGAGAAAGAAAGATGAAGAAAAAATTAGAAAGACAGTGCAGTTGTCTTTAAGCCATAATATCAGTGCATTTAGTAAGGGATCATGCTATTTTTTTAGGGCATCTTGAAAGAAGGACTTTGCAAGTGCTGAAAGAAGGGTCTCAGGAGCACAGCACAATTATATAGGCTTTGTGTGTCCTTGGTTTGATTTTTCATGTTCAGAATTCTATTTTGAGCACCAAAGCCAAAATCTGCCAAAGCATTCCTGGGAGACCTCATTCTCCAGCATGGAAATTCAATCTTGACCATGACTTTAACCTCATAATGTAAGCTGCCTCTTGACTCACCAGAGGTGGACACAGCTTTCAACCCAAACTAAACCCGAGGGTGACTCTTCACCCTGGTTCAGCTATCACTGCCAGCGTTTGGCAGCACTTGGCCCCTAGGTTGCCTCCCAACTCAGATTTGTGGAGAGATGTAGAAAAATCATCCAACATAATTTTACAACTCCACCTGTGTGGTGGGTACAGTGCTGTCTTCCTTACAGACTCACTGTGATAACAACTATAAAATGCATTTCTGTGCTCAGGGAACACAAGGGAACCACGGCTGCCTACCTCCTGCTGTTTTCCATCTTCTTTCTTAGCAGGTTACTCAACCGTCTTGCTATGCCAGCATTAGGATATGTGTCTGCTGTCTCCTGTAAAGTGGGTGGCATAGAACTATCTTCATGGTGCTGGTAGAGACCACAGGACAAGAACAAAGAGCAGTGAAGCTGTCAATGCTCCCAAATGGAACAGACCCCCCCCGAAAAGGCAATATATTGTTTTTAAGATAGAAGAACATACCAGACCTAGTCATAGGGGAAAAGGGCTTTGCATTGTGTCATGTTTTTGGTTAAATCCTTGGGGCAGAAACTATTAATTTGTAATGGGATTCTTTGTATTCCAAAGCCTGATGTTTCCAGTGCTTGGCTTGAGGACACTGGTATATGAGTTATTGTTACAGCAGCCTCATTCACCTTCAGATGTGGCCAGCTAAACTGTGGTGGGGACAGAGGACACTGACCTAAGGGACTACATTACAACTGGGGTTCTGTGCAAGGCACAGCACAGGAAATCCTTGGCCTCTGAATATTGCTGAAGCAAGAAACAAACATGACTTCTGCCTCAGATAATTTTTGAGATGACCTGGGAAAATTAGATCAGGCTAAATTAAAAGTATGCAACATGGAGTAAGCCTGAAGAGTAAAACCATGACTGAGAGACTGGAAATGTCCTTTTTTTCATTAAGCTAGATGCAGCATGCCCAGCAACCCCTCTGTGGCTTTCTGGTGTTATATTCAGTCAGAGGTGAGATGTCCGGATCGACACCCCTTATGCAGAAGAGTGTAGTAGTAGTAGTAGTGGTGCAGCTTGGCAGTCACAATTTCACCCCAAAGAGCCATAGAGAGGGAGCAGAGAATGTACCCTGTGGTGTACAGCACTAACAGGCTCTGCCTCCCACACAGTCAGTGCAGAGGCTGAAATGCAGCACTGCGAATGTGAGCCTCCAGTATGCTGGATCTGCCCCAGAGAAATAGACTCCAGGTATCTCAGGCAATCTGAATAAATTCAAGCTTGTACCGCCCTGCATGGTCATGCTGCACTAACATCATCCAGTAATGAGAGCACCATACACTCCCTGCAAGTGCAGGCTGCAAATATTGGTAAAGCATTACTAAACGTCATGAGACAGCAACCAGGATTTGTTGTTCAGGGAGGGCGAAAGCCTTGGGAGTGGTTGTACCAAAACACCAGTGTCAGCCAGACAGCCCAGCTGGTTACTGACAGCTCCAACAGGAAATCAAAATGACACTGATTTACAGCAACCTGTATGAACTTGCCAGCCTGTCTTTCAGAAATATTTCATCCTTTGAGTTTTTCAGTAATCTTCTGAGGGTCCTTCCAGAAGAAAAAACAGTTTACCCATTCAGAGTATACTAGCTTACTAGCTGTCCACCTCAGACAAATAATTGCTGAAGGCAATAGAGATACAGACATGGAACAACCTTTATGCAGAGAAGAGCCAGCTTTAACATGGAACAACTGAATTTTAGGCAAGCTTGTCTTCAAATGGGAGCATAGGGATAGCAAGAGTGTCTCATGAATGTAACACATCCAAGAGCTGTTTAGTCCTACAATATTGGAGATTGGGATTTCTGTTTTCTCACGAGGGAGTAAAAAAAATATCAGTACTGAATGGAGTAAGGAGTTACAGACTGTCAGAACCGATCATCACTCAAGTCTGATGGCTGAAGGCCTTTGCAGAAGACACTAGCAATGATGTCTGATCTCGTAGTGGTAGCCTGGCAGGGAGCGAGAGAGACTTTGAAGTATGAGCATGCTGTTGCAGTGACAAATAGCATGGAGATGTGGTAGATGCATTTTGGACCAGCTACTCTCCTCGGGTCATATACCACATGTCTGATTCTCTATCAGATCAGGTTGGGTTAAGGGGTGTAAGAATGCACTTGGCAGCTGAAAGCACAGGAGAACCAAGGGGCTCCAGAGGGCCCAGTTTTGCAGCTGAACTTCTGTGCTCCCAGCCAAAAGCCCTGCATCTTTGCTGGGACTAAGGCTGGAGGGGAACCGACTTTCCTTTACTTGCTTGCCAAAAGCAAAGTTCAGGTCCTTAGAGCTCTACAGGGCTCTTGCTCCAGCTGATGACTTCATGAACACCTAGTGTTGGGAGGAACAAAGCTCCCTGCACAGCTTTAAATGTTTGTGTTTCCCTGCATATGCCAATGACATCATTGCCACCTGGGGGCCTGAACTCCGCTCTTGGCAGGTAAAAGCCTTACAGGTCACCTTACATTGGCGTTCTTGCTCTCAATGCATATTTATGTAATGATTGCTAGATGACTGTAATTAAATGACTGTAAAGTACCACCTACAAATGCACTAGTAATAAATTCTTAATAGCTGATGCTATAACAAGCAGTTACCAAAAATATATCATAACATGCAGATTGTTAAGTGTCTGTGCCTGTTTAATGCACAACTTTAAACAGTTACAATACACACTATTAAAATGGCATGTAAAATTTGTAACTAGTAAATAAAAGGCCAAATTCAGCAACAAAATATACCCAAGCTTCAGTGGTGAAGAAGCCACAGAAAAGCTTGAGGTGGAAGAGATATCACCTTTTATCTCTGCAATCCTTCTGGTGGTGCTATCAGCCATGATTTCCTTAAAGCATACTCCATGCACCCACCCCCTGCCTTGTGCAGACTTTGTCCCTGCCTCTGTCCTGACTCAGAAACACGGTTAGGATCCCATTTATATTACAAAAATGCAACTGTGTCCAGAAAACCCTTGGGTTTGCATTCTGTGAGGAATGGGTGGGTCAGGGAAAATCCATTTAGCTGCCCATATTTTTCACTTCTCTTTTACCTAGTCAAAGCTGCAGTGTGGGCAATATCTCTACAGAGATGATTTTCCATGGCTAAATAATAAAATAAATATACATGCAAGACCCAGAAAAAATTGCAAGGCAATCAGCAGGTGGCCAGGTTTTGCATATTTGGTACAACATTGCTGCAGATGAAAGGATGGCTACTTCTGTCTAGCCACCATCAGGAACCACACACATGGTTGGTAAATACAAGTGTACTAACCAGCTGGTGACAAGAGAATATTTTATACTACAGTTACTGACAAAATCAAGCCCACTCTGCCTCGGGGCCTGATGTACATCCTGAAACAGTCAAGATCATCAGGTCTGAGCTCTGCTGGCTGGCCCACAGACTTGCTATGAAATAAGTAGATATTTGTGACGCTTCTGAGGCCTGATAACTGACAACATCAGTGGAAGCTGTGGTATATTCTGTATATTTAAGAAACAGGATGGGTTAATTAATTTCTTCCTTACATTTGAGTAAGCTGCTGATTTCCCTGGATGTCACATGGAGTAAAGTTCTACTTGAACAGAGGAGAGGTGTCCCGATCCCTCTCCAGTTAGGACAGAAAAGTTGGTGCCAACACAATACTTAGGGGAAAAAACCCAATCACATGTTTTCCTCTTCCTTGTGCTGCTCAAAGCTGTCTAATATTTAGTCTGCTCCTCAAGATAGGAGCATGGTCTGTTGAGAGCAAGTCCACCTAAATTAATTTTGCCAACTCATGCCAAGTGGGCGCCTTACCCTGAATGTATAGTGGGGTTAAAGTGGGTCTGGAAGCCTCTACTAAATTTGGAAGTGCTGTTCAGATTAGATCCTCCAGCTGCTGGAGAGATTTTCTTACAAACAGTTGGCTACTCAAATGCCTTGCACCTCACTGGAAACTGCCTCTATCTCAGCTTTCAAGTCCAGCCAACCCTATCTCAGTCATCGCTGTATTTGATTCATACCATCCATATCCCGTAGTGCTCCTAGCAATCGATAAATTATGGCTCCAGCGAGACTATCGGGTATAACACCAAGGAAGAAAGAATGATGACAGTAATACTTGTCATTTGCATGGAGATGTAGCAACACAAAACCCTCTCTCAAACATATGTTATATTGGAGGAAACTTTCCAAGGGATAGGCTTTCTGAGAAATGTTCATAGCTTTTGAATACACGATAGGCATGAACTTGACACGATCTACTTTGGCCAAGCCCTGGGCTTCAGCCTGGTCTTTTACTACCACAAATCAGTCTGTTTGAAGTGCAGTCTCTCTTTGCTGAGATGACAAGGTTACAGCACATACCAGCCTGAGAAAAAAGAGGATGTAGAGCATTTTTTTCTCAGGATTTAAAAATTCAGAAATACTTTTACTAAAGCCAGAGGAAAATGGCTATGTTCTACCCATACACAAAAGGCAGTACAATGCTTGGGATGAGGAAAATATTAAATACATCGTTAAAATGAGGCACTGACATCCTTATATTATACTCAAATCCCTCCTTCATCTTGGCATTGGAAAATGCAAGGAAAAGCAGAGGATATAAAGGCTTTCTACTAAATACCCTAGACACAAAAGTTGTTTTATCCTCTTGACTTTCCACAGCATCATGCTGCAGGGTTTTGTGTCACCCCATCTCAGCCTTCACACCATCTTCTCAGCTTGGTTTTATACCAATGTAATGCCAAAAGGTCAAATTATACTGACTTTTAAGTCTGTTCTTATTTAATTAAATACTACAGTGTTGGAGAAATTGGATAAAAGGTGGCATATGTTTCCAAGGACCAAGACACCTGTCAAGGATACCTGTGTTTAAAATCCCTCTCCTCAGCACAGCACTAATTATGTTACTGATAAAGCTGTAGTTACTGAATTAACTTAAAAACAACCAAAGCATCCACAGGGGCATTCACTGCTGGGAAGAGAAGCAGCCTAAACAGTCAGGAAGGAGATTACTCTCTGGGACCTCTCACAGGACCACTTTCCTTTCTTCCTAAGATAGCCCATATACAAGGAACCATTGACCTGGCCACTCTCATAGCCCAGCTGCAGCAAATCCACTAATGGGTTTCCAGAAAGGTGATTACAGATACAGGCACAGAGTGGTGACATGTACAGCCTGTGTCATACTCTAGGTCACTCAGAACGACCTTCTGCTCTTTGACAGGCCTCTTTGATTGCGATTCTCCTGCTAGTTATAATTAAGGAAATTCTATTACACAGTTCAGATACAATTACAGCTGTAGTAAAACCAAATCAAAATTAATCTAAGTATAATGGTAAAATTTCTCCTATGCAATTGAATAATTACTGCAGTACAACTCCAGTAGGGCAAAGATCAGGAACATTTCATATTAATATCATTTAGAAACTGGTATTTTAAAATTGTATTGCTCATTCATACAACACACATCACAGAAACAGACTGACTACAAAAAGCTAATATAGAGGAATTGAGTTGAGAATCATTAAAAGATTTTTAAATCAAGAGCAACCACATTATTACATATACTCATTTTCCTTTCACACTGATTTGTTTTAATCTATTCATGCTCCTTATAAAACATAACACAACATTTTAATCATAGCATTGTTTTCTTTAAATATGTGCATTTCAGTAAATGACACTTGCATGTATAAATTTAGTGAGTTACAATGTTAGACTGATGCTAGAACTGAGCAGTCATTTGTTCAGGAAAAAATTGCCTTGTTTTTCTGTCTGTAAATTTTCTATGGAAAGCTATTATTTTTTTTCAGTGTATTCATTATTCAGCATATTAGTTGAACAGTCCTACAGAGACTTCTCTGCTTTTGAATCATTCACAGCCTGTTAGTTCCAATTATTTTGGATCTGAAATTTGAACCACAGTGCTTTTTTTTTTGGGCATAGAGTTTACATGAACCAATGCTTTTTTCAATTGAAAACAACGTGACCTTAATGCAGATGGAATAAGTTTTGTACACACTCTCAGTAGCTCATGTCTGTGTTTCAACAGGAGTAAATTCCTTAGCTATAATACAAGATCAATGTGAGCACAAGCTGAAAGTCACTTTAGGATAATTCTGAAGAAGCACACTCATCTTATAAAGACCATTATTCTGCAACTTTCAAATCCACATAAAATACACTACCTTCTTTTGCTAAGCCTATGTGGTTATGCTCCCTTCTAGAAAGACAACTATTAAATATATATATATATATATGTATCTGTCAAGGACCTCTTTTCCTAAGGTGAGCTATACTTCATAGTTGTCTGCCCAGCTGTTACAGGAATGGCATTACAGACTTGGAAAGCACAGCTCCCAGAAAAGCTGTGTGAGGTGCAGCCTGTCCCTCCCCATCTTAACACCAGCCTGAACCCCACAATGTCAGCAGGACTTTTGGACAGTGCCCTGTAATTCTCCATGCCTGGGAGGCTTAGGAAAGCAAGGCTGACAGCAGCCTTCAGTCCTCTGAGGCTAGGCAACATGAAAACATGAAAAAAGTATTCATACAGTGGAGAGGGCAAAACGAAGGGATAACAGGAAGTACTAAACAAGAAAAAAAACAAAACAAAAGCAACTTTATAGGGAGTGAGAAGTGCCCTAGAGTAGTCATTAGCCACACTGCAAGGAATGAAATACAGCAAAAAAGGGGAACATTTGCTGCAGATATTATGAGGTGGGAGGCACTGGAAGAAGCTGTTATTCTTGCAAGTATTTAATGAGCTGGCAAATGGCCCTGTGGTCAGGACACAGGAAATGCAAGTCTCATTTCTGCTGCAGAACTCCTGCATGGGATCAGAGGAGTCACGCTCGTGTCTGAGATCACCAGCAGGAGCCAGGCAGACCTGGCGCAGTGGGCACTTGGGTGGCCAGTGTCAAAGAAGCTATCAAAATTGATGGGAGATGCCTGTTCCAGTATGGGAATTCTTCCATAAAGCCTTCCAAAATGGGCAAGAACATCTGCTTTTGTTTTCACAGTACAAGCTAACACTGGAGGAGATACGCAGTTTTGGGAGGGGAGCACATTCCACAGTGGAGCTCTTTGTAATACAAACAATACAAGGCCATCCAGGAAACATCATTATTTGGTGAAAACTTACTGCATTCAAGAGGACAAGGCTGCCAGTGAAGGTGGCAGAAGGTGATATACTGAAGTAACTGAGGGGCCCTCTTGGCAGCTGGGTGACAAGGCAAATCACCCAAGTGCATGGCAGAAGAGTGGCTTCTAGTCAATGTTCAGTGGCCTAACACTGACAGAGCAGTCACTACTTCCCTCCATTTCTGTGGACATTTCAGGGACTTAGTTGCCCCATTTCTCCTCCAGCAAAACAATGGATTAATATAAAGGTGCAAGCTCCCAAAGCAGGCTAGTCTTCAGTCTCTCTGTCTTTGTGCAAAGACAAATATTTTTAAACACTATTGCACCAAAATGTGAACTTAAGGCTAGCAAAAGTATCCTGATAGGAAACTAGAAAAACCTTTCACCACAGTTAGTGTTTGGAAAGCAATTGTCAATGGAGATGCTTGAACATATATATAACCTATTTGTAAATTACAGAGATGTTCAGCAGAAAGATGGAAGATTTCAGGCTTGCTGTCCTGCACTGTTCTACCCCAAACCATCCCTCTAATCATTTATGCAAAAGACATTCAGTAGGCAGTGCCAGAGCAAGACTTTGGCTCATTGACTACAACTTCACCCATGTCCTAGACAGATGCTTCTGTCCTAAAGCTGCCTAAGTTGACAGACTTCCTAATCTCTCTGTAATGCAGAGGTTTGACTATTTTTTAAAACATAAAAAAAGTTATAAATATTTTCTTAAAACAGAACTCTGTTAAAAACAGAATTTCTATTCCCCTTTTTCAAAATCCTTCCAACACATGAAATCTAGGGCTAACACAAGGAACCACTATTTCAAAAGAAACATATCACCTGGGAATGGAGTAATTCCAAAGATAAAGTGATGTCTAAAAAATTGTTTCTCCTTGTACCTGAAGTACTTACTTTGATTAGAAATGGGACAGTTCTTGGAGAGGGCAGAGAGGAATGCAAATGAAATAACCTGTTAAAGCAAATACATTAATGCTCATATGAGTGGCAGCTGGAATTACTGTAACTTTCTAATTCAGACTTGTTTTCTACCATGAACATTTGTCTTCATGTCAACAAGTATGGCTGATAACTACCACTGGAAAGAACCAAAATACTCTTTACAGAGTTTCCTCTGTTGAAGCTGACAATTAAGAACTAACCAGTGAATAAGACTTTTGCATTACCAATTCTATTCAGCTCAGTTGGTTGAGCAAATTCTAAAAGACAAATCAGATAAAGTATAAATAGGGAAGTCTTAGTTATATGGTTAAAGAAAAAGCTCAGCATGCCAAATTAGTAACTTGTTTCTATACCCACCGATTCGCTACATTTTCTGCAGCATTATCTCTTTCCATTCAAAAGCAGATCTCTCATGCTGACATATTGAGGATGGGGACATTTCACTGCAGTAGTAATGGTATCTAGAATTATAGAAAGTAGTATGACCTTTCCCACTTCCTATGAAAAAAAGCCTTTAAAAATATAATAATGAAGTTCTAATCAACTGTTCGACATACCTAGAAAAAAGGGTTGAGTAGTCAGGTCAAAATAAGCCTACTACTGAGGCCCTGAGCCTAGCAGTTTCCAAAAGCTTTCATTCCAATTTTCCATCATAATATACAATTTTTAGAAGCACAGGCTTTGAAATCATTGACTGAACCACAACGTGGGACTATGTGAGCCACCGGAATGTCACTGTTTAGATTGCAACAGTATTCTCACATCCATTCATGGCCTCTGCTGGGATAAGCATATAAACACACAAGAGAAAGACAGTCCCTGCCCCAAAAAGCTTACTACTGAAACCGTGGGCAACCTTTGTGAGGGGGTAAGGGAAGGTGAGAGGAAGAGAAGGCAAACCCAGAAATGTCTCTGGCTGGTGGTGAATGTCTGCCCTCCACCTTTCAGGATGGCCTGGGACTCCCTGTGCAGCGGGGACTTACTGCGCCCCAAGATACGAAGTGCCTCAAGCCGGACGCCGGGCAGCCAGAGCAGGGCTGGAACACCATCCCTGGAGGAGCTGCGGCGCCTGCTCTGGACACGCACACCCCCCACGGGGCATGTGGATGAAGTCTGGCCAAACCTTTACATTGGAGACCTGTAAGAAAGGGCAGGGTTGAACATGTTAATGCAACTTCTAGATCACCACCCTATTTCCCCCAAAATCTTCCACTCTTTATTTAAAAAGGAGAGCTAGGCGCTAACTTAGGGACTCCTCACAGTAAGTCTAAGTGTTGAGCAGGGCTGAACTGTGCAGAGGATGCTGTAGCATGGAGAAAAGGTGTGAAAAGAATATTCCCCCTCCTGATTTCTCCTCCTGCATCAGTACAGGAGTCCCACACTGCAGGAGCCTGGTGGGGCCATGGCATTGGTACTGCAGGCAGTCATGCGAGAACTAGGTAAAATAGGATCAACCTCTTCCCTCCTCAGACTGCCAGATAGCTTCAGTGCCCTGAACTGATGGATGCTCAGAAGAGGTGACTTGGTGAGAAAGCAAACCAGAAAACTCTTCACATGTGCAGAAATATCACCACCATCACTTTTTTATTTTTTGTCCGTTGAGAAGAACCACCTAAACTTGATATTTGGGAGCAAAATGCAGAAAACGTAGAAGTCAGTTTCTTAATGAGTCACTTCTGTCTTTAAGCATTTTTGTGGATACTTTAGAACTGATTAGCCTGTCAGAAAATAGCTACTACAACTTCATGTGGTTTTAACAAACTGCACCACCAGCAGCATCTTCTACCCCACATTGTAATGCAGCAGGCTGGCATAACCCACCATCCCTCTTCCAGGTACATCGCTCGTGACAAAGTGCAGCTGAGCCAAATGGGCATCTCCCATGTTGTGGATGCTGCTGCCGGGCGATTTCACATTGACACTGGAACCAAGTTCTACAAAGACCTGCCTGTGGATTACTATGGAGTAGAAGCAGAGGACAACCCAAACTTCGATCTCAGCATTTACTTCTACCCAGTTGCTCAATACATAAGAGCTGCACTGAATTCCCCAAGAGGTAACTGGACTATCTGTGCATGCTTCATATCTTCTGCATAGGAGCCAAGTAGGGCAAGTTACCAAATAGTATTTGGCATAAACCAACCACGTGCAGATGTGGGTAAGAGAGACAGGAAGATAACCTGCAAAATCCTTGCTCTAGCTAAACATGAGCCAGGTACAATGCCAGAGGCCTGGGGCTAGTGGGGGATCATTACTTTCAAGGACTAACCTTCACAAAAGCAAGTCTCCACTGTGCCACAAAACTGTACAGATCAGATACTCACTCAGAAGGAAGTGATTTAAGATAACAGTTACACACTCAGCTGTTTTACTTGCATCATGGTGAGCTATCATATCAATGAGGGTCCTAAAGTACTAACTACCCAGCTTTATCACATGCAGGTGTAAGATCTGAACCACACTTTACAAGCCAGGAAAGGGAGAGACAGTAACTGAAACTAGTGTACCTCCATGGTAGAGGTAGCCTCAGCATTTACTGCTGCTTTGAGTGATTGATCCATGCTGTTAGAAAGTATTTACCTTTGTGCAACTGAGGGCTGCATTTGGATTTCAAAACCACTAACATATTTGGGGAATTTGGATCTGCACTCATTTCTATTACAGCATATGATATTTGCAATTGAAGTCAGTATTGGTGGTGCTCCAGAGAAAGGTTCAGATCCAAGATCTTTTTATGAGTGTGTAAAAAAAGTTCCAAATGAATTGACAAAACACAGGTAACAACCGATTAATTGTGGTGGCCACAAAAGCAAACAAAACCAGTGCTTTGCAATATACATGCCCAAATACTGAAAGTTATGAAAGCAGAACAAGTTAGGGCTCAAGGCAAACACAATGAACTCATCATGTCTAGAGTGCATATTTATTCCTACTTCCATTATTTTAGATACTGCTTTACTGAACTCCATATGGAAGCAGGGTTCCAGGAATGGAGACAAGGTGCAATTCTATCATATACAGTCCAGCTGTTGCTGACATTCATCATTTTAAGGAAAGTGCAACAGTTTAGAAAATATATAAACAAGATGTTCTGGAAGAATAATTTCCTGAGGTACAGAAATTCAGCAGCTATATAGCCATGACCTATGCAGGGATGAGACAGGGAGGGATTGTTGTTCACATCATTTAGAAGAGGAGAAAAAAATGCATTTTTTATAAGCAGTGATGCTGAACAAAAAATTATACCAGGTGACAAGAGGCCTGTTCATATTAAATTCAGGATGTAACAAGGTACTTCTGTTTGATTGAGAAGTCATTTAAGACTGCTGTTTAACTATTACAAGCAAATTGAACATCTTTTTTTTAATGGAATTAAATTATCTTTTTCACCTGGGAGGATAAGTCAAAGCTAAGACTATATGAGGCACAAACTTACTTAAAACTATGAATCAAATACTCATTAGAATTAAGTAAGAACTGTTACTCCCATCATGCTTGAAGAAAAAAATCTGATGCTTTGCACCAGAAGTTCAGCAAACAGCATGGACAGATTTATTCCAGATTTCTACCTTAGATGAACAGAATATGTCTTTGGTGATGTAAGGAATTTATTTTTAAGGCAATTTCTTCAAACTCAGATGCCAGAGCATGAGTAAAAGGAAGCATGCACCCACATGCTCCCAATTTGGAGCTATTCCTATCACAGTGGTCAATGGCTGCATCACTCCCTGAACTATTTCCTTCATCATCTTTGTTGTACAGATTAGGAAATACATGCAGCACTGTTGCAGCCATGCCCTATAAGCACTTTTTTTATGAACCTGGCTTCCTTGGCTTCCTTTCTTTCAGCATAGCCCCATGTTCCTTTGCCCATGTAACAGAGCAGTTTGGGAAGGCTCAGCCAACAGCGAGCAGATGCACAGTCTGCCCCTTCTCTACAAGGGAAAACATGGGGGAAGTGCTGGCCTTCTGCCTCATGCTCCTCCTGCTCAATGGACAACACCTTGAATATCCATCTTGCCCCTTTGCATGGCCAGCTGTACAATTTGCATTTTTCTGTAGTGTAGCTCAACCTAAGCATAAATCAGCAGGGTTTGGTAAAGCCTAGCAGAAGGGGGAGGGAAAGAGAACTTGAGAGCACAGATGAAAGCATGCCACAAAAACAAATAAACACCATGCAGACGGAAAGATTCCCGAGGAGAGAGCTTCTCCTTTAATTGACCTCCAAACATGTTTAAAACAGGCAAGTTAAAATTACCCATAAACTTCCCAAAATGGCAAACCCTCTCAAAGGCATTTCCCTTCCTCCACTTCCCTGGAGGAAAAGAAAAGCTAGGCTCCCTCTCCTGCCTTCTTCTTGGTGGTGGTGGTTATGAAAGAAGATAACTTAGGAGGAAAAGGCCTTCTCTCTTGACTCTGCCGTAGGTGCATTACATACTTGTCTGACCTCGCGCTGTCCAGCAGGTGACAGCCCTTACCTGTTCCGGGAGGCGTGGGAAGTAGGGACATGCCATCATTTAAAGCCTTCCATAGGCTTCTTGCTGCTTTCAGCTGTGACAAGAGACACACTTGATTAATCAAGAAATAGACAATTGTTTCTGCACCTGGCTACAGGATGGTGGCTAAAATGTAACAGGAAATGAGAAAACCATGGTGGAGTGGGAAGAACCCCTGGGGCCCACTAGTCCAGCTGAGTTCTCCTCCTGGTGAGCAGCATAATTCTGCTGGATTCAATGCAATGAGGGAAGCTGGGTTGTTCACTCTGGGTGACAGATCTGGAGCCTAGTCTTAAGCCAAATTGAATCCATCCTGCAAGAAAGCAAGGGCTAGTTCAGGACATTTAGCTCAGTTAATGATGAGTAGCAAAAGGACAATAGATATTATGTGTTTTAATGACTGATTTGTTCAACAAGATTGAATTTCCCAACTTGAATTTGGCCAACAAAGTTGGATGTGCAAACTTTATCCCTAGTGCAAACCCTTTGATGTCAGTAGAGTTATAGCAGGCATGAGCTGGATATAATATCCATAATCCGTTGTTAAAAACCAAGTGTTATTGTTCTGCACAAATCCCAGCCAGATGACAGTTATTGTCTGTCTCTGCAAAAAGTAGCTTGAGATGTGCGGTGCAACATTTCAAATACGGATTGCAAGATTTAATAATGCCCCAAGCTAAGTGCCCCCACTTCTCCTCAGTTAATCCCATTATTCCTGAGGGATCCTGTTACACGCTCAGAAAGAAGGTTGCAACATGGGCCTCTAATGTGGGATCAGTTCAACTTCTTGCTCTGTGTGTTAAAACAAATGGGGGCAGGGAAGGCAGAGTCTCCTTGTGACATGGATTCTGTGGTACAAAAGATCTGGTGATAACCTCCTTGCCCACCCCATGACAGAGGCATACACCACAACAAGAGCACGCACCACAACTGCCTGTGTGAATGCTGCTTGCTTTCCCAGGCTGTGGTCCAGCAGCCCCTCGGGAATCCAAGCCTCAGTGCTTGGGATGGGGCATCTCAGCTGCCTCCCGTGAGAGGCTGATGCAACCAGCTGTTATCAAGACCACCACAGTCAGCCCACATGGTGCAGACACACTTCAGGCACTAGTCAAATGCTGTATATCATGGTGGGTTCAGAGTGTCTCTTAACCCATTGACAGCTACTGCTAATAGACAAGGATCTGAGCCTGTAAACAGAACCACACAGCAACACAGCTTTTGTTTCCTGACTCAAGTTTAACATTCAATTTGTTTGCTACAAATAATCACATAGTAAATTCAAATCTGCTTTCATTAGAGCAATGTTACATTAATTAAATCATTTCACATGACTGATATATCTGCAACAAGCAGTCATTTTACTTTCAGTGTACCAGCATTTATCATAACCTCTGTGCGTGGTAAACCAAAGGCTAACAATGTGGAATAGATACTGCACATGTGAAAAGAGATACCTGCATCCTCATGGGAACAAGTGTATTAGAGAGCCATGCAGATTAGGTCCAAGGTCAATAGTTGGGGCTTGTCCAGGTTTTTGCTGAGACTCCTTCTAAAGCCACTTGCTGATCTAGGAGGACTCTTTTGAAGTGCAAATAAGCCAGAGAAGCAGGGAAGAAAATTCAGTGTGCTCTTACTTGCCACCTCCTCTCACACACAGAGTTAGACATAAAATGGTGGAGATCCAGTGTGTACAAGCAGGAGCCTGGAATTTGTTCTGCTTTCTGTGCCCTCAACAAAAACACATCAGGCAACACTTAATGGCAGCATCCATAGCTGTGCACAGCTGGGTCTTTGGTTCCATACTGCAGGTGGGCCTGAGAGTTTTCCAAGGCAGAAGACTCCACCTGGCTGGAAAAAGAAAATGGACACAAGAACAATTTTGCAGAAGTTACATTCATATCAGCAAGTCTTCTGTCCCCCATCCTACTTCTGGCCAAATTTAGACCGCATTTCAATATAATTAGTGATTCCAAATCCAACATGAAAGCCATCTATTTTTTATTGTGTTTTGTTTGTTTTTTTCCCCTTCCTGGTACAGTTCAAACCATAAATATAGTTACTTTTTCTTTTAGAGTGCTGGTAGCTTAGAAGTTTTCAAACAATTAAAAAAAAAAAAAAGAAAGTAGTTCTGGTTCCAAGAAAATTTTTCAGAACATGCTGTTCCTTGCCTTCTGTTATCTGGGGTGTGCATTAGACTGACTGTATTTCCCCAGTCCCTGCCACTACACTGCAGTTAGGCCTATTGCAAACTACTAAAGCATGGATTTTCCAAAGACCTTTTGGACTTAGCCCTATTTGTAGTATATATCAAAGAGAAATTGTGCTCCTGACTCCTTTACAGTTCTCTGAAAATCTCAGACCTGGGTTATTTGGGTCTGAAGTGTTTCCTCCAGGGAAGATAATAGAGCATACATATCCCACAAGGTTCACATGAAAGCTACTGATAGTGCAGCACACTGAAAAAAAGTCTAGTGAAAATTCCAATTAGCATTACAGTTTAACAGGGGTGCAAAGCATTTCTCCATATTCCCATACAAAGTGGGACTTTCCCTTCCAAGAATCCCCATAGAATTAGTGGAATTGACAGATTGGTGTCATTTAACTTGAATAATGGCATCAGTATCTCAGTAAATTCTGTGAAGCTTTATCTGAATGAGAAAACAAATTAAATCACTTGACCTTCTAATTCTGCAAAACTGACATTACATGGGAAAAACCTCTCCCTTCCCCCAACAGTTTTGATGCCCAGTCTAAGTCTGCTGTCACCAGAGCTGGTTTCACTACTTCCTTGGAGACTATATTTGTCCCTTTATTTCTACCAAAGACATGTCTATCTTTAGGACTGAGCTCAGATGTCTCATGCCAGGATAATCAAAGGTGGCTGTGTCACAAATTGTGGAACTCAACACTTCTCTCAACCTGTTGGCCAGAGCAGGGTTTTACAACACATGCTCACACTTGCTGAGCACGTGGCTATGCCAACATCATTAGTCAGAAAGGGAATGGTTGCTAAATAAATACTCTGTCACAAACAAAATGGGATTTAAGATTAGCTGCCCACAAAGTACCTGGAATTAACACCTGGGGAGACGGGGGCAATCAGTCTGAGGTTTTTGGCTGGATCTAGGCTCATCATCCAACAGGAATATTTTTAACTTCTCTATTACCAGGGAGTGAGACAAGATGCTCTAAGCACAAACAAAACAAAGAACTAGCCCTGAAAAGCTGTTTCTTCTTTCTACCAGTCTTTACATTTTTACAGAAAATCAGCACCTGAGATACTTTATTCCACCTCCAAAGGAAAAAAAAAGGCAACATGGGATTGGTTTTACTGATTTTCATCTTTTTCTGGATATCAACTGTGCTGTTGTTAAATTGCATTTTGTACAGCTATACAATTAGTAAACAAGAGACTAAAAATGTGACAGCCTAAAAATATTACAATTTTTTAAATGGAGAAAATATTTAAATTTAAAACTTAAGAAGATTTCCAGTGAAGAAGTGTTCTGAAATTTTCTTGCTAAAAAGACAACCTTCTTTTCTGCTGTCTTAATGGGAGACAGAGCTGTCCATTAGGTGGTCAGAAGTTCCAATCTGACTCCCATCACTGGTTACTTTAGTAATGCCCAATGGCTGAGCCATGGTCTCTGTGAAAAGACTACATCTGACTGCAGCAAAGGACAAGAGAGCTTGAAAATTTTCAGGCGTGGCTATGATTTTCCAAGAGAACATTTTCTAATTAAAAATGTCTCATTGAATCATACAATTTTTGTGGTAGTTGAAACACTTTACAGTATTTACAAGATGCAGGTTTTCAGGTTTCAGAATTAGCTCTTCGTTCGCATCCAGAGGGAAAGGACTACAAATCTGATTTTTTTCCATTTGAAAGCAATTATTTTGACAAAATTTCTTTTAATTCTACATTAGAAAAATGCTTATTTCCTTACAGCATGGGTCAAACCCACACATTAGAAACCCAGGAATCAGTCATGATACAGGACTCTGTTTCTCAGGCTGCTTCTCTTAGTGATAACAGCAGAAAAACCAAAAGCAGAGCAGGGGGAAAGAGGGAACTATACTCCTGGATCCTTGGAAGGTCTTCCCTGAGGCTCACTTACAGCATTGTGAAAGGACTCACAATATTACTTTTAATGAACTCCTAATAAAGATGCACACCTCACATTGACATCTCTGGGGAACTCAAAGCATTTCTTAAGTTGTTCTTCTAGTTACTACCTAATACAGAGGGGAAGATAAAGGCATTAGGGCAGGAGAATGACTATAGAAGTACGGGGTAGGCTATAGAAATATAAAAATATAAATAAGCTAGTGCAAATAGCATATACAAACAGGAGCTATTCTTAATGGCAACACCCATTTCCTCACACACTTCCAACAAGGTCTGGGCAGCATGAGTGCCCTCAGAAAGCATTACTGCTCTAAGCAAAGAAGTACAAAGAGCTCATAGAAAACCACGAGTGTTGGCATAATAGCAGTAAGCATTCCTGGGCATTGCACATCTGAAATCCCAAGTTTCCAGGCCCTCTGTTAGTAACTTGCAAAGGCTGCTCCCAACTTGGCCTTCAAAGTATGAAGGCTTGAAGCTTTGCCAGCAAGTACATCACTCCCAAAACCACATATGAGTAAGCAGGGACACCATGGATGGCAGACTGGGCAGGAGGGCTGAGGGCATGCCATCAGGCTGACAGCTAAGTCCAAACAAGCAATCACAGATCCTGGAATATAATTATTAATGTTCTGCCCCAGCCATTAAAGCTCACTGTTCTGCCACCAGAGGAAGACCTACTTGCTTCAGCCCTGGTATCAGCACTGCTTCCATTTCTGCTCCAGCATGATAAACCCCACCATTTGGCTTCTTAGCATAATTGCATCTCACTCTCCTTTTTCCAGGCAAAGTACTAGTTCACTGTGCAATGGGAATCAGTCGATCTGCAACTCTTGTCCTTGCTTTCTTAATGATCTGTGAAGATATGTCCCTTGCTGACGCAATTCAGACTGTGCGCTCACACAGAGGGATCTGCCCCAACTCCGGCTTCCTCAAGCAGCTTCGGGAGCTGGACCTTCAGTTAGGAAGGGGGAAAGGTAGAGGAGCAGAGGCCTGCTAGTGCCAAGGGGGACATATGTCCTGGCACCACACTGAGAGATGCTGTCCTCACTGAAGACAGTACACAAGGATGCTATCAGGACTGCATTGAGAAACTCCGTGGGAAATGGCTGAGCATGAGCAAGCTGGCAGAAGTTTATGTATTTTTTTCATAAGCCCACTAATGGGAAAGAAAATGAAATAAAGAAGGATTCAAACCGGCAGTTTTGCCCACCTGGGCCTGTTTGTTTAACTACATATTGGGCAGGGCATAGGGAGCAGTTGGGTTTTCATGCAGAATTAAAAGGCAGCACAGTCAACTTGAAAAAAAAAAAGAAGACTTTATTTGCTTATAATTGCATTTATATGGCAAGAGGGAAAATGCTGAACTAGTAAAAGAAAAAGAAAGCATGAGGTTTTTAAGCAAATCTTTAACATTTCACATCCAGCTGGCATAGTGCAAGACTTCCTTCAGGTTTTGCAAGCTGAAATGCTCCTTTAGTCTGACACGGTGACACTAGTCAGGATCCAAGCCACAGAGGCTCTCGCTGGGACCTTCACAAGTCCTTTTAGCTTCAAATCTACATCAAATACTCAGAACTTAAAAAGACCTCAGGAGCAGATACTGGAGCTCCCAGGCAGATGCTGCACCCTGGGGCTTGGCTATCGACACCCTCACTGCTGGTCAGAGGGAAGGAAGGTGTCCCCTTGCATGTGGAAAGCGAGGAGCACACTCAAGGCACATTGCCCACTGGTGCACTGCAGCGCAGCAGCAGTGCCAGACAGAAACATCCTCCTCTTGGCTTGAAATCCGATGCTCCAAATCACATTCCCTATATTTCCCTGTTTTAACAGAAAGCCAGAACCTAGTGTCATTGTGTCAGAGCAAAAATGAGCAATGCCTCTAACAAATCCAAAGCAGCAGCTCTGCCTTTCGATTACTCTTTTATGCTCAATTGGCCACATTTAATCTTGTGAAGAACTTGAAGCAGATACTTGCTTCAGTGCAATTACAGCCACATACAGAACATTGGCAAATGCAAACAATATAGAATTTCCACTTGACGGCAGATTAATTTGGTGTGATGTTTTCCCTTGAGAGGTCTTAAAGGCTTGCAGTTCTGAAAGTACCCTGCAGTTTGTATTTATAGCACTATGGATGTTGAATAGAAAGAGAAGCATATACTCATTCTGAACTGAAGTTTCTTTTGCCTCCATACATTAAAAAAATTAACTGAGCATAGCACACTTCCACTGCATTTCTCATAATGCAATATGGAAACGTGACTTCCCTGCAGAGCCTACAGAGAAATTCAGGTGGTGTTTCCACTTTTATAAACACGTAAGTAAAACACAAGCAATGCTACAGATTTATTTCCTCCCAGGGAACAGAGAGATGGGTCTTCCCTCCAGAAAGGGACCCAGCCTTTGAGACTGGAGTAAGTGGCCAGAAGGGAGATGACAGCTAATGGTGGAAAACTCAGTGAAGTTACAGCTTTCACAGGCCTCTTACTGGCTGCCCACAGCAAGATTAGATTTCAGTGAGCATGGCAGCTGAACCGCTCCTGACACTTGGGTCTCCTCCACCTCGGTCTGTCAAGGGACCCTTTTTTATTGCAGATCATGCTGAAGCTTTGCGAGTAGACTTTTCAGTTGCCTTACTAACTCCCTTCAAGTCCCTGTAACTCAGCCTGTGCCAGGCCAAATGACACTATATTAAAGCACAAGGGATGTATGAAACACAGCAGTCCAAAATCTCCATGCATTGAGCCCATCAGAACAGGTCATAATTCCCAGCACGCTGCACATCTGGAAACATCTGTGGTTGCCAGACAGAATTTAAAGTTAACAACTTTCCAGAGTGACTGAGCCTGTATTTACCCCAGCTGAGGCCTTTTGGTCATAGCAGGATGTTTGCAACTGGCCAGGGACCGGCACAGATTCCCCTGCCACGCGTGACTCGCAGCTGGGAACTGTAAGTCCCACCAGGAAAGCCAGGGCACTGGCAAAGCAGGACTGCTGGCTGGATATCCCTGTTACAGGTGTACAGTGGAAGCTTCCTCTTTAACCTGGGAAACAACCAAACAATGAAGAAAAAGAGGTCAAAACCACTGACACAAAGACAATAAAGTTGCTGTCCAACCCCAGGACAAAAAAATTCCTTTTCTACAAGAGCCTGAGTGGGTTCCAGTGCTTTTCATTGCTGTGAAGTTCAGACAGTGGGAGGCAGCCCCCCTTCATCTCCTGCACTTCCTCCACCCCAGCAGATGACAGCACCTGAGCCCATTATTACCTTCCCTCTATGCAAAGGCTGCAGCATCATGGAGGTGGCCTGGCAGGGACATTGGTGCAGGCTCAATAGTTGATGACAAACTCTTAATCTCTCACCCACATGTTGCACTGAGGTGGCTTACTGCCTCTGTGCTTAGCTAAGCAAAAGTCTCTTAAAATCACAGCTGGAATCAAGACAAAGAAAATTAAAACAACACTGGGGGTGGTCTCAGGTATATCTGGTGCTACACTTCCAAGATCAAAAGTTGCTGACTCTTTGCAAGCCACCAGCTTGTCCCGAGAAACAAGGAATAGCTTCTTTCCACCACAGCCATCCTTGCTAACAAAAAGGCATGCTTTTGAAGGAGCAGCCTCCAGCACTGTGGTGGAGCTGTGCACTTCCCACACTGTAAGCCTGAGAGGGAGGATGGGTGCCTTAGCCCCCTTTCACAGACACAGCACCTGGAGTTTGCCTGAGCTGCAGCAGGATGTTTGGGAAACAGCACAGCAGGATTGCTCTCCAGCCTCCAGAATTGCCACGAAAGCATAATAGTTTTCTCACATAAGATATCTTGCCTCCACCAGCTTTTCCTCCCAGACTTTCAGCAATGATAAATACAGAGAATATTGCTGTGGGCATGTCTGCACTGGGTTATTTATCCTTTGGATTTGCACTTAGGGTTTTATTTGTAAAAGGAAAGTGGGACTATAAATCTGCTCTGCAAGGAGCCAACCAAAGAGAGGACAGAAATTTTCAACAAGTTGCATGGAAAGGGGTGATGCCAAGGACAGGTTTCCCATGGCAAGAAATGCTAGCCAGGATATTGCCCAGGTACACACCATGTGGCAACAGCTAAGAATGTCAGCCTTTTTCTTCCAGATGCATGAACTCATTCCTCCTTGCACAGGTAGCTTCAGACTTGCTGCAGCAAGGATGGCCCTCCTGTGGAACCTTCTTAATTCATAGTTTTTGTCCTTTTTCTCTTACTGAAAAAAAAAAGTGAACTGGGACTGGAACCATAATAGACCACAAAGCTGAAAAACTAAGTACAACCAAGACTAGCCTGTCAGGTTTGAGTACCAAGCCACTGGACAAGCCTAAGTTGAGCACACTGCAGAGCTCCATTTTATCTATGGCCTTCAGTGTACACATGACCACTGTTTTGGTGCAGTGCCCTAAGTAACACACAGCACCTGTAGGCAAGGATGGAGGCAAACAGTCTCACAGGCAGATCCCCTGGTTCTGCATTACACTGGTCTGTTCCACTTTAGCCAGTGGCTTCCAGTTCTACTTTAACTTTGGCACTGCCCACCAAGACCAGGCAACTTTCTTCTGCATCACCCTGATGTCTAGATCAGATCTGCCCAGCTCCTGCCAGCCTCTCCAGAATTGCAAAACACTGTCAAGCCCACTTGTCAGACATTATCCTCCTCCCATTATATTTTTTTTTCCTTGTATTTTCCTGACAGCAAGGGTGAGCAATGTGGTACTGTGGAGAGGGGATTAAAAATAGCTTGTGCTTTGCAAATTTACTTCATGGTCTAAGGTTCTAAGAGTATATGCAGCTCCTGAAGCCAAGTCAAACAGGAATCTAAGTCCTGCGAGGCTTGCAACAGTTAAGTTTTCTTTAGGCTATGATTATTTTGCTTAGAAACTAGACCCCTGATCTGTTGCAGGAGGCTGCAGTTTAATAAAGTCAAACAATTTGCTCTTTGCAATGTACTATTTGTGGTAAAAGTATCATTCAGTTACACTGCTCCCCCTCACTGCTGCCTCCTGGAACCTTGTCTGTTTATATACAGAAAGCACTCTCAGGAAGCACTCCTAAAAATACCCAGCAATGTTAGCTGAGGATCTGGCTCTGTTTCTCTTCCTCCTGCTTCTGCCTCGATAATATCCTTCCATCATCTTCATGCTCAACAACCCCGGCTGTTCAAGCAATGGTTATTCCTGTCTCACCCTCTAAAAATTGTCTCTTTCCTTCCTCCTCTGCCACAAGCCATTCTCCACCCTGTCACAGAACAACTTCCATAATGTTGCCATGCTGTGTCTCACTTAGTGTTTTCTCACTCGATCACTAAATTACAGTGAAGCCTACATCACTTTTATCAAATCCTACATGTACACCTACATGGTTCTGCCTACTTTTCAGACAATAAGAAGGTACACCAAGTCGGGGCAAAAATTTTGAAACCACTCTCAAGGAAGTTACCCTGGAGACAAAGCATCTCCCAGTGGAAATACCATTGCAAATAAAAATATTTTCACAGTAGTACAAATAGAAAATCTGCACAGGAAAAATCCAGCCAACTGACAAAAACATCAGTTATTGAACTTAAGGCAAAATTCAAAAGCAAGTCTGGGATTCAGCTCACACTTCTGATCTGCCACCTGAGATGTGGGCAGAGCCTCCCCTCACACAAGATGCCACTTTTAAAGGGATAGGTTCTTCCAGTTGCTGCAGTCTGATCTTGCTTGTTGCCAATCATCTTCATGACCACAAAGATCTTCCAGCAGTGAGATTCACAGCAGCACAAAGCATCTTTGATCCTTCAGTCTGTCCACATAACACCCACTGACTTTAAAGTTTCTCTTCTGTCCGTGTTCAGCAGACAGACCCTAAAAATGAAAGGTCGGCCACTCTGCTGTTGTTGTAGACAAGATCTACCCTTGTGGTTACTCCCAGTGTAAAATTCTTCTGAAAGGCAACTGCTGCTCTACAAACCCCCTTCTATGACAACAAGGCATCTAATTGATCTAATTTCTCATTTAATAATAATTAATCAATTCATCCAATATTAAACATCAACAATGAAATACTCACAAAATTGCTTTTGGAGGATGAACAGTCCTTGGACAAAAATTCCCAAAACACAAGAAGCACATAACTAAGAAGTGAGACACTAATACTTCTGGACCAAAAATATGTAGATTGCTTACAATAAATAAATACATAAAATAACTAACTAAGTTATTTGCAAAAACCCCACCCATCATTGAAAACCATCAGCCAGCAAAGACTGAGCAAGGAATTATTTGCTCAGCTCTGGTGACAATTGGCTGTTACTAGAGTTATTCTGACACATTGTTTTGGAGAACATCTGTTTCCACTCTAACTCCTTTAACTTTCAGATGTGAAAAACAAAAGCTCATTTTCATGCCATGTCTCCCATCTTCAGTTGGCAACAGTTGTGTGATTATGAAGTTATTGTTATCCTGGATGATCTGTTTGTCAGTTTATATTTTCCTATCATATCTATTTTTAGCTGCTCATTAGTATTACTTGGAGCCTCTCCTATAAATCTTAAACATTTATAGCACATCTCGACAATTCATCAAATGGAGCCAACCTCCAAGAAAAGGAAACCCAAACCACTTCCCCCCGCTCAGCTGAATGAGATTCAGATCCTTGTCTTTTAAACTTCAAACTCAACATTTTCCCATCTGCTCTTTATATACAACAGCCCTTTTGCTCCACACCAATATTTTATTCTCCATTCATAACTTTTTACTTCCCTCCAGAGGTTTCCTGATGCTTTTAGTCTG
Source organism: Hemiprocne comata (assembly GCA_020745705.1). NCBI lineage: Eukaryota > Metazoa > Chordata > Aves > Apodiformes > Apodidae > Hemiprocne > Hemiprocne comata. Next base: position 15,987,288 of record CM036592.1, read on the forward strand.
CTGGACTCATAGAAGACTTGGATTTTGCTGCATTTCCCCCCCACACTCCATTGAAGGGAAAAATAATCATTCAGCAATGAATGGCCACTTTTCATTACTCATTCACAACAGAGACACAGCAGGATCCCAGGGCTAGACTCAAAGACACTTTTCTTTGCCATTCTCACAAGAGGAAAACAGCATTTTATCAGAGATTATTCAAACTAGGGATTTTTTGAAAATTAAATTTACTTTTTACTCCCCGTTCTATTCACTGACTTGCATTTCTAATCCTCTCTGTGTGCATGTGTAACTATCAATCAACTGCACAATTTTGTAGCTATCAACATGCCTGGAGGCAGCAGTAATGTGTGATTTGGCCAGGTCATCCATGCAGGGAACATTTCTAAACGGTTCAGTCTATAATGGCCAACAGCAAGATGATTTCAAGAAATAATAAACAGAGGATGTTGCCTGACCAAGAGTTTTGCAGAAGTCTCCACTCATGAAGAAATGCCAGCCCCAGCCAGGCAGTGCTTGGCTGGTGGGACAGCCTGTGCAACAGCTCCTGGCTGGTGGGACCAAATACAGCCACAGGTGAGGGGACACTGCTCTCCTCCTCCTCGGCTGTCCTGGGGAGATCCCAGCCTTGCACACTCTGCACATCTGAAGTCTAAGCAACACATTTCTCAGATGCAACTGTTCATTGTCTGTATGTAATTAGCTGACACTTGACTGGAATACACAACTGATTAAAAATCAGACTGACCATTTTTTCATTTCCTACAAATTCAAATTAATCAAAGGAGACATCACATAACAAGAAATGAAAACTGTATCAAGGGAAACAGTCCTGGCATGCATGTTAGTCTTACAGAGTGGCTTTAATTTAAACAGCTCAGATCAGGCAGAATAGTTGTCTATTGCTTTTTGGGGAGGCAGGCAGTGCCCAGGAGAAGACAGTAACAGAAATGAGTATTTAGATTTTTACAACTGAAGTTGCTTTCCATCAGTCCACACAATTCTTCAGTTGACCCAATATCTCTTCCTGGTGTTAATTTTCATGGAAGAAAAAAATAAATTATTTCAGACTCAGTCATGCCTCCATGTGGTTACACTCTGATTTTACAGTCACTATAAACCTCCACTAAGTCCTCTCGTTTCTACCCCATCCTGTTTTGCACCAGACATATGTCAACTTACCTGCATCTCTGCTATCCCAGATCCTTTTGGTCAGATGTCAAGTATCAGTGCCATAGCAGCCTGTCTGGCCAGTCATCCAAAAGCATTTCAACAGGCAAATACTAATACATCTTTTTCAGGCTAGTCATGTTGATGACAGGCATCCCAATGCTCAGAAATGCCTGCCTACCAATAATGGTGCCAGCTTGCTAAAAAATAAAATAAGGTTAGCACTACTTGGAAAAAAACCCTGGGAGGCTAAAAATTCTGTATATTCTAGTAGTTATCCCATGCAATGTACTTGCAAGAGCACTTCTAGAGTGCTGTGATTGTACTGACAGAATATTGCACTGTGGAATATCAGCTCACAATGTGGAACAGACATTTAAAAAAAAAGGCAAATTGTGCAGGCACAATAACTCACAGAGATGAGATTATAGCAGCAAACCCAAGCAAGTCAAAGAAAGCACCATCAGGATCCCCTCTCCACCCCAACCACTCTTCCCATTAAAAGTAGTATGTTAAATCCCTTACAATTCTTTCAAACTAAAACATAAGATTAGACTGAAGATTGACAAAAACTACAAGGTTCAAATCTTATCCAGATTTCCCTTAGCATTAGACACTGACAGACCTGGGATCTTAAAGTTTATTATGGTAACAGCAACCTTGGATCCAGAATCACAGCTAGACTCAGACACACATACAAATCACCCCTGTATCTACCTAAGCAAGAACTGTATTTCTGCCAGCCTCAGATATTCAGAACTCCTGTATCACCCTCCCACACACACACCCCCCCCTTCCCCATTGTGAGAATGTCTTTAGAAAGGCTGGGATTTTATTATTATTTTTCTAAGGTTCATTGTTTTAATTATTTTCTTGACAAGGGAAATAATTTTTCCTCTTCTCCCCTGACATGGAAAGCTGAGATTCCCTGGTAGATTTAGGAGTGCATACCATGTTATGAAACATGGAAAAAGCTATGAGAGCTAGAGTACTGCCACCTGGTACACCACAGCCATGTCCTAGAGCTAAAGCAGCTGGGAACACATGCTGTTTCACTTACTTGTCTATGCCTTAAAATGAGCAGTGCCAGGGAAGGATGTATACATACATATATATTACAGCATCATCAACATCCGTGACATTGGGACATATAACAAATGTCTTCACTTACCAGCAGCTCCAAGCCCTGCTCTGTCAGGTTTGGGAAGGAACAGCCCTTTGTAAGCCTGTCAGTCACACTACGATCCCTACTCAAACTGAGAAGATTCCCACCAGAAAGTGGAAATTTGACCAGGCCCTGTATTACCACATACAAACTGATGGAACCAATCTGTCTCCCTCTTTGAAAGGGGATCGTTTCCTAACAGAGCCATAGCCAATCAATTCATCTATTTATTAAAACATCTGGAAAGACCACATAATAACACTACTTGTACAAGGCTTTAGTCTTTCGAAGGAAGATTCAGCTACATTAGCCCATAAGATGCACGAATTGCCTAGTTTTGAAGCTATCCTTTTAGCAGTGTTGCATACACACACTCAGATGAGTTTGGCTGCAAAAAAGTTGCATGTCACTAAAAAGTAAAGGTTAGAAGATGAACCACTGCATAGTCCAAAGGAACTGATCTGTAACAATTAAAATGTCATTATTTGGTTTACTAACTAATGGTATAAATATTCCATGGCATCAAGAAATGTAACTCAAGCAAAAACACCTGCAATCCACACCTAACACTAGCAGGATGCAAGAGATGGGCCTCACAACCCAGCTGGGACCATGCTCTTAGGGCAGGCTGGAGTGGCAGGCAGGCCGGCGTGTGCCAAGCCACCATCCCTCTATGCTTACCTTCAGACCTTGCTCAGATGCTATTGCTCACCCCCACAAGGGCAGAGGGATGCTTTGATGTTGAGCACAACAGTTAAATGACTGCAGGGTGACTAAAGAAAGAGGGTAGATGGGGGCAGGAGGCTACAGGGATGGCAGGAGGACAGGGATTCTGAGTTACTCCTGTGAGCCACAGCTCGTCTTGCCCCACAGCACGGTGATGCTTTGCCCAGGTTCTCACAAACACTAAAACAGGCTTGAGGTTTTCACTCTCCTGTCATGGCTGCCCAAAGATTTAGAGTTCAGACTGAAGACTTTTAGTAATTTCTGCCACAGCAGCATAGCAGGGCTCTGGAGACACTGACAGTATTTATAGCAGCCTGAAAATTGTACCTCTTCTCACCAACTGAACCAGTTCCCTGAGCTGAATGCTACAGCTAATTGAGAGAAGACTGTCATATACTATCACCTAAATGTACTGTTGGTCCTCAACATCAGGTTGTGCTGACTGCATTGTGACAGCAGTATCTTAAGGGAGGTCATCTTGATTTTTAAATTTTCCCTCTAGGAACAAGAGTTTCTTCTGCATCTGCACTGCTAGGTTTCTATTTATAAGCTTGAACCTTGTGATGTAATCTTCCTTTTTGTTTCCAAGGAAACAGTATTTGATGTACTCTACTTTCAAGATTTTCTTCCTTTAGGTTTTTTTTTCTCCACCCTGCTCTCTCCCTCCCTTTTTAAAGAGATAAGTCAATAGGTAAAACCTGTACTTACTTATCTCTGGTGTGCAGCATAGTTTTCTCTCTCTAAAACCAGGCTTATTCATATCACTAAAAAATTCAAGACATTTCAAAAATATGCTTAGCGTTAATTTTATGCACTGCTTATATATACTACTTTCCTGATAATAAATGAGGTATAACTACAATAGGCAGCAGCTCTACTGAGCTCAGTTTTCTCAAAAAGTTCAGCTCTGTATCTCAGCCCCAAGTCCTCCTTTCCTGGAAAGATTTTTAAAAATCCTCTCACTGACACCTCCCCCCCCATCCAGCTTTCTCATGGTTTTGCTACTCGAGCCTGGGCTGTTTTGCTCAAGGTTGTCAGAACGCTTTTCAGTAATCACTTTCAGCCAGAATAGATGCTCAATTGTTCTTCTTTCCTGCTGCAAGGGGGAAAAACAGCAGCTTGCTCTTCCTCAGTAATTCCCTCATATTTCATTTTTAATCTCTTAAGCAAATTACAAGTGAAGACCTTTGATGTATGCGCCAGCCAAACTCATTCATTTCTCAGTACTTGCTGGACTAGAGAGGATCGCCCGTTCTTATGCATGTGGATGATAATAACAACTTCAAAGCCCCCAGGCATGTGTTAGCTTTCCCTGATTTCCTTTGTAAGTATGCGTTTCATGGGCCAACACCAGTTAAGACCCATAAACAGCTGCACTTGAATGCCATCTATTAAGGCAGGCTTGCTATTTCTCATAGTGTAAGAACTCCGTATCTACTTCACAGAACTACTTGGTCTGGCTTTTGTATTTCTCCTGAAACACAGTACTTAATTTTCAACATTTATGGTGTTCTCAGCTTAAAAGAGTCTGGAACCTGATCAAACTCAGAGCAAAAAGCCATTAAAGGCATTTGCCCTGAGGTGACGTGGAGCATTCCTGGTGGATTACGAGTCATTGTTTTGCTGTTGTGGGGTTTTATGACATGAAGTGTACTTGATTACTTCTAGGAGGATGGTACGTTGTAGCCATATGGTACCACAGGACCAGATGTTCCAAGGATGACAAAACAACTGCACCTGAGCAGTAGTCAGGCAAAATTACCCCAAGCTTGCTTAGGAAAAATGAAAAGGGAAGGTATTTCAAATCAGTTAATGTTGTAAGTTATCATAATTTAGCCTGTTGAACTCATTATGAGAACACTTGGAGGCAAAGAGCATAGAAGAGTTAAAGAGAATATCAGATAGTCACATAAATAAGAAAAAAACATCAGAGACAATTTACATTGGAAGAAAATAAATAGTTTTGGAAAAGCTGTAAAACTTCATGCTTCAGGCTTCCAGCCAAGCTTTATCTAAGGAGGTAGAGTGGAGAGATTAAACAGATTTTCTGTGGGGCAGAATATTTATCCCAGAAGTGGGGAGCACAGATTTCATGTACCTTCCTCTCAGGAGTGTGTTACTGACCACAGTTGGTGGCACAGACTCCAGACTAATGGCACCGGTATGGCAACGCTGGTGTTTCTCCATCTGCACTGCCAGTGACCCAGAAGCCTGTACCAAGAAAACACCAAACGTCAATCTAGTTTTTGGCTTTCAGCTCTGTTTAAGTCTAGATCTGGCACTCTGTACACCACAAGATTACTCTGACCTGAAACTTGCTCTCAGCATGTCTGGACAAAACTTTCTGATCAGAGTTACGTACCAAATAGATATTTTTGTTTCTTTTTTAAAGCATGCTGTGCTTAGGGAATATGCTGGACCACACCTTTCTGGAATCTCTGCAGCAATATGTCATTAAAGATACAGAGAAGCAGAATTTAAAAAAAACCATCTTATTCCAATAAACAGTAAGAGTAGAAACAAACTGTGGCAGTTTCCCAACATGTCACCGATTGAGTGCAATCCTGTGCTATGTAAGGGGCAAAACCACCCTGAATTCTGGCAATGTAATTTTCTTTATAGGGCAGTTTAAATGCTATAACCAATTGCAGGTGCCTAATTTCTGGACCCCAGAGCATGTCAGGATGCCCTGTACAACACAGAATGATGTACTCACTGGTTCATACTCTCTCTGAGTTTGGTACCTCTGGTAGGTGCCCTTCTCAGCTCAGAGGGCTTCCTCTTAGCACTGACTGAAAAACAAGGGAGTGAGCAGTTTAGGGCCCCATGCTCTTCCTGTTCCCAGTGGTCTTTGGTAAGGGGAGATTACAAAAAAGCCCTCATCCCTTATTTTTCACATTACTCTGCCTTGGGATCTATACTCCATTTCAACACAAATCTCCCAGAACATTCTTTCTGCTGACAGTGAGAGAAAAAGCAGAACAGGGAACAAAAAGCCTTTCAGAGCCCTGGCCCCAGCCTCCCCCACAAGCCCAAGGAAGGCCACAGAACCTTGTTCAGGACTGAGGTCCTTCCTTCCTAGCCCCTAGGGAGCTTGCTTCATCCCTAGCCTCAAATAGTGTCTTATGAACATAGCCACCACTGCTGGGCTATTAGCCCTGTCATAGATGTGGCAAGAGACGCAACAGCCAATAAATTTGACTCCTAACAGGTCAATTCCGAGTTATGCTCCTGACAACATTGCCTAAGAAGCTCATAAAATAGTATTTCTATCTCCTACACTACTTGGATAAAGAACATCAACTGTTGTTTACAAGACAACTTGCTTATTTATTAAAAAAACAACAACCAAACATAGAAAGTAACCTACCATGAGTCTGTGATTTCTAATGGACCTTTCAGTTCCTCCTATTTTCAGAATTTCCTAGTGTGTTGACCTAAAATATTCAGACACTGAAATCCTTGCCCTATGAAGCAAAGCTGCCCCTTTGATTTGCAGAATGGTCTCACAAGTCAACATAATTTCAATTCCTCTGCTGATGGAAGCTAGCACAACCACCTGAAATGAAGTAACAAACACAAGAGGCAATGCTTGTTAAAGAATCAAATAAAACTCTGAATACATCTCTAAAATATAAGTATACAACCAATATTTTCTAGCAATAGGAGATACTGGTATATATATATTGATATATATTGTATTGATATATAATAGTAAAATAGGAGATGGAGAGAAGAACAAACTCAAGCTCAAATGGTAGGTTACATAGGGCAGCAACTGTCCTTTTTGTTTTATGGGTCTGCAATGCCTGCCTCAGCAGCGCCCCAACCCTAGATGGGGGTCATTAAGCAATACTTCAGTATAAAGAGAAATTAAACAAGTAACGCCCAACTACATACTCATGGAGACAAGGTATTGTCAAACAAGTTTTATGTAGTGCTGTGTAAAAGCCTTTTGACTTCAGCAAGAATCAAGAGCACACAGCATTTTGTGAGGGGAGGGTGCACAGCCATTTAAAACATTTTTCTCTATCTGCAGTCATCAAAACAAGTTATAGCCAGGCTACAGCTCTATGCCTAGTTTGAAGACTGCTTGTCTGTGCAAGAGAGAACCATCTGGATTTACTTTATGGTTAACTTTAATATATATACACATATATATAAGGTTTCTTAACTTTCGCCAAACAACTGGAAACATAATGGTTTCTGCATGCTGTTAGCATCTCAGTACAGCTGCAAATGTCCATTAGGACAATCTTATATAATTATATACAAATTCTTCCCATGCAATTGTTAAAAACCCAGCTTTGCCAAATAATAGCATATTTTGTAGCAAAGAGGAAATCTTCCAGTCCACTAGGTCAAAATGGGGGAGGGAAGTCTTCTAAAGCAGGACTTTACCCAAAGCCTTTATTTCCAACTAAAATTTCAAGCCTTAGAAAACACTGTCAGATTTTTCTAACTGTACCTCTAGTGTGGTCTGGCCAGAAATAATTCCTCTCCCTTCTCCTTTTCTTTATCCAATGTTTGTGGGAAAAAATTCAGTCCCTCTAAGATATTTTTCTTTTAAAAGCTTTTGGGTTTTTCCCCCCCTTCCCACCCCTTTCCCTCTAAATGGGACTTGAGCTCTCATTTTCCCCACAGCTCCATAGTCTGTGCCACAGAAACTTCCACATACAAAGCTGGTTGGTGGAATTTTTTTTGGCCAGTCTTGCTCATTCCACTTGGGTGTCATCCTTTTTCCCACCTAAGCCTTTGTTTCTTTTATCTAGAAGATCAGCTCTGAAGGCTAGGAATTGCCTTTTTATCATGTATCTGAGGAGTGGCTGGCACTGTTCTTGGTTGGTTCTTTGACACTTTCAGAAAACCCACGTAAAATAAAGTGATAATGAATTTTGCCCAGGGGCTGGTGCAGTTGCTTTGCTGAAAGAGGCACAGTGGGGCTAGTGGGTGACTGCAGCAAGACCAGGGACAGCAGGGATGCACAGACTGAACAAGAGCAGGCTGACTGCATGCAAGGCTCCAGGAAGGGGGAGTGATCTGCACGTCCAAAGCACCATAATCAGCTTGGCCAAGATTTTCAGAAATTACCAATAACATAGCAAACATCTGCTTTTAGGAACCCAAGGCAACTACCCAACTTTCCAGAGAGCAGGTGCTCACCTCTTCCAAAATAAGAGCCTTCCTGCTGTGTTTACTGTGTGTCCAGGCTCCAAAACACCTTAAATCATTTGCCACTCTCAAAACATCTCAGCAGCTTGTACTTCTTACTTAACAAAAGCAAAACTAATGCAAACACAACTGGTCCCAAAAATAGAACGTTTTTCCAGGAGGTGAACAGTCCTTCCCTACATGTTCTTGGGACCCTACAGAGAGTGGGGCACAAGGGCTCGTATCGCTTTGACAGCCAGGCACACACACACAAATACTTCTGTTTTGGCTTAAATATTCCTTGAACTCAAAATGCCAGCCTAAAAAAAGCAATACCACAAAACATTATTGTGCCATTGATCTGACATCAAAAGGACAACCATGGGAGAATGACAGTCCAAGAGAAGCAACAAACCCCTACCCATCCCTGTGCCATGCCACCTGGGGCACACAGACCTTCCATCGCACACCTTACATTGCTTCCTCTCGCCAGCACTGCTGGTCTGCTCTAGCACCTTACCCCTATTGCCCCATACTGGGTGGCCTGCAGGGTTAAAAATAAAACAACCCCTGCTAGTTTGTTATATGGGGTCTGTATCTCTGCCTCCCCAAAGTTTCTCTGTTACCAGAATAGAATTCATTTGCACAACAACCTTCCAAGGTAACTCAGAAGGCACAGCAGGTTTCCAACATCTAAGTTCTCTCTCATTTTAAGAGCGACTATCAGAATAATTGGCAGGGAGGAGCTTGGCTGCCCAATAATACAGAAACCTGGTTAGAGTGGTGCTGTTAGCATGCAACAGCAGCAGATCCAATGCCCAGAACTTGAACTGAAACTGGTCATTATTAGCCATGGGCCATGACCAATCTTGTTCTGGTCCTGATCCTTCCAGGATGAACTTTTATCTTTTAAACAGACAGGGGATGACAAAGGTAGTTGGACAGACTTGAAGTAACATCAAAAATAACTGACATAGTCAGAAATGTGTGTCCTACTGAAAAGTAATGGCACCTACTGTAGGACTTGGATACACTGGAAAAAAAACAACACTTGGGGGGCCTGAAACTTTGGTCAGGCACAGGCATTTGCAGTCACAGAAGGTGGTTGCTGTTTTTGCAAGAGGAAAAAAGTTCCACAATACTTATACATCAACAACTGTCTGCTTTTTGCATGCATTGGGGTGAGAGTAGGGGCACTGTGAGCCAGAAAGACAGGCAAGCAGCACATACAGGTCTACTCAGAGAGATCATTTCCAAGATGGTAATCTCACCAGAAGGGGTGAGGAGGCCCAAAAAAGCAGGTGCTACTTCCAGTATCGTGCACTTGCCCTAACTGGTCTCTTTGCTTCCTTCCCACACTGTCAGGAAGAAAGCAATGGATCTGAAGAATTTCCCCTGAGAAATATCAATACTCAAGTGACAGCTGGAGCTTCTTACATCACGGCAAACCTGGCTCCAGCAGCCCTGAAATCTCATAACTCCTAATGAAGTTGTCTGAAATGGCAACACTGAGGAATGGTTTGCTGCAGAACAGACACCTGGGGACAGGATATAGTGTACCTGCTCCTTGCATGTGATTACTGATCCCTCCAACAGGCAACCCTGTAGGCTATGAAGGTCACCACTCTCACAGTGCTGGAGTGGAAGAGGTGTTGCTCTGACACCTGGGAACGCACATTTGATCTTTGATCGATCTTGCTGTGGATTACTACAGAAAGTTTTAGACTTACTGCAGTAGGAAGGCATGGAGCTTGTCAGGAAAACTTTTTAGGGAAGTAGGGAGTTTTGCAAAGGTTGGAGTGTGTACCTCTGACTAATTTGGGCAAGCTGTCACCCAAGCTGAGCAGGACCAACCACCACATTGCTGTTTCAGCAGAGGAAGGCATTTCAGAAGTCAGATGGATGTTGAGAGTGGTGGCACTGGAGAAAACCAAGACAGTAGGTAGGAGAAGGTGGCTTTCTGATGGTGCACATGCATAAGGATCTTGTGGTGACAAGATGAGGATCTTGTCAGGATGCCACTTCTCCTACTGCCAGTAGTGCCAGTGCCAAGTCACTTGTGCACAGCATGACAGAAAACAGCAGCGCAATGCTCCTAACCCACATAGCATTGAGCTTGACAGGGGATAAGAAGATAAATGATAAGTTTTGTCTTGTTATAGCTGACACACAGGCATGATATTAACTTAGTAATACTAAGGCTAGGTAGCTTAATTGTCAGGTTTAATGTTTCAGGTCACATCAGGGAATAGTTTCACCAGCAGATGTAAAGATCGTCCTTTGGAGTGGGCAGCATTGAAGGTCAGAGTCAGCAAATCCTCCTCTAAAAATAGACATTAGTTGCAACCTTGGTAAGATTTCTTTTGTCGTTCTGCTGCACTTTACAGGACCCAGCCACTTAGAGCACCCACATAAGCTTACAGGTAAGGCTAAGCAATGGACATTGCTGTACTACTTGTGCTCCTTTTCTTCCTTTTACAACCTAGTTTAGTAAATCAGGGAGAGGACTGAGAGCTGACGAACTTTCTAAGGTAACTGATAACTTCAGAAACTTGTTGCAGAGAAAAAAACTATTGCAAAGAGGTTTTGAAAGTATAATTATTTTTTAAAAACCAACTGGTCACCTTACAGAAATTAATTTATAAAACAGGAAATGAGGTGCCAAAACTGTAATTATCTTAGAGGAATTTAAATATAAAAGGTTAGGAACAAAATGTGATTTTTCAAGCTTATGTAACATCCATCCCAGAATATTTTGCTTATTCTTTGATAATTGCTCCACTGTCCAGTCAAATCTGACTTTTCCAACTGAATTACAATTCTCTCAGATGATGTTGTGTTTCAAGTTTCTTTGGGCACTCATAATAATGAAATCTCTACTTAATCTGTTTTAAATTAACCAGTTCAGTCAACAATAAAGAATGAGGGCAAAAATAAGTTTTTTAAAAGTCATCAGTGGCTTAGAAATTCATTGAAATAGCTGGTTAGTTTTAAATATTCACAGTAGGAGGGCCTGGGAAATAATTGCACAGAGGCTCTGATTCTTCTGGTGTAAAAAGTGATTAAGGACGAATGCATTGGATGAGCTATTTTACAGTCCCCAAATGCTTCAAGCATATGAATGCATGGGTAAAATAAAGGAACTGAAGTAAATTACTAGGACAGAAATAAGGAACACAGTATTGTGTTATTCTTCATTTAAGTATAATGCAGGTACCTCAGGGATTTCCAGTTTTGGATGTGTAACACTTTGCTTAATTCTTTTAGGGCTCTTTCAGAAAAAGATTTTTTGAAGGACTTACTCCTCCCTCCTCCCTACCAAGAGGTATTTGTATAAAATGAATCGTTTTGATCTAGTTTTAGGGGGAAAAAACCACCCAAGGAAACTTTGCAGCACCATACTTCATTGCAGTACTCTGGGGTGCAGCAAGCACCAGGTTACAGGGGAAACCCTACAGCTTCTCATGGTTATTGCCAGCATTTGGAGTCAGAACAAAATGTCATGGGGATGCCATATCAGAGAGCACCATTTTAAATTCTTTTAGTTAAATCATACAAAGTAAGCTTTTGTTACTGCAGCTAACCAACTCTCAGCTCAACTGATGTACTTCGAGTTATTAAAACCTTAGAAACCAAAGCACTGTTTACCCTCCTCCCAAGTGCAAACACTGCACTGCAGACAGCATGTGCCTTGGCTTCTGCAAGGAGAACTTTACAGTTTATACAACAACCCTCTGCTTAGTCATACTCGAAAAGGGTAAGTACTTTTTCACCCTGAAGGAAGGTATGTACCTGGCATGCTTGCTGGAAATGGAAGAACAAAACATTTCTTAAGAATTCTGGAACTTGCTCAATAGATTCTTCCTCACTGCTTCTGAAGACCCTCAGTTATTAGATATAATTTTTTCTGTCTTCAGCACTGAGACGGCTTACTTGGAGACAGGTTACTAAACTGGATTCAAGCCTTTTGCACATTTTTTTGTAAGTGTAGGAGAACCGGTATTCTCCATCCTTACCTTCTCTCAGGTACTTCCCTCTCTTGTACACAATTGTTATGGATGCTGTTTCTCCACAAATGTCTTATCTAAGATAGTTATTAAAATGAAATAAATAAGTAAATAAAAATAAAAGCATTGGTTTGCAGTTGTCTGGAAGCCAAGAGAACCTCAGGTTTGGACCCCCTGGAAGATAGATGTCCTTTGATTTCAGTGGAGTTGAATTCCACCTAATAAAAACATTTGGTAAGTTAGCTCTTCCATACAACATCAGAAAAGAAAATGGGAATAATTTGTCAGTAACAAACACTTCATGCATGAAAATTATTTCTTAATCATAATTACAGAGGGTTTTTCCACTTTACAGTTTTTCTTTCAAATTCAGTGTTCATGGCAGTAGATAATTTCAGTCTCCAGACTTGAGGGTCAAACCACCAACTAATCTCAGGACACCATGTTTATCTCCTATTGCATTGGTGTGGGAATAAGGTCTACTAGAAATGTTGTTACTTCTGTAGACTTTTCATGAAAGGTCCAGAGCTGACAGATACGTAGTCTGCTTTGGTTATTTTCTTTTCCTCCCTTGGCATCTTGGAAAAAAAAAGATAACACAGCTCCACTCCTTTTTCAGAGCTGTCATGAGGAAAAAGGTAGGAAGCAAAATCTGAAAGGATCAAAACAGGAATAAGATCAAAAATCCATCTCCACATTCACAAATAGGTTATATATTTAGGTGTTTGCTGGGTATTGAAAACCTTTCATTCCCAGCTAAACCAGAAGAACTTGCAATTGGTTGATATTTTCAAGGAGATACAGCTTTTAGACAACTCTCCAAGTACAAAACCAAGACTGGTACACTTGTGTACACCAAATTAAATTTAATAAATTCAGCATCAAAAGACCCACTAGCGCAGGTGACTGATGTCATACTGGCTATGACAACTTCCAAGAGCAGGAAACATGGGTGGCAAAGAATGTAAACTATTCTGCTATATAAATATGGACTGAATCAGGAATTAAGGCAAGGAAGCCCTGTGCCTGTGTCAGGCAGGACAGAATAGCTAACAGAATTAAAATTTTTCCTTCTGAAGGAAAAAGAGAGGGAAATTGTCTTTTGTCTCCATTTTTCTCCCCATCTCTTATCTGCTGAGCCTCTCTTGTTGCATGTTTGTAGAGCACACCAACAGCACTGGGCTCTGACCTTATTGGGGATCTTCAGCTTCAGGCACACAAACACAGCTACAAATTGGCAGCCAGAGTACACACTGGGTCAGGGAGGGGTGCAGAAAAGAATGGGAGAGGGTACATAGGTCCTTGCAAAGGACAAAGACAAATGCAATCCTTTTCTGCTAATGTCTTTTTTATTTTCCTTTTTCTTTTTTTTTTTTTAATCCTTACAGCTGACTTGGATCTTAACTCCCATGCATAAATCTTGCCAAATTGTTTGGCATCTTTATACACAGCACTAAGGCTTGCACAGCACATTGAGCCAAAAATATTAAGAAACATAGTATTTTGTTATGCAGATAATGACTTACAGCTTTTAGTCTCAAAGTACTCGGAAACTTCCACCACATCTGGAAAAGCACCATTAGAAATGTACACACCACCACTGAAGCTCTGACGTTCAGCTCTAGATATTAATCCCGTTTTTTTTCTCCCCATCCTGTGGGACTACCCAACTGTAGAGCTCATGACTGAGGTTTCCAAAAGCATTAACTAACCCCCTACAAATTCTGTGGTGCAGGAGGCACATCCCTCCAGTTGAACAAATCTGAAAATTGGCTACTATGTTCTGCAACTTCCCAGGGCTTTCCTGGAAATTCTGAGTTAATCTGAGCAGTTCAAGGCACTCAGAACAAGGTGCAGAAAGGAAATCTTTCACTGACATATCACCATTCCAGTGACTAAACTGCGTTCACTCTCTGAATTAAACAGTAGATAGACTGGCAGATTTTCCTTTTTTTCCCTTGCACTTTCTTTCCTCCCTCCCTATTTTGTTAAAAATAAAAAAGCTAAAGAGCTCTACAAGAAATTCCATTTGGCAGCTGTAGAGTGGATAGTGAACATAAAGAAGAGATTCCTTTGCTGTGCCTAATGCATGCTGCTTATCCAAATTAGCCACACAATTACTTCTATCAATGCAAAAATAGTTTAATGTTTTTTTCTAGTGCACAGCACTTGAGAATTACTTAAAATGCAGTGTAATTTGCCACAGTGTATGTCCTGAAGTGGCTTGCTAATGAAGAGAGGATTAACTCTCCATTATTCTGAATTACCATTTTGTGAAATCACTAATAATATTTTCATTTATATACATATAACCCAAGGGGGAGAAATATTGAAAGATTCCAGCCATCCAAGTGATTAACAAATAAAATTCATTAGATAACATGCATTTTGATCTTATTTATGAAGAGAAAGATTAGAGTATAAAAATGCAGATGACTCAATTCTTTATCATCCTTGTTCTGATAATACACTTAAGTCCATGACAGCACAATTAGTGAGCATGGGCAGTTCAGAGTTATAGTCACACACTGGACTGAGAAGCACAACCTGGAGGATGTCAGGCTTGGCAAACAAAATCTCACAGGCTTGGGCATTGGACACTGGTCCCACTGAGGTGGACCCAGCACTTGGCTGCTGACCAGCCACCACAGGGTGGGTGCAGAGAGGAAACAGGAAGGTCTCAGTGAGTTAGGGGTGAAGGCTATGGCCTTGGCATAGAGCAGCAGAGAGCAAGAGAGGAGCCGTGGCTTGGGCACTGTCGAAGAGTGGGCCAAGCCACAGATTGCCCCTGCCTCACTGGAAGGGAACTTCTGGCCCCAAAGTTGGGCTCAAACCTTCCTGCCAAGGAGAAGTTCTCTGGGACAATGGCAGTTCCCACAAGCTGACTCGTCTTTATCCCTCCCCCATGAAATAAGAAAGGCTGTCCTGTGCTGGAGCAGCACTTCCAGGTGCAAGCAAGGTACAGAGTCCCTTATGCAAAGGGCACGAGGATTGTATCTGCTCCAGAGAGCTTTCACATCCAAGGTTGTGTGCCCCCAGCACAGTGGGTGCCACAAAGAGACCGCCAGGCTGGAGCAGGAAAGCTGTGCAGGTCCATCATTCAGCCTGCACTAACCTGTCTATAAGGCAAGCACTTGAACCCAAAGCAAGCACTGCAAGGGGTGGCAGGCTACTCTGATGAGCCTGCACAAGGGTAACTGCATTCTGTCTGCCAACTGACTGCACTGGGTGAACACCCTGCAAGGGACAGTCTCCCTTCCCCAGAGATCTGCAAAAGACATCTGAGCTTTTCTTCCCTGGGCTTGTGCTAGACAGTCATCCTTACATCCTCAACAGCATTAAGAACAACTACCAAAAAAACCCCCACCAATCCACTTTTCACTTTTTTATCTAAGATGGCATGTCTAGGGAACAATCTTCCCTCAGTTCCATTTGATTTTTACTGAACAGTCGTAAGAGATGAGGTTAGACATCTCTGGTTCCTGGAAAGACACAAGCCTCTTCATCCTTCTCGCCCCAGCCAAATGTTTCATGGCAATTAATACCACAGCTCAAGCAGCAAACCAGCCCCCTTTTTTCCCTTCCTTTCCTCCTAATTAAAGTCTGGTACTTCTTACTTAGTCTAGAGTAAAATCTGAAATACCTGTTTTATTGGAGGAATTTCAACTGATGCTTTCCTGCACTCAAATTTAGAATTCCCTGCAGAAGATAACATTGGCAAGGCATAAAAGAACATAGCTTGCTTGAAAGTTCAGGGAGCATATGGTTTCCCAGGACAGACAGAAGCAAATATTTCTCAGCAGAGGTCTAACATTCAGAGTGCTAACCAAGCTTCAAACTGAGACAGTGTTACAGTACCACAAATGATCATTTGCAGATGTAATTTCCCTGTTTTTAGGTCTGCAGTCTACGAGCGGGACTATTGGTGTAACAAATCAATGTGCTGTGCCCACCAGGCTGATTACTGATTACATTGCTTTCTCTTCTTCCCTTCATTTCCTTCCCTCCCATTCTATGGAGCTGTGAACAGAAGCACAGACAGTCCTTCAGCATCAAGGCAACAGGCTTTCATTTAAGATAATTCCATAGTAGACAGATAGCAGTTCTTACCAAGCTCTAGATAACAGCCTATTCACTCCCAAAGTCAAACTGTATTAGATTTGTATCTCTGGCAGTCTAACAGTATCTACACCGTTGAGTCTGCATGTAGAATTAGCATAATTCTGGCATGGGAAGGAAAAAGGCTCTCCTGGGGAATGGCTACTGGGGGCACAGAAATGGGACTTGGTGCCACTCAGAGGCACACAAGACTAAGCCCAAGCTAGAAGCTAGAATCCTCAGAGCCCTTTACAAATCTCAACAGAGGACCACTTAGCTAAACATCATCATCACGTTTTAGTAAGCTTGGCTGAAAGATAGATCCCCTTGCCAGTGAAAGCAGGCCAATTTTTGAACAAAGGTGTACACATGCCAAACAAAAACTGACTCCACAGTGTTGCCTAGCTTTGGAGTACAAAAACAGGAATAATTTGGCTTTTTCAAGTTTTGTGGAGAAACAGAAAATGACAGGCACAAAAGAGCCCAAATTGAGGAAACAAACCCCATGGGTACACAGAATGTCAGTAGAAAATGGCCATCCTGCTTGCAGGAGAGATCTACAACAGCTGCACAAAGGCAATAGCCAGATTTTTGTAATTAAAAGAACATGAACATCACCAGTGACCAACACAAAAAAATGTGGGAGCCACTACAGGATTTGTTGGCTCCAAGAAAGGTGGATTTTTGGCAGCCTGTACTCACACACTTTGTAAGATTAAGGCCAGCTCTGCCTCTTCTTGTTACAAGTCTCCTACAGAACTGCAAGGTTCAACATCTCCCTTCAAGGGGATGAGACACAGGAGCAACCACAGCCCTGAGACATCAGGCAGTCCAGCAGAAGAAACAAGACAGAGCCAGCAGGGAGGTGGAGCAGAAGGCTGGTAACATGAAGAAAAAGGAAATTTGCTTTCAGAGGACAAGAGGGGAAGATTGTTAAGTGACAGACAACAGGGTAAATAAGAGATCGGGCGTGTGGCCAGCCCCACATTCTAGTTCCTAGAGGTTTGCTGTAGCCTAAGTATTAGCTGCATGAGCAATTAAACTTCCTGCTGACAACTTGCAGAACAAAACATACTTTGCCGTCAGAATTGTGCAAATTCTGATTTGTATAGGAGACATTAAAAAGCTCATGTCCCTCACAATAATCCTTCTCCAACATTGTGCCTGGATTATAACCTAAGTATTTGTCTGCTAGTGTGCAGAGTTTCCAGTCCTGTTAATTTGCACTAAAGAGCTCTCACGTATGCATTTATTACTTGTCAATCACTCCCTTGTTGTTTCTTCTTTACTGAGAACACAGGGATGTACTGTACCTTCTTCAAGTAAAATTTTCTTCAAGTAATTCAAAATCAAAAAGTTAAAATAAAGACCCTTAACCTAAACACACCCAACACTGTATGCGTGGGGATAACAAGCTCACTCCTCTTGCAGGGCAGGGTGACACCTGAGCTAAGGGGCACAGCATTGCACCCTTGCAGCTGTACTGCACCGGCAGCAAGTGGCTGGTGAGGTTGCTGCTGGTGCAAGGGTTTCTGTATCTCACATAATTCCACTGGGCTTTCACCTGAGATACTTCATCTGCAGGGGATTAGGAAAGTTAAACATGGATGCAAATAACTCATCTGTCTGAGACACAAATATTCTTACAAGCATATAGTTACCCACCATGTCCTAAGGCATTGCCTTCACAAATGAATACATGAGGGAGGCATTGAGACTTAAATTTAGTCTCTGGCTATTAACTTCCCTCACCAGCTCTGTGATAGTTTTAAGCTGCCCTCTGAGCTCCCACTACTCATAGGGTCCAGCTCCTAAGTAAGGCACAGTTTTGGGCAAGTGGGGGAGGAGGAAGACCTCCTAACTGGCCTGTACTTGTTGACTCCACAGCTGAGGGAGGCAGACTCTACATGTGAAAGTCTAAACCAGGACCACAGCGAGAAAATAGAGCAAGCAGGACAGAATCTAGAGCTTCAAGAGGTGTGTAAAGCTGAGATCAAAGGTTCAACACCAGCAGATAGCTCAAACAAACATGACATTAAAGTTACCAGTTCTGAGTGATAACTGACTACGTGGCGAGGCAATGAGGATTGGTTTTGGAAACGTGAATGATACTCTAACTACAGGGTAACAGTGCTCCATTGCTCCCTTCTATACTATATGTTCAAGAGTGCTTCTTCCTATCCACCCAGCATGTAAGCACCTAGGCTAAAAAAAAAGTGAACCTGAAGAGAAAGAAGTCCTTGAGCCCATCTGGCTAAAAAAATATTCTGTCAGTAAGTGGTGCCATAAAAAGACAAACTTCTATTCCTTGAAACAGCCTACAAGGTTCCATGTGCAGGGCTGCATCCAGATCTTCAAAGATTAGAACACATACACCCAGCATTCACCTGAACGGACACATTTAGTCTCCCTGAGTTGCAGAAAGTCACACAAAGGCAAAACCTTCAGGAGATCTGCAATTAATGATAAAGAAGCATCTGAAATTTTCCCCATCCAGTTCCCCTAGATGCTCTAAATCACTTGGATCAGGCTGTTAGACCTATCAAATTCTTACCAGTGGATTTTCTAGGAAAAAAAAAAAAATCCCAGTGGAGACCAAACTTTGGTGATTACAAACCTTTGGATTTGCTCCTGTTGCTGATGAGTTCATCCAACAAAGTATTCCTCGCTATGGCAGAAATCCATGTGCAAAATCTGCGGCTGCCACAGAGCAGGTCCATCCATCTCACACCATGCCAAATCACACCTGGCCATTGCTGTTCCCAGTATTCTACGACAGAACTCACTTGCTTTGTCCTTAATGTTCTGTTTTGGTTGCATTCCAGATTGTTGCACATTCTGAGCACACTACTCCATGGACAAGATGTCATCAGCAGGTTTGAACACTGGGAAGAAAAATGCATACACAGGAGTCAAAGTAGATCCTGGTGAGGATTACCATACCCCAGGTGCATTTGAATTGGAGAGACTCTTCTGGAAAGGATGCCCAAAGTACACTCATGTCAATGAAGTCTGGCCCAACCTCTACATAGGAGATGAGTAAGTGTGTACATAGTTAGTACCTCTACACCGCAAATGAGTAAGTGTACATAGTACATCTCTTGTAGATAGGAGATGACTAAGCTGTACCAGCTACAGCTCACCAAGAGAGCAGGGAGTTTCTTTCCTCCTCCTGCCCATACACAAGTATTTAGCAGTGATGATGTGATTTGATGAGCTACTGACAAATGCAGGAGCTCAAGAGAGCGAGCCTGCCATGGCCCTTTCAGATGCAGACACACAGTGTTGGTTGCTGCCGCTTCAAGAAAGTGCTGGGTAGTGCAGCAGGGTTTCCTGTTAAAGAGTGAGTAACAGGAGCTGTTGTGGCACTGGTGTAGGCTGCAGAAGTTGAAGCTAGTCACAGTCTATTTTTAAATGTCTCATTTCAAGGAGTAATTTGTCATTTATCTCCAAGTGAATACCCTGCCACAGTTACACTGACAGAAAAGCATGGCCTAGATGTGTAAGACCACAGTTCAGGATGGTTCAAACCTAAAATGTAACTTTTTAAAAGTGACTGAAGAGATAGCTTAATTCATAGTGGTACTTCTGCATAGTAAGGCTGTGCTTGTGTACACGGAGTACTCTCCAGTTCCAAATGCCTCAAGAGATTAAAACAGAACCCTGTGGAAGAGAAAGCTGCAGAGATGTGTCTCACTGATGAGACCGAGTGTGATTTGGAAAAAAAACAAACCCACAAAATAGACATACCTCTGCTGAGCCCAGGACTATGCTAAACAGCCTATTCTGACAAGTAGAGGGGACTACTACAGCAGGGAGACATGCCAGCAGAAAATCCCCCAACTCAAACCACACACAGAGCAAGAGAGCTTCTCTTACCCCTTAGGCATTACTGGTCTCTTTCCCATTTTGCTCTACACCCTGTGCTAACATGATATTTATTTCACATCATCACTGCGAGGCACAAGCAGGAGCCCCCCTGGCTCCAAAGCTCTCAATTTTTTTTAAAAGGTTCATCTGTTGCCAGCTTATGAAAGAGGGAACATATACAGCCTTGAAAGTTACAAGACTTCTAATGTCATGGACCAATTACTTCTGTGGCACCAGGAGCAACAGCAAAACACACGAGTTCTGGGCTTTAAGCAAGCTGAGGCTCCCACTTTAAGAGACATTAAAAAAAAAAAAAATCAACATTTTAAGCCATGGGAAAAGCCTAGCCAAATGACTCAGGAACAAAGGAAAATGGGATTGAGCTGTCATCTCCCCATCCTACCCTGGTCTTCTCATTTCTAACTCAAAATTCAGTGTGAAGAACAGCCTCTTCTGGCATTTATTTTCTACTTCTTTGTTCAAATTCACCAGCAGAATTATTCTGAATCAAGCTGTTAGTTTCCTTCTTACCTCTGAGATGAAGCTACAGCTCTGCCCTCTGAGCAAAGTGATCTACTGAGACAACAGGTCTTTGCAGTCAGTCGCTACACCCAGGACACCCGCCACTGAAATGTAATTGTTCCTGTAGCAGTGGCTTCTTACACCCTGTATTTATACAAATGCTGGGAGGCATGACTCGGAATACAATACATACCTGCACTCTGTGCAGACTAACCTGAGGAACAGAAAAACAAGTTTCTTGAGAGGTACTTAGAGCCACACTCAATTATACTGGGCAGTTTTTATTTCTGCAGGGGACGGGTCTTAAGTCAGGAGGAAAAGCAATGCTGCTTCAAGGGGAAACAAGGTCCCCACATAACCACGACAGAGATAGCCAGCAGAGAAGGAAAAAGAAGTGGTGAGCAGGCGGGGGGACGAACAGAAGTAAAACCAGAAAGTGAGGCTCCCTCCAAGAGACTTACTATTGTCAGCTGCGTAAGGGCAAACCTGGCATCCAGTAGTAGAAAATCGAAGAATACAACTGGTTTGCAGGCAAGATCAGCTTTCATTACCGTAACTGAAATTTGATTTGAAGCATACAAAGTCCAGGGACCTCTGTATCTTTCCTCAGCCAGCTCCACATTTTGATCAACAGGTTTCCCCTTCAGTGTGGTAGGGGTTTTTTGTATTGTTTTATTTTAAGATCTTGTTGTAGCACTGGTCGTCAAAGAGCTGCCATGGAGATGTGAACAGATGTCGGGTGTATTTGCATCCTTAGCCATGCTAAATTAAGGTTGATCTTGAAAGAATTTAGTGGAGCTCATCAACAAAATCAAGTGAACACACACATGCAGAGTTTATCTTCAGAGCCTTCACATCTGTGCTTCATTCCTGCCTCCTGCATTTACAAGGTTAACAGGACTTGTGACTGCTTATGGAAATGCTAATTAATTACCCTGACTACGTAACCACATCTTCCTTCTAATGCAACACAGGCTATCAAGGAGCCCTGTGAGGCCACTCAGTCCTTTTGTTACAAGGCTTTGCTGCAGATGTTGCCCAGAGGCAATGAAATCTCCATGAGCCTGTCAGGCCCAGAATAATCAAAGCCTCAAAATATAACATGCTGTGTTCAGCTCCAATTGCAATTTTCCTCCAGCAAGTTCCAAGGACTTTTAAAGACCAGACACTGGAACTTGTAGGAGACAACCCAATGATAGGAATAAAACATGCTTTGCCAAGATGGTGATTCATCTACTACCAGGATTAATGTTTGCATTTATCCGCCTCACTTCCAGAACCCTTCCAAAGGGATAGCAAGCAGCTTTGTCTTGCTCCTTCCTTTCACTGGTCACCAGGTTACTTGCACGGGCAGTTTTACTGCCTAATCCCAAGACGGCTTGGTCCACCACAAATCACATGGAAAACCTCTGCCAGTTATCAAGCTTGCTGCTTTCTCTTGCAGCTCTTCAGTGATTGCCTTATTACCTGAGATGATGATCATGGTTCCACATTTCTGAGCTTCAAAGAATATTTTAGCTGAAAACAAAGGCCTCCCAAGATTTTTTTTTTTTCTTCTTAACCATCCTCTAGGTCTCATTAGGATTTTGTGGCCTGATCACAATTTTAGGCCTTGCTATGTTCTCAAACAACTCCCAGAGGAAAAGAGGTCTTCTGGAGTCTAATTCCTTACAGGTTAAATATGAAAAATATTTTTCTAGATATGCAGCTGAACTGAGCTTGCACTTCAGGAATGCTATGATCTGTGTTTTTCCCAGTAGAGGTCCAGGGCTTATAGTCTTGAGAACTAACACAGTTAAGGTTCAACCAGACACATAAGTAACTGAAACCTACAGATTGGGTTGCATGATAATTAAAATATATAAACAAACTCTAAATATATGCTTAACTAAAACTCATTCTTTCCTTCTCCCTTTCTCCTGAACAACAATACAGTATTGTTTTTTCCAAGTGACAAAGCAGAAAGACAATTTATACTGATCTAGAAGAAAAACAGATGGGACTTACTCAGGTTAGCAAATCGTTACCTCCCACTGTTAAGCATTATTAACTCCTAGGATCTATACCAGGATTAATCACACAAAAATAGGAATGTATGCAGATTTAGATTATAACAACACTGTTGAGGACATAGTTTCAACTCTGCTAGTATGAGAATCTGGCAATTTTAACAGCAGTTTAACAATCCAGGCAATCAGATCTGTAACACTGGACCATAAGCCTCTTAAACCAGCAACAGTTTCCAAGACAAGTTACACTTCCACCTATAGGTGATTTCTAACCCTTGGTGAGTGACTGAAGTGAAGGATAGGAACTGACTGACTGCAACACGTGTTCAATACCTTTGCTGTACAGAAAGCAGAGTTATTTCCCATATCTAGGTTGTGTCACTAACAAAACCAACATCTTCTATTTTGGGCTAGAGGAAAATGTACTACTAAATCTTTTTCTACCACATATTATGAAGATCCTGTTCAGTATTTTCAGTGGTAGCTAAACATTTTTTTAATTCACACTGAACAGGAGGTATCCACAGAAATGGAGCAACACCTCAGAAGAAAAAGGGGAAACAATGCTACACTGTCTCTAGATTCCCTCGTGGTGCAGTCACCAAAGGAAATTGGGTCAGTATTATTAGAAATTCTCAACATCTCTCCTCAGGAGGGAGAACTGCCACATTTTCTTAAGAAAGTGTCAGTATTGCCTGTATGCAAGGAGCTTCTTTCTGACACTGACCATCTGCTAAGTAATGATCCTGCATCGAGCTTTCCTTCAGTGTTTAAGAAAACAGAAGTTTGAGAGTCTTCCTCTTCCAGTAACATTACCTCAGATTTCCTTTTTTGTTTTGCCAATCTGGGTCACATCAATTTGTGGCTTTAACAGTCTATAGTGAAACACATTTGCATTGCTCAGCCTTTGCAAGAAGCTTCAAACTTGGCTCTACTAAGAGCTTTTAAGCACACCAGTTGTCTGGTTGACCAGCATCAGCTGGTGCTGACTCACCTGTGGAGGGAGCTGCTCTGTCCACACGCTCACAAGGTGTTTGAGGATTACTTCCCTTCCTGTAGATGCAGTTGGGTTTTCATCAAGAGCTGCTTTCTCTTCCTTTTGTTAGCTGTTTTTAATATACTTTACACTTGATGTGGAGGTGCAGGCTGCAGTGCCTGCAAGTTGTTTTACCCTCTCTTCCAACTCCATTGGTTTGTGCGTCTCCCTGATGAAAGAAGCTGGGTCTAAAGCTTGCTACGACAGTATTTTTGAAAAAAGAGGTAAGTGTTTTGGTACACTGGAGGTTGCAACTTGAAAGGAAAGATTTTCTTTCATGTTGTAACTACTTACATTGTTGCTTCCAGAAGAAAGCACAGTTTGCTACCACACTTGCTTTTAATCCTATGAATCTCAGCTTTAAAACTGACAGCAAGCACAGTTGAAGCCCTTTACTTGCCTTTGCACAACCCAAGAGATGTAAATAGTCTTTTGGGAACCATCTGAAAATGGATGACATTTTTGTTTAAGTCAGTTCTCCCTCTTGGTGATAGTCTGTTATCAATATATCCCTATGCAAAAGTGATTTTATCTCCCATTTTCACCGTTTAGGTGGCATTCCCATCTCAAAGTACTCCCCTTTGCCTCAGAACTTTAAAAACATGTTTATGAGTCCATCTGTCCTACAGTAAATGCAGGGTCTGACTCAGCAAAGCACTCAGCTTTTGCTTAACATGCTTTGCTACAGAAAGAAGGACTTCTGGGTATGCTTAAATTTTAGCATATGTTTATGTGCCCTGAACTGAAGAGCTGATGAGTTTTTACATGGGACCAATCTGCCCAGTTGATCTCTAACTGAACTGAATCATACTGAAATTTTCACTCTTCTCTCCCAGTGCCATACTTCACCTTCTCTGCATAGGGACACATTCAAGGCAGGCACTGGCCACCACAGTTGCACCCTGTAAAAGGAACTCAAGCGCTAGTAGCATGGATGGTAGAGAATACAAAAGGAAAACAATTGCAAGAGTAGTCAAATGCTTATGGCTTCAGCTATACTGCAATTTGTAGGAAACTACTTTACAATGGCTACTTAAAATTCATCCATAATAACAAAAATGAAAATATTAACTGTAATTTATTAGGAAGCAGCAACACACAAAGAGGGAAAAATAGGAACATTATTAGCTTGACTATTAAACTCCGGAAGTGAGCCAAATGCAAGGGAAAAAAAATCTGTGCCATTTTTAGCTGAAAGTGAATTAGAGTTATAAATCCTGCAAATCAGTATATGATTCATATACCCCTGAATGATCCTATGCTATTAGTCACCTCAGCCAATTGGATGTTTGCCGATATTTATGCTCAATTTATCCCTTCCTTTAATCTAAAATACTGATACCTCAGGCATGGTAAAAACTGCAAGGAAGCCCAAAAGCATTTCCCCTTAGAATGTAACCAGGAGTATTATGCATGAGGCAATAAAAAAACCCAAAAAACCAGGCTCTGATTAAAGTAAACAGATAATGAGGGATGGTTCCACAATAGCATCTGTACTAACAGATTCAGCTGAGGTTGAAAAGCAAGGCAGTCCTTCACACAAAAGACAGAGTTCACTGATGGCTGAAGCCAGTCCAAGCAAATATGTCAGGAGACACAGCAACATTTGCACTTACAAGCATATGGGTCCCCTTCCATGAGGGCTTAACAGCCTCTTTCTTGCTCTCTGTTAACTGGCTATCAACATGCTGCAGACCCAGCAGGACCTCAATTTTATGGTACTGTCAGTGTCTTACCACAGGCCATCCCTGCCCAATAGTATTTAGGCAAGGTAAAAAGACAGCTGATGGGAGTGAAAAACCAGACAAACCTGGGTCAGTATGACAAGTGGTGGTCCAACTAGGTTGTCTGCCTAGCTTTTGGAAAAAAGGTATTACAAGAAAAAAAATGAGAAAAATTTTTGAAAGAACGGTAGAGATAGGTTATAAATACATACATAATTACAAAATTATCAAGTGCAAGACTGGGGGAATAGAGAGAAAGGAGAAACAGCATAAGTGCTTCCTAATCTCCATATCAAGTTTGAAACCAAGCACTCTTGCTCTTGAAAAGGTGTGTTACTTTAGCTTTCTTCAAGAGATGCAGATTCTAAAGCCCAAGGCAGGCATCTCCTGCAGTCCCTATTATTTATTACACAATAACGGTTTCCTCACATCTCTACACAACACTGTGTATTAAAAACCTTAAGAAAAGCTTTCCATAGATAATACTGTCCACGGTATCCACTGGAAGAAGGGTACCAACATCCTCTTCACAGATTACATGCAATAGCTCAGTCTGCAGAGGCACAAGGCACATGCCCACAGGACCTACACTGACCACGCCCCATTTAGCCAGGGAAAACATCTTAGATCTTGGCTCAAATAACAGGTTCTACATCATCTACACACAGCATCATTTGACTATCTGTTCCTGTGAAAATGTGGAGATTTTAACATATTTGAGTGCTCGACACTGAGCATTCCTTTTCTGGAAGTTTTCTAGATAAGCAACATCGGCAGAAATAAGAAAATGCGCATACATATTATCAAGAAAAGTATTAGAATTGGGCAAGGTTACACTCAGTCCAAACGGATATTGCTGAATCAGTTTACATATCAAGCAGGTATCAACCAGAGTGACCTAACAACGTGCATATTCCCAAACTCTAACAGACCAAGAGCCAGACAGTGCTAATGCAGGCTGTCATGCAAAATGAACAAACTGTCCTGCCTTTAATTGATTAAATAAAAAGGAGGATGAATTCCATCCTGAGCCTCAAATTCACAGTATGCAGCTAGAGGCAAGACTGGGAGGAGGAGGGAGAAGTTCCCAGGAGCTTGGCCAGACTAAGCCAACTACTTAAGCAGTTATCCCTTCTTTCTAAATACCTGTTGAAATATTTGGGCCACCAAACACTTAAAAATGAGATCGTAAGACCATAACAAGACTGTAGAACAAGACCATAAGTGCAACTGTCAGAAACAAATGCATTAGATGCACCCACTGTGTCTTGAGAACCCAGTCAAGGAAACAGGAAAATCTCATTTCAGATGAATGTAAGTGTTGAATGTTAACGATTGTCATGTGACCTATTGTTTGACATTGTCCTTGCTCAGAACAACTTTATCTTTTAATTAAAATGTTAATTCTTAGCCTGAGTAGTGCTTGTAGAAACCAGTTTGGTAGCATCTATAGTTGACCAAAAATTTTGTTTTTCCACTGACCCTAACTACACTGCAGGCCTACTTACTATTCAGCATGTACATCTCCACTTGCAAGGGTTCTACTTGAGCACAGATCTCTGACTTAAAACCATCAGTCTTTCGTGGTTTGTTGGATTCATGCTTTGAGCCAAGTCTGGTGAACAGAAAATGTATTTTCTCTATCCCAGCATCATGGAGGCAAAACAAAGTAAGACTCAACTTGAAAGCAAAATCTGTAGTTCGCATCAAGCACATCAAAACCAAGAGAACTAGTTATTCACTGCACTTTTGATCTTTGGCCAGGTAATTTAAATCTGTTTTTAAGTATCAGCCATCTGTATAGTCCAGAACTGAAGTTCCTTTTCTGGCAAAACATAGAGAACATATCCACCTGAAGAGAAATCTAAGGCACGAGTAAAGGTGGGAGAAAAAGAAACATCTTTCTAGGTCATCCACTGCAACAATAATACAAAGAGAAGGAGCTACCATTATTTAACCTGAGGTGAAGGTGGCAAGTCACAGCACTAGCAGCAGGATGTTGCTGATTCTGTCCTTCAGAGTCTTCTGAGCTTAGAGAGGCATCACCACACTAACTGGTATTTCATTTTTTTAAAAATCATTGCATAGGGGACTTAGGACATCACTTCATAGCAAAAATGCCAGTAGGATCAAGACATCATCATTCCTGACCAGAAAGGAATTTCCACACGGACAAAGGTCTCATCAGAACAGGCAATTATCATGAGCTTAATTTAAATCACAAAAAGCATAGGTAAGACCTTTAGTATCCATATCCCAGTTAAATGCTCTAATCACTAGGTTTTTGACTGCTCAAAGGGGGATTTATACTTTGACAGAGGCTGGGAAGGTGGAGTCAAGTCAGGTCATTCTGAGCTGTCACCACTAGAATTATGAAACACATCAGGTAGCTCACCACAACATCCTGTGTGACAGCAGCTGCATTTACACATTGAAATGTCCAAGAAACACTCACGGAGAGAAGTACTTTTGGTTGGAAAAAACTATTTCATATCATGCACTAATCTGTTTATGGCAGCAGTAGTTATGGGATATTATATTAACAAAATAAAGCCTACACAATTTTTTATAAAAACCTCAGTAGTCTTCCTAGCCTGACAGCTTTTCCAGAACAAAACTTTGCCAAATTAAAAGCTTTCTGTAATGGAACAAAAAAGTTTTTACATGCCTTTCCACAAACTCCACATTTTGAGGAATTTCAGGCTGCTAGCAAGCTCTTAAGAGTGGGTATTGGGCACACAAAAATCTAGGATTTCCTCTCCTATCTGACTTCCCTTTTCTACAGGAAAAGAAAACAAGACTATATCAGAATATTGGACTAAATATATGATTTCCAGCTTTCACTGAAGGCTAATATTCATACCTGTATTATCCATATCTGATTATTTTTGCTTTAGACTTTTGATATAACCAAACATGACAGTAAAAGGAAACCTGATACGGAGTTGTGACCACAGAAGAGTGATTTTTAATTTTTTTATTTTTTAACAGGAATGGAGGAAAAACTCAGTAACTTCTTTTAGGGATTAAGAGCTTTCTGAATCCCAGATGATCTTACTGCTTGCATTTCACTGACTCTTTTATTAGTTCTGCAATATCAGTTGATGGGACAGAAGGGGACAGCAGCATTCATACGTCTTATTTCAAGTTCTACCACTGATTTGCTTTTATGCCTTTGAAAAATTAATTTTATTTATTTCTGTATCTCAAGTTTCTTCTTGTACAAGATGGAGAGAAGTCAATTGCCTACATTACAAAGGTGCCAGGAAAATAAAATAATTTTTAAAGTGCTCTAAGGACCTGGAAGAGAGTTATGAACTCCAGAAGGATCATTCACTCTAAATGACAGTATCTTAAGATCTTTACAATGGTAAATGATGCATTTTCCAGCATTATCAGTTTCATTAACATTTAGAACATACCAAATAAGAGTTGTTGGGGATTTTTTTCTGGCTTGCTGGGTAAGCAGCTTCTTCACTTACAAGACAACTCTTTTTTTTAACAGGAAAACTGCCTTAGATCGCTACAGCCTTGAGAAGGCAGGCTTCACTCACATCCTCAATGCAGCCCATGGCCAGCGGAATGTGAACACAGGACCAGAATATTATCGTGACATGACTGTGGAGTACCATGGAGTGGAAGCAGATGATCTCCCCACTTTCAAGCTCAGCCAGTTCTTCTATTCGGCTTCTAAATTCATTGATAACGCACTTCAGGATGAAAGAAGTAAGCAGGGTGCTGAACATGGTTAAAACCAGTATTTACTCCGATTATATGCACAGTTTCATGGCATTCAACCTTGTGGGAAGGAAACAAGTCCAGTACAGCTTACCAGAGAATATAAAACTAGTAGAAGGGAACTATAAGAGAAGGTAGTGATGTAACTAGAAGAACCTTTCTCACTGCAGAGCTAGTACCAGCCCAAGAGATCCTTACCAAGCACTTTGCTTTAAGTCCACATCACAGCTAGCATTCTGGTCTCCTGTTTGATACAGATTTTTTGTTGTTGTTTTGATTCCTTCATAAACACATCAGAGACAAACATTGCAGAGGTTCCATGAACTAGTTGTCTTTCCCTCAAATTAGTCCCTGTTAAGAAAGGTTTAATAAATATTGGTTGCACAGCAGTGGAATATGAGTGATCTGCAGAGATTCCAGGCTGTCACACCAGAGCTTCATGCTCTGCATCATTAGATCCAATCTACAAATATAAAACCCACCTTCCTACCTGGCCATCAGATCTACCCCAGGCTATAACAGATTTATCTCTCTGCCATCTTCCAAACAGCAGGGGATGGAAACAAGTCTGACAGCAGATATCCAGAAACATTCATTAAAGCCTTTGTAATTTCTCAGCTTGATTACTACAATTCCTTATTTGCTGACCTCCAGCAGTGTTCTATCAAAACGCTTTACAATTATGTGAAGTGCTACAGCCTAGGCCTCACACTGGTTTTCAGTATAAGTCCTACTACTCCCCCCCACCTACTTTTTTAAAAAATCTCTATAGGATATTTTACCAGAAACCAGCTGAGAAACTTAAGCCTTTCCTGCTGACCTAGAAATACCTTAATATCAGAGGGTCATATATCAAGTTTCTAGTCTCATGGCTGCTTCTGGTTTTGGCTATTTTGCTCAGCTGCAGCCAGCTACTACCTGGCTTGTCCCCAAAAGCCAGCCAGGTCTTTACAATTTTACCCTTTCAGCAAGTACAGTCTACAGCAACAGTCCTTGTTCAGAAGGAAGTCTTGAATCAAAGTCCTAATACCAGGAGAAACTGCTTCAGGAGATTACTTGCTTGTGAAGAAAGGTACCTGGCATTTCAAAAAAGTTTGTCTGAAGCACTGCTTCTGGGAAGGAGTGGATAACTAACATGCACCTGTGTCTAGCCATGGCTGGAGGCCAGAGGTCAGGATCAGACTGGAGTAGCTGAAATAAGAAATGCAGACTTCCTCATTCCCATCACCCTCCTGTTCCTGTAACACCTTTGTCTGCTACAGGGAGATAAGGAAACAAGCACAAGGAAAGCAGCAAAGGCTAGGAAAAAAACCTTGCATCTCAATAACCACTGAACCTTTTTGTTTCAAAACCACATTTAAGCCCAGGAAGTTCTGAGACAGTATCATGCACCAGTCCAGCACTGAAACACAAGATCAAATCAAAGAGTGACTGGATGAAGAGCAAGCTCTTAGCTTTCTCTTGAGGATAAAGTACACCAAATGTGCATCTCCTAAAAATCTGCTAAAGATATGCATAAAGATACATATGCATAGCCCACAAAGAGATTGAGGTTGAATGCATGACAATTGCTTGGATGCCTTCAAAACACACTCCTAACACAGAAACTCCCTCACCAGAACAGTATTAGCAGACTTTAGGCATGGGCAGATGGACTTAAGAACAGTAGCTCAGTTGTAAGAGTAAGTTTTAGAGGCAAACTCAAGCTGTTTACAATTATGCATCCTATAATTCAGTTGTGCATAAAGATTTTCCAAAACATGCAATTCAGACCATAGGACAGCTTACAATTTATACCAGCAAGGCATGATTAACCTGAAAGGAAGACATTATTTTAAGAGGTTTTTAAGTTCCCATCTATGCTACAGATTTAGTATTCATTCCCTTGGTGTCTTAGTTCCTCAGAACATAGAGCATTTTCTTTTCATCTGAAGATGTCATGGGAAAAAGTACACTAAATACTGAGATGATAAAAGGAATGTGAGAAGATAGATATGAGACAGATGGGGGGTAGGACTCAATGATCTTTGGAGGTCCCTTCCAACCCCTAACATTCTGTGATTCTGTGATAAAGACCCAAGGCATTTTCCAAAGACACCTCAACATTCATTACTACATCTGACTCTGGAATGGGAGTGCTGCACCTAAACAGCTTTTCAAGAAACACAAGCCCAATTCAAGTGACCATAATAGCTCAGGGACTTGTCACCACCCAGCAGACTTCTGGCTCCATGCACTGATATTTCATATTCAGCCACACCTTGAAAGATATAATCAAAGACTGGAAGAGCAGACTCCCTCTTGAGCAAAGAGGGTTCAGATCAGTCCTTACATCCAAAGTGAAGAGACTACAAAATAGTACAAAAGGGACATGATCCTGCATTTTGCTCTAAAAGGCAGTTATATCTTGAATATTCACACACAGGAAAGGATAGACTTCATTTTCCTATAACTAGAAGGCATTTCTAAAGATTGTACATCCATTTTTCTTCCTTTTTTAAACACAATATAAAATTACACATTTTCTTGTACATCCCCTGCATTTCCCATCCACAAAAAGCAAAGCCTTCCTTGTCCTATCACGGTCTTTTATCACCTCAATAGCAACTCATTTACAAGGTGGAAAGCTCTAAAGAGAGGCATGAAGGGTTGAACCAATGAGAGTTTTCATCCATTTCAAATATTTGCAGTAATAATAGAAGGGATTAACATTTTCCAGGAGAGGAAGAGGCACTTTCAGTTATCAGAGACTGGAATTTTGCCAAGATGCCTCTAAGACTATCTGCTGGGATTAGGATGCAGACTGTAACCATTAATCCTCTAGTGCTGGCAGTTCTTGATGCATCCATTACACAGCAATGCTGCTTGTGCCAAGACATCCTCTTATTCCTGGAAGCAAAGGAGTTAATCAGCAGGAGTCACGGCTTTGCACCCAACACTTCTCACTAAGCATAGCTGAGATAAACTATTATTGGCCCTGACAGATTTTTTTTTTCCCCTGTGGCAATTCATTTTATCAGGGTGTTAGAGAGAGTACTCCAAAATCCACTTCCTTCAGCAGTTCAACCCTTTGTCATACTCCCTCAAGGGCTTTGAATAATTTTTTTGAAATCTTTTGAAGTGTTTCAAAACCTGTCAATCAGACCTGAACCCACTTACTGTTCTCTTCCTCCACCTCCTCCAGACACCGCAAATGGGGAAGGTTCCACTTTGGCTTACATCCTTGCTTGTACCTGAAGCCAAGGACTTTCTGCCTCTAGAAGTCCAAAGTTAAACGAAGCAATGTCACAAAGCTAATCTTGAGGCACATGAAAACTGTAAGCAGAGACTCTGCATTCACAGTATATGAGACAGGCCACTATTGCAAAGAGATAATCATACAGAACAGAGAGATGGTGGTGGTGGGGAAAGGTTTATTTCATTCAACATGATAGGGTAAGGATGACTAGCCAGAGATTTCTAAGGAAACTTTTCTACAGTTTGAGAGGTGGTTTTGTTGTCAGGACAATTTCTTTCTGTTCTCTTGGTTATATGCCTAGTAACTTCTATGGCCCTTCTCATCCTCTGCCCTCAAGAAAGCCTTGTTAGCTATATTTTATAAATTAAGCGTTTGCACACGAAGTGATGCAATGTAGATCTTGAAGGACATCATTATCAGAAAACCAAAAAAAGAATCTAATTCAGTTAGCTTTTGTGTCTAGCCAGTAGAACTGAGAAAGGCCCCTCCATGCACCCCATTTATCCTCCTGGAAAGCGAGTTCGATACAATACCAAACCCTCCCACACCCTTCGGCTTTGGTCGTTATGCCCAAACACAGAATAAGGTACAGGCTGCTTGTGAGGCATGCAAATTAGGCTGCAGAGGAGCTTGCTATGTTAATGCAAAGCTGCAGTCCCCAGGCCTTCTCTGCAACCTTTGGTCATAGACAAATTGAAAGACACATGGTTTAGGATTAAATGGTAGACATCTCCAATATAGACCGTGTTACCACAGTAAGATCTACAGCCTCAGTTTTCCCACCTGTAAAAAAAAAGATGGGCCCTACAAAAGTGCTGGTAAGGGTAGTCAAACCACCAAACAGAGCAGGGGCACTGCAGAAACCTTCACTGCCAAAAAAAAATTACCCAGCATCACCTCTGCATCCTCTTTCTGTTCCTGCAGACAAGGTTCTGGTTCATTGTGCTATGGGTCGCAGCCGGTCAGCCACATTGGTCTTGGCTTACCTGATGATTCACAAGAACATGACAGTGGTTGATGCCATTGAGCAAGTATCAAGACACCGATGCATCTTGCCAAACCGGGGCTTCTTGAAGCAGCTGCGAGAACTGGACATAGCGTTGGCACTACAGAGGATGAACACCAAAACCAGCCTACCGTCTGATGATGAGGAGAACAGCACCACGATCTAGTATTGTTCCTGGCAGGGTTGTGCTACTGGAAAAGAAACTCCATAAAGGAAGAGGAAGGTGCAGTTAATGACACAGTCAAAAAGATCATTTCTTATTTGGAAGGTAAAAAAACAAAGTAATTTCAAATGCTGTCAAGATGAGAAGGAAGATAAGCCGAATTTAAAACCCATCTTGTTAGAATGTTCCAGCCTTAGCAGAATTCTTTGTGACATCAACAAATAAATTTTACCTTCTGTAAAAAAGCTTACAGCACAAAAGCAGGCACAACTTAAATAAAACTCTCTTCTAGCTGAGCACCCTCAAAATCCTAATCCTAGTGGAGCTAAGTATTCCTGAAGGAATTTTTCAGGAAAAATACTGACTTGTTAGCAGCACAGTTAATTGTTTAGTACTGAAGGATTCTGCAGGAGTCTGCCTTTTTCAGCTGTTTCCTGGCATCTCCATTTCTTCTTTCACAGTAATAATCTAGGGCAGCACAGCTTTTAGAGATCCTCCAGATAAGTATCAACTACCCATTCTTCACAATGGACTCTGCAGCAGACCATGCAAACTAGAAACAAAGCAAGACCCTTGAGGAGGTCAGATGCATAAGCAGATACAAGGATAACTATTCAAGGAGATACATATGACATTTAGCAGTTTCAGTTCTAACTTGTTCTTCCTAAATGCTTCAATTGCCTGAATTTTAAAAAGGTCCTACACATGCAGTATCCAAGTAAATGTACTAGTCGACCAGAAAAAAAACCAAAGACTGAGAAAGCTGTGTTGTGACTTGTTTTCCTAGACCTGGAAAAACTAAGAGCTAGAAAAATAAACAAGCAAAATAGGGTGCCCTTTACATTGCTAAGAGAAAGTTCAAAACTGAACTCCTGCGGCCCTAATAACCCCCTAAAAATCATAATGGATTATAACCAGCTGTAATGAGATTTAAGTTTTGATTAAAAAGGCAAGAGACACAGGTGAAGCCTTTAAAAAATACCTCACAGTGACCTATCTAACCAGGAGAAAGCTGCTCCTGTGCTGTCAGACAGCACTGTTTATATTTATGACTACCAAATGTTTCCTATCTCGTCTTTAGTCATCTTAATACATTATTGTGCTCCAATAAAGTTGCTAATAATGGTATTTATTGACAGAAGTAGTCCAAATACACAAATGGGGAGACCTGATCTACTTTTCTGCCTAAACTTATTCCATTTACTCTATTTGATACAAATTATCAGTAACACAATGAGAGTTTCATGACCTCAGCAGTATTTGACTGTCTTAAAATATACTGTAGAGGATCACAATTAAGCCATGTTTATTTTTTTTTCATCTGCACCAAGGTCATGATCACCCTCCCTACCAGAATTTTGCCTAATTCAATATATCAGGTAAGAGCTATTTACTGCCCCAGTGCCTGAGAGTAACTGCCTAACCACTGAGGGGGAGAGGAGAGTTCCTCTCGTCTTTACCAGCTGAAAAAGATTTTTTTAACTTTGGTGCAGTTAGGACTGTTGAAATCTTCAATACTTCAAAAAAATAAGAGAAGGCAGAAATGCGCCACTGAGAACTGTGTATATACATTGCAAACCAAACGAGTTGAGCACAACTTCAAGCCATTTTTTAGAGATGTTAACAGCTCTTTGGAGGCATCTCTAGTTTGAAGGCTTTCCTATCCCTTTGCTTCCTTTTGAGGCCCAAAGCCCAGGGACTGTAGCAAAGGCTGCAGGCTCCCATCATGCAATGCTTTTGATTTCTCATTTGTATTCATCTGTATAAGATTTTACCTTCAAATTCTCAAACACAGCAGAATACAATAAACATAACTAGACTACTGTTAACAAACACACATCACAATGTGAACAATATTCATTATAGAGATACACAAACTCTGAAACTTATAGCAAATTAAGTAACCCTACACCTGCCTTAGAAAAAAACCCAACAAAACAAACTGAAATAGAAGTAAACTCAAAGGACGCCACTTGACACTTCAAAAATAAATAACAAGTCACAAGGTGGGCTTAAAGTGTCAAAAAATTATTGGAAAGGAATTTCCAACTCAACCTTTCCCTCTACTTCCACAGACCTCCAAAAATGCCCCTTTTCAGAACACCTTACTGTCTGCTGCAACTTAACTCACAACCCAGGCACACAACAGCTCTCTCAGCCTTGTGTCTGACAAACCTGCCTTTCAGAAACATGGCCCCAGTCTTTCCTTTACCCTGATGGAGAAAGCAGAACTTTCTCACCTTCGTGGCAGCAGTGTGTTTTTTAGCATTAGCCTTACAGACAGGAATGCTGTACCAAGTGATCTACTAAAATACAACAAATATCTACCCGGATTTTCCTCAGTCAAATTACAGGTTCTCTTCTTTCTTGTATCCTATATGACAGCTTGATGACTACTGTAACTGGAAGAGGACTTGTAGCAGATTTACATGCAGAATTGCATTCGAACCAGGTTTCCTGGGGCCTGGAGATGGGTATTCCTTTCGCAGTCTGATAATTATACAAATACACAAGGAAGATTTTTATTTCCCAAGACCCAGCTGTTTTGGTGGAGACTGACAAAACTTTTACAATAGTAGCCTCCCAACTACTGATAGAAAGCAAAATACCTGAACTCTTAAGTAGTTCCCACTCATTTTGTCCTGCATAGCAGATTAGGAAACTGACACATGGCAACACTGACATAGCAGTAGAAGCACGTATCAGCAACTTCTAAAGTACAAGATTTCAAGCCACTCAAACTAGGAGCTGCTATTCTTGCATGGAGATGAAAAATAGCACAAAACCTGATTTCTCAATAAGTAAATCAATAGAACCCTGTATTCCAGTATTTCTATACTACTTGAAGGCCTTAATCATAGCTTAACTAAGCTTATTTATTCTTAATATATGGGGAAAACACTACCAGGAATTTAAATTACTCAACTAAAGTTGTGATAAAACTAAAACTGTAATCTTACCTTCTATCTTCTTACAAACTCCCTCCCTGCTCCACAAAGCGCAAAACAACAATTTTTGATCAATGCATACCCCAGAGCTTCACTATGGAAGAGGTGACCTATATTACTATGCAGGTGATAAACAATGCTGAAAATACAGTTTTACTACAAAATTTCCATCAACTAGCCTGTCTGACTGACGAATTAAACAGCTTATATAACTAAAACACAGACAGTGATGTAAGATGAAAGTTTTGTGCATTTAGAAGTCCTCCGTTTCTGCTCAAATCACATAGCTTCTTAAGAAGTTAGTAAAAAGATGCATATATTTTGTTCACTGTTACGAGATCAGGGAGCCAGGGCCTAACAACACTTACCATTCCTGTCTTTGCTAAAGGGCTAGAGTGCAGCTTTCAGAAGTACTGTGATTTGGCAGCTTCCAAATGAAGCAGGTTCTGCTCCAAAGGCAAATATCTTTCCTAGCACCGGATCTTGCCTGAAGCACTCTGCTACTACAGCTGTGCTAATTAAGTAATTCTGATGTAAACATACTACTTAGGAACTTTTCAGATTTTTTTTCCCTACCATTCTCAGAGAATCAATTAGACTAAATCAGAAAAAGCCAAAGTTCTGGAATATGTAGCTTCCATAAAGTAGGCAACCTTTGCAAGCTGCTAACTAGCTAACAAGTGTTAACAGCAACAACTTCACCTTCAAGCCAGGTCTGCAAGCAACACACATGCAGAATGAGTAAAGTTTATTTCCTTCAGGCAAATCGCTAGTGGTATGAAGTATCCTATTTGTCAAACCAAAGGCTAAGACTGCATGGGCAGGGAAACCTGCATTTCACAAGAATCTTCTACTACTGCACCTCTGAATAATTCTTTTGAGATACTCAGAGAAGAGCTAATTCACAGCAGGGATAACTCCAGAGCACAACCAAAACCTGCACGGCAACGAGCACACAAAACATACAACAGGTAGATGGGTCAAGGAAAAGACAGTCTCCTTACAAAATGGAAATTTTGGTGCAGTAATGCAATTCTCAGCTGAATAGTCACTATGGGACAAGATGTAGGACAGCCATTTGTCATCCTGAAAGGAATTCAGTTCTGAAAAAAAAAAATTAAGATTGGAAGCCTGTTGTGCACAGACAGCACACAGTTTTCCACTGATGTTTTAATCCATGTGTTGCAAATGCAGAATTTTAGCAATACGCTTGAGTCAGGATGCTGTTTTAGGTTAGCACATAGTGACATGGTCTGATTTGCCTGTATATTACATGCTTGGAATCCTGAAACTAAAAAGCAGTGAATAAAGACCCAGGTGCCTTCTTCACTCAACATAAAAGCATATACATGGAAAAAAAACCACAACTAAACTGTTATTTGAGATGCAATTATTCAAAGATAAAAGGTCCTAGTTATACACACTTGAACGCTGCACATGAACTGTGTTGAGTTCACCTTCCCTTTTCCTAAGCATAAAAAAGGTGATAGTGACTTTACGAAGACAAACACATAGTAGGAATTCTGTCTGCTTTCAAAAAGCAAATTTGACAGTGAAAGTACATGAACAAAGATCTTTGTTGCACTGTGCTCTCCCTTATCAAGCAGTCTGAACTCCAAAAACACAAGTTACTCTGAATTACCATTTGACCAGCAATTTTAGGTCCCACTCAGATCTACTATTTGAGGCTGCTGCCCCATCATTTTATAATCTGAGAGGTTATGTGCATAAATCTGTACTATCAACTTCTTCATTTGGCAACACCACACACTTTAAGGGTTTTATTTAAAGAAATACACATTTATCTGACTTTGAGCATATAAAATATGACCTGTAAAGCTCCTTTATATACTGGAATGAGGACAGAGTTTTCAATCCAGATGACCAATCATTTTACCTTAGCTAGCAACCTTCCTGCAATGTCAGTGGGCTACAGGAAGGATTCTGTGGCAACATTCATATTAGAAGCATTTTGAAAAATTCTTACAGGGATTTTTCCAGTGCAGATTCACACACATGCAACATGAACTTGGTCCACTCAAAAGCTCCTCATATAGACAGCCTTCTTGATTTTTAAGGACCTTCTACTGCTAGATTGGAAGTGTTTATATGTGTATGTGTTTGTGTGTGCACATATACATGCATGTACACACAACTCAGAAGTTCAACACAAGATTTGCATCGTCTTGTAACCCAGCAACAGTGACAAAGAAAGAGATTATAATTCTATCACTAAAATACAGTCCAAGCATCATGTCTGTTACTATCATATACCCTTTTACATATATATTAAAACTTTTTATAGGAAAGACGTTTCATACATTAAATATTGACAACCTTGTAATGTATTAAATACATATTTATTCAATATTTTATTAAGATTATTAAAAAAAATAATCTTAGATACTCTTTATTTTCACAAGGTGTATGTAATTATGCCGAGTAACCTACACTTAGGTTTAAACAGCCTAATCCAAACCCCATCAACATTAATGGGCTTTAGATCAAGCATGTGAGAGCACTTTAACAAACACTATTTCAGGAAGTAATTCCCATGCAACATCAAACTATGACAAGACACAAGAGGCTAAAAATGGCTCATCATAATTTATTTTATGTTAAAATGTACAGCTTGAGGGGGAGTTGGTTTTTTGCAGTTTTTATTTTTGTTTCTTGGGTGGGTTTTTTGTGGGGTTTTTTTTTTAAGTGACTGACTAAAAAGATAACAGATAAATACAAGAGTGTCACTGGGTCCTATTTTTACATGTATCAAGCCTCTTCTGTTCGGCCCTTACAGTCACTCTGTACAGGTACAAAGGCTACAAAAAAAGGAAGCAATATAAACAGACACAAATAACTTTTGCCTTTTTACATGCGATCTGTAAGCTTAGTTTGAGCTATTCACACGCTACTGCTCTATTTTTTCCCTTAAAAAATAACTCCAATATTTTATAAAGATAGAAAAATCTACAGATGGAATGAAAATGTAAAGTTAGAGGCATTTCCATAAAATAGCAACTTTACACCCAATTCACTACTTTTTTTTTAAAATCCTGCCAAGTATTTGGACATATATGAAAATGTTTCAAAACTTGACAAATAAACACTGAGATGTTTCAATCAACAAAAAAACATAACAGTATTTATAAAATGGAAAGCTGCCTTTTTTCCTACCCCAGCCCCAAAGAAACTGGTCACAAAAATGGAAAAGAGTCTCAACTTTACACTAAACATACAGCAATAAAACCCTTTGAACTAACCAAAATGTGAACAGCTTTTGCAGCTCTTTTTTTTACAAGTTTCATAATTAACAAAAATATAGTTCTGGTTTTTTTACCCCTCAAACTAGGGTAACCTAATCAAGGCAAAAAAATTAAGAAATGGCTTACTGTTAAGCACAACACTTGTACAGTACTACAAAATGCACTGTCACTAACAAAGACATTAGCGGCATGCGGAAGTGTCACCTTCAGAAACAAAATAATACAATAAAAGAAGTGCTAAAAGGCATTTACATGTGGGGAAAGGAGAGAGAAAAAGCTCACGATCCAGTACTGTCTTGATAGTTTTGGAGTCTATTTATCCACATTTTTAATGGGAGCAGGCACATGAAACGGCTCTGAACCATCAGCTGCTGTGTAACTGCAGTTCATAGAAAGAGTTCTTCCTTTCCAGAGAACTTCAAGCTCAATGACATAAACAAAAAAAATGGAAAACCTCCTAATTTCCCCCCCAAAAAAGTTAAATCCCACCAAGGAAAAAAAAAACAACCAAAAAAACCCCCAAGAAATAAAGAAAAAATAAAAACTTGTATAAGGCTTTCTGCTGCATACAGCTTTTAAATGGTGCCAACAAATGTTTTTGCATTCACACCAATTGCTGGTTTTGAAATCGTACTCTCCAAAAGATATTTGTGCAGATCAATCCAATATGCCAGTTTGGAAGTCTGTCACTCCAAAGGGCCTACCTTCTCATGTAGGATCCATTAAGAGACTGTTTAGACATGCCTGTATTCATGTAGCCATGATGCCCTGGAGGAGTGTACATCATGTTACTGTGGGGTGCTGTCTGCATTGGTTGCTGTGCATATGGCTGAGTTCCCATCATCCCCATCTGCATCTGCATAGGGTACTGGGGTGTTTGATTCATATACCCATGATTACTGTGATATCCACTATTCATCATCGGCTGGGACATACTATAACCATTCATAGCATTAAGGGTATTCATATTCATGTTCACTGAATTGACGTTGTAAGCTGGGGCTGGCATCAAATTTACACTCATGTTCATACCACGCTGCATTGTTAAGGTCCGTGCAGGCCCTTGCATGGCCACAGTCTGTGAAGCACGCCCATATATTTGTGGCTGATGGGCTGCAGCAGCAGGTGGCAGAGGAGTGGATTTGGTTCTTACAGAGACATGACCTTTGCTGGTCATCTGAGTCTGCAGTCTTTGGGTGTGAGATATTCCAATATTCGATGAAGTCATATTACGCTGCAAAAGGGGAGGTGGCAAATTCATGGGAGGAGGAGTAAGGTTAGGGGGAGGAGTCATGGTAGCCTGTGCTTGGGGTCCTCCAGGAACAGCATGTGGAGACTGAGAAAGCTGAACAAGCCCTGTATTACTTAAGGGGGTGGACAAAGAGGCACTGTTTGCATAGGAAGTTACAGCAGCTGAATGGCTGTAAGGCAAAGAATGATCCATAAGCGTGTTAGTTAACTGTTGCAGCTTGGCAAGGCTGAAGGTGGCAGATGGCTGTGAGTAATGCCCCGTTCCAAATTCACTCTGCCCCATTCTTTCATATAATCCAATGTTGGCATTGCCAGTCTCGGGGATTTCTGTTAACTGCATAGGTGGTGTAAAATTGGTGGCCATGCTGCACTGGGATAACTGTTGGTTGCTGCTTGGTGGCCTTTCAACAACACAAGCTTGGGGAGATTTTACATTACAAGTGGGGGGAGAATTGATGTTTGTTTGTTGCATCATACTGCAGCTTCCATTGATGTTAGACATTTGCTGTGTCACTGCACAGCTACTCTGTGTTAAGTTACTAGATGTAAGGCTACTGTACGAGCAACTGTTTTGCGAAGAGTTGTTTCCACAGATACTACTACCCATTGTAGAATCGTAACTACTTGGGTTTTCATAGTTTTCTGTTGTGCTCTCAATGCTCCCTAAGTCACTAAACCCACTATCCACAACTTGTTGCGAATGATCAGAGACTGAGGGAACATCCATCATTGGGCTGGTCTCCATGTTCTGTAGAGACGGTACAGAAATGGCACTTTGATCTGGGCTGATCTGAGCATAGCTGTTCTCTAAAGGAGCAACATTTGGACTACTAACAGAACGAACTGACTGGCTGGGATGAGAGTGCACAGATGAAACCGGGCTACTATGGTCAGACTGCTGGCAATCGTCCAGCGTGGTCATTTGGGGACTTTGGTCATTACGGGAATAGTTCTGCAAACTTCTACAGGCCTCTTGAGTCTCTGCACAGTCCTGAAATGTATCTTCATGCTCACTTGCTTCTTGGGTTAGCGACTGTACTGCTTGAACTGTCTCTGAATCAATCTCCATGGTCTCAGTACTCTCTCCCTTGAAATCGGAATGTAATTCTTCACCAGCTTTTTGGTCCTGGTTGTTATCTGTATGATCATCATCAGATTCAGGCACTGGGTCTGAATCTGTAGCAAGTTCTTTCTGGTCACTTTCACACTCATCAGCTGCAAGGTTAACACTGCAATCCATTGAGTCCTCTTGATTTGAATTACCAGTTTGAACATTTACTTCTAAAAAAGACTGCTGTGTTTCCAGCATTTCTTTGAAAGCTTCACCAGGCAATTCCTCTTTCTCCACTTCTGTTGAACCCATATGACTATCATCTTCATCATCTGCATCATGATCCTCATTGTGCGAAGGTTCTTCATCCTCCTCCTCCTCCTCCTCCTCCTGATCATCCAAATGCACAGACTCCTCTTTATGCAGATACACCTCTTGTACTTTGTCTTTTTCTTCATCTTTTGAATTGGTTCCACCTTCTTCTACATTCCTTTCCTCTTCCCCAGCTTTCATCTTACCATTTTCTTGTTTTTCAAAGGGTTCACTAGGTGGATGCAGAGGTTCAGGTTCTACCTCTTTTACCTCATCATCTGGTGGTAGTAATACTTCAACAGGCTCTTTAATTGCTTCCTCCTCCATTACAGCAGGAACTGAGCAGGGCTTGTCTTCAGCTGCTTCCTTTTGTTCCTCCACCAGTACCTGGTAGTCAGGTTCCATAGGAGTCTCAGGTGGTGTGTATAAATTAAGCTTAAAGCCAGGTTTTCTCTCTTTGCTTTGCCTCCATTTAGATGGACCACACTTAATTCCTTTGGGCCAACCCTGCTTACTCTTTAAAGGTTCAAGATTGTCTTTAGTGCTTTCTTCCAATACAGCTACATCCTCTGCATTATCTTTGGGAAGCAATAAATAGAGACAAAAGAAAAGTCTTAGCTTGCACAAACTAAGCAATATTTTCAAACATAAACCCCAAAGTAATTTATAAATTCAAAATTAAGGAACTCTGAAACAAGACTTATAAACAGATCTCAAACCACAACAGAATGACATAATATCTACAGCTCCAACAGACTTACACAGATACGTAAAGTACTTCTTGTTTGGTGGCCTTTTAATAGTGACCATCAGAAACACCATTTAAATACTAGAAGAATCCCAGAGATTTAAATCACAGGACATACAGACTAAAGCAAAAACATTGTCCAAGTATTTGATTGTTAACCTTTGTTTTTAGAACAGAAGTATGCCATAATTTTACATAGACATTGACCTTTTGTAGCTATATAGAATACACATACACGAATATATAGACCTAACAACAATAACAACATGAGAGTCTGAGTTTCCTGTTTGACCATTATGGAGGACAACTCCCAGTAAGCATATAGTAACATTTTAGTACCAACACTGATAAAAAAAAGTATGGTTAATTCTAGAACCTTCTCAGGAGCCACGTATCATGACAGAACTCACAATACATGAAAAAAGCAAAATTTAATTGAAATTAAATTCAGAGTGTCAGAACACAAAATTAATCCATTGGCTATAAAAAGCTACACAAACACATTCACTCCTCTCTCCCCAGATATTACTTACATATACACAAGGGAGAATTCTCAGAATATACCATGCTACACTTGGGAGTTTTAACAGCTTCAGACACTCCTTTGCCAAGTTCTACCTCTCACTGTGGTGTTATAACACTCCTATAGTCAATTAATGTGATGACATGGTCCATGGACAAATACATGGT
Source organism: Hemiprocne comata (assembly GCA_020745705.1). Classification (NCBI taxonomy): domain Eukaryota; kingdom Metazoa; phylum Chordata; class Aves; order Apodiformes; family Apodidae; genus Hemiprocne; species Hemiprocne comata. The sequence continues at coordinate 16,031,174 of CM036592.1, forward strand.
TATCAGTCTAGTTAAAGCCATGCAAACCTGACCACTGAGACGTGGCTGGAACACTGAATTTGCTACTATTAGTTTAATTTCTGTTGAGAAGCAGGAAAAAGTGCTAATATTCTAAGGTACCTGGGCACTGGTTTGTAACAACACCAACATTCCTAAGCATGGTTGCTCTAGTCACACAAAAGCTGTTTAAAATAGAAATCAGTGCATGATCCCTCAACTGAGGATCATAAAGATTGAACACACTAATATAGTACCCACTAGCTTCATATAGAAAATATATAGACCTGAGAATCTAGTAATTCATTCTGGAATTGAAATTTATAAACCTAATTTGGGAGCCAGGATGTCAGGGGATGAGTATACATTCATAGTAGTTTATTAGTAGTTTCACTATTCATTCATTAGCTTTTCTGCCAAGGAATACCCTTGAAATCAATCTAGATAAGCAGCTTTGAAAGAATACAGTTACAACTACTCCTCTTTTTGTGGGGGGAAAAAAAATAAGGACCGCAGTCCTGGGGACATATTGTGCCCCAGAAACAACAAACATTTCATTGCGTTACCAATAATGCTGAATAGAAAGATACCTGTGTAAATCAAATACTACTTTTTGCTTGTATCCTTTACCAAGGATACAAAACCCAATATTAGAGAGTATTCCAGTGATACCCAGGTTCTGTTGAGTATGAAATGCCCTGTCACAGGGACATGAAAGTTGTTTTTGGCAACTCGACAAGGACTGCAGTGCTTCAGACTGGAAAACATTTGTTTTTTGAACACAAAAACCAGATAATAATAATAATGGGTCAGGAAAAAAAAGTAAACACAACAGAAACAAAGCTAAAAAATCTGAAACTACAACTGAATTCTAATAAACTATGTGAGATTAATGGTTCCAGTAGCACCTCTAAGCAGAAAGCATTATTAAGATCATAAGATTTTAAGACCAAAATGTCTAAACACATCAAATTTAAAATTTTCAGATTTATGACAAAAATAAACACTATTTGAAGGCCACCTGACAAATTTGTGAAGATATAAGAACATTTTCAACTTACTTGTACACTTTTCATCACTCCTGTAACAATGAGTATCTTTCTCCTCCTTGTTCTGCTCTTCCTCCTTCTCTTGTTTCTGCTGCCCAGGTTGATACTCGAAAGCTTTTCTAATCATAGGCTTCAAGTCATCATCTTCCCCATCCATCTCACAGGTAGGTTCCAGCTGTGGCATGGGACGCTCTTCATCTGAGTTATCAAATGGCTCATTCAACACCTCTGTTGTTTCTGAAATTGTCTCTGTTGTAACACTACTATTAATCCTTCTGCGTTTACGGCCCCTTTTCTTTTTCAGTATGAAAGGTCTCTGAAAAATAATTTCACAAATATAACTGTTTCAGCATTTCTGTTTATTAGCTGCCTCTGGACATAAATAAATTCTTGTAAATTGAGGTTACAACATCCTTACATTTCAATTTATTCAGAATCTAAAAGTAAATATCTAAGCAGTTATAACAGATTCATATCTATACATGCACACAAACCTTTCTGTAGGTGAAAATTAAGACTAGAATTTTCTTCATATTATAGTGACTTTTTACCTTCTTCTATCATATATTCATAACATTACATAAATTATACTTACACATTTTTCCTCTGTAGATTTATAATTCCCCAACAATGTTCACAAGTATCAAAGTCTACTCTTCTACATTTCTGTTTTCTATTGTAGAAGTATGTATATAGAAAAATAGGCAACAGCAAAGAAAGTACAGCTTAAGCTTTACACTGATCTCAACAATACACTCAAAAAATCCTACAGTTGGCTGCTATAAGGGAAAAATTGTTCAAAAGTTTATTATTCTGCATTCTCAGATTTATAGTTAGTTTTAAGTTTGCTGATCTGAAGTATAAACAAAGGGACACTCCAATTCTCTCTCACCAGTGACACCTAAGTACATACGCTGAGCACTTTAAAATTTTGCAATCCTTAGTTTACTAATTTGAACCATTCAAATAGTTGATTTTTCAAAAATAAGAATTATGTAAACACTGCAGTAACCAGAACATAGCATTTAAATTTCTTGGAAATTAGAAGAATATGGGTTAAAAAAATAACAAACCCTTTTGTTTTAACAGCATTTGCTTTTGAAAAACAGTATTCCTCTTTAAGGTGTTTCTGTGTCAAAACAATAAAAAGACAAACCTCACAAGCTGGATTCCATCTTAAAAAGAAAAAACTGATAACCATTAAAATATTGAATGAATACCAATGCCAAACAGCAGAGGGCAATCCCTAGTTTAAAAATTAACAGGAAATTCTGATTTTTTTGTGTCACTGGTATTTTACAGTTCTGTGAAAAATCCAAATGATAAAAAATTGGACAGAGGAAAAACCAGAAGACAGGGTTTTTTTATTGCCCAAATAATAAAGAATTAGACCAGTCTAATAAATGTTCATTAAAAAACCCAAATTATTATTTCAATTATAATGATTTGATTAAAATTAGAGATTAATTCCTTTAAACCAAACCACTGAGGTAACACACCTTTCTTTTTATGGCCAGTGACTGTGGCTTTGTCAGCCGGGGAGGTGAACTTTGCTGATTCTCATCCCCACCATCCTCCTCGCTGCTCTCCTTCGATTGCTCTGTGGATTGCCCTCGTTCCCCCATCACTGCCACACTTTCTGGAGACCGCAAATATTTATTTTTAGATTGTACTTTTGCAGGTGATTGCCTACTATTAGTTCTTGTGGAGAATATTTCTTGCTCTTCCTTTTCCCAGCAGCTAGCTTGTTCCATCAGACGCTCAGCCTGAAGGGTTGAGGTTAAAATAACATGTCACTGAAACAGCATTTACTTAGCCATATCCTTTACGTTCACCCAAAGAGTTACAATAAGTCAACCCTGATTAGCACTGATGGCTAACCTAACAACAACATTTCAGCTGAATCATCTAGTAGCTCCTTTGCAACAGTTAGGATAACAAACCAAAGAAGATTGCATTTCATGGGATATTTAGCACTATTAATGATGCAGCGAATTGATTTAAGTCCTTTAGCACTACATTACATGCCCACTGACATGGATCACTTGGAGCAAGTTCATAACACAAAGAATCGATTGACACCACAGGCCCTGAGCTCTGCACCAAATTTGATCTGATTACATGCTCTTTGACTACCTCAAGAGTGATAAATACAGCCTCTTGACAAGTGATTCAAGTTTTCATATTCATGCCCCCAAAGTTATCATGTCTTGCTGCACAGCTTCTAAAAGTTGTGCATTACAATTACATCAGTATACTCATCAAGCAGTGGTCAAAGTTAAAACACCTCTAATTTTGAATATTCAGAGTGATTAAATCTATACGAATGGAAATAAAGAATAAGAAGTTCCAGCTATTACCTCCTTTTCTGCTTCTCTCTCTTCTTCAGAAACTGCAGCATTAGAAACTAACAAAGGAGTCCATCTCAAGCTTTCAGGATCTACTTCATTGATGCGTGGATTCGCTTTCAGTTTCTCCATATGACTTGAAATCAGCTTTTCCCTTCTAATAATTACAAATCTACAAGCCAATAAACAGTAATTTATTTTATAAAGTGATCACCTAAAAAACCTTCCTTCAGTTCAAATCCTTTTGCACAATAACCTGTGAAAATACCTGGGTAAATAAATGGATAGAACAAACTAAAAGTATCAGCTGACGTACACAGATAAGACACTTACCCTACAGACTGTTTACTAAGAGGAAGTGAGGAATCAATAGTTTATGAAGTGAAAGCTCAATACTAAACATCACTAGAGTAACAGAGAGGAAAGTAAAGGTTTTATAGTTGACTACTTTAAATCCATGCAAAAGGCTTACTGTTGGCACTTCAGTCACTGCCAAAGCAATTTCCAATTTTAATGACTTACAAGCATAAATAGAAAACACTGGATCACCAAGACTGATAAAGTCATTAGTATTACAACTGAAGATGGTGTATAACTGGACCAGAAAGCAAGTTAGAAACATAGGTTTCCTAATGAAGCATAAAAATATACCTTAATCCTATGCTGATGCAGTAGAAAACAACTTTCTAATTACTATTAAATGAAGTAGCATATCAAAAATAGGTAAAGACTAACACAATAATAATAGCACAGTATGCTAATATACTAGCACCTGTTACAAAGAACTATGCCATTTTAAACAACAAAAAAATGTTTGGTTTTTTTTAGCAAGGATATAAAATGCTCTAAAAATCAGGTAAGTTAAGTGACAATATTGCTTTTCATTGAGACAGTGCTTTAAAAAAACCCTCAAAAACACAACTAATCCAAGTGAGCCCTTTTCAAAGAATTGTACCAAATTTATACTTCTCTACATGTAAGAAAAATAGACAAAATGTAGGAAATCATAAGCCGCCATACCCAATTACCAAGCTAAGGGTCTGGTAGGAATTGCAAAAGATGCAATTTCTTTTCCTGGCTCAGCCACTGAGCTTCTGGATACCTTTAGCCAGGTCAGTTCATATCCCTGCCTAAGCTCTAATACCTGTGAAAAAAAGACTGACTGACTTTGTTCATAAAATATTTTAAATTCCATAGATGAAAAATAAACTGTTTTCTAACTGGGTATCAGTATTCAGGGCCTATAATAATTTGTGACAGGGCAGAAACTGTATTTAAGTAATGAATATATATTTGATTCTCCCTTAAAATGCATTTGTCCCATAAGGTTGTCCATAAATAAGCATCTCAGAAAGTGAAGGTTTTGTTGCAATGACAGCTCTTCATGAAACCATCCTGTAAGCTCATCTCCCTTTTGAAGGCTTGCATTCTTACCAGTTCAAAACTTAATAGTTTTGAATACTAGTGCTGGTGCACATGAAACTTACTGAGGCTGAACTGTTCCTGATCTTCATGTTCTTCGCAACCCACTGTTTGTAAGGCAGTTTTGCTTAATTATAAAGTTTATATGATTGGAATAGCCATAAAGAATTAAGAAGCTTTTCAGAAACACATTAAAATGTCTTAAATTATTTTCAGAAAAAAAGAGGCCAAAACCCCAAAATAACCCACTTAAAATCTAAAATATCAATCAAGATTATTAAGAAAGAAGATATTCACAAAACAGGAACTCACCTTCCCAGTGCACTAACTTTCAACATTGATGGTAACATTAAACAGAAACTTTAAAAAGTCATTTGCATTCCCAGTACCTCAGACAGGACTTAATGGAGAGCTGATCTGATCCCATGGTTTGTGTGAACTGTGTAGTGATCGAAAAAGGAGGCGTGGAGAGAGAGACTGCCACCCACAAACCTGAATTTTTCCCCTCACTGCTATCCAAAGCAAGATATTTGCAAAGCAAGAATTGGGAATTGTACTTAAGAAAGATTACAATGAATGAAACAAGGAAATCCTTCAAGCTGGCCACTTTCTAATAATCATTAACATGAAAGAGGATAAAGAAACCAAACCACTTTGTTTAGGGAGAAAAATTCTTCAGGTAAGACCTCTTTAACAAGACCCAGCTGTACTGACTTCTTCAGTAAGATGGTTATAATTAATTTTAAAGTCAGAATTTACACAGACAGTTTTCACATCAACTATTCTGTAAGTAGAGAAAGTCAATGTTTTGTCTCAGCATTTTTAAAATTTTGACAAGATTCACTGACCTATCTTCTCTTTTATCTATCATGCTGTGTTGCTGCAGGGTTGTGGCAATATCATGTGGACACATTCCAGTAGCTCGACTCATTCCTTTGATGCTGATTTGTTTTTCATGGTGGCAATTAAGGTATTCTAATATGACACTTTTCCAGTAAGCCAAGTATGAGAGACGACCCAGATCAGACAATGGCTTTTCGGGGGATCCTGCTTGACCCTCTCTTCTGGAAAGTAAATAGCCTAGAAAAGAAACAGAATACCACATTGAGATAACAAAACTTAAGAACTTTAACTACCCTTAAGAAAGTTGGTATTAACGGAAAGATCAGCATGACTGGCTACATTACTGGTAACTCTTGCAATTAAATTAATTCTATCAACAAAAAAAGATTGGTTTTCATCATTACAGTGACAGAGAAAAAGATTAAATCCTTGTAAGAGGCTCAGATCTTATGTTATTAGAATCAACCGTTAACCGCACCCCCCTTTTAATCATAAGGAGGAAAGAAAAAGCCAACACATTTCGGAACAGGTCTCATCATACATTATGTCATTTAGAACTAGAAATGTCTCTTTTCAGAAACTTTTACACCTGAGCTATATCAATGAAGCCAAGAATTTTCACAAGAATCTCAAGAGGAAGTGTCATGGGTAGTATTAGTTAAGTCAGTTTTCTGCAAAAACCCCCAGGTGACATAAGTTTTTGATTAAACAGTTAGTTGTTGTATTTCAGAGGCGACATCTTACTCACAAGTTGAATTACTAGGAGAATTCCTTAGGAGAAATAGTTTAAAAATAATCTCCCTTAATTCACATGTAAGAACATTCATGTAATCCAAGTCTGCAGTCTTCAAGACAGTAACCAATCAACCATCTTCATTTTATATACTATGTATGTTGTGAGTCCTTGTTAACTCTCTTTAGCTTTAAGAAGCTTTTGCAATTTAAAGCAGAACACATCTGCTTGAAGATAACAGAAGAAGTCTGATATTTGCCACCATTAAAACTAATTCAGGAGAAAGAACTAAAACAATCAATGAAATACATCCTTTCACAGTAATTCATCCCTTCATGACACATATTCTGCACTGTGCTTTTACAAACACCACCAAAATATTGGCCTTAAACACCAGGCTTACAAAATGCTTATTCCACCATAAGCATGGACATCATAATTATGGAATTCCATTACTCAAAGTCATCTGGAGTCCACCAACATATACGGTTCTTTTGCTTCCCAAAGTTCTTAAATACTTGAAAAAAAAAAAGTTGGAATCCCCCCTTTTGTTTTTCAAAGATTGCTTTAAAACATATCTAGTATAGCCACATCACATTTGCTGAACAAATCCTCCCAACTTCCTTACAAAGTTTCTCCTCATCAAGTTAGCTATAAATTATAAACATTATTAACATCCAGCTTTGAGTGAAGCAATTGCTGTTTCCTTATTTTGCTGTATGGTCTACCACATACATCTTCTTTATATATATATATATATGTATAAAAATATGAAATGCATACATACATACATGTTTATTTACTCAGCCTGAAACAAAGGTCTTCCCTTTTTCAGGACAATAGGAAAGGTCCACAACACAATTTGGAAAATAAATATGCACTGATCATCATACTCTGAACCTTCAGTTTGCACAAAAATGTTTACACAGAAAAGCAGAAATCCTACTGCATTCCAAGTGATCAATAACAACACAGATACTGAAATAAGTAGTACACCCTTCGTATCTATTAGCATGATTTATGATAAAATGCTAGAGCTTCAGGAGAAGCGTGCCTACATAAAGCCTGCCTACATCTGCATAGTACCATTGAAAACTGAGCAAGTAAATTAATTCTGTTTTACAGAAGAAACGCTACCTTAAAACTGAAGAAACAGAAGGTGTTTTAACATTTGAAGTTGCAGTATATTAGGGTTTTTTTATAAGCAGATTATATGTCTTAGTACTACCTGTAACTGTTGTTGACAGGAAAAGCCAAACTTCACATTTAAAACCAGATTGCATCCTGAATAGTTTGAAGCTAAAGAATAGTTGATTTAATTCCAATTGCACAAAAAGAGACCTGCAGCATATAGCCTGCTCTGCATAACTTTAGACAAAGCTTCACTTATACCAAGAAAAAATTTTGGATCAGCTTGTTTACGAAATATACAGACAAGTTTCATGCTAAGAAGTCATTGCATATAGAAAAACATGCAAAACTGCGGCAGTACAAGTAGTGACAGAAGTCTCAACACAGGAAAAAGAGAGGAAGAATAACCTAGATTTTTAAAACAAATCCATAAGGAGAACTTACAGTTGCTCCAAGTAACTTTACAGGTTAATCTACCAACTTCACATTAAAAAAAAAACTTGGACATTAATAGAAAGCATTTGTAGGCTGTTTGCAAGAACTGGATTTCATTCTTGTATTTCACTATACCTCAAAATTACTTTGACAAGAACTTTCTTACTCTACTTCCATTTTACTCATATATAACAGGGCTGTAACTGTACTTTGTAAACATCTTACAAGGCTTAAGAAGAAACACTATCAAGAGTCTGGAATTATCAGTTGGCAACCACAAGCAGCTTTAAAGTTCTACTAGTATATCCTTGCTCATCAGATCCTTCCAGCTACTGGGTACTTTGAGCTAGCTCTTGGTGGTAATTTTCACATATTTTTACTTTACACTAAAGCAATGTAACTTCACCTGCATGGCAATAACATCTGTTGGTATTCTTCTCCTACTATTCTACAGTATAACCTATTATCCAATATACCCATATTCTATAGGATCAAATATATAAATCAGAGGTAACAGTTTCAGTTACATGTAGTGAGCACTGAATGGAAAGTTTCTCTTAACAGATTCTGTGATTTGAATGACATCTATTAAATTAAACTTACCAAAGAGACGCCAAATAATTGATCTAAGTTGCAGGTAAATAAAAAACACTGATCTTGGTAGCTCGTGTATCTATCCTGAAGCATCTGAAATGAGTACAATATGCCCCTGTTAAACAGATACCCCCAGTGTCATTGTGTCTACCTAATCTTAATATTGGATAGCCTCAAAGTAGAAACCTGAAAGCAATTTCTTAACTACAACCCCTGATATGATACTATGAACAGCAGCAACATTCAGAGGACAAAATACATCTCCTCCCCACCCACCCCCAAGAGTAAACAAGTCAGACTGTATGTTACACTAAAAAACCCCACAAAAAAGTATAAGACCTAATCTCGAAGTAAAAAGAGTTGTCTATTTTCTGGGCATATTAGTGACACTATCACAAAATTAAACAGCCAAAATACGATCAATGATTTTTACTTCTTGCCTTACAATCAGCCTTCATAGTGAAGCAACAGGCCACGTATGATTTACAGTTTTCGATTTTTGTCATGCAGACCTCCCCAGAACCCCTATGGTTTCATCTAATTCAAAATTTAAAACAATTAGAAGAAATGAAATACAAGAACAGGAAAGTTAGTATGAGATATATGTATTTTAGGCCTTCAACGCAAGTTGAGGAGATAAGCAGGCATTAAAACATACATTTAAAGAAATAAACTTGAGCGGTATCTTGTAATTTCAATCTACAGCATTCCTAGTATGTAACTCCTGAAATAGCTACAGCAGAGTCCACAACCCACTCATGTGAAAACAGTAACTTTAATACATCTTTGTTAAGTCTTCAGAAACTTCCAGCAAGTTATCTACTGATTTTGTTGTGCTCAGTTCTGTCTCTTACAACAAATTAAACAGCATGAGATCAGAGGTCCAGCTTGCTAGTACCCTGTGCTGACACCATCCAACAGAAAAATCCAAGGGACTGACTAAACCAGGCAGCCATCTTTGGGAAACTCACATGCAAACAGAATTAGTCTGGTTCTGTCCAGACAGAACCTGCCCAGATATCCATCATCCCCATACTTTTTGGCATCTTCTAAGAACTTGGCAAGGTTTGTAAAGTATCACTTTCTTTTGCAAGCAGCAGAAAGTCACTAACTGCATTTACCTATGTGTTCACTAGTTAGTTTAAGTCTTCATTGTCATGTTCACGAATATGGTACTGACATGAGGTGAGCTGACTTTTATCTCCCTAGCTCTCTTCTGAAAACCTTCTAAAAATTGGTATCATATCAACCCCCTTTCAGTCCCATGGGACAAAAGCAGTTTTATTCAATTTACAACTACCATAAACAGTTACTGCTTTTCTCTTATCTCCAAATCCCCAAGACACATCCTTCCATCCCCATTATAAACACTTCCAAGCTTCACTACCTTAGCTTTCTAATTATGAGCAGACATTGCTCCACAGTTTTAAATAAGGTAGATACAATTTAGTTAAGAGATAGCTGAACTGGATTTTATTATTTATTGAAAAAATACACACTTGTCCCTTTGACTTTAACACAGTAATGAAGGCAGGCTAGTCCTCAATTTTGTAAGACAGAGATGCAGATTACTTAAGAGGCCAGCGGCACAGGAAGAAGCAGCAAACAAAGACACTAAACAATTGAATTGATATACTGAGAAATACCAAGTGAACAAACAAAAATTGACAGAAGGAAGTCAAATGAAGTTTGAAGATATTCTTTAAGGACTCTTGTGCAATCTGTGTGCTCTCTGTACAGGCTTTATAGTTATAGTAATGAGCAAATGAATTATCATTTAATTTCTGATGAATGGTCAAAGAGATTCAGCTAAAAAAAGTTCTGTTTCTTTGAGTGTGTTTAGGACTGACCACAATCATTACAAAGTCATAGGATTTTCAATATGCTAAGTAATTTAACTTGATACAAAAAAAACAACCCCACAAAACAAAAAACCCCAGTCTTGTCCTCCCTTCCCTCCAGCCCATTTGTGACCTGGATGTATGTTTACACTTGTTTGTGTGTATGCAAGACAGCATGGCCACACTGTGGCTCAGTTACACACAGAAGCAGTTAAACTGCGGCATGCATAGTGCACAGGATGGAATGAACACTTCATCGGGTTTCTTATTCACCCGAGAAGAGAACTTAGCTAATATGAAGGTTTTGAACGAATATTTTTGATATAATTATATTTAATTTTTCTGTTAAGACATGTATACCCTGGAAGAATGCTAGAAATGCTGTATTTTATATTAAATACAAAGATTACTTGTTTAACTTGAGAAAGCGATAGTCAGTTGGTCAGCATCCACACTTTGGAAAATAAAGACCTGTGGCAGAGTAGGTTCTAAGAAGGTAAAATATAGAGAGCTAGATTTCGCTTGTGAACTAAGTATAGCTGTCCTCTTTTTATGAAATTAACACAACACCTCTTGCAATCTCCAGTGGGGAATACAATTTTACACATTTTATTGAAAATAAATACCACCGGCTGAATCTCTAGTATACTTTTCTGTGTTCTACTATCCACATGTCACATGCTCTGATCAACCTCAACACACACAATAGACACTGAGCCATATGCAATGCACACTGCTGATCTAACACAGTTCCTCCTCCCCCTGAACTTCACTGCTTACAGGTAGGCAGGTTGAGAACAGAGCCAGAAAAAGAGGCGTGTCACGCTCGTGAGGACATAATATATGATGTTTCACTATTTTTCAAAAAATATCTTGCATTGCATTGCAATGCATTGCAGCATTTTCAGCAGAAACTGACAGAATCAGCAACAATGTGCCTGAATGGCAAATAAGAGCACTGAATCTCATTCTGTACCCAGACAAGTACTTAACAAATTGCAGTTCCTTTCTCCTACACAACTAGCAACAAATCCATGTATTTGTTTTTCATTTATTCACATTAAAAATTAAAACAATCTTCAAAGTGGACCCTGAGGCTAGGGACTCATGAGTCCTACATGTCAGCTAGGGTAGGTGTTTTGTTTGCTACAAAAAGCTGGAAATAACAGTTTACGTTGAAAAATATAAATTCATCTGAGAGTCTGTGATCCAGGAAATCAATCGCATAATGCACTGCAGAAAAAACACAGCTCTGATCTTATTCAAGTAGTCATGTTCAATACCACTTTCTAGGAAATCAATATTTGTCTCTCAGAATAAGAAAAACAAATTAAAATTAGGATGTACACTACTAGAGTATTCCAGAGTCTTCATCTTGGTTCATCCTAGCTGTTCTAAAGAACATAACTCTTCACTCACATGTTGTAATTCAAAACTTAGATCTTCACTTTTTAAAAATAATCTGCAAATTAGACTGGCCTTTACCTTAAAGAAAAGCTGCAGTCCAAGGCAGTATCTCTCAAAACCAGAATCACACTGGTGGTAGTTTAATGCAAGGAAAGAAACAGAGCTTTGCTTCACTGCAAACACTCATTTACAGATAAACACTGACATCCTGTTTCATCCCTCCACATTCACAGAATGATTAATAAATATAACACACAAAGCTCTCAAATAGGAGCAACTCTTACAGGGCACAAGAACCATACAGAAAATGCAACGTAGCAGAGGTCTCTAGGTTAGAATAACTCCTAGGAGTCTTTCAGTAGTAACCCTGCCACTATAACCTATTGGACTTTGAATAGCAGTGTACTTGAAAATCTTTATTCTGTTCAGTAGGTTTTCGCCAAGAGAGCTTCCTTTCATGCTTTTTAGGCTATCACCTTCAACACTTCCTAGTAAAACTGCTTGATGATCATCAGGGTACCTTTCTTCAAAGAGGGAAATTGCTATTGTGAATTGTTAATACTCTTCACCTTTTAAAGTACAAAGGATCAAAATTTAAGAGAAGTATCAGTGCAAAAGCATTAATTTACTGTTTGTGTATTAAAATTCCCACAAGCAGACAACACTGTATTATCGCATCTGAATAACCTTCCAAGCATTTTTTTAAGCCATAAAGTCAGATGGTATTCCTTTAATAGGTAATAACTGAAAATCAGGGTGTGGAATAAAGCATATGAAGAACTAAAGTTTTATTAATCTTGGCGTCCAAAATTATGTCTCTTTTGCCACTGTAATTCAATGCACAGCAAAACACAAAAGCAAACTTAAACGGCTCCAAATATGCTCAAGCCTTGACTGAACAGAAAGCCCTTTTTAAAAACAGGTTTCGCTCATAAACAGAAATGACACAGCTTAGAACAACTGTCAGGTTGTCAGCTCTCACAGAGTCATGAAACAGCTACTGAGCTGCTACAGCATACAGCATGTCACAATAAGGTAAACTGTCACCAGCTTCAGTCTGCCTATGAGACATGTCATCTGTATGTACTGGTATTCAGCACCTGAGTTATAAATGGCTTAACTGCCTGTGAATCAAGGACAAGACAGACAACAAAGACAGAAGCATTCCTGTCATTCTAAGGGAGATGCTTGCTCTCCAGCAAGGCTGCTGCAATCAAATTAATTTGAACAGCTACACAGAATCGCTGCCAATGCACAATTAAACTCCATTTCATCTCTTTGAACCTTTTCAGCTATACTACCAATAGCAATATATCACTGATCCTTTAAACAGGCTTGAAGAAAGCTGCCAGTGTTGAGTACCACATCATCAAATCCAGTTCAAAATGCACTTGCGCAACACAGTCCTTAAATGACAGCCTCCTAACAGCACTTTACTTTCAAACTTCCTGAAGTTTACTTCCAAAGCATATTCTCCTACCATGAGCTAATCTAATGCTAGCAGCAGAAGTTTCAGAAGACAGTATACGTAGACAGTATAGACCTATAGACAGTATTTATACAGATTCAGAAACACTTTAGTATGCTATGTGACGTATGCCAAGTTAAATGCTCTATCATCTATGTAATATCATGATGATATGAATAAATTTATTTCACTTACTGCTGTAGTTGTCCACTCTTTTGTCTTTTTTGAAGAGGCATGTAACATCTGCCACCTTTCAGTTACTGAGCATGTTTCCCAGTTGCTACAACTCCACAAAAATGATGGGGAGAGATCTCGCAATCACGTCAGCCAGTTCCCTTGGGTAAATGTCACCTGGTCCTTTGAATCTGTATATGTCCATTTTACTTAAGTACTCTGCAACTCTATATGGGGAACGGACACTATCTTCCTCTACCATGGATGGTATCTCTCTCTGCCCCTTATATTCTGCCAGACTGAGAACAGTCCCCCTGTGAGTGAAGGACAAGGCAAAGAAGGTACCGAGTACCTCAGATACCTTCCAAGATCTCCACCACACTCCCGTTGTCACACAATGCCTACTCCATTCAGCAGCTGGGCCATGTTCTGCTTATTCTTCCTTTAGCTGTCCACATACTTGTAAGAGCTCTCCTGTTGCTCTCCTCATTCCTCAGTTTCAACTCCAACCAAGCTTTGGCTTAATTCCATTCCTGCACATGTAAGCAGTACCAGTACTTCCTGTAGACTTGATTTTTCTCTCAAGTCAGGAGCTCTTCCTTGCAGCCTAGCAGGCTTACCATCATGACTGCTGTTCTCATGAACATTAGAACGAGTAATTCTTGTAGTTTGAGGAAAGTGTCTCTGGAAATCAACTGTGTCCTGTGCTCCTTTGCCTCTTCACAGTAGCCTCTTACAGAAGACCACTTACCAGCTCTCTAAACAACAAAATTCTGGACCTTAGTCTGCTAGTTGCCCTCCTCAATTCCCTCAGGATCTGAAACCCTATCTCATGGCCACTACAGTCTGGGCTGCCACTGACTATTACTTCCCTGATCAATTCCTCTTTATTTGCAAATAGCAGATCCAGCAAAGGATTTGCCCTGGCTGGTCCTTCCAAAATTTGTCAAAATATTGTCGCAAAAACCCTGCAGAAATCTGCTGACTCTGAGGCATATGGACTTGACAGGCCTACCACCTATCCCATAGCAGAGCTCTGTGCTTTCAAGTCTTTCCTTGTGTAGAGCACAACCTTCCCTCATCTTCCTTGTCTGTCCTACCCAAAGAGACCATTATCCACCTATTGCAGCAGTCATGTCTTCTCAACTACCCCATTGCACCTCTAACCCCAATGAGGTTAACAACCTGATGACAAAGCACAGTCTTTTAAATCTTCCTTTTGTCCCCAGCACTTAAGAAATTGGAATAATGGGATATCAAACACAGTGCAAGAGGGCCAGTGTGGTAATTCCAAGTGGTGCCTGTGACACATCACCATCATGGTTATGTCAACTCCAAACAGCTCTCTGGACCCTCAGGAGACCCCATTCTGGGCCAGCTGTTCCATTAAACTGTCACGTTTGCACATCTTATGGCCTGAAGTTGCGCCAGCGGAGGTTTAGACTAGATATAAGGAAGAATTTCTTTACCAAAAGAGTAGCAGGCACTGGAACAGGCTGCTGAGAGAGGTGGTAGAGTCACCACCCCTGGATGTACTCAAGAAATGTGTAAATGTGACACTTCAGGGCATGGTCTAGTGAGCATGGTAGGTTTTTTGCAGTTGTGTGGTGGTGTTGGTTTTGTGGAGTGTGGTTGTGATTTTGTGGGGTCTTTATTTATTGAGTTTCTTTGGTTTTTTTTGTTTGTTAGGTTTGTGCTGTGGGGTTTTTTGTGCTTTGTTTTGGGTTTTGGTTTTGTTGTTGGTTCCACCCTGCCCCCCCGGGCAGATGGTTGGACTCCGTGATCTTAGAGGTCTTTTCCAACCATGATGATTCTGTGATTCTGCCTTTCCCCAGGTCATTGGTACTACCCACGGGTCTGTTAAATAAGGAGCTGGACACAAGTCTACTTCACCTTACTTCAAGACTTCCTACTTGACAAGCAACTTCACCTGTTGTCTTTGGGTTCCCAAACATAGTTCAATTACCTTCTGAACTAAGGATTCATCAACATGGTCCCTTCTTTTATGCTGTGCTCCAAAATGCTTATGTTGAATTAGGAACCAGATTAGTTGTACACAGACTTACTTCTCTTTAAAAACTACCACCCAGCTCTAAAATGCAATGTCTCGTCCCATTTCCTACAGTTTAGTCTGAATATTGCTCAGTACAAGAAACTAATGCAAATATTCTCTCATATTTTACAGTCTAGTGAGTTTACAGCAAAGGTCACTGCATTTCTATGTTTTTCTACAATTTTGAAAAACTGAAAAAATATTAACATGGTAAATGTGTTTCTACCTATTTTAAACACTATTTTCCTATTAGGAAATGTTATATCTAGCATGAATATGCACTCTGAACTTGCAGCTGACAGATGACGAAGTCACCAGTATTTCAACTAATTGCTCAGTCCAGAGCAATTACAGGATAAACAGGAACATTTGTACCTCAAATGCACGGTGCAGCTCTGCCCCAGCTATACAGATTAACTGCATTGCAAATTTGAGCAACAATAAATGCAATTAAGCATTTGGGCAATATAATTTATCCACCTCATCATGTTATGCACTTCAGCAGTCAACAATTAAGTCCATTGATCTGACGTATCTGCCAGTGAAGCAAGATCAAAAACATCCCCACATACCAGAGCTGCTGGATGGTAGCAAAGGGATAGTATCACTGTACTGATACAATGAAAATGGGAAGTCAAAGAGGAACAGGTTGCTTGGATTGTAAGACCAGATTTTTAGTCCACCGATCTTTCCCCAATTTTAGACTGAATGAAGCCTTCACAGCAGAAGTCCATTTAGAAACATAAACACTACATTAGCAAATGAGAAATTAATGCTATGCTAGCATTCTGGACTTCAGGTTGATTTATAAGGATAACAGCTTCTCCTCACGCACTGTATAACAAACATGTCAGTTTCAGGTTCATAGTTATACATGCACATCACAATCACACATTTAAACATTTGCTTGTGCTTTGACACACAGCAAAGGTATCAACACCACTGAAGTAATTCTCATACAGAAGAAATAATTAGGTTACTTATGAAAGCCTCCTAGATACCCACTTTGAAGATGCCACTGCATTGCTGAAAACCCTGAGCAGACAAGAGAGTCACAACAAAATTAAACTACTACCAGAGTTTGAAAACAGCTTGAGATCTACTTCTCACGAGGCCCCTAGTAATAAAATTGAGCCTCTCAAAGTCGTAGGGAATAGTTTGAGCTCAATACTGCCCTTATGTAATCACTGTTAAACTCTTATTTATATTTTGATAATATTTGTGTCAGAAGAAAACTTATTCATGAGAATCTATTCAGAACAAAAAAAACAACCAGTGAACTCTTTGTCCTTGCATGTTCTGAGTTATTCTCAGTCTCTTTGAAGGCCAGCCCTCACAAAATAATTACCAGCATCAAGACAGATGGAATCAAGTGCTTTTCCACTAAACTTTGTTTTGTTTGAAACATAACCAAGGAAAAATAAGTCCCTTAACATGGAAAGGAAGAACTCCTAGGTTTTCATGCAATGCTCTCTATCAAACCAGAGGTCTGAAAGACCAGCATCTCCTAGTAACTGTTTTTATAATACACCAGTATCTAAAGTGAAGATTTCCCCCAAACCAGAATTTCAGGTGTTCCTAAAAGACTTGCTTCTGTCTTATAAAACATCACATACTTTGCTTTGAAATTATATTAACAGGTTGTGAAGACACAGGTTCAAAAGTGTAGTCAGAAAAATCAGAACAGCTGAGTATTCAGACAGGAGATCTCAACACAGTTGAGTCAGCTAAACATTCCAAGGTCAGAGGTATGGGCCTAAGTCCAAGGAAGAAATAGGTAGGGTGAAAATGTAAGCTTATTAAGATTTAAGATTCCTATAACTGTAATTCCTGTTAGTTTTTTCCGAACTATTCTGTGTGTCACTGAACTGTTCTTACCTATGTCAATAGAAGGAAGGTCAAAGATAGAGGACCTCAAATAGGTGTTAGTACCCTCTGTGAAAGCACTTTTGAGGCAACTTCAAAGGAACCCAATACCAAGATCCACACAAACATGATAAAAAAAAAAAAAGAAAAGCGACTAGCTGTAACTTGAGATGCTTAGATCAGTGAACAACCTGCTATGTTCTCTTTTCTTCTTTGTCTGGTTAAAGAAAAGCTTTCTTCATGATGAACAGAGTAAGCCAAAGATTCTTTCTTTCATTATTGTTACAAGAAATAATGCCAGCTCTCATGCCTCTCTACATCCTCAAGTAAACTCAATGCAGGGGGCCCAAAACCTTTAGCACCTTTATAGAAAGCTTCACAGAAGAGGTTAAGGCTAAACAAATGCCCTTCATGAGAGAAGGAAAGGTAAAGATGACTGCATTACAGTCACACCAACAAAAGGCACCCTTTGAGTGAATTAATTGGCTAACACTTATTTTACCTGTGCCAGTTGTCAGTAAACCCCTTGAGTGGAGGTTCTGTGTACATGAAATAGACTACATAAGTGGAGGGAAAGAATTAGCAAGAGAAAAGGAATTGAAGCACCCTTAACAGCATGACTTACATGCACAGAAGGCATGACTACAAACCAGATGAATAAATTTTTCAGTAGGTTAAGTAGTTTACATCATGAAAAAGGCTGGATTGCTCTCAATTTCATAAGCAATGCTTAAAATTATTTAAATTTACATTTTAAAATCATTAAGTGACACTGAACAGTAAATTGCTTGCACAACTTTAACTGCTGAATGAATTTCCTTTTAACAACTGCCATTACCTTCTGGTGTTTAATGTTGACAGTATATGAATACTATTGTTAAAAATGTAGCAAAAGAGCTAATTAGAAAACACTACTGTTTGACTTCTTAAAGGGCCTACATACTCCTACAAGTCTTGGTGGACAAGATAGGAACATGGACCTAGGTGGCTATGCTTAATGTAACAAGTAAACTGAATATGACCAGAACCTTTATATGGCACTGAGGTGAAGCAGCACAGGCAGATGGCATCCATACCATTACTCTCCAACTCTCAGTCTAGAGTGTTAACCTGGCAGTTAACATAATTCTCCCAGATTCATGGCTTGGGAAAATTGTTATCACACTTAAGAAGGGACAGATGCCCTGGATCAAAACTGTATCAGGGATGGTTTTAACAGTTTCAGAGTAGATAACTAAGTTTCAGAGCCCAAGGGCTATTCCTATCATTGTTTTATTAATATCTGCAAAAGATAACCTAGTAGTACTAAAGAACATGAACAAAAGCAAAATGGGGAGTCAGTACTGAGAAGTCAAAAGATGTATCTAGAAAATCACTGCAAATACTCTATTTGCTCAGGTAACTGGTCATGACACACATACTTCATAAGACGCTACAGAAGATGCAAACTGTGTTTTTACCTTACAGGAGCAGCCAAATGTCATTGTTGTTCATTTTCTCTACTAAAGCATGCTGTAGAACAAGATATTAACCAAGTAAGATTTAGAAGAAAAAACCAACAGATGAAGGGGGTTATTAGGGAATCCCATGTTGATACCTAGTTAGCCAGCAGATACAGAAACTCTGTGATAAAAAAAGGTGCACATTATGTACCAAGCATGGAACACAAAAATCCATCTATTGCAACACGCTACAAAAAGCTAAGCCCAAGACATGGCCATCTGCTAACAATTTACTATTACAGCAGTAAACAAGCAAAAAAATTTCTTTACAAAAGGACAGAACTATCCAATAAAAGCGATGGCACTGGAAAAGAAAGACATCTGTTAAGAAAGTCATAAGGTTATCTCATTGAGGTGAGATGTCTCACTGCCTCAACAACAGGGTGACAGGCTACAAAACACCCACTTTTTCCAGTGACTTGCTGCAACAGAACTACACTCTGCGGTCAAAAGTGGAAATTCCTGATCATTAAAGATGCACTACTTAATTAAATCTGTTTTCAGCCACCAATCTTCAGCAGATGGCTTCTCCTGGTCACTAATGCCCTATAAAGGCAGCTTTGTCCAACAAACGTTTGTTTTCATTGTTACCATGTTTGGCCTTGCCTTTTAGCTATTTCCAGTGCTATCTGAAATAAAGATGCTCTTCTGTTAGAACAGGCTTAGCTTTTGTATCTGAAGTGACATGCCTGAATTCTTTTGCAGTTCTGATAAATGCACAGAGTCTTGAAGCTATATAAAAGCAATGCCAAGAAATCCCAAGAGGCTGATTTTCTTGGAATAATCTTAAATCAACAAAGCTTGATTCAAAATCCATCTTTATTCCTCCCTCATCTAAATCTCAGCTTGACAGAATGTTCCTTATTAGTTACTTAGGAGAGGCCAAACTCATGCCTTCAGGTCAGCAACATAATCAATCATCAAGAAAAGAACATAAAATAAGCAGCAGCATTCAAGCTCCCTCACAATTTCACAGCTCCCACAGACTGACACTTTCAACCCTCAAAGAAAAAGAAGAAAAAAGGCAGGTAATTCAATCTTTCATTTGGACACAATACATCTGTAAACACACCAACAAAAATGACTCGAAGATTGAGACCGTGTTCTGTATTGGGGTACACAAGTCAGTCATTAGCAAAAAACCCAACAAACCAGAATGATTTAATATGGGCCAC
Organism: Hemiprocne comata; assembly: GCA_020745705.1. Taxonomy (NCBI): domain Eukaryota; kingdom Metazoa; phylum Chordata; class Aves; order Apodiformes; family Apodidae; genus Hemiprocne; species Hemiprocne comata. The sequence goes on from CM036592.1 coordinate 16,051,212, forward strand.
CACAAGTAATAAATGCCACAGGCGTATTCTGTACAGATCCTCAAATCTGTGGCATTTGACTTCATAAGTGTAGTTTTTTTCCAATTTTTCCAGCCTATTAAAAAAATAAATCCTGTTCCTCTCCACCCCCAGCCTCTCATTCTCACCCCCCACTGTTAGCCACACCCTCAGCAGTAACGAAACAGTTCTTCAGGAATTGTGAGAAAGGGAATGCTGAAATGCTCTTGGTTAAAATACATTTTATCTTTAAAAAATTGGTCCCACTTCATCCTCATGTCAATTCTGTTTACATAGCATAGCAAACTAACTGTAAACAATCTTTTTTTTTTAAAAGTGTTTATTCCTAGATTGTCTTTCTGCTATATTTCAGTATTTGTTACGGCAAATGGTAAAACATCTTCACACTAGACTTTGGAAAAAAACATTGTAAGGGTGTTTACAGAAAGAGTCCTTAATTCCACAGCCACCCTTGAAAAAAAATATTTCTACTTAATATTTTATTAAAGTAATTATACTTTAAAAAATATTTCTTGATTTTCTTGAAGTAGTTTTTTCCAAAATGTTATTTATGGCCAATGCATTCTTTTCCATGATCGGATTAAGGGATTTAGACTATCAACTCTATATAAACACATACCAAAGAAGTAGATCCAACCACTTATAGACCACTGCAGCTTGGGTCTAGCAGGCAGGTATCAAAAGTGGTTCCCAGCAGCTGCATAAGCATACCAGAACTTCATGCCATACACATGAATATATACTTCCTCTGAATTCTCCTAACATATCTGCTCCATTACAACATCCACCTTTATTTTTTTCCCCAGTTGGCTTTGTTTTCCAAAAGTTAATTAATTAGTATAAAGAACACAAGTCTTCTCAGTTCAAGTTATCTTGTTTCCAGCTGAATATAGAGTTCAAATTAGTTACACCCCCCCAAACCTATTACTACAAGGCAAGTCTACACAGCTACTCAAAACAACCCAAGTTTAGGCTACACAGAAAAGTAATTGCATTAATCCATCATAATGAAGAAGAAAACTGTCTTTTCATTACTTCTGCTATCTTTTGCCCTTTCATTGATTCTGTTAACAGTCTATCATTGTTTCTGTGTTCAAGTAATCTTAAAAGATGAAACAACATGATTTCCATACTGTAATAACTTTGCTCATTTCCCTTTTCCTACCAAAAAAAAAAAGCCCTTGAGTAAAGAATATTTTTGACCTTTTCTAAGGTTCTTCCTTCACTGATACAGTATTTTCTCAGAGCCACTGTAAAAACATCAGGCAGCATTTTTACTCTATTCCACCACTTAATTCCAACACATGTATTGTATTTTTAAAAAGTAACTGATCTTAAAACCAGAGATGACATTTTTCTCAAATGCTGGTATCACCCAGCAGGCCTATGTTGCCCTAAATGACAGGCCACATGTTAGCCCATTATTAGTTTCAAGTTTTGTTCAACTTGATTTTTTTTGGATGACTGTACAAACTTGGTGCTTCAGAAAAGGTCACTGCTTTTCAGGTTTCCACAGAGAAGTAACCTAATTTGCTGTTAAAGCAGAAAGCCTAGAAACACTGTAACAGGAACACCGATAACAGTTATGAAATCAACCAGTTGGCACAGCAACACTTCCAACCCTTCTTAATATACCAAGCACCACAAAGCTGGTGTGGACGATGTCCAAACTGCAACTAGTAATGCAAAGCTCAACCCTGACTCCTTTGAAGACACTGCAAAAACCCAAGACATAGACAGTAATAAGATGAGAGAAAACTAGACCCAAAATTGTCTAAAACAAATTTATTTTTTATCAAAATTAACATTTTGTCTGCATCAGAAGACAGTGCTTTTGAAGTACTGCAGCCATGAGGAAGTTTGAAATCAGTAGTTAATTCTAGAAGGAAAATGCTGTTTATATTGAACATATTCAGAAATAAGCAGTTTTATTTTCAAACTATATTCATGGTTTTTTTTCAAGTGTAGCAGAAACCAAACCTCTTTCCTTTCACAAAAAACCTGATTTTACAGATTAGACCACCTCTTTACCAAGCCTGTAGGGAGAAAAAAATTGCGCTACAGAGCAGAAGAAATCCTCACACCCTTCACAACCTCCTTAAATTGTGCCTCAAGTCTATCCGAGGTGTCATGCAATGCAGTTTTTTCAGCTTGTTTAAAACTGTCTCTAAACTGTGGGCGAGAAGAAATAAGCTCACTGTCAATACAGGTCTATGTTATGTGTTGATGTTTGTGGGACAGCTTTTATGCCTAAATTAAGTCCCTGGACTCAATCCACAGTTCTTACCATTTCGGCATGTCTGATCCCTAAGCAATTAAGATCTTCCACATTTGCATAGAGAGCTGCAGATCTTCTGAAACAAGTGCAAGCTGGAAATAATTCAAGAATGCACTTTACAAAGATATTAATCCTTGTTTTCTGCCGATTCACTGCTCCATCATCATCCCTTACTTCTCAAAGAAAGCACATACAGGATCATTACATAATCTAGGTTTAAAACACACTTTTGAGAATATCTGGCCTTGCTGCCCACCCACTTTTAGCCAAGAATATTTCACTGATTTAGCTTTTGTGCACAAAAGCCCCTGTGCACTAAGCATGTGGACAAGTGCAGGAATTTGCAGTGAAGGAGAAGACAGGACTAGAACTGAGATAAAATAAACAGGCTGTAGTACCAGATCGTCAGTGAAATTCTTCAAAGCTGTAAATGGCAAATGGAACACTTCACCCCACCAAATCTTGTTCACAGGCCTTTGCTGAGCCACTTCCTACTGAGAAGCAATACAGGGTAATGAATGTTGCCACTAATCTAACTGATTGAGCAAAAAAGTGGATCTCTGTTACCAATTCATAAACATCAGTAATAGTACTGACCTTTATCAATTGCTCTGATGCTTACTCATTAAAATTATTTAGGAGGAAAGATGTAACTTTTCATGAACAGTTAATTTTCCCTTTCCCAAGACAATTTTTTCTTCCTGTCATCCCTTGTAAACTTGCCTTTCCTGGTATTATACATTAGCTGGTGCACAAGTGCTGCTACTGTCACTTCTCTGCTGCCTCTGCAGCAGAGAAGATTTACTCACCTATTTGAATGAAACAAGATGAAAAACACTTGACCAAGAAACAGATACTAGATGTGGGGAAATGAGCAAATGACGACATTTCACAGAACAACTTTTCCTACACCAGAATACAGCTCCTGAAGTAATATAAATTCCTTTCATTTCTTCCACTGCTTCCACAATAAACTATACAAAAGGCCAAAAGTCATCACCAACTTCCCAAACATACAAGCAAAACAAAAAACCCCACCTCCCAGAACAAAATGAACATCTTAAGTAGCTCCAACAGAATCCCAGCACCATTAAAACAGGTTTCCTCTCAGACAAGAATAATCAATGCACAATGAACAGATAAACCAAATGAAAAGAAAGAATTCTGAAGGGGTGGAAGAAACTGCTACAGTCAATTGGACCAGAAACACCCTGAAGATAAACCACAAAAGGCTATCAAGGACTTTGCTCCTCAGCGACTCCAGTTGTTACTGTGATTGCAAATGAACTACCAATAGACTAGCCAGCACAGCTGGAAAGGTTTCCCCTACTACTGTCACCTGCATTTTTTTTCCTCCAGCTGCTGTTGGGCCTCCAGCATGGAATTCATAATCCAGTAAGCCAAAATCTGGGACTGATTATATGAGTTTTGTGAAGAAGTGTGAATCAAAAGATTGCTTCAAGCTTACAGAAAACAAATACGAAATACTTCAGTATTCCATTCTAGTAATATTGAACCCTGTGTTAGATATGCAAAATAAAGAAATACTAATATTTTTAGCATGGCAGCTAATGAGTACAAACAGAAGGTATATGAAGATTCTAGGTTTGCTTTGGGAGAGCTCAAATCAAGAAAGTAATGAAAAACTTATTGTATAGAGAAGCTCCTAAAGTGGACAAAATCACAACAGTAATGCAGGCTGAACTGACAGAGACCTTGACAGGCTTGAGAGGTAAGCCCATGCCAACCTCATGAAGTTCAATAAGGCCAAGTGCAAGGTCTTGCACCCAGGTTGGGGCAATCCCAAGCACAGTTACAGGTTGGGCAGAGAACAGATTAAGAACAGCCTGCAGGAAAATGACTTGGGAGTGTCAGTTGATGAGAAGCTCAACACGAGCCAGCACTGTGAACCTGCGGCCCAGAAAGCCAACCGTATCCTGGACTGCACCAAAAGCAGCGTGGCTAGGAGGTCAAGAGGGGCGATTCTGCCCCTCTCCTCCACTCTTGTGAGACTCCAACTGGAGTACTGTGTCTAGTTCTGGAGCCCCCAACACAAGGATGTGGAGCTGTTAGAGTCCACAGGAGGGCCACAAAGATGACCAGAGGGCTGGAGCACCTCTCCTACAAGGACAGGCTGAAATAGTTGAGGTTGCTCAGCCTGGGGAAAAGTGAAGGCTCCAGGAAGACCTCACAGCAGCCTTCCAGTACCTGAAGAGGCTACCGGAAAGCTAAGGAGGGACTTTTTACCAGGGTGTGAAATAGGACCCTGGACAAGCAGTAATGGCTTTTAACTGGAAGAGGGTAGATTTATATTGGATATTACCAAGAAATTTTTCACTATGAGGGTGGTGAGACACTGGAACAGATTGCCCATGGAAGTTGTGGATGCCCCATCCCTGGAAGTGTTCAAGGCCAGGTTGGATGGGGCTTTGAGCAACCTGGTCTAAGTGTGAGGTGTCCCTGCCTATGCAGGGGGGTTGGAACTAGATGATCTTTAAGGTCCCTTCCAACCCAAACCACTCTATGATACAAAGACTTGTCCAAATGCAAGTATATATAATCCCTGTAACAGGAATGATAGCTGTGTAGCACTGCAAATGGACTTATACATAGACATGAAGAGAAACAAATCCAGAATGGAACCTTATACAGTAAAAGCCTGCTGTTTTCTTTCTAGATCAACTTAAACTGGAGTCTAGTTGGCCAAAATATAATTTACAGCAAATATGAAAGATTCACGCAGAAGTCAGTTACCCTCCCTCAGGTATCCTGCAATCACAATCCAGTCAACCTCACAGAACACAAGAACAACAAGGGAATGAAAAGAAAACAGAAAGCCGAAACCCAAGAAGTTTGGCAACAATTATCAGTCCTGTAAAAGGCAAGGAAGTATAAATATAACAAGCAAATTAAGACCCATATTCATTTTCAGGAACTACTTTCGTGCATTTAAATACACTCCAAATAAAAATTAGGTTCCCTATGTGAAAAATCAACAGACTTATAAAATAATACTTAGTAAAGCATACTCAATATAAGTAAAATGAAGACTTCATGTAAACAATTGTGTCTTCAGTATGGCATGCTTCTAGAAAACAAAACAGGTTAAACTGATTTTATACTACAGTAAAATGAATTAAGCAAAACGAAGCAGTATTAAGTATGTAATTCTACAAATCAACAGTTTCACCATTGGGTAACTATTTAGAACTTAACTTTTTTTCAGTTTCTGACAGCCCAACAAGTTTTTATCACAGTCAAAACCCTAACTTTAAAAAAAAAAATCTTACCAGGCTTTAAGAACCAGAACAGATACAAATGCATATATTGTGTCTTCAAAACACACATTTCTACTTCCATGACCGAGAACACAGAAAACCACATGTGAAATTTTTGCTGAAGAAGATCAAGCTAGAGAACTCAAGCATTTTACAGAACATTTTCTTCGAAGTCCTTTTCCTAAAAATGTTTTTTCCACATGGGAGATTATAGATTTCTGAAGAGATAGACAGACCTTACACAAAGCTTTATGTTGGTGTCTACAGAGCACAAAATAATGCTATTACCAGTTTCTATTTGAAATTTAAATGCAGTTAGCAAAAAAGTAAAACAAATAAATGGATGGTCAGACAAAAATACTGTTTTTCTTTTAGCAGAATAAAATAATTTATTTTGCCTTGCAAGTCATAGGATGACCACATAAACTCATCTGTAAAGATGAAATTAGTTCAAGACAAAAATTGCATTTCACTTACCAAAAAAGAAGCAAATTCTGTACCACAAACTACACTTTCACCAAACTGCTGACACAGCAGAAGTTGTGTAGTAGCTTAAGAGTGGATTCTTTCTAGCCTTTCTAACTGTGACGCATCAAGATACATACTAAGTAACCTGAGCAGTCAACTGCTTGCACACAGTTCTTGAGACCTTCCCTTTTGTAGTATGTAACTACCATTTTCTGAAAATTACTTGCTCAGTTACATTTTCATTATTTTAGTCTAGAAATTGTTCTGGTTGCTGTTATAAAAAAGAAAAGCATCAGTGATTTCTTCACAGCATTCAAAATAGAGCAGGTTAGATGTGTTACACACATAATAAATGAAGACAACATTCAGAGCATAAAATTATATTTTCCAGTAACTTTCTGTGAACATTACAATAATGTTACTGGCAGAAAATGTTTTAAGCTATTACAAACTTACTCTGTCCAAGTTTAGAATAATAACTGGGGTTTTGATAAATCCCATCTTCTCAGGCCATTTAGAGAAACTTACTTCTCAGGAGGCCACACGAGAACAGAAAGGGTGAGGTACAAAGAAGATGGTAGACAGTCTACTACAATGTAGAAGGTAGAAACAAAAAATTCCAAGGAAAAAAGTAAATAACTGATTTTGGACTCACTAATCCAGATGAGGCTGCCCCATTTAATGGCATTCAACCTCCATGCTGCAGAAGGATATAAATACAAGCTAGGAAAAGAGGCCTTTAAATCTTACTTTCCTTTCTATACCTGAAGAAAAAAAGCCACAAGCACCACCTCTGTCTCACTACCTTTCATTTAGTTTGCACCTCACTCACTACAAAGCTCATCTTTCTCAGTCACTTCTTGGTTCTTCATTCTGTTGGAAACTGAGACAGTCTGATTCCCAGTTACTTATGAGAACCTCTGTCCAGAAAACAGGGAAAACACTGGAAAGGTACCAAGGGTAACTGACTGCATTAAAGCTGATCTCTGGACAATGCCCAGCATGTATACAGCTGCAGCCTATACTTGTTAAATGAACCCATCTGCATAGAGGAAAAGTGTAAGAATAGCACCAGATAAGGTTCAAGCTAAGGATATTATTAGGTCATGTTGCAAGTCATCACATAAATCCTAATGATTCAAACAACCCAATGTGCTTCCCGATTTTTCCAGAAGAGTAAAAGGGACAGAACACCCTACTGATTTTTCCAGATTAAGCAGCACATTGTACAGTAACAGACAGAACACAGATCCAGAGACACACAGCATATCCATATCCAGACCTTCTGTGGAATTCACAGGTTTCATAACTGTCCCATCACTTTTCTAGACATAACTACTGCAATCTCAACCAGCATGTTTGTTCAGAGTGCTTTTTTTTTTTTATAAAAACCAAAGACAAAGCTATGAGTACACTTACCAGTTGTGCCCAGTAAGAGCTCCCCAAGTCCTTTTTGCAAGAAAAGATCCTAAACCTAAAAGGCCAATTTCTACCTAAGTAATTTGAAGTTCACTCTGCAGTTCCAAAAATATACCATAGTTCTTCCAGACTGCCTTTCCTAGAAGGCTGCAGGCGGCACACAATGGAACAGCTGTTGAGTTCTGCTCCAGTGATGGCTACATTTCAGTGGTGAATTAATTGGTCCAGATCCATCCTCACCTAACTCACCGGGGTATAGTGAAGACTGCTTGTAAAGCCATACAATGATGAGACATTATTAAGTATCTTTATGAGCTCTGGTGTAGCCACTCTGGTTAGAACTCCAAGACACAGAACTTGAAAACTCTACAAATTATTGTCTTTGTCCTGCTGCTATACTACAATGCTTTTTTATTTGCATTTCAATGTTCTTGCATACACCTTCAAGGCAAGAATCCTATTATCTTAACTATCTCTATTGTAATGTAATTCTACAGTGCTTTAAAACACATAAGTAATAATGAAAACTAACCACATACAATACACACTGATTTCTTATTATCCTCCCTCTAAATTACAAGAGAAAGTTGGATCCAGTAGTACTGAGGATGCCTAGCTGAGAAGCTTCTTTCCATTACTTTGTTCAGAGTTTCATTGCAGCTTAAAGATTTGGAGAAAAAAAACCCCACTATATTTAAACAAGTGTGCCTGAAGCTTTCTAACAGGTCAGGCAACTAGCAAGTATATATAAAGCTGTGAGCACCTAGACTTTTTTAGGTAAAAATTTCCACTAAGGAAGTAATGAACCTTAAGAAAAAACCAAAATACATTCCTTCTATGTAGCAGTTCTTCAGCTAAAACAGTTCTTTAGCTAATATAAGTTAGAAATATTAGACTGTTGTGAATGCCTTGGACTAACACCTTCTAAGCTTTAATCACAAATAATTGCCTCTTCTTATACTAATGAGCAAGACAAAATGGAAAGTAATTTAGACAATTCATTCAGGGTAATAGCTTTGTGAGCTAGTAGTACTGCTGAGAGATTCATTCTCAATTTCCTCAAGTACAATAACAGAGCAGCAGTAAGTTTTTCTTATCAGAGAGCTTTTCCATCCTACGTAAATATAAACAGAAATCCCATTATCTATTGATAAAAACAACAAAGTAAGTTAAATAAAGTTTCATGTTTTACAATTTCTTATAACAGTCATCAGCTCCCTGGGCCCCAAGTGTAAATAAAACACTTCACTTACTGAAATCAATAAGAAACCTTCCAAATCCTTGCCTTTGGTATTGGGGCATGATCATTATGCAGGAGACATTGTACTTCTGCTGGCAAAGCTTTTCCTGTGGGAAGGAGAAACAGATGAAGTATGTCAAAGCACTGTTGAAGTGGGCAATCGCCTGCACCTGCCACTGTCCATGTAAAATATCCCAATAAGGAAGGGGAATAGATGCATCGGGTCAGTAGGAAGGTCAAATAACTCAATATTTAGTTATAAGAAGCACCAAAAGTACTCTACATCAACAACTTAAAAATATATTGTCTAAACAGCATAATGAAGTTTAAGTGCTGTAAAGGAGGAGGACAGGAGGAAGAGGGAAGCATTTTCATGCTTTGCTGGCCATTTTGTCATAGGTATCTAAGTGAAAAACAGTATCTGTACACATGGTGAAGTTGTATTTTGTGTAATTTCTACACCAAGTGCCTGCTAGTTTCCATCTTTATTTTGTCTTCTCTTTCTGACTAGAAAAGGGTCCGGGTTGAGGGGAAAAACCCCATACCCATAGAACTAAAAAGTCTTACTTGAAGCAAATAACTTTTTCAAAGCTGAATGATTCTCACCGGCATCCAAATTAAGAGAATACTAAGAATCCAGAGCTCTTTCAGACAGAATAAAGTAATGTAACATACAGACAATGGAAGCAAATATTACACTGAGTGTTTAAGACATCAGAAGGCAGAATCTAAACTAGGAAGCTGGTCTAACAATGTAAGGTTATAGGTTCTTGCAGATTTTTTGATAAAAAGGAAGAGCCTTGAAGCCTTGTTACCTTTGAAAGATTACACAAGGGAAAAAACCCACAAAATCAGCACTAAGTAGTTTTGAGGGAGACCAAATAAATGAACCAAAAATATCCATGTCAGCATACCTGACAAGAAGTTGTGGCAAGCACGTGGCTAATTAAAGACACCACCTATCACTTCAACCTCCTCGTAAGATGACACCAGACCAGCAATGACACTGGCAGGTTCACATGCCAGTATGTTGGTTTCCAACCATTTCTTCAGCTATGAGAGCACACACCCATACCATATTTTGTAAGATTTCTTAGTTTCTACACCACAGTGAAGTAAACTCTAAAGACTGCTGCTAGTACAAAGCTCACTTCACGGCAAGGTCTTTTTAATCAGGGAAGAAAAGGCAGAGCCTTTCTGCCAGCAAGAGCACACACATGCACAGGTGAAGTGGGGGAAGAAAATGCATCCTTGCAGAAAGAAGGAACAAAGGCTCATCTTAACACTTAAAATACCTTAAATAAATCTATTAGAAAATACTTGCCTATATCAGAGTTGACAGAACTGCATTAGATCAGACTGCACACAAGAGATGAATGCAGCTGGCCATTTATTTCCACTAAATAGCCAGGCTTGAACCACTAGCAGTAAAAGCATGAAAACACATCAACATTTCAAGTACCTAGCACTTTCAGAAGTTAAATTTGGTATACCTATTGCAAAAATTCTAGAAGGAGTACAAAGATTTACTTTTCAACTGAAACCCCAACACATCCTGAAAAACAAAACAAAAAGAAAAAACAAAACAAAAAACCCAGAACAAGCAAAAAACAGTAACAAATAAACCCCAAACAAACAGAAAACAAACAAACCAACCCCAACAAAAAATCAAAACAAAACCAAACAAAAAGACACCCCACAACTAAACCAACAAAAACCTCACCAAAGCAGGTGGTTGAATGCACATAGAATTTCTCATCAGTCTTTTGGACAAGAAAATATGAGTGTATTTGAGACAACACATATTATATTTGAGATTTATAGAGAAGATTTCAAGTTTCTGAATTGTTTTTCTTTGCTATTGGCACATGTATTAAGGAGAGCGGGAAGTTAGAAATGTTAAAAAAAAACCTGCCTTTTTGGTTTTTTTACCTTAGAGAAATATCCAACTAAATGGCAGCCTTTCTCATCATTTTTTGTAAGGACATAGAAGAGGAACGGTTCAACATCGTAATACAAGGTTTTGTGGTCCAGAAAGAGCTTAGCTAACAAACAAAGATTCTGACAATAAATTTTGCTCACATTTCCATCAACCTAGAAAGCAAGACAGATGCAGTTATTTCCAATGCCACCAACATGTTATGACAAAACAATTTTCAATCAGTCATATCCTAGAAGAAAACATGAACAAGACAAAGTTACAGAAAAAAAAACACATTAAGGTTCAGAAGATAAATGCCCCAGCTTCTTGTTAAATAAGAATTCTCCAGTCAGTACTAATTACTTTGCATTTTAAGTATCCAGAATTATTCAAAGTAACTTCACCTTTTAACTTCTCAAACTAGACTTACCTCTTTTACTTCATTCCTGGAATGAAAATAAATGACTGGCATACAACAAAAATATACCAGTTAAAACTGCATTAAACTGTTGTTTGCTAGAAGGCAGTGGTATAAAACAACAACAAAAAAAACCCAAAACAATTAAGTGTATTACATTGAATCCTTAAGGTGTAAGGCAAATGAATGAGTTGCCAATTACACATCAATCAAAGCAGCATTCAGATAAATTAGACAAGACAAAGATTCCACTAGACTAAAACGCTATTGAACAAGAGAAGTAAATTTTCAGGCTAAGTATCTTAGGAGCATGAAGAGTCAAGCTGTGACTCAGGCAGCTTCAGAAAGACCAAACACATGCAGGTTTCCTAGATCAATTAGTTACTCCCTGGAAGAGCCAGCTCAGTCAAAGGCAACAACACTTCTCAAATAATCTTCATAATGGAAAGGTTTGCTTCTAATCTGATACAGTAACTAGCTGAATTTCATTCACAGAGCCAGCCAAATGGTATATGCACTGGGTCAAAAGAGAAGCACAGAATTCCAGAAAGTATCTGTGTGGAAGGACATCAACTCATGAGTAAGTTTCTACAGTTATCAGAGCAACAACCGGCATTAATGTTTGAAATTAACACTCCACTTTATTTCAGAAGTCTTAATACAAGTGCTTATTGAAGCATCGAAAATAAAGGGAATATAAGCAGTGGAGACAGAGTCAGGACATTGCTTTCCCATTAACCTTGTTTTCCTTCTTGTCTCAATCCCCCACTCACCCCCACCCTCTTTCTCAGAGCTGTATTTTACTTCTTTTTTAAATAAATTTTTATTCACATGTTGGCAGTAGCTATTGACAATTGAATGGAAAGCAGAATTTGTGTATTTTATGCTGCACAGCTCTTAGCACCTGCTCATAGAGAAAACAGAAGTTATTTTGGACTGACTAGGACAATTTTGTTTCTTGACAGGAAGAAAGCTAAGTCTGTTTACAACCTAAGTCTTTTGCTGGCAGATCTACAATCCTTATAAAAACTGCCCAAGTCGTGAAGAAAGCAATCTTGATGCAGATAGTGTTTTGTTATTTTTTAATAGCACCAAAACAACTAAGTGAACCAAATATTAAGATCTTGTTCTAATTTAAATAAGGACTTCAAGACTGCATCTACGATTGTTTAAACATACAATGGCAGCGACCAAGCACACAGGCATTTATACAATATGAAAATACAAGTTTCAAGTAGAATCTACAACATCTGCAATTAAAAAGAATGTATCAATATACACATCTAAATACTGCTGTTGATAAACACCCTCAAAGGAAGTCCTAGTTACCCCGGCAGTCTTTTCTGTAAATGCAAACAGTAACAACTCTTTGAGATACAGAAATGTGGAGGAGGTTTATGTATAGCTTTAGAAAATGCAGGCATACTATCTGAAATGCACCATTCTATAGTCCAGAATATCCTTAAAAGCTCAAATTTTAACAGAAGTCATCTGCCAAGGATATAATGTAGATTATAAAAGAATGTGTCCACAAGCTCAAGTAGCCTGAAATGAATGGGTGCAAGAGGTACTTTTGCTGAGAAGCTAAACGCAATCCTGTCAAAAGCCTCCGTTGCAGTCCCCATAAAGATGCATGCTATACAAGTATCTTAAGAGGTAGGGTAAGGCATGAAGTACATGAAGTAAACAAAGTTCAAACTGTGAAATAACATGGAAGGGTGGAAAAGGACAGGAAAGATGGACTTGTTTTTGCAGTAGAAGAACCTCCATGGAAGTATTTAAGGATGTTAAAGTTCTCCCTAGTTCTACAGCGGGTCTGTAATGTATTCAAACTGGTTACTTTCAGAAATGTAGATTTTGAAATACCTACCTCAAATACTGAAAGGTCATTTCTTCTGTAGATTTCATTGGCTGGAGGATGAAACCAGCCACATTTCCTGGAATGCCGTAACAAAATGTTTTTACTTTTCATGTATTTAAGACAGAATTCACACAGGTAAAGCTTTGGTAATCTGCATGAAAAATCAGAAAGATATTTTATACAAAAAAAAGTGAAATTCTGTAAACAAAAAATTACCACAAAAGTGAAAGGTCCTCCCCATTTAAATTTAAGGTACCATGAGTAAATGCTGCATAAATCAACTAAGTTAAACATCCACACCAGCCATCAAAAAGGAAAGTAAGGAAAGATCAGATTCAATCAACCATAATGAACCTAATTCAATAGAGTTGGACTGTGGTTAGCTGTTTCATGACCCAGCCTCCAGCAGATCCCAGTTACTTCCTCCTTCCCACACTCTGCCTAAAAGCTTTTGCTGTGGTCTTTATCAAAGCATCAAAGACACGTGGAAGGGCTACCTCAAATTCCACCCTTATTCCAATAAAGACAAAGGAGGCACATGGCAGAATATACAATCTTCTTCCCTTTAATTTTCCTTATTTTGTATGGGGGGAAGGCTAATAGATTGTCTTTCCACTGTCTTTGAAACTTGGGTGGGACAGTAAACTATAGTAAGTAAACTATAGTAGGATTGTACCCCCTCACTTCCACCTAACTAAACTACCACTTTAACACAGAAGCCCATCCAAACAATTTGCATACAGGCAAAAGGTCTCCCTTCCACACCCCATGACACAGGCAACATAGGCAACTGTACTTCTTTGGGAAGGATTGAGTTCAGACTACATGCAAGTAACCCACATAGTTCATGTAAGGCAATGCTGTCAAGTATTCTACATACTAGAAACTCCTCCTTTCAGTGAACAACACTGCTAAGTAGCTACCTTGCATATTCCTGTGGGTAAGGTGAAGAGTACCAGGTCTGGATCTCATATTTTCCAAACTCAATTACTGAAGGGTATCGCCCACTTGTTTCACCAGTGTTTTTACATCCAATTTTCTGTCAGGTGCAATAAAAGCAAATATCAGTTAAAGGAAATAGAAAGTTAGCTTTTTATCATCACCCAGTGAAGGTGTGAGAAACCTGAAGTACTCAAGTCAGTTGCTTAAGTTCATCCAACCTGGACAGACTTTGCAAACAGTCAGATATATACAGGGAAAATTTATTTCAAGGTGCCAAACAACTAAACATGAAGTGAGCAGTGCTTACAAGGAAGTGCATACAAATAGATGGTGCATGACCCAGCCAAGTAAGAGGCTCAACTGCTGCCTCAGTTGTCCCACAGCATCTAGAGCCAGGACTTCTCTAGAGTTCTGGTTCAAACTCAAAGCCATCCCTTTGTAAAAATAATGAAGGAGAAGACATAAGCAGAGACCTTCTAGAGTCCTTGGAATTTACTTCGCAGCAGTCAACAGTATACTAACACACACTAAGTTTGGCTATCATACTGAAGTCAAGCTGATCAGAAAATGACTGCTAGACTCTAAAGGGCTAGCGAGATACAGAAAAAAGAGAGGTGAAGGGGAAAAAAGTAATTTCAATGACACAAATTTTAGAAATCTTACCACCTAATGTTTTTGGACTACATATGAAAGACAAAGGAAGAAGGAAATGGGAACTATTTCTGAAAGCAAAGAAAAGTACAAACTAAAAATTAAGCTGAATCTTTACACTTGGTTTGAGTTTGTTGCTTAACACACCCCGAATAAAGACTACAAAAAGGTAACTGCATTGACCCACAGCAGGTAATGTCAGTTCTCGTACACTAAACCTGAGAAAAAATTAAGATATTTCCATCACTAAAAACATTACAAGATATACTTACTTATTACGCAATTTTATAAAAAGCAGCAGTTGAAACATTACGTTCACCTCCTTTCTGACCTGGGTTCTCAAAGACACCGGTAGATCATTTCGTAGACAAAAAATAATCAAAGTGTGTTTTCCTATAGGAAGTTTCAGCTGCCATGTCCAGCTTGCATAGCAAAAAAAACCCAAAAAACCAAACCACCAAACCAAAACACAGCTCTGTCTGCACAAGCTTTATATTACCATTACACACCTCAAATTAATACCGGCTGGTATAAACAGTTTTAGTCAGATTCAACTGAAATATTTTCACTGTTAAAAAAATCTGTAGTATCTAAACTCAAAGTGTGTGAAATCATTGGGCAAAATGAAGTTATGAACTCAGTAATCCCAGTTTCCTACCAACCAGTATTTGCTGGGACAGACTTAATTTTCCCAGTGGCTGCTTTATCCACAAAGCAAAAACTTCACACACAGTCTTAGCAATCAACTGCTAAGTCCTGACCAGAACGTCAGCTATGCTTAACATCTGTGCTTTATCAGTGGTAGTCCCGTTTCCACAACACTTAAGTGTATCTTTCAAAAGCTATCCCAAGTGTCACTTATCTGACCTATTCCAGTGTGATGCCTTGTCTCCTATCTAGCAGAACATAACTGTATATACAATGTCTCCCAAATTTAACTCACAGCAAACATGACTCATTAGGTCAAAAGGAATATATTAAAAACAAAGATGAATACATACACGAAAATGAATAGAGTTTTTACTTAGAGAAATAGCTACACTTTATGCAACATGATTCTTACCTCTAGGGAAAGTTCTCGAGCCTGCTTAAATACTTCCAAATCCTCCTGTGTAACAGTGTCCTTGCTTCCCACCAGAAATACATCTGTATTTTCTTGTTTGATGCTTAGTTTGATTTCAGTATCTGTTATTTAAAACCAGCAAAAAGTTCATTTACAGACATGAAGGTTACATGTGCCTTACCAACATGGTAATCCTAAATAAGATTGTAGCAACTATGGCGGTTATGACTCCTCATTTTGACTAAATTTGGGATTACCAATTAACAGAAATGAAACCTTTTCCCCTTGCTGTTTTTCAGTTTGCTGTTGCAGGAGCTATTTTTGGTACTTGCTTTTCTGTCTGAATAAGCCTTTACAGTCCAGTTGTACTAAATCAGTTTTGAACCTCATGAGAAGGAGTACATTCTACCAATACGACTATGCCACCTGATGAATTCCAGTATACTCTACAAGGTAAAAATAAAAGAAAAAAGTTGCCCTTAAAAGTTGGAGACCAATGCTAAACTAAGTCTACATTCAAACATTATAAATATATTTTTCTTAAATAAAAGTAATGATAAAAAGGTAGTTCACAGCAGTACAGATCAAGTGTTGTGGAGACTGCAGAGGGATGGAATTGTTCATGAAAAAGCAATGGAGCAGAGGGAAATGAATTGACATGCCCACCATTATAAGCACTGACAACATACAATCATGATGACAGCACTACTGCCAGAGAAAGGGCAGGGGAAGAACAAGGAACTAGCATGAAAAGTGGCTACTCATGCAGTACTACACAGCGATAAGCAACACTATGAAGGCATTTGGGGCTCCTAGTGTAACTACAGATGCAAAAAATAACAAAAATGTGGTGTAGTATTAGTCAGAAAAAAAAACATTTTGGAGATTTAGTCAGCATTAAAGGCCAAACTTCTGTTGCATTTATATGAAAGTGAAGTAAGAACAAGAGAAATAGCTAAGACCTATGTGACAATATAAGAATTTTGGTTTTGGACGGGACACAGGTTTGGTTGGCGCTTTGACCTTTGCTTACCATAATCCTGATCAGGTTTAATCCTTCCGTCTGCCAAGCTCCCCTTCCCTGGTGAGGGGGTCCCCATCTGAGGGGTCACTTTATACTTTAATCTGCCTAGAGTTCTGTGCTTTTTAAGGAAAGTTGTTCTCTTGAGATGAGAAATTGCTTTAAAAGCATGTCCTCTAGACACACCCCATCCAGAAGTACAGGCATGAGAAATAAATCTACTCCTAAATTCTTTCTTTCCATAGAAATGGCTATTAGATTTTGATGTGGAAGGCAATTCTGGTTTATGATGCAAACGCTTGGGTGGTGCATAGCTTGGGTGTCCCTTTTTTCGAGACTGTCCCTGAGTGGTATAGATATGAGAGAGTCCATCAAAGAGTCCCTTTAGCTGACTGTTATTAGGAACGCTATGAAAGGAAGGTATGCTCGACCGACTGGAAGAACTTTGGGGGGAGTTAGAAGAAGTGGAAGTGCTGGATTTTTGCAAATCAGGGCTCTGACCAGAGATGGGGGTTAGGGGTAGAAGTGAAGAAGGTGGAGGTTTTAGCTTTTGTGTGGTACCTGTAGCCAACACAAGAGAAGTGCATGACTGTTTCTGAGAGACCTTTTTCCTTGGACGATAGTGCTTTGAAAAGTCTATTATTTCACCTCGTGATCTGCGACCATCAGGTGATGGTGTAAAGAACTTAGTAAGGCCATCAATGAGCCCTTTGGTTTTCTTGTTAACTTTAAGTGTAGAGGCAGATATGTAGGTGGAGGTGGTGGTGATTTTGGTGGTGGCACCAGGCCGAGTGGGGTCTGTAACAGGCAATCTGCTGCTTGAATCCTTCACAGATGCAGCATGACCAGATGAAGGTGTGGTACAGACTTTAGTCTTTTGACCCCTACCAGGTGACCCCCTTCCTGTGAATGCATTCACGGATCCTTCATCACTGGTTACAGACCTATGCAAAAAAAATTTGGAAAATAAAAATAAGCATTAAAAATTTATAACTACTGCCAAACACTACTACAGTTTATACCAGTTACTTGTCACTGTATTTAAAAATCTCTTTAAAGAAACTGAAAAACATACTCTTTTGTAATATATTTCACACTATGACATAACATCCAACTTGTTTTTTCCCCCCTTTTTTTCTTCTTTTTGTTTCCCCCTCCCCCTTTCCTCAAAAGGCAGGCCACAGTACATATAAACAGAAGCAGCTGGGATAGTAAGATCTCCCAAGCATACAGCATCCCCAACTACTTTTAGACATAACAAAAGCGTGCTTCTTCGGAGAAAAACATTAACACATTGTGTCTTTGTACAATAACTGCTCCATCATAACAGAGTTTATTGCACACACAAAGGAGATGCACGTGTTCAGTGTTAACAAATTACTGCATATTAAAACACCTAACTTCAGACTACATTTGCTTAAACTGTAGAGAAAGTCTATTAGTCCTTTAAAGCAATACAGTCAGTTTTCAATAAACTGGTGTTTCTTCCTGCACTCTTTTTGGATAATGTATGTCAACACCAGTAGTAAAAATTACCTCCAAAGATCTAAAAGCAAAATGAGGTAGTTTATGAAGAGCATTACAACTAAACCAAAGAAATAGACTCTGTTTTCGTTAGAAATGTTAACAATAGCAAAACAAAAATAGCAAAGGAAAGAGCAAAACTATAACATCAAGCGGTGTTTGTAGAAAAGCTGTAAACCAATCAGGCTTAACACGGAAGGTGTTAAGAAGGAAGAGCCGTGACTGTTACTTAAATGCTAGGAAGAAAAAGGGTAAGCTGAAATCCAACATTTGTGGCAGCAGAAGTACAGGTTTAGCTGGTCATTAGTAACTGAAAAGAGGAACAACACTAAAGGAAATGCTGAAAAGTAGTATATTGTAAGTATATAAAAACAGACTGTTTAAAAATATTTGCAATAAAAGAAATAGGTATTAGGAGGCATGATCAAACTGCAAATCCAAACCAACCTATATAGTCATATCAACTGCTTCCATTCCCTTTTCCATCCTGCTCTTTCAAGTTAGCTTATTTACTTTGCTGTGGAAAGTTTTTTGCCTTCTTAATTGAGATGCTGAAGTAATTAATTCTGACAGGTCACTTCTAATGAGAGTCTGAACAGCCTGGGGCTACCATCTGGTTTACTGAACTCCAAGGGCCCACCAGTTTAAGAACTAGCCCCTTTGCCACACACACCTATCCTTAAATTTGGTCAGCTCCTAAGAGGCAACAAAACCAAAAACTTCCAAGTCTTTTGAATCCTTCGGTGTCAGAAGCTTATGTCCATCTCAAGACCTATTCTCACTACCAGATGTAGTAATCACCACCAGTGCCAGAGGCCAATACACACCTGGTTTTAGTTAATCCTACATAGTAATTTGCCTCTGAAGGGCTTCCTACATATGGCCAACAGGCAAAAAATTACTCCAGTATGACTGGACAGATTTTCTTTGTACTACACAAAAAGAACTAAGTGGCATCAGGTAACCTTCCTGTATTCCATATGACCACACACTTATGTATAGACAGTTTTGTCTTCTGTACCTCATGGTAACTTTTAAATAGGATTCCATGAGGAAGTCTCTCTTATCCAATCTCCTAAACACTATTTTCCAAAACAAGAATACTTTTCAAAATATATTATTAGGCATTGAAGTAATAGAAATGTGCTGACAGAACCCCTCCAAATACTTCTCTAACATGTTTATGTGGCTCATGTGTTACAAAGAAAACAATATTTTTATGAAAATATTCATATTCATCATCCAGTGCTGAGAGAACTCGTGCATCCTTTAGCATGACATTTTTAAAGTTGTAGCTCAGAATCCATTAGCAAAAACAGTAAAACCCTCACCTTTCCAACATTTCTTTGCATATATGAGGAAAGAGAAGAAGCATAATTACTCTGCCAGACAGACATTTCTGATAAATCTACATTTTTAGAGAAGTAAAATTTTAGTAGTGCATTAGAACCCTAACCTCCTGTTGAAGGCTTAGGAGTTTTAAAAGGAGTAAAACCAGAGGTATAGCTCGAGCTAGAGGTGTAGTAGCTAGAGATGCAGAGATATTTCCATTAAAACACTGAAAGCTGTATGGCTATTTCAATGATTTTTAAATTCTTAAGTCAGGCAGAGAATGGAGAAGTTAAACAGTATTTTACCCACTCTTCCTTTAACAGCATGTTCTCGTGAGCCACTGCAACTACATCTTTTACTTTCATGTGGCACCACACTCCATCCTTGTCCCGTACTACTTTCCTAGAGCAACATACACTGAACTTTAAGACAAGGACCAAAAAGGCAAGACCAAAGATCCTGGCAAAGAGGGAGGGGAAAGAGAATATAGCACACTACTCAGCACCAAGTACAACTTGACTAACATGTTGTGTACTCTAGTACTGCGAGTATATTTTTTTTCCTTCTATTTTTACATGTTGCCTCCACTGGCTCCAGAAACTTTTATTTTGCAAAATGCGAAGTTTTACAGCAGCTATCCTGCAACTCTGAAGAAAACTGTAGAGGTGTTTAGACTATAGAGAAAAACAGTTGGGTAACAGCCACAGGACGGAATGAGTAGTAGATAGAGCCGGAAAAATTTTCAGCTGCTGATTTGACATGGCCAGTTAGTTAGGCCGAAGAAGAAAGGTGTATGCGGATAGGAACATGTGATGGAGGGCAACATACTACTGAAGTTAACACAATCTGTTCCTGTTTAACACACAGTGCAATGTCAACTCAGCATTTCAATGCTACTTAAACAATCCTCCAACCAAGCCATAAGATGTCCAGCTGCAGTGTTCCCTGGAAAGATAGAGGTCAAAAGAATTACAGCACTCTCTTATCTTAGATAAACACATTCCTGAGAAGCATGAGGAATTGCAACCTCTTTCCATAGTAACCAGTGTCAGCTTAACAGCAGAATTAAAGTATTTTTTCCCAGAGTATTACTGAAACCAGAACTTCTGTAGTACTTGCATAGTTTGCTTTTTGGAATGGGTTTTGTGACCTGGTATATAAAGATTACTTATATTAGTTAAGAACTTTGAATAGCAGAACAGTCTCCTGAATTTGGACATAAGTAACTCACTATTATCCACCTAGTAAAGATTCTGTAAATACTTCAGTTACTTTAAGTTACACTTAAAAAATACCTGTGGCATATGTTATCATACAGGCTTTTATTTGCACTGGCTATAGGTACAAGTTTCGAAAAGAAAAGCAAGTTACAGGAGGTTTTTTTCATCACCTTCTGACATGACACAAAAGGTACCCACTAATTAAGACGTTACTGGTCTTTGGGCTGAAAGGCATATATTAGAATACTCACTACCTGCTTTCCCCAACTTGAAATACAGTTAAAAACTGTCATTGAACCTGCATCAAACTCTTATTTGACTATCTTCTCAGAAACATGAAAAACAAAAAAAAAACCTCAAGAGACACCTACAACATTCGTTGCTTTAGTTTATTTTTTGGTCGTCCAATAGGTTTTGCATATCGTCGCCTTATTTGGGCAGCTTTCTCATGAAGCAGCTTTCTCCCTTTCTTCTTTGGTCTACAGACCTGGCAAATCCACATCCCTACATAAAAGGAAAAAGTTTAATTGTACACAGTGTATTTAATCTGTACTGCAGGTGCCTACCAAAATACATGCCAACTACACAAGGTCAACAAATTGTCTTTTGAACAGAATGTGGGGAAGGTGAAGAGGACAGAAAAGCAATCCACTTCTACCCATACTTTGAAAGCAAAGTGCTCATGAAATGGGGAAAAAAAGAGGCAACAAGGATCACAGAAAAGATTGTGAGCAAATGACTTGTAAAAGAATTTCTCTTCTAGCTTGTTGCTCCGTATAGTACCTAGGATCTTTCTTCAGACACAATTAACACAGGTAAAAAAAGTACACGTGTGTTACAAAACAATCTAGGCTACAGTGCACTAAATAAAATACTAGATGACACCTACGTATGTTTGATTTAATATACAACAACTTGAATTTGTGACCCTTTAACAGTAGATTACCATGTCTGAACACTTATTATAGATAAGGCTGGGGATTTAGGAGGAAATAAAAAAGCTGGAAAAAGTCTTTAGTGTAACTCTAAAATTAAATATGGAAAGCCACAAAGATGAGAGAGCAGAAGTGAGAGTTGCTATGTATCAGAAATCTAGATATAAGAGAATGTGGAGACAGGTGTTTTGTTTGTTTTTTAAATTATTCTTACAAAAGGCATGAAGAAGGCAGCTCTTCCACCTGCTCTAAGGATTCCTATGTCAATGCATATACTCCAAACATTTTAACAGCCTTCATAAAACTTCACCTTCCATAAACTAGCCAACAGCTCAATACACAGTGAATTCATCTGGTCAACTGAGCACAGCCCTTTACTTGACTTTTTTCCTCAGGAAAACAGTAAAGAAAAATGAAGTTATTAGCCTGACATTATTGAAACAATACTGTTTACCAATGCAAAAATTAAGACCTTTTGGTCACTTAATATGAGAAAAGACTGTGGATGAAAATATTTTAATTAAAAGCATTTTTATTATCACCTTTTGGCATTCGGGAAAGTGGTGGGTCACAGCACTCCATGTGGAACCCTCTATCACAGGAGTCGCAAAAAAGCATGTTATCCTGAAGGTGGGAAGGGGGGGGGGGGTGGGAAGAGGAAAAAAATACTTAATGCACCATAATATAGCATTGCTTCAAATTGTACATCAGTTATTTGTATTTGCACATGTACTAAGTACAGAGCTACAGTAAACAAAGAAAACTTAGATAACACTCAACAGGTCTAACTTACTGCATTTTTGCCTTGGATCCTACATGCACTGCATGTCTTGCATTCAATACACTGCCATCTTAAGGCCTTCACATTTGTTGTTAACTCAGGACAGAATTTCAAACATGATGGATGTCCTAAAAAAAAAAAAAATAAAATATTTAAAGTTTGAGATTTAAGATTGTTAGGATTGATTCTTAAGTTCAACAGGATGTAGCCAGCACCATCAGCACTCTGCAAGCCCCAGCTGTTTTCAGAACTTAACATGTTATTTAACTCATCTACTTCATACAAAGCTACAGAATAAGTGCCATTAATTCATGAAGAGAGGTAGAGAGTTGACTTCTACTGTAACTGGCACCTCTGAATGGCCTACACAAGCATCTGAAATTGAATTTTTATTTTCAATAGGTTATTTCAATAGCATATTAAACTGCCATTGGTTCTGAAAAAAGCAACAAACACAGGAAATCTTTAGATAAAACCATATTAGTTATTTTTCTAAATAGACTAGGTATCTACCAGAGAAATGCAAGTCAAATGACATGCATTTTTCATTCCAGCTTACTACTTAATTATATGCAAAGAACAACGTCAGAGCAGTAAGAAGGAAAAACAAATTAGGCAGATAATTGGCACAAGAAAAGCCTACTGCAAAGGGAGATTTAAAACACAGGTGGGCTGTGGGGGGTGGAAAGAGTAGCTTAACTAGCACTTTCCATGAAAGTCTATTTTATTCTCTGGCAGGATCATCCTCTTTTCAAAGTAGCCTAGAAGGCCTATATGGCTCTTCCAATTAATACGAGGTATCAGACAACTGAAGACATACAACACCTTAGGCAATAGTGGCAGTCTTCATGTCTTGAACAACCTCAGAGTGTACCCTTAACTCAGAAAGGATAAAAGCACCGCTAAGAAGGAAGGGATAAGCCTTCCAAGGGAAACACTTTTTGCCAGTGTTATATTCAGAGATTATCAAGGACATTAACCCACAAGTTGCCAGAGAGAGAAGAATCCCTGATGCCACAGCACTTACAGATGGCTGCAGTGATGTAACAATTATGAAGGATGCTTTCTGCTGACTGTCGAAGAGTCTGGGTATGTGCTAGTTTCCAGGTCATGGTCTAGTCTTGGTGATTCAGACTCTCCAGCCGCTGTTGCTCAGTCCAAGACTGAGGTAAACCAGCACAAACAAGAATACAGGCTAATCCATGAGCATTTGCTATTTTCATTTTTTAATGGACTGAGGTATGATGGCAAAGATGTTTGATGGAATTAAAAGCCACTTTAATAAGGGCAAATTCCAGATTTTATTTCCTTTCATTGTGGATACCCAAAGCTTAATCCACTTTTTGTTAAACTTTTTTTAAAAAGACAACTTTAAATGTGTAAATATAACATATTCTCAACATGAAATGCAGGAATATAAAATATTAGTAAACAACAATAATAATAAATTCCAAGAGAAGTTTTAAAAAACAAGGATATTAAAAACAGCATTGCTATTTGGTTCCTAGCATACAGTTTAAGATATATTAACATATTTTTGTGGTTAAAACTGAGTATGTACTTTAAGTGACTATTTTTCTTGGAAGTGACAAATATACTCTAACTGCATAGCGTACTCTGTAACTGCATAGCCAAGTTCGGTGTTACACTATTCCCTGTGATAAAGCTGAACAAATGCTTCATTTT
This sequence comes from Hemiprocne comata, assembly GCA_020745705.1. Lineage (NCBI taxonomy): Eukaryota > Metazoa > Chordata > Aves > Apodiformes > Apodidae > Hemiprocne > Hemiprocne comata. The sequence continues at coordinate 16,075,268 of CM036592.1, forward strand.
AAAAAAATCTGCTAAGAAGGAAAACTCCCTAGAGTGGCTGATACTAATAATCAATATCACAGAAAGACTTACTTCATCAAACCATGACTTAACAACTATATTAACACATTAAAATGTAACAATAAACCTATTACCTCCATATAAGTACGTTTAAATCTAGTTATCTACCCTGCACAGAAGTGATTCACTTCAAGGAGCAAATAAGTTGTGGTTTAAATTGTTGATTTTAACTTTGCCTTTAGTAAATATCTCAAGTAAAAACATAAGGAAAAAAATCCATTCTCACTGGTTGGTAACTACGTACAGATTAGGTTTAACAGGGTTACTTTATTTCTCTTTTATCTATTAACATAGCATTTCTCATTCAAGGAATTACACAGCTTAATACATTTGTTAATATCCTTAAGTGTTAGATTTTGCTATCCAACAAAAATTCAAGAAAAAGAATGGATTGCTATTAAATATGAAGATTCTACGTGCAACTCCAAGTCCTTGAGCCACAAATAACTAGAGGTGGGAACAGTGCAAATGAAAATCATCACTATACATTTGTCATGTTCTTTTACTGTCTTTCCTAGGGTATGTACTAGCAGAGACTGCACAGAAATTTTCAGATTTCAAAGTAGCATGAAGTATTATTCTTTAATAGCTAATAATACATACACTTCTAATTTTGGACACGAAATTGACATAGTGCAAATATAACAAGTAAAGGGTAATGCCTATCAGACATTAAGAGGTAATCAACACAGGTTTCACTTTTAAAAGGGACTCCATTTAACTACTTTCACAGTTTAACAAATTTATATAGTCAGTTAAATGGAGTCACTGTGACTTCCAGTGAATTTACAGCTAGTTTCTTTAAAATTTAAAGAGCTGAAGAGGGAAAGCATGTTTATGGCTTCAGAAGCTGCAGTATTTCAGCTCTAACTGACCTAAACTGAAGTCGAGAACATGTCTCCATATGCAAAAGCAGATACACCTGCCAAGAGGTTTTCCACACTTGATCTATCTCTACTTTGAAGAGTTTCATTTCCAGGCATTTCTGCTGGTTCAATCACTTGACTTTCTTTTAAACTTCAGCAGCATCAATATTTTAATGTGGCACACAAAATTAAAAGATTACTGGAAATTAGCCCTTTGAAAGCTGGCAATTTCCAGTAGGAATACATATAGGTTTACTTGAAAACAAAGCTATTAAAAATTAAATGCTTTAAAATTAATTCTTATCCATCCCATTTAGAAACGGTTAAAATTTGTGATATGTTGATTTGGAAGAAATAGAAGAGAGATCAGGAAGTTAAAACACTTCTTTGTGACTGGAGGCAACTCCTTGAACTTGCCCACTTTTGTTTCCTCATTTCAAATTTGGGCCTTGTTTGTTCTTCAAGGGATTCCACAACACAACCAGTTTTTTGAAAGAGCAAGCATTCTATCAGTGACAACAATTATGTGCAGTGCTAAATGAGATATGCTAAAATCTCCGGTTATTTTAACTTTGATACAAAAAAATCCCCTTGTGCTTGATTTATGGTGAGTTTAGCTATGAGCACAGAGGAAAACAGTGCACCTATCTTGGACATGCAATACATTTTTCCACCTGCAGGTTTCTTGGCAGTTCGTTTTATCCAACTAGCCAATATCCTCCCACAGATGGCAATAATCAAGGCAATTCCCATATTCCCTTATTCTTAAAGCTTCCAAACTTCTTCTGTCCCTGTTCCTCTTGACCTGACTGATGCCTTTGTTGTTCTGTGCTCCAGCATCTCCTACCTTAGATCAGTAACCCTCTTGCCTTCTCAGTCTAGCTATTTGTTTGAAAGGACAGCACTGACAGTTATTCTACTTTTAGCTATTTCCTCCATCCCTTTTAAAAATATTATAGTTGCCCATTAACTCAACTTTTTTTTTCTCTCTTTCTAAAACTTCAACTCCCTTTTAAAAATCTGTCAGCAGCAGCTCTTTAATTGCTTCTGCACCTCTCAATTTAGAAAACAGTAGTAGAGTTTGATTCCAGCTCTCAAGTCTATCGATTTTTTCAAAATCAAAAGATACGGAAAAAAAACAGGAGAAAAAAAAAAAAAGAAGAGGAGCAATGTCTGCTTTTGTAATAGGATTTGTCTTCTCACATCTGACATCCCTCATCTTGGTCCTTTAGAAATGCCCTGGGCAAAGTGACATAGCAGTACATTTGATTTCCACTGCCCAAACACTCCCAAATACAACAAAAGACTAACAGCAATGAAAGATGCAGTATCCATAGTTTCTGTTTTCAGAATGCAGTAGTATTACCTGAAGAGACACGAGCAACTGACACAAACAAAGGAAGAGAGAGACATGCCAGTAGTGGGCACTGCAATTTCATCTGAACAACTGAACAATTTGCTTGTGTGCAACATGCAATTTCTTTATGCTTGATAGACAGCAAGACCAGCTTTGAGATATACCACAATGTGCAAAATTACAAATCTAATTACAATAAACCTCCACTTGAGTGGAGGGCACTTGAGTTTTATTATTTATAGATTGCACTGAGATTTGTTTTGGTTTTGTTTGTTTGTTTTTTTTTTATTTAGGCATCAGTAGCTAAATTTTAACCATCAAGCAACCTGATTGGCAGGCTTAACACTTCATCCTTTATATCTAAGACATCTGAGGAACTAATTAAAGATAATTTAGTCCTAATGAGGCAGAGAGAATGTATCAGTGTTAATTCAAATGGAAACTGATGCATGAAAGTCAAGACTTCTGTTTCTAAAGCATCCTAGACCTACCAGAGGATTATTACACAACAGAAGAGTAGCTGAAATCTAAGTTCATGTGATTAATGTAAACTGTGTACCGGAGTCTAACCAAGCACAAATCCTATTAAATTCCCAAATATTAGAATACAGATTTAGAAATACAGAAAGCCTGTAAACCACTGAAGGAAGACAGTTTTAAATCTATCAGGTTTATTTTTGCATCCTGGGTTGAAAAAGCCACTTACTTACTTCATTGTTTAATCATTCACTTAAATGTATCAAAAAAATACACTGGCTAAAATACAAAGAATTTGTCCAAGGTGACAGATTCAGAAGCACAAAATTAAAAGCATACTCTGATTAACTGAAAACATTTTTTATCCATGCTGTTTTGTTTTTACTTAAGTACTTACGTAGCTATCACAGTAACCAAGACAGATAATGTTCAGCACATCTACAAAATTAATATACACATGGACTCTGAACTTCCAGACACTGAAACAACACTTTAACTTCCAGCCTTCTCAAAAGCAGCACTGGCTGACTCAGAACATATTACTTCTCCACTCATTTCCCTCCTGAGCACATCCCTTTTTTTCACTCTGGCACAGATTTTGGTATATGGCTGTGCAGTGAACTGGGACTGGGCAATTGATTAACCTGTTGTCTTTCAACTAAATTTTTTCCTCATTCGGTTTATATGCAACCAGGTGCCAGCACAAAAAAGTAGCACAAGCAGTTGGATGTTGCAGCCTGTGACTCTAAGCAATGCTGCTGTTTTGTCCTAGAACTGGGGTGGGATGCCCTACATTGCAAAGCTTTATCAAAAGTACTTCCCAATGCAGCTGTAAGCTTGTGGGGGCAAAAGTTTTTTTCACCACAACAGCTAAAACAAAAGCAGTCTACTCAACTGACAAATTGTGCTGGTCAAATAACTCTTCTTCCAGCATAAAGCTATTTCACACAGGACTTTTTCAGAATAGCTGAACTGATCAGAGGATTTTCACACCCAAAACTCTACAGCTGCACCAGAAAAAAAGCTTTGTGGCATACAATTGCTAAAGAGATTTGCCCAAATTTCTTAGCTAAATCCCTCTGTGAATCGGGAATAACCTAGGCCAGGAACACATTTGGTATCATCCATGCACAAGCACTGCACAAAGCAACAGTATGGTACAGTATTTAATTTTCAAAATTAACCTAGTTGCTAACTTTAAGGGAAGCACCTGCATTCAGAACAGCCACATGGAGTCTGCAAGAGCTGCTGCAACACACAGGAGCAAGGTAACTACCCATACGATCTGTAGGGTATCATTGTCTCATGCCTGAAAAGTAACAGCCTGACAGCTTTATTATTTATATATTTTATTATTCCAATTCCCACTTTAGAAGAATTTTTAAAAAATAATTTAAAAAATGAATTGGATACACAAGATAAGCAACAGTATCAAATACTGCTATAGTCTTTTTTTAAATTATTATTATTATTCCTCAGCTTCTTCAATGTTGCAAATCTACGCAAGCAAAATTCTTTCAAAATTCACTTGATGTCGCAATGCAAAACTGAGTTTTCAGATCAAACGCAGATCCCAAACAGTATTTTACAAGTGCAGTTTCCCTGTTAATTTACTCAGTAGATCTATACTTTTGGCATAAAAATGAATTTACACCTCTCATTTGTAGTTATCCAGATGACAGCATTTTAGTTAAAAAAAAAAAAAAAAAGAAATAAATCTGTTTCTTACACCCTCCCCTTTGTTTCAGTTCTCAATCTACGTCCAAAGAGAGGATTACGTTCAGAAGTTTAAAATATTTTTAATACCTTAAAAACAGACAAACATATCTAGTATTTGTAAATTCAGCCAACTTACCACTGCTGCCACAGTCTGCACAGGACAACAGCTCTTCTGGTTTTTTTTCACGATTTGATTCTTTCGTTCCCAAACAAAAGCTACATATAGGGATGGGATCAGCTCGTGGCTAGATTAAAGAAAAACAACAACAACAAAAACACAGAATTAGCTTGATTAAGCAAAATTAAAAATAGAGGAAAAAAATAATTAAAAAAAGATTAGTTTTGTCTTGACAAAAACAGGCAAGCCTTTCTCAGTGGTCCTTTGTTTCTCATATACTTAAGCTTAGAAAAATCACTTTTACCTGACTTTTTGTTGTACCACATATTAATTATCAAGACATAAGTCCATTTTACTAACTTTGGAATAACAAAGATTATCTTAACAAATGTCATAGATGTTAAATTGGCCCTTAATAAGCAACCTTGTGTACTAATCCATGTAAACCTCCCCAAGCCTACTGTTAACAAAGATGAGGAAAAATTAGAATTTAGGACACTATTCTTAAGCACACAATTTCATCTGCAGAAGGCAATCACTTGTTTTTCAGATGTAATACTGCTCAAAGATTACAATGCAAAATGGCCTTTATTACAGATGACTATAGTTACTTTCCACAAGAAAACAAATAACTTTCAGAAAACCCCTTAAATATAAGACATACTTTATTACTTTTCCATCCAATACAACTCATGTCTCCCTCTGAAACTACCATTTTAGGGTAGAAACAACAGATCAACAGTTATGTATTCCAGTCTGATGAGTCCCATTAGCTATGATACACAATTGGAAAAAAAAACTAACATGCAGATCTTTCAATGTCTGAAAGCACTACACAGAACTTGTCAGAGAAAGGATTAAGATTTGATGCAAATTTACTTCCTGATCTTCCTCATCTGTACATAAAAATATCTGTAAATAGATCTGTAACAAATAAAATCATGTGCAACTATTTCTTCAAGTGGGATACTGAAATAATAAAGTACTCTCACAGATGGCTTCTAGCAGGTAGCATCACAACAACTCAAAAACTATCAGTTTCTTTTGCAAATTAATTATTTCCATATTTAGCTAAGCAATGATGTTAGTTTTATGTATCAAAGTAATTATACTTTTTTTCACCTTCCATTTTTATGTTTCCACTCTATGCCACAGTACTTGGAATGCTGTCACACTATCTTCACTTAACCTATGAATCTGTTTTCCATTACAGTTCTGGGAAGTGAGGAATGGAGTATTCTTGAGAAGGCATCAGTTGCGTGTAGATATGCCCTTATACTTCAACACAACTTAATACAGAAATACTGGAACTAGGTTTACAGTATTGAGCTTTAGGATCATCTTAAATCAAGTGGCAGATTCCAAAGAATACAGACACCAGCAAAGCAGACTTGTCCTACCCAGCCATGAGGAGCACATATATCCTTACCCTAGCCTACAAACACTTCCATATGAACATACCCTGAGGCATAGTATCTCTAAAAGCTTAGTCCCCAGGTCTGCTCACTGTTAATCTGTTCACAATCCCATTATTGTAATATTGACATGCTTGTATACCCCAAAAAATTCACATAAAAGATGACCAGAGCCAAAAACTTTTCTTAAGTATAGAGAAGCCTGTTCACTTCCACAAAAGGGAACTACTTGTAACTAAGACCTCCATTATGGATTCTATGGATAGCTGAAATATTGAATTGCTACTGGGACAAAAGTAATTGTTTAAGTTATAAAACTGGCAGATGTCCAATTTAGTCATGCTTCAAAAATTTTAAAAACAGACTACTGGCATTTTTTGTCAGTCTTGGCAGGATAGCATCAAATAATATCATTAATTCTATAGGTGGGAAAGAATATGCCAATTACCTGCAAAATTTTTCACTTGCAATTTAAAAACAATGCATATACAAATAAAAAAATTAGTAACTATTTGTGTCAGTAAAGAGATCAAGAGATCTCTCTCATCATTATACTTTTGAGCAGAATTGTATTTGGAGCAAAATTATGTTAACAAAAAAATAAGTAACACCAATGATCATCAGCAGAAAAACGGTCCAGAGCTATCCAAACACAACTGTTCACTTGCAGCATCTCCCTGACATTTCTTCACCACTGCTTAAAGCTTAATACAGATCATTTTAAAAGATGACTCTTTTCATGGAATCCAGTAAAAATCTCCTCTTGGCAACCATCCCTCTCTCCTTCCCTTGAATGTAAGTGTTTTAGCCATTTCAAAAACGCTCACTCTGATAAATAATTTACAAAACATCACATATCATTCATGTAATGAAACAAATCCAGGTCCATGATCTCATTAATCTTTCCAAGATTTTTTTCTTGCTCTAGGAAAAGGCATGGCCATTAGCCAACATCAATTTATTTCCCTATTTCACAGTCCCCTTTCCACCCTCCCCTTTTTTTTTTTTGCTTTTAGCTGAAGGTAAAATAAAGGCCAAAGGTTGTTGGCAGTTCAAGGATACAAAGACTGATGTTCCCATACCAAAAACTAGTAACAGAGAGCTTGCAAATCCTACTACTCCACACAGAAGTTTTCAAGAAATTTATAGGCTCCAGTATGTATTTTGAAGCCATTTACATTAATAGCTGTATTACTGAGTCTGATCTCTGAGCTACTGAAAGTTAAGAACACACATTCTTGTCAGCACAGTAAACAAAACATAGTTTTTAAACATGTTGCTTTAGCTGCACAGTCAAAGCAAAACAATATCCATACTGATAGTATTATTTCCAGCTCACAACTGTCTCAATTAGAGCAAACTGAACAGGTTTTGGTTTGGGTTGTTTTGGTGGTTTTGGTTTGGTTTGTTGACTGGGTCAGAATATAATCCAAATAGAAATGCATCTCCTACCTATATCTCTTAATCACTATTTTCTCTTCTAAAATGTACCCATAGAGTATCATTATCTTCTGAAAAACAATTATTGGTCACCAGGAAGGTTAATTCCATTTCATTTCTTACAGAAACTAGTACAGCCAGTTATTCAACACTGCAATGTTTCGTATCAGGTTAACCAGTATTATTTCTCTTGTTATTCAAGCTCAGTTTAAAAAGAATTTTTTTTAATCTAATATTTAAGAAGCACATTAATAATTGCGTTACAAAAACCTTAAGAATATGGTGTCAGCTCTGACACTGAAGATAGGCCTGAATAATGCTTACCCAGTAACATACTATTATTTCTTCAACAGAGCTAATCAGCTGAGAAGAATTTTTCATTCCTTTAATTTTGGAAACAAAAAACTTATTAAAACTTTCAAAACGGTTTAGTATTCTAGGTCACTAGAAATTGTACATAAACATTTAAAAGGCTACCCTGTTGATATTTCCAATTACAGCAGGGGGAAATTTGCAGAAAATTGTTACATTATGCCAACATGCAGTTGCATTCAGAAAATAAAATGTCACAAAAAACAGTCAGGTAATAGAAAAATAGAATATATACCATAGAGCAAAAACAGACCATCAACTCAGCACCTATGAACAGATTAGTTTATCTGATAATTAGACACAGAACAATACTTATTGAAGCATCATATATCCAACTGTCATCATCAATCAATCAATCCTTTAAAACATCATATATTCAACTACTGCAGTCCATCAATACTCTAAATAGCGTTAAAACCAAGTACCATATCCTGATATTTTTACTGCCATCAGTAATTCCAGCTCAGAAACCCTCATTATAATCATATACATTATATTACATCATATATTAACCCTCATATACAGACTGTGATCATCTGCCCAAGTTTACATTCTTAGTTTCCTGCCATAAATTGAAAAGGATTATGTTGTAAAACTACCGTATATAGATGTCTCAAATATATGCAAGTTTTAAACAGGTTTTATTACTTTATACTGATGAATTATTAAAGTTCAATAGGAGATACCTATTTAATTCTGCTACACATATAGTACAAATGTTAAACCAAGCGTTATTTGTAACATTCACAATAAGAAGTCTCAAATGCATCCCCACCTTCCCTTCAGGCAAAAACAGAGAGGCAAAATTACTCCTATAAAAAACCACTGACTGCAGCTGATCAGAAAACTATCATAAAAGCTGGTAGTCCAAAAGATGGTCAAGTCTGAAAGTGACTGCTTTTCATCATGAGGGCAATGCAAACCAATTAATGGTTTCACCTCTGTTTGTCTACATATCTTCAACCTGAGTGATGGGAAAAGGAAGATTTCCGAGCTATAACTCCACCCTGCAAAGCAGGAATGCTTGAACAGCAGAACATGGGGATCTGGGGGAGGGGAGGGTGGAGGGAAAAGGGAAGACTGCAAGTTGTTGGAGCAGGTGAGGTGGAGGACAGCATCACAGCTCATCCTCTTCCATGCATTTGATACAGGGTAGAAAGGAAGGAAAGAGCAACCACCCACATAGGAAAGAAAAAGAGAAAACGCATGAGTGACATCATTCATCATCAAGAATCTAAAATATCTTCCAACTTCATTATCTGGCAGAGCAGAAAAAACAGGGAATTTAAGAGCAAAATATTTGGGTTACTGCAATAATTAGAAAACAAACCAACCATGCACTACCCAAGGAATACTGTGAGGTTTTCAGGCCCAAGAAGGATGCTAGTCCCATATCCAGAATCGCAAGGACTCAATTACATCACTGAAGATGCCAGTGGAGCACTGGATGCTACAGCAACCTTACCTTAAAAAGTTAAGGTTCCTCCCCCACACCCCAAACTACATTTTAGAATAAGCATCCCCCCAAAAAGTAATTTCATATCTTTTATAGTTTAAAATCCATTTTAGGCAATAATTGTTTGGGATTATCCTAACACTTAAGAACAAATGTGCATACGCTAAATTTTTATTTTAGATTCATCATTTCAGTCACTGCAGAAAACAACATGGAAAACTACACTTGGTAACCCTGTGCTACAGACAAAAACTAGAAAGTAACAAAAATAACTGGCTTGGGAGACTCAAGGAAGTGTTCTGCAGTTTTGTTTGGTTTTGTTTGTTTTCTTAAAGAAACACAAGATTGAACTATTTAGCATAGTTTACAAGTTCTGAAACATCAAGGACCCACTATTCTTACTACTTTCTCAGGCTTCAAAGCCTGAGATGGGTCCATACAAAAATCACATTAATTTAGAAATAATAATATAGTGTTAGCATTTAGTTAAACTTGTGCATTTTCCATATTAAAGCAAATACTATACACAACCAGTAAATAATTTTACTTACTTATTTTAATGAACCACAGCTATCTATTCCGAGAAACTGACAGGCTTGGTCACTGCATAAAATGAATCCTTGCTAAAAATTCAGCTGGACTTCTGTTACCTTATGCCAGAACTTTTCTCAAAACTCTGGCCCGAAATAACATTTTTGCTACTCTAGTTTCTGTGCTTGTGGAATTCACATGCTCATCTGACTTTATTTATAATTCCCATGAAATTCTTAAAGCATTTAGCATGTTCCAACATCTCATCCCAAAAAAAGTCACATTAAGTCCTGAAGAGTCATATTTTTGAGTATGGAACGTTACCCACAACTATAAACCCCATTGAAAGCATGGAGATTACTATTTGCATTGCTATAGCACTCTGAGGCTTTAAACAGATTGTCTGAAAACTGTTATGCATTAGCTGTGTACATACAATTATGGTTTTAAGTGCTAGTCTCATTAAATGTTATACACACATTAACATAAAAAGTTTCACACACACTACCCAGCATTTTAAGCTTGAATAGTAAACAACAAACTCAACTGTTCGCATTTGCAACTCTCCATGCATTTTCAGAAAAACCTCGACACCATCTGACAGCCTGCTGGGAAGAGACATCCTTTTGTGTGATACACAAATAACATCTCTGTTATCCTACAAACAGAAACTTCATGCAAGTAACTTCAGGGTTAAAAGTATAGAGGCAAATTTTGTTGAAAATTTAAACTGCCACACCTTCGCTAGGGATCCACTGTTTTGGTCCCAATCTTTGCCCTACTTCTATTACTTACCTATTTACAGCCTTAGTAGGAAGGACAGAAGCAGCAAGCTTGCTTTCTCAGAATACCTGCATTTTCACAAAGCACCTTCATGGGCTATCTGCTTTTTTTTTACCATCACATTGTAGTTTGAAATAAAGAAATCTTTCAACAAGAAATACCTCCAGTAGCATCTCTAAATACTGTTTTTTAAAAATTAATATTGTAAAACAAATTTAATGAGCCTAAGGTACTGAATTCTAGTCTCAGGTACTGAATTCTAGTCTCAGGTACTGAATTCTAGTCTCAGGTACTGAATTCTAGTCTCAGGTACTGAAGCAGTTGCTCTTGGTCCCAGGCAAGGCAAGGTATTATGAGTACTTACAGCTGCAATCCTCTTACTGCATCCATTCTGTGGGTAAAAAAAATCTTGAGTTTACTTTCCACATCTGACAAAACCCCGTAATTTTTCAGGAACTAGTTATTTTAACTTAAAGTTATACTTTGATTTTTTAGAACTTCTTATTGACTATTGTGCAGTAGAACCCATGTTAGCTCTACCGTTCCACACAGATATCACATAGTAAAATGTACACGTTGACTCAAATGGTGGTAAAAATATGCTGATAGGCTATTACTGCAGAAGTGTGAAAACACTAGACCTGCTACAAACCTTAATGTAGCACCATGCATTCAGAGAGCACAAAACAAAAGCCAGCACAAGGGCAGTTCCAAGAGAAGAGGACAGTCCAGGGTATCAAATTTTTTAATTACAACCTTAGGTTAATAAATTACATAAACAGCGTGTGTTGAGAACTATAGTATAAAGCCTCTCCTCCTCCCCCAAGAGTATTTTCACTACTAGAATACAGGTTCACATTCTCTTTTGCCCTATAGAACTCCAGTCTCCTTTCTACACAGTAGCTCCCTCTGCATACATCTTCCTCCTGTACTTCCAGTGTATGTCAATATGGATATTGTGATACACAAGTAACTGTCAGAGGTATGTAAATTATCAAAAACTGAGAAGTTTAAGACCCTTCATGTCCTCCTGGATTCAGACACCCCAAAGGCATCCAGCTGCAACAGTGATACTAGATTTCAGAATTTGAAACAAATTCTTGCAGGTCCCTGACCTTCCCCCTTTGTGTGCACACGCAGAGCAACCAAGGGATGACTGGTGAAGAATGTGAGGGCACACATGTAAAGGCTGTTGCTCATATAATACTCTTGTATCGTTATCTTGATAACTGAAAATCTCACTTCCATCCTGTTCTCCTGATGAGATGGGAAACTCCTAAAAGAGAGGTGGGGGAGGACTCTCCCACCTCAGTCCTTAATAAAACTGTAGTTCCTTACACAGGCTTCAGAACTCTATTCACCTGAGCACACAAGCTCCCTGGCAAACCTGAGCTGAAATGATGTGTGCAGAGGATACAGTAAGTTAGCTTTTTCATTGTTCTTCAGCTAACAATTCCATGTTATATACTTAAAAATATATTTAAGCCGAATACTGTAAAAACAAGCAACTTGCCTCTTCCTTCCCACCCTGAAAATTATGACCAAACCTACAATGCCAACTTGTACGTTTAGAAATTTCTCTCCCAGAGTATTTTAACTAGCTCCTACAGGAAAATACAGTAACTGCCTCCCTGGACACAATGCATCCCACTTGAAGACAGCTTCCCCCATCAGTTTGTGTGTCTCAGGATTAATTTCATCAGTCAACAAGCGTCACTACAGCTAAAGGAACTGAACAACAAGAAGTTAACATGCACCTCCATGAATAAGCACTGGAATGCAGAATCACAGAACTACCAAGGCTGGAAAAGACCTTTAAGATCATCAACTCCAGCCTATGACCAACACCACCACACCATCTAGACTATGGCACTAAGTGCCACATCCAGCCCTTCCTTGAACACATCCAGGGACGGTGCCTCCACCACTTCCCTGGGAAGTCTATTCCAATGTCTAACCACCCTCTCCGTGAGGAAGTACTTCCTAATATCCAACCTAAACCTCCCTTGGAGCAGCTTCAGGCTGTGCCCTCTTGTCCTGTCACTGGTTGCCTGGAAAAAGAGCCCAGCCCCCACCAGACTACAACCTCCCTTCGGTAGTTGAAGAGAGTGATAAGGTCCCCCCTGAGTCTTCTCTTCTCCAGGCTAAACAACCCCAGCATCCTCAACCTCTCCCTATAAGACTTTCCCTCTAGTCCTTTCACCAGCCTTGTTGCTCTCCTCTGGACCCAATCCAGCTGCTCAACGTCCTTCTTGAAGTGAGGGGCCCAGAACTGCACACAGTACTCAAGGTGAGGCCTCACCAGTGCTGAGTACAGGGGGAGAATCACATCCCTACTCCTGCTGGCCACACTATTCCTGATACAAGCCAGGATGCCATTGGCCTTCTGGGCCACCTGGGCACACTGCTGGTTCATGTTCAAAAAAGCATACATAAAATAGCATACTACACTTGACAGTTTCTATTTTTAAGTTACTGAAAGAAGCATTCCTGCTCCCTCTTCCAAACTGGGAAACAATACAACCTAGAAGAAGAGAGCTCACAACAATTACTGCTTAGAAAACAGAATGCAACTCTTTAGGCTTTGAAAGTCTCTTTTCCTTGCAATATGGAAGAGACAATAAAAGTAAAACTTTATTTCAAATCACACTTTTGTTGTTTCATACAAGAGCACAAAAAACAAAACTAAAACTAATTTCAATTTATTGAAGTTGCTTCAGGTATATTCAAGAAACAAACTAAGATTAGTGCTCTGCATAGTGAATAATACTCAACCATGCAGGGAAGAAGAAACCCTGATTAACAGCCACAAAACCCCCATAGAAACACACATACATGGCATGGAATCCATTGCTTTTTGTCACAGGTACATACAGTTGCTTGAATGGGACTGCATTTCCTAACTCCAAATTCTACCTATGACTGCAATGCAACTAGGATGAGGCAGGTGACACTTTTAATCACAAGCAGGCAGCAGTGGTGCAATTTACAGACCACAGTCCCATAGGCATGTCAATTTTTATATTCTTTTGGAAGAAGTATTACTTTGATGCAGATTAAACTCCACTATGAAAAGCACATACTTAATTACCATAATAAGTTTACTCATATGTTTGTATATATGTATATTTTTATTCATTACATACTAACAAAGTCATCCAACATAAATGTGTATAATACATTTATAGCGTGGCACATTATAATTATTAGTTGTCTTGATGCTAATTGCTCAGAGAAAGTGTTTAATTGCATATTAAATTGATCATATGCATGTTTTATTTAGTTTACTCTTTGGAGCAAGTTTACTGTCAGCACTATCTAGATGCGAGTAGCACTATACTATAAACAGCCATTAAAAATCTGCCAGATCCATAAAGTACATACAGATAAAGTACATATTTTATATGAAACCTAGCAGAATAGCAGTTTTTCACTTGATCAAGAGCTGAAATCCATGGCAGAGGGATAATTAACGGGAATAGGAAAAGTATCCCTATACCTCAAGGTATTATCTGAGGCTGGCATCTCAAACAAATGAAACAGACTGTTCTCTTAGTTCCTGCTTCTTTATATATACACAGGCAATGTTCAATACTGGCATATTGTGAAGAAATTACCCTCCCCAATCGAAGTGTAATTTTATAACTATAAACCCAGATAACTATTTCATTTTTAAAATGCAGTAAAATTATCTCCATTAGTAATAATAAACCACTGTTAACTAGCCATGCCATATAAACCAGAGCTCAAACAGCTCAGAACAAAATCAGTAAATATTTCACAGAAGACCAGCTTTTCTTAGAAAGGTTCTCAAGTAGGTCTATTGGATAAAGTTAAAGTCTCTTGAAGGAAATTACCTTGAGATGTGCCTTCAGCTATTACATTTAAGATGGATTAAAAAAAATACAGGAATTTGTATTGTACGGCTTCTGGAAAAAGAAAACCAACAAACTATAGTCAGGCTCTAAAACCCTGGGTTTGAGCTATTCTGTGGTATCAAACAAAACCCATAGAGTGCAAGAGGCCATTTTCTGTCCTACCAATAATAAGAAATTGCCATACTACTTAGGGATCTGTACAAGTTCTAGAATCAGAATTCATACAACAGAAAAAAAGAACACAAGCATCAGAGCAGTTCATGCAGCCAACAGCTTGCTTACTGTAATTTTGTACAGGATTTTAAAACAGTGCTTTCAAGGTGGTTATGTTCTGCCTCAAAAGAAGCAAAAGCAAGTATTTGTGAAATATCAATTAAATCATGCAAATCAGAATTTTTAAAACTACTTATCTAAAATGCAGAACAGTTCAATAGCAGCCTACAAAAAATTCTATTTAACCCAACCCACAGAGGAGGTGCTCTCTCTCTCTCTCTCTCTCCCCTTTTGATGCTTACACTATAACCTAAAAGCCTTCATTACTAACAAGAAGTCTTGATAACCAAGTCAACATCTGAAAGATCCAGCATCTACACCTTGGAATTTTTGGAACACAACTTAACTGCACTGGATGTTCTTGAAAACAAAAATACAAAAATAAGCAAACAACCTAAATGAAAACTTGCAGTATCAGACTATTTAGCAAGTCTCTTGAGATTTAAAATTCTGGCTGAGATAATGACTCCACAGCCATCCAAGAACTGTGCCACTGATGTCAATGCAAGTTCGAATACATCATCCCCCCAATTTTTAGCTTCTTGCAGAATTTTGTTTGAATATGCCTTTTAAAGGGTGCTTAGCTTTAAGAAAACAACTACAAATTTTACTGTTTGGGAAATAAGACATACATACAGCCCAAACTAGTTTCCTTTAACGTTTATTTGAACCAAATGCAAGGTTCCCATTAACTGACCAATAAAAAGACACATTTTATGTTCCAAATGTAATCAGGTAATGTATATAGTAGTTAATAGAAAGCACCCCACAGTTACTTGATCTGACCAGAATGCCTTCTACCACTGCCAAATAAATAAAAAGTATGATCTAGTTATTCCACACGCATCAAAATAGTTTCATGATAGGCTAATTAATCATGAACATAACTTTTCAGACATTACATAATTTCGCACAGACTTTCTTGTAGCTCCTGCCAAAGAAAACAACAGTTTGTATGAGAAATAAATCTACACTTGAAGAGAGATGACAGTGACAAAACATGACGAGAGGAAGAAAAAGAAGGGGGAGAGGAAGGGGAAAGTATTAATATTGCACAAAAACCTCTGTGTAATTTTGTTACTCAAAACATAGCAAAGCTTAAAGTTTAAAAGCCAGAACACATATATCAAATGAACCCAAAAACTGAAGAAAACTTTTCACTCTAGTCTTCCTTAATTTTTTTTAAAGTGACAGACTATTTCTTTAAATGATGTTTGATAGAACTTCAGAAAAACAAACCTGAACCACACAACTTTGTCTGTAACACTTATCTGAGATTAGGAATTTATTTATAATTTCTCATTTGGGATAGATCTAGTAGATACCTAATTACCTAAGTAACAACACTTGTGACTTAGTCCCATGCAAACATGGAACCCTGTTCTATGATACACAAAAACCCCACAATGTAAATCTAAGAAACAGTTATGTATTAATAGATACAATTTATACAGTGACCAGTTTGCTTTCTTCCATTAAAAAGGGTAGAGGGAGGCAGTGGAAAAAAGCATGTTTCCAGTAATTTAGGAGATCTGTAACAGTGTTATATTTCTACTACTCTTATATTCAGTATCTTTGATTATTCAGAGAACAGCACCATTCTTTGGTGCTGGCTGGGAGACTTGAAGGCTGCACACATCTGCCAGGTTCTAAATGCTGTAGAAGCATTTCCACAATTTGTTCACCAAGTGACTTGAGAGCAGGCAGAAATGTTACTGGCCACTCAGTAGAGATTTCAGCTAATTTAGACCGAGTTCATTTAGCAAGACCATGAAGTGTACACTAAGGAACAAATTAATGCATTCTGAAGAGGATTTTCCTAAACTGACGAGTTGTTTATGATGCTAGCTTGTACAGTCTATTCCCTTTTAGCACTTTTGAAGTTCCTTTATACCTGAGAAAACAAATTTGCATTTTTAAGATATCTGTAAGGTAATAGTTATTACTGCTGCTGTTTGGCAAAATTAATGAGCTTATAGTAACAGACGTTTCTTAAAAATTTCTCTGCTACATACTCAACTTTTACAGACAGCAACCTCTTTCCTTCTGCTAGGAAAATTAATGGATTGCAGTTCTGCTGCTATTGACTACTAAACACAACTCTCCTCTATTCCCTCTTGTTCATCAATGAACCAATAAAAATACAGTTAAAAACACAATGACTACAGTCTCTCTAGCTTTCACTTTTGTAATGGGAGTTAACAGTCCCTCTTCTCCCGGTGACAGCAGAGTAAAGAAAACTTAACTCTCCACACACCAGCAAAACTCACCTCACTCTGAAAGAGCCAGGAATTTCTACTGACAGAAAAAAAACAGCTCTCAAAAGGTCTCTCTTCAAATCCCTTATCAGTGACAGCCCACACAACCTGCAGATTTATATACCTTTTAATTATATCATTGAAATTTAATGAGTCTGTATTCATATGAGCACAATTTTAAGTCTGACAG
Source organism: Hemiprocne comata (assembly GCA_020745705.1). NCBI lineage: Eukaryota > Metazoa > Chordata > Aves > Apodiformes > Apodidae > Hemiprocne > Hemiprocne comata. The sequence continues at coordinate 16,092,461 of CM036592.1, forward strand.
TTATCCACTGAAGTGAAGTTTATTGTTCAAAGTGTGCTGTGTTTCCTAACATATTCTCTCTCCCAGAAGCTCAGGGGAAAGAAGTTGCACAGAACATCCCCAAAACATCAACATTAATGATGAGATCTTTTATGGATTCACAATATGAAATGTTGTCTTATGGATTATAGGGAAGGAAGAATGGGAAAGCATACCTAGTCATATCCAAATATTCCATTTCAAACACAAAAATATTTAAGGTCTGGAAAAAAAGCCACTCTCACGCCACAGATAAAAAAACCACCATCTACTTCACAACTACAGATAATACCCACAGGCACAGGAGGATGCAGAGAAGTTAAGACACATGGCAAGTTTTTTACCTGTTTTGCGTCTTGTCATCTTCTCCATTACAACTGCAGAAGAATTGCAAGAGTCTTTTTCCATGTTTTAAGACTCCCATTTCCTGGGAGAAAATGCTGTTCTGCTCATTATCATTGCTAAACACACAGTATACTCACTACTCCAACACTGCTTTCTAGGAAAAAATCAAGACCTCCACTAAGAAACCTGCCTTCTTCATCAGAATTGGCAGAATCTGCTGCCACAGCATCTTCCACCTGCATTGCCTGGAGGAGAAAGGTGGAGTACAGGTAGAACAGAATACTGAAGCCATCAGTTTAGGCAAAAAGTATTCTCCATACTAATCTATACAGCCCCCTCAGTGATCCTAAGATCACTGTCTTCTCCCCAGAATATCACTTGTTGAATAATCCCCATCAGGAAGTACAGAGAACTTTGATGGCATGTCCACAAAAGGAGACAAATTCACAGTAAAAAATAAATTGGTGTCAAGTCAGACAACAGTGAAACATGACAAACCAATATCAGAGTTCTTAACACTGTCAAGGATGGAGGTTCAACAGTCTCTCTCGGCAGCCTCCTAACTTTTCCAGGAAGTAATTCTTCTATCACAAGCACATTGCCTAAAAGCTTGAAATCTCTGAATTAAAACAGAAATAACAATCATATACAACCTACCAGCAAGCAAGCCACAACAGTACCACCTGACAAGAGTTGCACAGTATCTTAGGGCCATAGTTGCAACTTTTGTTTATACAGAGGCATAAAATGATCCCCCATTCCACCACTTCACTGTATTTCCCCTACAATAGCCAACAATGTACCAGAGCATTTTTACAGCTTTCTCAAAGTCCGATTTAATTGAAAGCATCTGAATTAAGCTAGAAACAGCGGCTAGTTCAACGAGGAGATTCAGCTTCTGGTTTGGACCTGTGATTTTACTTTTTTCACACTGTCTTTGGATAGCCTATAATAATATCAGTCCAGCACCTAGGAGCTCTGACTCTATCCCTTTAACTGGATCCAGATATGTAGTTGGGCTATAGTTCTGCACACACAGAGGGTCAATGTGTCATAGGGTCAGTGGAGACACATCCTCTACATACTGCATCAGTCAAAAAGGTAAGGAGAGATGCCTACAGCACCATTTTAGCCAAAAGATGTCAGCTTTGAGAAAGTAACATAAGAAACTGATGTTAACTTGTTCTCAGCAGTGGTTATACCAAGAACTTTTCTGCTTTAAGATTGTTAGTCTACAGACACAGAGGGAATCTACTCCACAGCCCAAACCCCCAAGTACACAGGAGACAAGTGAGGAGACTCTGCAGGAACTGTCAAAGAGTTTTTACAATATGAAGCAGTTTAGAAATTATTTTCACTCTTCATTCAATGCTCTCATTTAGCAGTTAGTGCACTTGCATTCATCTGTACTTACACTGCTCAGAGATCAAAGCAAGCATAACTTCTCTGAAGAAACTTCACTATTTGCCCTAGACATCAGTTTAGTATTTTAAAGCAACTTTAAACCAATTATATTCTTAAGAAAACACACCCACAAACCAATCAGGTATTAATAGTTTTAGACTATCCCACCTTGTCCCACAGCAAAAAAAAAAAAAGTAACATCTTTTTTAAACTGACCCTTCTACTCATACAGATAAAGCAGGAAGAATTAAGGGAGACACCTTCATTTTATTTCAATTTGAAAAATGACCATCTGACAATCAAAGTCTTCTATTTATGTTTAAGAATAGGTGCCTATTAGGTAAGCATAAAAATCGCGTGGACTGTGTAGTCCATAAAGAAAAATCAATAAAAACATTTGGTCATGTGATTGGGTGGTAGGAGTACATCACAAAACACAAATTTCATTTTTGACCATGGCAGGGGGAAAGGAATGCCTCAGTGTCCCCAAAATAGGTTCCTGGACCCAAAAATCATCCAGCATTCGTTACCTACAGGACACACCATCTCAGCATACACCATTTATGTGGGAAAAAATACTCAGCTTATGCTACTGCAGCAAGTGAAGTAACGAATTCAAGAGCCTTTCTGTGTAGCAATAAACACCTACAATAGTCTTAAGCTCATTAGACATGTTTTTGAAAATACACTTGTCATTTAAACTCTTTAAGAGCACGCAGCTCTAATAGACCTCCCCTTTGTGTCAAAGGACCTTCTCAAAATTCAGATTATAAAAAAGGTTTTGTCTATACATTTACAGTATGAAGTACATCAGTATCTCCTTCTAAATACCTAGACATTTCCTAAGAAGGCAAATCATAAAAAGGAATTTAAAGGAAAGAACAGTAGTCTTGTGTACTGCTTTGACTCCTCAACAGTTTTTAAGCCTACATCATTCCCAATAGTTCATCACTCATAGCTCTGCAAAAGGAACAACAGGCCAGTGCCGCAAACGATTACCACTGCTGTCTAAGCACAAATAATCCAGTCACAAATCAAAAGTTACAATACTTAATGATGCTAGAAACAGCTGAACAAGTTGTGTGGATATGCAGGCTTAACTTGCAACAAATCAATCTAATGTAATGTTACTTAATTCCCAGATTACATACAATAAATTGTGTTGAGCAGGAAAATATAAAATATGAGCAACAGAACTGGTTTATATCCAAATTAGCAGTGAGGTGAGGGGGGAAGGGGAAAAACACATACACTGGTGCATACACTTAAATTCCGCATGGAAGACAAATAAGGAGACAACTAATGCAACCAGGTTCAGTTGCAGTATCATGACAATTTTGATACTGAACACAACTACAGCCAAGCACTTAAACTGATTTGCCAATTCTACCTTCTCAATTAAGTACACAATCATCTGATCACAAGAAGTATATAAAGCAACACTGAAAGGTAAATAAGACAAGATCAGCAAACAGTCATGCTTCAATATTAAATGAGAGGCTAATAGGCAGAGGAGGGGGATGAAGTTTCCCCATCATCATTAACCTTCCTGGAAAACTGTTAAGATCTGACAGTTAAGACAAAAGAGCAGTAACGAAGTATACTAAGACAAAACAGTGAGAGAATGCATTGTATAACAGGAATAATAATAAAATCACGTTCACCTCTTTAAAGCTTAGTACCATTACTTTCCACATGAAGCTACTAAAGCATATTGCAAAAAGGATTAAGCTTAACACAAACACAACTCTCTCAAAACGACAGAATGACAAGATGTGTATCTTTGATGTGTTTTGTAGTAATAGTTTAAAGTGAAGAAACCCTTAAAATAACTCATTATTCTCTCACTCAAGTGAAAAACAAACAAACAAACCCCCAAAAATCAGAAGTGACAGTATGAGCCATGTTCAATGCTTAGACTTACTAAGATCATCCCCATTTGGAAAAGGTCTTACCCATAGTTAATACAATACCTTCCTGGAAAAGGTATACATATTTAAAGAAGTACAATGGGTGTTACCACTAACTAGCTACCATTGCCATTTGTTTCTTTATTACTTATTAAACCTGAAAGGCATATTGGTCAGGAAGCAATGCAAGATCAATAGTGAAAGTATGTTTTTAACATACAATTGCATTATTAGGAGGGAATATTTTTCTAAACAGATAAATAATCTTTGTATGACACAAAGAAACCGATAATGTCAAATGTGAACATGTGGGACAGATTAATATGTAGCCTGACTGGACAGAAGCACTGCAGTAAAACCTATGACCTTCCATACTTAAAATCAAGTGTCTAAAAATCAAGTGCAAGAGCAACTGCAAAGCAGCTTTTTATAAAAAAATGCTACAAGTACCCCAATAAATGCACAGTGTATTAGAAAATACTAATTTCAATCAGATCTTTTCTGGGCCTATTACTACCCCCAACTTTACTTCACTGTCAAAACCAAGTTCCTTCTTTTTATAAATGAAATATTTTAAAGGTTTAAATTAAAGCACTGAAACTATAATCTTATTAGGAAATGTAATAGATAGCAGAGCATTTTCTTTGGTCTAGTCATCCCTACTAGTAGCTATGTTCAGTAGGGTAAAAGGAGCAATGATACGCAGATACAGAACACAATAATCTTCTGGAACAAAACCAAGCGAGTCCTCATGCCTGTACTACTAAATTCTGGCAAGCAATGAAGTTGATGCATTAAGTTCCTGGCATGGTCCAGATGATTAAATTCAAATCCCCTTCTCCAGCTGCCAATAGAAACAGGTATGACAAACATCTGTTTACTACCCTGCTCTATCAGAAGTTTTCGTGCTGCAGTTTGTGGTCCTCTTCCTCCCTCCCTCACCTTTTTATCTGTAAGTGAATCCTGGTATGTTTTGGTTTCCACCAACTCTTAACATACTAACATCTGGACTGACTCCAGTTTCTTCCCAGTTTTGCTGGATTTATCAGAAAATATTAACTGCTTTCTGACAACACATGCAGAAGCACATATTAAAAAGTCATCTGCTTTCCAAATAAGCCATTGAAATAAAATGTAGACCATAATCAAACCACTTAACTGCTCAGATAAAAAACCTCTTCTTCAATTTTTACCTTGTGCATTGAGCATTGTGACAGCTTCTCTTCAGTTTTACTGTAACAGCTATCAGATCTCTTGCACAAAGAACCATTTGAATTTTTTCTAAAAAAAAACAGATACAAGTTGGGACAAAGGATTCTCCACCAGTTGTGTACATTTATGTATAACTAATATGACCTGCTCAAAGAAGTGCTGAAAATCCAAGACTGCAACATTCTTGGAAAGAAATCAGACTTCTTATACCTTGAAGCAACCCCCGCCCCCAAATCAACAACAAAAATATCCCATCACTAGCTGACTGATTTGTTTGAAGAATAAATTGTGTGACGTGGGTTTGTTGTTTTATTTTCAGTCAGTTGATTTTTCTTTTTTTAAAACAGCAGATTATAAACCAGTTTTCTTCCAAATTACCTTACTCTCTCTAAAGCTCCTGCACAAAGACAATTCAAGCACTTCAGAGACTAATCTTTTAGTGGGATGGGAAAAGCAAAAGTAGACAGGGAAGGAGAATAGATTTCAGCATTTCTGGTAGTCCAACCTTCAGTCTGTTCTTCCAGTGTAATTTCTTAGTGTAAATTACAGTTGATGCATTTATTTGGAGAAGGCTCTGCAGACCACAGTGAACAAAGAAATTAAAATCTCCACATATGATCTTTCCATGCTCTTTACAGAAGTGCATGCAACTGTAGCTTTATGGAGGCAGAAGATAAGTACACAGTGCAACAAAAAGAAAGGAGTCAAAAGCATAGCACTGCAAGCAAAACCTTTTGAGATGCTGTCATCCTTCATAAAGCTAAATCACATTGGATTCCAGATTGAACAAGCACCAGTAACACTCAGGTAGCCAGGAACGTACAGGTTAAGCCATTCATCACTACTGCTGCCAAAACACAGGGTAAGGAGTAAAATTGTGGCATTTAGTCCTCTCCTCAACTGATACTCATCAAAAGCAGACTGAGGAAGAAGGTCCTCCCAATCCATATTCACAGTGCCTGTCCCATGCCTTAATTAAGCTGTGTAGGAAGAAGCATTCACCCCAAAGAAAAGGAGTGCAGAAGTCAAAGCAGACTCAAAACCCAGAAAAAATTAACACCAGCAATGCCATCTCATTCATCCATTTTAGCTTGAAACTATCAGGGAATCAGGAGTTCAAGTGTTGGAAGAGTCAGCTCCACGTTAATATTGCACCTTCCAATATCCCGAGATTCTTCATTTCAGACAAAAAAAAAAAAGTACCATGATTCAGATAGCTTTAGATACAACAGAGGGATTAGATGGGGATAGGGAGATGGGACACGAATTAACTGACACTGGCTGCCAAATGTATACACTTTTTCAGAGCATCTCAGTGCCAAATAACCACGAATCAGACAAAGCACTAAAAGAGTAACACCCCACCCTTCATCACCAGTGAAGATAATCAGCATTACTTAGTGTCCCAGATTAGAGACACAGAGAAGAACTATTTTGGGAATTAGGAAGAAAAGACGTATGTCCTTTTACCACTATTTACATCTGTTGTACAGACAGATCTGTTTCATATTTATTAATTGCATTTAGTGCAGATCTATTAATAAAGCATCTATTTTAAAAGTATAATTAGTGTACTATTAGCTACACAAAAACACAGTATTGGATTCTCCCCATGCAACCTCCCCCCAGCAATACTTCACTTGATACTCATTCATCTCCAGGATTATCATATAACTACCAGTTTAAAGCTGGATCAATGTTTTTTCACTTCACTGAGCAACCCAATCAATAGCAACAAGGACATTCTGCTGTCAAAAGCAAACTGCTGCTCATGCTGCTAGTCCCCCCTGGGCTTGGTGTTACAGAACCATGTTAGCTAGATCCTACCATGCAGCACTCAATGTGACACTGATCACTCCGTAGGCACAGTGCAGAGTATTGATACAAAGCATACAGCTAAATCAACAGGGCTAATTGCTTGCACCTTCAGAAAATAAAGCTGTAGTCAAGACAAGTTGTAAAAATTATTTGCACCTCCTCCTAAGTAAACTAACCTACTCCAATTCCAGCTTTAATTACATATGCATATATTTTTCTTTCTGGAAGGCAAAGCAAATGGAGAAGCTTACAACAAAAAACTTCACTAATCAGTACTGTGTGAGTTTCCAAAGTTTTCATCCATACCACTGGAAGGCATACCACTCTTTTTACAATTATCCAACTTCTGGAGAGCTATGCACACCAAAAAAATATCACTGTGTACTTTTCAGACAAGAATCATGTTTTGTACCTACATTACGTAAGTTTTAAGAGGAGGGGAGTAGTTGTTTATTTAAGAAATTGCAGAGTTGATCTTTTAAGAATATATGCCAAACAGCGCCACCAAAACAAACTCCACTCACTGCACTGCCTATTTTGTACTCAGTTTCCTGCAGCCAAAAAGAGCAGCAGCTTACATTTGACTCTCAGATCATCTTAGTAAATAAAGTTAAGCAATTCCTAGTTTTTTTATATCTTCCATTAAGGAACACAAATGAAAAAATGTTTATTGAAACTAATTTTGTGTAAAGGGAACAGGATGGGAGAAGAGATGACAGAAAGGGCAGAGACATGACACAAAATAAATTTTAAAGTATTTTTCCTTACTCTGGCTAGCTATCCTAGCTGGCTAATTACACAACCTATGTTAAGGGACAGAATATACAGATCCTTTGTTTAAACAAGATGATGAAATCTGCATTTGTTGTTATAAAAGAAGAAAAACACTCAAAGACTACCCTTTTTATTTTAGTCTATGAAATATCCCTTAAACCCACGAGATTTTTAAAGTATTTAGTTTCATAATAACCAAGTTAACTTAACCTAGAGTCTTGGACTTTTATGAATAGTTTCCCAGAATAACCTATCTTCTTATGCTTGGCTTCTCACTGGATTATCTATCTTGTATTTCCTTCATTACCTCCTCATCTCCAAATTCTCAAACTGTATCACTCATGCTCACACTCTCATGCACAACACTCCTTTCTCCTCCTTCTCACTATTTACTCTGGATCTCCAGGTCTCCAGCTTACCAAGAGAGAACACATGCCACATCTAACCCACTATCCATATATGAATTGTTTAGCTGACTACCACCTCTACCATTATCTGAAATATCACCTAAGATGTAAATAGAGCTGTCCCTCCTTCTCCTTCAGCAATAATACTCCAAAAGGCATCTCCTTGCCACTCTCAATTTCCATAAAACTTGTCATTTTTTGTTGAGTATAAGCAAACTGTTTGAAACTGGCCATTAAGTTAAACTTTGCTGAGGTAAGATGGGTGAAGTACTGACACTACAGTTGCAAAGAACAGCAACTTTTTTTTCTAAATGTAGAAATAAAGTAAATCAGCAAGCAGGTAACCTTGCAAACATATGATTTTTCCTCACATGTAAATTTTAGCTCAAATACTTTTTTTTTCTCTTGTATATTGGGCCAGCCTCACCTTAAGCATGTCTACTGATTCGAGACGTATGTATCTGAGATGGATATATTTCAGAAGACACTAGCACTATTGAAAGATGCATAGAAACTAGAGACTTCCCCGCCTTAAATAAGCACATGGTAAAGGAAGTACATAGTAAACATTCTTGCTAATAGCAGCATTGGGATGTGGCCTGGGAACTTCTTGGAGGTTCACAGGAACCCAATCTGCCCACTTACTTAACTTGCAAGGAAACATTTAAAACCTTATACAGTGTTGCATCTTCATGGACTATGAACCTATTTTGAGAGAATAGAGCCTACTTTCCCCCTTCTATTATAATAAACAAGTAACTAGTAACAAGTAGTCTGAAAACTCATAGGACATTGATTCAAAAAGATAAATTAGAACTTGAGACTAGTCTCTTCTGTTGGTTTGGGACTGGGCAAAGCAGGGTGGTGGTTCAATCACATCCAAATCAACCAAGCCTAAGTTCAAACCTTTCTCCTTCCATAAGCAAAATTAATTGCTACAGACTATATCAGCAAAAAAAAAAAAAAAAAAGTCATATCCTACCTCTAATCTTTGGGTCTAGAAAGCAGTCACACCTGCCCCCATGAGTCAAGCAGCAATTAACAGGCAGACACCTGCAAGGTCCTACCAAGAAAACAAGACAACAGAAAAAACCTGCCAGTATGCTATGGTATCACACTTTAACAGCCCTGGGAAAAGGACTATTGGCACATCAAACAAGAACAGCCCATGAAGTTTCCTCAAATGTGTTTATCAGACAGCATCTGACACATTCTAAAAAAATCAAAACAGGGATGACTGCATTAAAGGGCAATACCTTCACATATTTCCTATGCTACAGAAAATCAACAGCCCAGACCCTCTGGTGAAACATGAAAGATCATGAAATTACCCTAAGTATGTAACGGACACCTCTTCATGGAGAACTGGATTGAGACTCCCTGTCATTTACATAAACCTCCAAGTAGCCAAGACAACATCCCATATTAAAGGGCCTGAACAATGTTTCACCTGAAGGTGAAAAGCATCACAATGTCATCAAACCATACAATAATAAACTGCCAAAATGCTGTCAGCCAACATGTCAACAGCAAAGGCATAATCTGAAGAAGATCCACAAAAACAAAGACTGAAACCAAAGCTAAAATCTTGCCAGAGGTTCCCAATACTAACACAGAGTTGACAGCCACTCCCAATGTGGAAGCCAAGGATAATTGGTATTCTTACATCCATGCCCGTGTTTTAGTAGAATGCAAGCTTCAGAAGAAGCAGGCTACTGCACAAAACAACTGCGATGACAAAGAAGCAAACTCAAAACTGACAAATCATTATTGAGCTTTCAAACTACAGAAGCAGTTAAAATCCCTAAACACAAGGTGTCCATAAAGTAACTATAAGATCAAAGGACACTTTTTAGATTTTGTTTTCCTTTCTTTACCATGTAAGTTAAAGACCACACACAACTAGCTATGCTTCAGAACTCTGAACAGCTATTTCCTCTTCACGCCTTTGAAAAAACCTGATTATTAAATAAATCACAATGTGCTAGATCCACTCTGGGGCATCAGTAACTATTAGAGTAATTCTTTATAATGCATGGTCCACCTTACCCTGATCCATTGCTTGATTCTAGAACAGAAGCATTGAATGCATGCATCCATGTATAACATGTTTATCAACTGCATCCTAGGAATATGAAGAAAGCTGTAATGTCCTACATCCATGTAAATCACATTACATTAAAACTGGAATGATCTTACTGAACTTGAGAACAATAGTCACATCTTGCTAGAGTGAGAAAAAGGTTTTATAATGAATTTTTTTGTTTGGCATTGTGAAGTACTTTTGTTGAAACATGGTAGCTTTCTATGAGTGTACACAGTTCTTGTCAGTATGTACTTTCAAACTATATTAATACTCTTTAGCAACAACCATATGATGTTCTAAAATAACAGTGGCATAATTGTTTCTATATTTCAGAATGACAATTATTCCAAATAAACCCTGATTTTACTATTTTTATTTAAACTATGTAGCCTCTAGAATTACTAAAACATATGTTAACCTAGGGAAGCAAGACAGTCACACTATCAGACATGTCAGATGGCAAATTTAACAGAAGCACAGTTCTGCCCAGTCAATCTGTAAGAACTCTGACAAAAGTCAGAGTTTCTGCACCTTTGACCGAAATTTTGCTGTAGAATATGGACTGACATGTAGGTCCAAATCCTTTGGAAAAATTAGACCAGAAAAAAATGACTGAGTTTTTAGTAGATGCAAATAATATTTAGTAGAACAGAGATGGGCAACTTCATACCTCCCATTTCAATCCTACCTTGGTGATTGAATATAATGAGAACAACTCCCCTGTCTCAGGACCTCTCCCACAATATTCCATAGACTGCTGCTCCATTTAAAACCCCAGACACCAAGCTGAAATCTACTTCAATACTCACTAGTTATATTTTTCTACCCCAACACCACCTTTTTTTTCATAACAGCTTAATTAGTTCAGTAACACTCATTCAAAAAAACCAACATTGAAGCACACATTTCCTTGGGTTCCATTGTTTTAAGAAACATGCCAAAGTTTTGGAACATTTTTGCAGGCACAAGGGAGCAAAAAAAAGCATTCTATTCACCTTAAATTGATGCGAGCTCTACTGACTTTACTGAGGCTAAACCAACATATAACACTTGAGAAATAGCTTCCTAACCCTAAAAAAATTTCTGGTTCTGGCAGATAAGCTACAGTATAGTGATTTCCAGGGACCTGACAAGAGAATGCTGGAAGGTGTCTGAAGAAATGTAGCTATAATCTAGGACTAGCAACTACCATACAGAACTTCTTTTGCTATTTATTTCATTTTTATTATTTCATTTGATTAAAATCTTTTTAACAGCAGATAGGAAGTTTTTCCACTGCAGTAAAAAGCAATCCTGGCCAAGAAAGGACTTGCCCATTAGTCACACTATCTCCACAAAGACAGCAGCCTTATTAAATTACAAGTGTTTGAACAAGGTCAAGCACTCAGGGTTTAATTCAAAGTGTTTCCAGGTATAATGCTGTCAGGTCAACTTAAACAAGCCAACAGAGGCTTTGAGCTTGATTAAATATTAAAACGGAATCTTTCACATCTGTTTTTACCCAAGGATGAAATTACTGTACATCACTTCAACCAGCTCATTAATACACTAAACACGTACCTCGCCTGAAAAGGTTACAGGAATATCAATGCTTTCAGAGAGCCTGCAGTGAAATCTACACAACTCAGCTAGAAGTGAGGTCATTGCATACTTTAGCAGGATGTCAATATTTCTTTATAAATGTGAGAGGTAATCAGTTAGACATAGATGCATTTAAAATTAAAAGATGGGAGCCTCCAGTGAAGCTAAATCAGTTGCCTTTGATCTGAACCTTTTAATCACTCATCTCATTTTCTTTGATAGATAAATTGATAACAGACATAGAACAGAAAGTTTGATCCAACAGCAATTAGTTTTCAAACTGGAGGGCTGCCATGTCCACCTAGAAATCTGCTTCTTAAAAAAAATTGCATAGCATAGTTATTAATTGAAAAAGTCTATTGGGATCATCTATTTCAACACCTATCATTTCTAATGATACTTTGATGCCATGTTAGCGTAGGGGAGAAAAGAATGTATTTGAAGATACAACTTCTCTGACATCGATACATATACTGTATTAACTACTCCATATGGCATCTGCTGCCCTTTAAATTAAAACAAAAAAATAAATATTCCTTGAGCATTATCTTTGCATGAGACAGAAGACATTAGTCAAATCATGTTTCCTGACTGCAATTCATAAAATGCACAGAAACGAATAGAAGTTACCTATTTAGAGCAACAGAAGTGTTTTGTGGCTAAATTATGCTTATCCCAGATGAGAAAGTGGTCTGTAAATTCATATACACTGAAACTGAACCTAAACATCATATCACTTGTAAAATTAATAAACCATTAGTGAATCTGCCACAAAATATCCTAACTTACTATACAGTTAAACAGCACTTTCTTAGGGCAGGGGAGGGGGGAAATACTGCTTGGATACAGTTGTCCTTATATAATTAATGGGAGAAACCCACTAAAAACACTTCTGAATGCCCTAGCATCTATTCCAAGAGTCAGAACTATACATTTTAAGCACTCCTAGTTAATAAGGCATGAGACAATTTGCTTAAGACAAAATAAAATAGCAATCCAACACAGTCTCCTACCACCCACTAATTCACACTTGAATAATAGAATCAAATAGACCAAACTATGCTTAATGCAAAGTCAATAAATTCCTTTTTGGCTGTTGACACAAAAGCCTACCGGGAATTAGACACTTGAGGAAATTAATCAGTATAACACTCTGCCTCAATGCACATCTATGTTGGAATAATTTGATCTTTAATTCCCTGTATTTGTAGTTGGGTTTAAAGCAGTACATTTGATAGAAGCAGGTCTCATTAAGCCAGATGAAGTTCGAACTGCCTTTCATTAAGCTTGGTGTATTTGAACAAAGTAAAAAAAGATTAATTTCCTTTAAAACAATCATGCATAATCCAAACTAACCAAGATCATTAATACATAATACAATAAAGGCATTAGATTTGATCTGAGCAAAACCCAACATAAATCATCTATTTCCTTTCAATACATTGTCTTGATACACTTTCTTACTGACCACAGAAACTCATATTGACAAGTAGTAGGAAGACCACCAAAATAACGTGTCTAGAAACCTGAACCATTACGACAACGTCCCAGCTTCCTGTTTTAAGAACTGTGTTAGAAGAATTAATAAAAAATGTGGTTGAGCATTGTGGCTCCCAGACTTATTTGCCTTGGAAATCAACAGCAGTAACAGGTGGCTTATGCAAACCCAGTTTGGAAGACATCACATCCATGGACTAGGAAAACTTAGAGTCACTTGACTGTGTAGAAGTGACAGATGTATTTAAAAAAACTATACCAACACTCTTTCCTACATTAATTCAAAAGCAGCAGCAACTGCAAAAGGTGGCAGTGGTCACAGCTCCTTCATATGTAGCTGCCAGGACACACTTCAGTTCAGCAGTCTGGGCATGTCTCCAGCTTGAAGTCCTTACCCCAATCTCTTCCAGGACAGGTCATGATGGACACCAAATATTATCACATGAGCCCTGATGCCTGAATAATGCAGAATGAAAACCTCTGGCAAAACAAAGATAGTTACACTAACAATGTACTTAAAGACGTGTGCAGTAACTCAGGAGCATAATGTTAATCACACATTTACCCTTCTACACACATTTACCTTTCTACTCTGTTCTAGTTCAAGAGATGAGACAGGCAGTACACTTATGCAAATGGACTGCCTGCTCTCAGGTAGGCACTCAAGCAAAGTCCTAGATGGTATGAGTAAACTGATATACCCAGTGAAGATTTATATTTTCTCAAAGCACACACACATAATCTACTTCAGATAGAATAAATTTTCTATGTTGTTTCAAGAAATTGAGAGGTTTTGTCATGGTTACAATTTAAGTTCTATTCCCAAGACAATACCGTATCCTGTCCCACCCCCCTACTGCCACTACGGATAGTTTATGCCTCCACACCCTCCCTTTTGGAAACAGAAACATGCACCATGTTTCAGGCCCTATTATGAGATACAGTACAAGACCTACACCACCCACTGAGTTGTAAATAACAGTCACATGTTAGACTGGGGTGGGAAGGAAGAGGGGGATAACGTAGCATGAAACACAACAATTTTCTTAGCAATTAAAAACAATTCCCCCTCACCCCGAGCCCTTATGAAAAGGTTTTCCCATTCTTCAAAACAAACAATTGCTAGCATCCAAAGCTGTTTAGTTATGCTACTTTCAAACCAATCCCAGTTACTATTACATGCAGGCAATGAAACTACTCTGCATGAGAAAATACAGGACAAGATACAGGATTCCAGAAGCAACAGAGAGAGGTGCTAGAAAACATGAAGTACATCCTGATCCTTGCAGCTTCATAGCATGGTTTGCATCAGAAGTAGTCTGAAAAGCAGTCTACAAAATACCAAACTGCTTCTTTACAGCCAGAAGGCAGGAACACCACCTTTCAGCCTTACTCCCCCCTCCTCTTGCAGTAGTAACTAGAACAGAAGTCATTGGCTCCTTCGTGCCATTTGCATATGAGCAGCAACAGCACTACCTATGGGGAATGTAGAGTTCTGATTCTTACTAACATGGCACACAGAAGACATGTAACGAAGGCTGGTTGTCAACAAGCCAGGACAGTAAGAGAAAGTCTTCTGGCAGCAGACTAAGTTTGAAATTTAAGATCCTTAAGATGGACCAGAAAACCAAGGAACCAGCTCTGTGAGAAATATATATTAAAAAAATATATATCTAGGCTTAATTTTCCAAAAGGGAAAATTCAGTAAATCCAAAGCTTTATTGCAAAAAATAAACTTGAAGTGAATGAAAAACAGCTGTTGCTAAGCTGATGATCTGAGCTGGTTATGATCTTTACATGTTATCGAAAGATTTCAGTGAAGCACCACTGGTAGGCAATGAGACACTGACAACTCAAGTTCTCAGAGAGCATGCAAGAGAGTCAGTTAATTCTCTATCACTTTAACTAGCAGAATACTTAAAGTGTTCCAGGTAAATATTAAACTTCACAAATTATGAATACTAGACCCAAAGAAAGAGGGAAGAACAAATAAGTTTGTCTTCCTTGTAACTTTTAACTCTCCGTAAGGCTTAGTCTGGTACACTTTTGTGGCGCTGAGTTCTGAATTGGGATTCAAGTACCTGGAAATCCTTACCCAGCTCCAAAAACAGACATCATAACAGAGTTATTTTAGTGATGTTCAGGTGACTACCACTTATTCCATAAATGAGCACTAAGGAAGTATGATAGTGCAAAGAACATTCCTTAAGTTCTTACGACAAAAAGAAGAATCCATAATCACCTGAATGGCTATCCCACTGAGTTTTGTCCCACCCCTTATGACCTTCCCATAAAATTATCTCACAGATGAGGAACACACTGACACTACAAGTTTCAGGACAATTTTGTTAGTGATTTCAGAAGGTCATCAAACAACATGTCAGTAATAAAAGCCTGGTTTATTATAAAAGCTGTCCATGGTGCCATGCCTTTTGTTACAGCAACCCTGCATCTTTTGGCCCAAGTATCTGCAGCTAGCTGCAGCTATCACCAAGTTGCTCAACCAACTTGAAAAGATGAATGAAAAAACATGTGGAATTGCTGCCAGTACTTGGAAAAAAGAAGCTGCTCTCCATGATAAACGTCATCATTACAAAGTTAACAGTACACAGAGCATTTTCTTCTTTCACCTCCTGTAGTCTTCTGTTTTTCCCTTCCATCTTCAGTACATCTTGCACCCTGGTTTTCTATTTTTAATATAAAAATCTGTCAGTCTTCAAAAGACAACAAGGTTGGTAAATCACTGCGTAAGTGAGGGTGATGCAAAAAAAAAACATTTATATATATACATACAGATTTGTGTATGAATATAAGAGATGAGTAACAATAGAGAACCCCAAGGAATACAAAAAAACACTTCTCAGAAAAAAAAAAAAACAACACAGCATTCTCTTCCCTGGAAGCTGTTTAAAACAGTTATTTGCATCAATTCCTGAATTGCTACTGCTAAGCAGCATTAGAATGTAAAATCACACTCCCACAGTTTTCTCCTCTTGAGATTTACTGTTAAATTATAAGAAAAATACTTCCCGGTTAAATTGGACAGATAATGCAATACAGCTTTTATCAAACCAATAAATATGTTATAATATACAACCCTCTGGCCCTAAGAGACTTCCTTCTTCAGGTGCTGGCAGTTAAAAATTAGCTCATTTGTAGCATAGAAAAAGCTTCATAATTAGTACCTAGTTTATCATTAAAACCTTGCATTCACTGTATGATGTCACAGACTAATGAGTTTGGCTCTCTTTTACACACTCAATTATTTTCTGGCATCTCAGTACAGTCAATTCCATTATTTCCTATATAATTGACCAACTTTGGCAGCTGCAATTCTTCTCTCGTAAATACAGAACACATTGCACAAGACAAAAAAAAATGGTTATCACTCTTAAAATAATTTCACATAATGTACAGTTTAAGTTTGACAGGGCTTAAGATGCTTTGCCCTGCAGCCAGTAAAAGTTTGATTTAAAAAGCACTGTACAGTAATTAGATTTAAACCACAGAATTACTTTAAGTACCACATTCATTGACTGGTAGAGCTTTTACTGCAATAGATTAGACTCATTACTTAGAGACTGAAAAGCAGCTCAAGTTTCATTTACCTCCAGTACTAGAAATTAATACATTTACAGCAGTGGATGAGACATGCAGCTAGAAGCTCTGCAGGTCCGACCACAGAATCATCAAGGTTGGAAAAGACCTTCAAGATCATCAAGTCCAACCATCCACCCTACAACCCAGTGACCACTAAACCATCTCCCAAAACACCACGTCCACCTGTGTTTTTAATACCTCCAGGGATAGTGCCTCCACCATCTCCCTGGGCAGCCTGTTCCAACGCCTCAACACTCTTTCTGTGAGTAAGTTTTTCCTAATATCAAATCTGAACCTCCCCTAGCACAACTTGACCCCATTTCCTCTTGTTTTATCACTAGTCACTAGGGAGTAGAGGCCAACACCCTCCTCACTACTACCTCCTTTCAGGTAGTTGTAGAGAGCAACCATACCAGATACCCTCCTGAACAGAGAACAGGAAGTGTTCTAGCTGACTCAAATATCTATTGATGACCAACATGCTAAATCTTCCTAAATCCTTCTGGGAAAACCTGGAATGCAAGTTTTTAAAATTTCTTCTACCCAAACAGCTTGAAATGGCAACCCCCTGTAGCATAGACACAGAAGACAATGAATGATTCAGTAAGTATTTAATTTCAAACAGCCATGAGAAATCCTAAGATGTTTTCATCTACTTCTGCAAAATCATTATCTCCAAGAACAAGATCAGAGAAAAAAAGCTATATCTTGTTTAGCATAAAATGTTTGAAAGTCTGAAAGCCAAGAAGCCCTTTCTTATTGTCCCTCAACAGATGTCATGAATGGTCTTCAATGAATCAAAGTAGAAAGCAGTAGCAGAAAAGAAAAACAGGATTCAACTGCCTGCAACTATACTGTACAGTACTCTCTATCCCTACAAAGCAAATAGCAATGCAGAAAGCCTGCTTTTTGAAATCTAACAGTTTGCATACTGCTGCGCATATGCTCAGAAGACAGCTTTTCATAGGAAGGTAATATTTCTCCCCCTCACTTCTATCCCTTATTTTATAGCATGAAAGTAAATAACACTCCCTCTGTTGTTTCTTTGCACTTGCTTGGAATTTAAAGGACAACCAACACCTGTTGACTGCATAAAACAGGTTTTTGTTATGGACTTACAGGGTTTTGTTAATACTGTTTTCATATCAAGTGTATTCATAATGGCTTGGAATTTCAGACAACTTATTTTATTTTGTATTACTACTAACAACAAAAGAAATATAATAAAGAGCAACAAAGCTGCTTCCTGTTAGGATGCAAAAAACTCCATCTTTTAGCTGTAGCACTTCTAACATGTGTCATTTGTCAGCCCTGACAACCAGCACTGAAAAATGTGCTAGCACTCAGGACATTTTCCTCAAAAGAGAATGTATTTTATCAAGGAAAATACACTAGCTAAATGTCTCCAGAAGTCTTCACAGGTAGGTGCCCATCAATACTGCTAATAGTTGAAAAGGTATCTCAAGCACCTGCTGGTATGATAGCACTGTCTGAAGCATCATTCAAATCATAGAATGGTTAAGGTTGGAAGGGACCTGAAAGATCATCAGCTTCCAATCTCCCTGCTATGAGCAGAGACATCTCCCACTAGACCAGGCTGCACAACGCTTCATCCAACCTGGCCTTAAACACCTTCAGGGAGAGGGCTATATAATACATGGGGAGAGTGAAAAGAGAGAAGGAGGGAAGATTCTGTCTCAAAATCTGTACTCAGCACATAAGTTTTGATTTGGCATTCCTGTTTTACACAAGTAAAGATCCTTCAGGTATTCACCCCAAGAATGGCAACACTTAAGGTCACTATGGATCTTACATATAAAAATTTGTACTGACCAAATTCAGGATGTCCTCAAAATCAAAGCAAACACCTCACCTAATTCTACAGGATGGCCATGTGATATGGCACAGCAGTTTAAAAGCTCTGTAGCACAGCATCCTTTTCTTCCAGCCCAATGTTCTATCATTTAGCATAAATGATTTTATAACTTATCAATGTATCAGTTATGACACATTTATGTTAATCTGCTACAAATACAAAAGCAAATGTGAAGCAAAGCCCCACAGCAAAATAATAGTATTGTAATTATATGGTATACTATAACTTTTGAGGAAGAAACTGACCTTTGTGGTAGAATGTTAGGCACTAGCCAGGAAGTTTTCAGCATTCATTAAAAAGACTTCAACATTTGTGTTAAAGACACACATTCAAACAAAATTATCTGAAGGGAAATATATTCTGTAGACATGCATAAGGCAGCTAGTAATGCTAGTCTTCAGATTCTTGTAATCAGGAATCAGGACCAGAAAACAAATTTCAAGATAGTTACCCGCATACCTTAGTTAAAATAATATATGGACAAAGTTGAGAATAACAGTTTGGTCCTCTATAAGGAAACATTATATAATAACCTGTTATAACTTGGAGAAGAGTTAGGATCTTCTTAAATCAGGTAAATTATTTCACATTTTAAACAGAAAAACTAAGTACTACAGAAGCACTTCTGTAGGATAATCAGGGTACTCACATCTGAGTAATGTTCTACTAACAAAATCCCATCTTTTTTTATTTGCTTGCAGAAAAGGTCTCTCCTGTAATCTAGGTAAAAGCCCTCCCATCCTCAAATAAAACATCTGCATGATACCCGTCTTGAGAGGTCTGCTTCCGAGTCAGAATAATTAAGCAGGCTCTAAAAAAAAAACAAACTACCTTCACTGCATTAATCTGGCCTTTTGATTCTACTCTGGAGGATTACTTAACTTAGTCACATATTAATCCAGTGTTATGACTCACAATCAAAGATAGATTATTTAAATCCACCTAAAAAAGCTTGAGCTCTTGAGCTAGCACACAAGACAACCCCATTATAAAGCTTCACCTGTGCTACTACCACTGCAGATCCTGCAGCACAACATACGTAGATGGGATCCATTAGTCCCTTCTCAAGGCTTTGGAAACTTAAGCACTGTCTTAAGCCTGCATTTTCCAGTCAATTCTACTCTAGTCAAAAAGTAAGTATAGTGCAGTCAGGGCCTCAAGGCAGCTGTTTGGGTTGTTTTTTTTAAGCTGTGTGAACTAACGATAAAAGGTGGGCAGGTGGGTGGGAGAAGCTAGTGCCAGTGATATAGAAAGGTGAAAAAAACTTTTTTCCCCTCCTTCATCAGATGAACAGTCCGATGCTTACTATGTATGTGTCCCATTTCCCCAAATTGTTTCAAGCTAAATATTAAAATATTTCACTCTCCAAAATAACCTAATGAAGATTAAGATGTGACAGGGAACTGCATGTACTTTACTGTGTCCTATACCACAACAGTAAATTCAGATCATTTCCTTTCCCTAATTATAAGCAATGAAACCACAAAACCCATCTTAACATCTTACTCGTTAAGGTTCCTTTGGGGGAAAAGTTCAGGAATGGTTGTACAAATAAATGAATACTGCACAGCTTGAAGTTGCTCAAGTAGCCACAAATTTAAAAGAGAAAGAATGAAGTCTGTCCATCCTGACATAGTATTTGGTCCTCATCTATCACTTGTGCTATTTGTATTAGTGACTTCCTAATCAGCACTCTGGAGAAGCATTAAAAGTGACTACAGAAGTAAGAACAACCCACTCATGCTGATAGCACCTCAAAAGTATAGTCTGAATATAAACAGGTAGTTTGGGCAAAGAACCCTGAGAATTTACCTAAACTGTATATAGGTTGTATACAGATTATATGTTAATGCCTCCCACCTTCATAATAGGACACTTCTTAGTAGAAGTGGAAGCTGCTCATCAAGTATTTACTGTAGCTTTTCCCTCAAGCTTTACACTAATGAGGCTAAACAACAATTTCAAAACATGTCTTCAATGCACTTCTACTAAGTCAGCATAAAAATATTTTTTTAAGAACAACAAAAGTTGATGTTCTGCTATAGTTTTCACTAAGCAGGTTATCAGCTCTAGATCATGCCACTCTTAGAAAAACCTGAAAAGTAATTGAAACTCCACACCAGGAAACAAAGCCAAGCATACAGCATAAATACCAAACCTGTCTTCTGTGGCAATAACCACAGAGGTGCTGACAGCAAGTATAAGCTGTATCAAATAGACCTGTGATGGAATTAAAATAGATGCACTAAGAAAAACATTTTTGTAGACTTAAGTATTGACTGTTTTGTGAATACAAATGAGTTGAAACTGCAAATGAAATATACAGAGTACTTTCTTGTACTACTACTTAAAAAACTATTAAAATTGGTATTTTTACTTCTAGATAGAAGTCAACGTATCAATAGACTGCAGAAAAAAACACATTCATACAACTCTTTACAAGCAATAGCTGCTGTTTCAGTTTGAATTGCATTTCTAAGTCATACTTCCCTGTCACTGATTTGCTTGTATCAAAACACTTACCATTGTATCTCTGCTAATAGCAGCCCTAATTAAGAATTATTTACCCTCTCCTACTGGCTTTATAGTCTAACAGCCTGTTTTCAATAAAGTAACATAACAAGGTAATACACAATATTCCCCATAGTACTCCTCCTGGTAAAACTCCTTCCAAGAACACCATTAAAATTTAACATTAAGAAATCAGGGTTGTTTTCTCCAACTGTAGCATTTTGTAATATTTTATTAAAAAGCTACCCAAAAGCAAGGGCCCTTTCCGACAGGACCTAAAAAGACCCGAGGTGAATGGGACTACTAGATCACACAATCAAGTAAAACTTCCCAAGTAGTAACAAGTATGCAAAGTGCTTATTTGTGGTATTTTTGGCCACATTATAGCATCACCAAGAAAAAACAGTGTTGTGACCAAGGCTATGCAATGAGCTGTCATTTTGTACTCTGATGCTAGAACCTGGTACTTTCAAAGTTTTAAGCAGCATATCTTCATCCTTGTCTCCAATGAGGCCACAGTCCTGCACAACTGAAAGATACCACTGCATGAGCCATTATATTTTTGGTCTGGTTTGTCTGAAGAAAGTATTACTACTCAGTCTACCTTAGTCACCCAATATATTCTAAGATAGGCTGCTAAGAGATGAAAGACTTGATTTTCATATATATTATATTATGCAATAGTTAGGTTGTAACATCAGGGCAATCACAGAGATGCTAAGCAGACCATTTTTTTTAAAGCTATTTCTCTATGACAGTATCTCAGATTTTATCCCATATGAACACTAACTTTCAAAACATGAACCAGATCACAACACAAACCTGTTAGACACTTAACAGAAGTGGAGAGGAATTATTGTAAATGTACTGGATTTAGATGTCAGCCTTTTAAGTAAACTAGAAGGGGAGAAAAAAAAATTCCACTATCTAAAAGAGAAGAGCAATTTCTTCAGCATGAGAAGCTATTTCAAATAATCATTTATGATGGAATGTATTCCACCTAAGTGTTACCACTGTATTGAGAAATGGAAAACAATTTTATCATTAGGACAAAAATACATTGAGGATAATCAAACAAATACAAAGCGCTTCCTTTTTTACCATAATTTCAAAGATGTATTATTTGACTGTGGTATTTTTTAAAGCAAGGAAAACATTTCAGCTCCCAGGTCTCCTGCAAAGATATAATTGGAATATCATGCGCTTATCTTACTATTGTTTAATGTCTGACTTGTATTTCATTACATAAATCTGTTTTAAAGTTGAATAAGTTCTATACTTTAAATACTAAATTTTAATCAGGTTTTTCATTATAATCCCAACATCAAAATAGACATTCTAATTTAACAACAGTCTCAACAGAAAAAAGCCTAACAATACATATTGAAATGTCATGGAAGATGGGCAACTATTTACTGACAGAAGTCTAATCGATACTTATGATTTGGGTTGGGAGGAAACATAAGAACACATTAAAACATTATATAATTTTTAAAAAATTGAAAATAAACCCCTCACACTTTCAGGAATTAAGTCAAAGTTACACTTAAGCAGGGCAAGGAAAAGGAACCTAAACTGGATCTCAGAAACAACTTCTCCTAAAAGGTGCATTAGACAGTGACCCATAAACATAGACCTTTAAACTCTTGGCTCTCTTCTGTTTACCTCTTAAGCCAGAAAAGAGGTACTGTAATATAAAACACAATTATTTCTAACCTATTTATAAATCTCACTGAGATGATGATAATGCCTTAAGAAAGCAGGTCACTAGAAGCTCCCTGAAGTTCTCAATCATTCTATTTCTGAAGCAACAGAATTATTCTCAAAAAACCCACCCTTGAGATCCTCATGAAATAGGTTTTT
The DNA here is from genome assembly GCA_020745705.1 of Hemiprocne comata. NCBI lineage: Eukaryota > Metazoa > Chordata > Aves > Apodiformes > Apodidae > Hemiprocne > Hemiprocne comata. Next base: position 16,115,363 of record CM036592.1, read on the forward strand.
CTTGGACAAAACTATACCCACCTGAAGGCCTTAACTGTTGTTTTTTTTAAAGTCAGTAAATACTAACAATCCAGAAGGATTTTTGCTTCCTGCAATCCAAATAATTTAAGTTTTACCTGGGGAATGCTCCAATTCTTTCCCCAACCCATTCCAAAGCCATTCTTGAAACGAAATATTTTATTTTAATCTTGAAAACAAACTTTAATAAAGACAACCTAACTGAAATCCTAATTCTACTTACTAATTCGTTTTCAAAAGGGTAGGGAAACAAGCTTAAAAGCAAGTTTTAACATGACACTATAAACTATCACCTTTAAATATACCCACCAATAGATAAGGTGCACACTCACAAGTATAAACCAAAATAAAGAGATGTATTTATGAACTTTATAATAATCAGATTGCTTAAATTGTTTTTGAGGCAAGTCTCATCAATAAACTGTTAACTAGTTTTAAGTGATATTTGCCACATGAGCTACTATCAAATCAGACTTCCCAGGGAAAACAAAAGCAACCAAACAAAAAACCCACACACTAAAACAAAACACAACTCAAAACTAGTAACACAAAAAGCAATCAGAAACAAGAGTTGCTTCCCTTTCCACCACTTTAAAAAGGAAAATGGACAGAAGTAGGAGGGAGGAAAAAACAATGGCTCTAGGCAATCTCTTTCCAACCTACTTCCAAAGTTTAAAGTATCAATGAGCATGTGGTGACAACAAAGTTGAAAAACACAGTTTAGTCAAAATGTTGAAGATAATGTCATATTGGATTGCCCTGATTACTAACACACTGAAGCTAGTATTAAATTAAAAACAATCTTAGTGGTCCAATGCTCAGTACCTGAAACAGGACTACATATCCTTTAGCATACTCTTTGTATTCCCTAAATCCAGAATTCAAAAGTAGAGCAGCTGCTCAGTGTCTGGTCTGCAGAATTCAATGAACGACAAAAGGTTACCTTAATTCAATGAGATAATCAGCACACATTCACCCACTACCAAGGGTTTTCCAACCATCTGCAAGGCGGTAAAGCTAACTGCCTATAAAACAACTGGTAGCATGCTGACATCTCACATCCCTCATGTCCATGAAAATTTATCTCTTAGCAACAGCTAAAAAGAAGCTGAACTTCCAGAAATATTTTAGATGCATTATGAGCCAACAATTCCTTCATAAGTGATTTTGTTTGCTACTCATCTCCAAACAGATGTCTACTCTAATTGGTAAAATCTATTAAATACATACTTTTAAAAAGAAAAAAGTCAAGTTGTCGTGGCTTAAGAAAGCAGTAACAATGGGAGTCATTATAGCTGTGACCATAAAAGACAAAAGTTAACCTTATTTAAAGCTGCTGGCCTCACAACGATATCATTAACAGTGAAGTAAAAAAAAATGCATGAGTTGGGAGAGGAAAAAAATTTGCTGTTACGGTTATTGTCAGAAACCAAAAGGTAGACACAAGTATGCTAAAAACTAAGGCATTTTTGAGAGGAAAAGCAAAATAAGAGATTGAAGGTTAAAACCACTTAAGCTACTAAAACTATTCTCTCCTGTCACATGGGGGTGAGACAGTGACTATTGTTCTCTTCTCCAATTAATAACACTAAGAGATTTAAATCCTAACTAACTCTAATTTAAAATACAAAATTTTAAGACATCAAGTTTTACAAATAATTGTCATACAAAACTTCTAAGAAGATTTGAAATTAAGTTGTTCTCATGAAGCTCACTTGTAATAGCAAAATATGAAGCCAATTAGAATTTTACCACCAGATAAGAGGTGAGGAAAAGGAAAAACTTTGTCCCCAGCTATATTTGTAGCTCTTATCTAGAAACCAACTCTTTCAGCGTTCTCCTCAAAATACATCCAAAAAAAATATTAAGGGAAAAAAAATAATGAAGTTTTAGTTTTATGTTAGCAGATTACGGGCAGTTCTGTTTAGAACTACACAGATAAAATTTAACATAGTATGTTCACACAATGAAGCCTGAACATCCAGCTTTTTTTGTTTTCTCAGGCAGGATAGAGTTGCCAGCTGTCAAAGTAATTTTCTTAAATAAAGTCAACTCCAGCAGGTTTACTAACCTAAAACCAGACAAATCAATTTTATCTCTAGTCTAACTCTGAAAATTATCACTACCTTTTCCATAGCAGGCTGAAGGTGCTTAACAAACATGTTGAAAATGTTACTTAAGAAGGCAGAGATACCAACGAGAAAGACTGGTACCAAACAAAATTCTAGTACATGCCTCTCCTACCACTAGTATCTTCTACGCAACATAAAACTGCATCTGTCCATCCCAGGCTGAACAGCAGCTGCCACTGCTTTCTTAATACACAGGCAGAACTGAGCTATCACCTTGAATTCAGAATGGTATAGGAAGTCGGGAACAGAACAGACAATTCCTCCAATGGTTTATTATTCTAAATAAAAGACTCCTACCACCCATCTTGCGTTCAGACCTGAAAAGACTTCTGGAACTCTCTACTGAAAAACTAATAACATGCCTGCAGGATGACCACCTAGCTACTCATTAGTTTTTAAACACAGCACACAAATGCATAAAGTGAAAAGAACTGCCCATTACCACATAAATTCCAAGTGGCAAAGCCCAAACAGAACTCATGTTTTCAGATGTCTGGGTCTTAAATAGTTTTCAGTGAATGTAAAGCAGAAGGACTAGCTAAAACCAAAAATTTTTAATTATTCTTTTTTAAACAGCTACCGCATTTCATGTTTTATCCAGAGTAAAATATCTTTGACTTTGACAAGACAGTAAAGTTAAACGCATAGATGTACAGAGGAGGAATTATTTGACTACAATGGAAACTGTCTCCTTCACAAATGTAGTACTTAAATGCTAAAGAACATTTAGAACCATTAAAAGACGTAAGTACCAATAATTTCCTTCCTCAAGAGTATGGCAGACATGCATGTCAAGTAATCCAGCAAGAGAAATTATTTAAAATGGTCACAGAAGAACAAGTCACTGGTTTCTAAGACAGCATAAGCTCCGATACTTCTTCATGTAGTTAAAACACATGCATATACAAACACAGTAAGAGATCATACCGTATGCATGCAACACGAGCCATTATCTGACCTGAGAATCTCCCTTGAGAGTGGTTTTCTCTGGCCATTTCTTGCCTGACTTATCTATAAGTTTTAGACTTTCAGAAAACATCTGAAACATCTGAATGAAATCCTGCTTTGCTAAATAAGCAAAATATGTGCCAAACATGTTTAGTAAAAACAATTTGTTTTAGATAATTCTCCAACATAAAAGCAGCATTAATATTTCTAAAATAGCATTAGCAAGTTTTCAGTGACATTCAGTTATCATAACTGGATAAACAGGGCAAGGAAGAGAGCTGGACAGTTTAAGGCAGAGCAAGAATATTCACATCAGAATATACCATATTAACACATAGCCCCCTTGTAACCTCCATGTGTGTTTTTATAAACTGGCTTATAACCAAATACTTAGGTGCAGGAGTCAATACACTGTCCTCTTCCTCTACCACTAACATATTCTTGTTAACCTGACTCCTACGGCAGGTATACTAGCATTCAGAGGACAAAGAGAAAAAACAAAGTAGGAATTAAAAGCTGAATATCTTTTAAATTTGGAACAGAAGGGAGGAATACAGCAGCCTTTAAAAGCATATAACTTGTTAACACTATTAAGTTCAGTTACTATAATGGAGCTTTCTTTGGTCTTTCTTTGGATTTCTTGAGAGATTTTTAGCATCCAACACTGCCTTTTTCATCACTTTTTAACTGTATTTTTTTATAACTCCTTTGCTAACTACTGTTTGTTATCCACTAATCCTAAGCACTTTAAGAATCCCACAGTAGTTTCAAATTCAGAGCCACTCACATTTTTACAGATCAATATAAAGGACAACAGTTCTCCAAACAGCAACAGATAAGGTATCCACACAACATAACAGTGGAACTTAAAACCTGACAGGCTACAGACCCAGCCTCCTGCATCTGGTATGTAAAGCTAAACTTAAGGAATTTTAAGTCCTTTTTTTTCCAAATTTCAGGGGGGTTCCAAGAAAGCTGAAATCATTATGTTCACTATTCTTTAAGCAACACTCACAGGAAGCACTTACTTAATAAACTTTTAACAACAAAAAAAATTAACATGTGAATTCTCTAGCCATGGTTTTCCCAGGTGAAGTCCCCATCCCTCTTAAAATTTCTTTAGCTTAAACTTCAGCTATTTGATGCTGCTGTCTGCAAATATTCATCATCGTCTTGTATAAAGCAATGGTACTTTGTTTTATTAGCCAACAGTTAGAAGAAGCAGGCAAACTTCCAATTCACATTGAATTAGAATGCTCTAGGTTTGGAGAGACCCCTGGAGAAGGTACTCCAACCTAACACTCAAACAAGACCAGGCTCCATTATTTCCTCAAGTTGCTTAGGACCATGCTAGCCAAGCTCTGACCACCTCTGAGGATGGAGATTTCACAATCACTCCAAGTCCTTGTTCCATGTCTCTCCATCCTCACTGTGAATTATTTTCTCCTTCATCTATGTGGAATTTCCTTGCTGCAACTTTCAGTTACCTCTCATCCTTTTGCCATCTGAGAAACAGCAGTCTTCACTTTCACTGTATTCAGCCAATAGATAGTGCTGAAAGAGGTGCTTCAACGTAACAATCGCACACAAAGACAGAAGAATTCTACACATCTATGATCATTTTATCTTGACCATACTCCTTTTGACTGTAACAAGTAACTACTTATTTGTCAGTTAAGAACTATGTGTACTCAATGTCTGAAACAGGTGCCACTGCCATTTGTCTCTTACTGAGCCAAATGCAAACACTGCTAGTTAATGTTGCCATGGATACACGGACATCATATAAAAATTAATTCCTAAAACTACAGTCAGACATTTTCACCATTTTGGAAAAAACAGTTGTGAAATACAAGCCAAATTCAAAACAACCTGGTGATAAAATTAAATGCTGGAGAGCATATGGAAAGTGTGTGGCAAACTTATCACAGCTTATGCTAGCCCCCACTTCTTTTAAGAATTCTTCCTAGATGAGGAAATATCAGCCATGCCTCCCAGACAGCTTTACTGAGATCATACACAGCTTTTCTCCTGCGCCAGAGTTCTGCTTGTAATTAGAAGCAAAAGCCTCACACTTACTCCAAGTAGTACTGCATTAGTTGGTAACTAATGGGCTGTACTACCACAACCGCAAGGGAAGATACGCTGCCCCTTTGGAGTCAAGACACTTGAGAAACCAGAAATTCCTTCACATCTGTATGCATTACTGCAGACACAAGACCCAAGAATTGACAATTTAAAAGTCTGCGGTTTTCACCCCCAAAATCTTCTTCCTTATGCAAGATCTTCTGTACAGTGCAACATGAGGACACAACAATCCACACAAACCTAGAATTACATACAGCAGACCTGGAGTTGACTGTGCGGACAGCCCTTTAGCAGTTCACACCACTCATACTCCAAGAAGGCTGGCTCTACCTGCAGATTCAAAACTCTAAGCTCTTCTGCAAGAATTTGGAGAAGAGAAAAAAACCCACCATGCAAAAAAACCTAAGTGACACCAGTTACAATTTCCCTTAAAGATGAGGGATATAAGCAGACAAGGAAGATCAACAAAAACACTAAAGTGATTTTGCAATCAAAGGAAATCATACTAATTGTAAAGTTAGTCAGGCTCTTACCAGGTTACAACAAAGGACTGCAGTGGATCTGTCAGCTAAGTGGTGCCTGATTTGCTATGCACCATCCTAAAAATTCTAAAGCCACAATCAAAATAGTGTTGTTCGGTACACAACAACTCCCCTCATTTCATTCCAGAAAGTCCTAGTGTCCTGACTTGAAAACAAGCCCTCAAAATCATAGGAATTACCACTCTTTCCTTATACCCAGACACATATAGTCCTGAATAACAAGAATAGAGCTGCTAATACAACCATAAACAAACTCAAAGTTGTAATGACTTTCACACCGAGTAATTCTTTCCTCAATGTTAGCTTAAAATTTTTTCAAAAGTTAGTCTTTTGCCATTTCCAACCACCAAACTGGAACACTATGGTTGATTGGCAGTTGACCTACACCTGGGGATCTTTCTTAAGGAAAAGAATTGTCTGTCAAAAAATAGCAGACAACCTCAACTGCTAGTTAAAGGGTTTTCATCACATGTATAGAAAAGTTCCTGCAACACCAAGAAACAACGCAGAATTCCAGCTGCCAGAGAAAAAACACCCAAGAGTCAACACTATGATTGAACACAGAAGAAGAAAGACACTTAAGATAAGTAAGGATACAGCACTGACAAACTACATAAGCAAGGTACTTCTCCTTAGATGTAAGTCCCACTTCTGCTATTTCTATATTCTATATATCCATGTACTGAGTGGTTAAAGAAAAAACAACCTGGGAGGAAAAATGCAGACAGTAAAACCTCTTAACTCTAGTTTAGGAATCAAATGTCAATCCCAGGTAAGACAGAAGAGTTCAAAGAAAATAGCACAGATGAACAAACACAACTGCAGGAACTACACAGGATTTAACTCATTGCTGTCAGTTTCAATACTGAACTCATCACAGTACATTACACCAATTAATTTTGAAGAGAAACTAACAAGAAAATAAAATTTTAGCAGGCCTTAGAATTAAATGGCTTGGCAGTTCAAGGTTGGAATCACTCCTTGCAGTAAATAGAATCATAAGCACATAATGCAGAACTATGTTCCTAAATATACAGCTTGGGGAAAAAAAGGATTAGTAGGGTCTTCCCTGATAGTTCTACAGGAAAACCCAAACAGCACATCTGTTTGCAGAAAATAAGTCACAACATCAGAAATTGGAACCCAATCTCCCCCCCTGCCCCACCTTATGAACCAATCTAACTTAGGCAACAGCAGTTTTTAATTTCTCTCCCACCATACAATTCAAGAAAACTTGTACAAGCATGCTTCTTTGATCCAATGTGCTGAATTGTAAAATACAAAAAAGCCCCCAAAGTGTGATATATCTTACTAAAGTGATATAAGCTGCTTCTCCATGACACAGGATGACAAGACTTTTCCACTTTGGTTTAAAGGCTCAAAAGATGAGGTAAGTAATTCTTCAATTTCTGATAAGCTGCAGTATCTCAGTTGTGCATATGATCCATTTTTAAGTATTCACTTGGCTTATGCACGGAGTAGGTAGTTCAGCATTTCAGGAGCTCCAGGAACAGTAGAAATGAGAGAGAGCAGTAGCACCTAACAGTCAACCCACAACTTCAAGAACAAGGGCTACAAGCACTGAGATGCAGGCCACCCTTAGCAAAAAATACAAGTATCTTGTGAATTGAGACAAAAAGAGGTATGTGAGAGCATTTGTCAAGTAACAGTCAAATTCCTCAATCTTTTGTCACCACAAAGATGTTATGAGGGAAGAGACATAGGCTGTCTCTCCGCAATAGTATTTTATGGATTGACCAAGTTCAAGCCGAGATTTAGTTTCTTTTTTCATATCCCCACCTTCAGTTTCCTCAACTGTAACACTGCAGACATCCTAGAGACCTACCTACCACTGCATTTTGGTGCTCAGACTCATTCTCAGGAGCACAGACCCCACAACTCCTAAGTTAAGCATTATGAATATCCCCTTCTGTGTAAATCTCTAAGATACATTTGTGTAGCACTTCCTTTCTGCCCAACTTTTACATTTCTGATCAGTGGAAAGTCTAGAGGCCAGAGGGAACAAGGCAAAGCAAGCAAGGAAATCTCAGCCAACAGTTTCTTCTTGCCTACCCACAGGAAGGCAGGAAGCTGCAAAACTGAGCAGGGAGGAGCCTGGATGCTAAAAAAGCAATTCTCTATAGATTGGCCCTTTGCCTGAAAGACAGAAGGAGAAAAACCCACTGTCTACACTGGCATAAGCTATGTACCAGAAAACTGAAATTCAACCCATGCCAAGTTACACTTTGAAAAGCTAAGTGTACGTAGGCCAGTGAGAACAAAAATTAGGTAAGAGTTCAGAGCATGAAAAATTAATAAAACAAGTTTGTTCTTGCATCAAAGTCAGCTTAGAAGGACAAACTGAAAGTGAAAGGAGAGGTTTAATAAAAATTTTCATGCCAAGAATCAGATGGAAACAATTATTAAAACACTTGCTGAGCTGTTCGAGAGAGCCTTCAAGAGAACCACAAAAATGCAGTACAGATCAAGTCATCTCCATCTGCACTGCATCTTTCAAAGTATACTCTAAGTAATAATTATTCTAAAAATAGCAAAGATGTAACCACTGAGGTAACACTATGCATTCCGACAGTCCCCCGAAAATGTTTCAACAGCCATTGCCTCTTCACCTTTTAAAGTTGTATTTATTTACTTATTTTTAAACATAATTTATAAGGATAAAGAGCTGTCAACAGCCTACCAACATCTGCTTCTTTGAGTTGATACTCACACAGGATTTGTGCTCAGATGACTGTTAACTCCTAAGATCGAGTAGCTTTCATGCAGTTCCCAAACTGCAGAACCTTCCCAGCGCTTGTCCAAGTGACAAGGAAAACAAGGAACAATGCAGCACTTGCTCACATAACACATCATCAATACTGCCATTCTGCAATTGACGCCATTAAAGATAAACTAAACACCAATTTGAAGACTGATCGTAACTTTTAGATACCACTTTACTGCTGCATTTGCACAAGTGTATTTTATTGCATTAAATGCTTATCAAAGAGTTAAGTATCACTCAACATGTTCAAGTTGATTTTCCTCTCTGTTCACACCCTTTCCTACTATGTTTATCAGTTTTTTTACACCGCATTTTCTGATTAACATAGTCATACAGCCCTTTTCACATCATGTCAGGTGAGAGAAGGTGTGAAGCACAGGAGAGAAGATACCTACGCAGGATACTCTGAACATAAGGAAAAACACGTAAGAGCAGCTAGTTTTAACAATTCAGCTATGCACTGCAATATAACGAAGCATATATGATAGATTTACTGAGCAAAAATTTTCCTTCTTTTTCTGACTTCTTGGGGGGGGTGTTTGTTATTTGCACAAATGAAGAAAACATCACCAGTCTTCATCCTAAAGGATACACTGTTCTCAGTTTTCCTCCACCTCTGGCTGGATGCTGGTCGGGTCCTTTAATGTACCAATTTAACACTTTAAAACATGCATCTTTTCAAGTGCTTTGATTCAAGTTAGATGTCCTCATCAAGTAAACATCTACCTTAATATAACCACCAGAATGTTAAGAATAACTGATGTCCTCTTGAAATGCAATTTATACTACTCATGACACTTTACATAACGTACAGCCTAGACACCATATAGCTGATAAAAGCTACTGACCTTCCAACAGAAAGTGTCCTTCCTATGAGCCTTATGTTTGCATCTCTTCCCAAAGGAATGAAAAAACTCTTCACACACACACACTATGGAATGGAAAGGGGTGGAAGAAGAGAATATTCAAACATCTATGCTGCATATTTCCTCTTCCACTAACTCTGAGTTGACACACTGTTGCCCATTTTCAGAAGAGTCACGATTACACTTGAAGGAAATAGAACATTTTTATACAAATGCTTCATTCCAGGCTTACGAGTAACAGGAAGAAATGGTACTACAAGTTATATTGCTGTAACAAACTGCAGCTATTTCTACATCGAAGGAAACAAGAGGACTATATCTAGTTGCATTGGATCACCAAGTTAATAGAACGGCAAGAAAAGCAGCTCCATGTCATCACAACCGAAGGAAAATTTAGCATTTCCAGCTCCCTGTTCCACTTAAGTATTTCATCAAATGCAAACCACTCAACACCCTCATAACACAGGTCAAGGTTCCAGGTCTGCAAAACTAACTTCAGTGGTACTGCATGGCAATAGTATCTAACTCCTCAGTGCACTAGACGCCCTGATGCTTTTAGGGGGGAGTGGTGAAGTGGAGGATGGAGAAGGAAAAAACAAATAAATCCACCAAAACAAAAACTACACAAGGAACACACACAGGCAGTACTGTATCTTCTGATCACCTTCTACTTAGGAAAAAAACTTCAGACTCTGCATTTAGTACTGTGAGTGTGAAAGCTGAGATTGACAGAGAAAGCTCTGATGTACTTCTGATGCACTAAATCTTTTAACTGTCTCAACCTGATGAGATGTTAATTTTGCATTTTAAAAAGTCAGTATTAAACTTCCGCAGTCACTTAAACAGATTTCTGCACATCCTCCCTTCTCCTCCTCGAGGAAAGTCAACAGAAGATATACTCAAACTTCACCTCTAGTATTTAAAAAACAAGAAGCCCAAACAAACAAAAAGAGCCACTCAAACCAAAAAGGCAGCTCTTACTTGTACTCGCAACATAAACAGCTAAAGAAACTTTAAAATACACCAGCCTCTTCAAGGACTAGCCATTCCTGAGAGATGCCAGTTGGCTATATTTTACAAGTCCCATACTGCCACTTAAAGAGTTCCAATAAAAATACCCTAACAGTTATCCTGCAGTGTTGTTCTACTCATTCATGAACTACAATCAATTTCAAATGAACATGTAGTCACATCCCAATAACAGAAACACCTATTTACAGTTACTCTCGGAACTGACCTTGAAGTGTATTTAGCCATACATCTTGAAGACCAGCAAAAATCTGACATTTAAACCAAGTCTCTATATATTTGCTCAGTAACCTGTGCCATAACTAGTATAACTAATCAGTGCACTACACTGCTATGCAATTACTGATTTGCCAGCCTCACAGCAAAACTATTTTTGTCAGGAAAAAGTGTATGCCGAACAGTTTTTAAACACGCAAGTCACACTGTTAATTTTGAGGCACCCAAATGAAAGTTTATTTCTTGCCAAAGCACTTATTAAAGAACAGATTTGTTTGGCTAACTTCTAAAAGACAGATTTATTCTTATACCAATATTTTAGCATGGCAGTAACAGCTTTTGCAGCACCATGACCCAACTAATGTCCCTTGCAATGGATGCCAGTCCCAGTAGGTAGCCTAACAAGGGAGATTTTATTGCCACAAAATTCAGGTGAAGCATCATACTACTAAACTATTTTGATTGTTCAGTGCACCAGCCTTCAAATTTTTCATGCCACTAGAGTATAAGAATTACAGAAAAAAAAATCACTCTAAGTACTTAAACGACAGCTTTATTGCTACAAGTAATTAAATCTTTATAATGTATGGCTACAGCAGTAATTGCACAGTAAGCAACACTTCTGAATTTCCATTCTTACTAAGTGTAAAGCTCCATGCACCCTTCAAATACCATAAAAGTCCAATTTGATAAAAATAGATAAGATATCCACATATAAAGGTAATAATATTTAACATATATTTAGAAAAGCTCACAAAAATCAGCCTACAGATAACATCTGTAGCATCACCACTGACAGTTCCACAAACTTGTAGACTTCACTAAATAGTTATAACACAAGCACTTTCTACTCTCGACCCTTCAGGCCCTTAAAGTCAGCTGAAGGAAAAAGGCAAGTGAAAACCATCACAGTTTCTAGAGACACTAATGGCACCTCTACAATGGCAAAGTTGTCCGGGTTATTTCATGCCCAAAGTAACTGCTGAACTATACCACTGAGAAGTGAAAAAACCCAACCAAACAAGAAAATCCCAACAACTTACAAATATTCCAAGTAAGCCAATTAAAGTACAACAGGTAGCTTTTTTCCTCCAAATACACTGAAAATTCAAAACACACTTCACCATACTAAATGGGGAGTGATCAAAGAGTGCCACAGACATGTCTTTGACACTACCCTTTCATTAACAAAACACAGTTCTCCGTCAAGGATTAAACCCCATGCCTAATTAACATGAAAACAAGGCCCAAATAACAGCAAAAATAAACTCAAAACTCCACCAAAATAGGATTCTGCAGTTTAATTCCATTTGTCACTCTCACACCTTCACTTATACCTCTAGCATATTTACATTAACTCCAATTCCTACTAAACTGTAGTTTTAGAGGTAAGTATCTACAAATACCTTAAAAAATAATAATTCTAACAGTCTTAAATATCAGGAGTTCTACTGGTAGTATTTGTGGTGGTATTCAAACTACAAGAAAATGAGTACCCCAGGCGTAAAATGAAAGTAAAAGGCCACAATCAAATCTCATTGCAGATTTCAGCAACACCAGTCTGCCAGGAAGGACAGAACAAACTCACACCCAGAAGTGAGCTTACAGCTGTACTCTTCCCTGCTGCTCTGTTTATCTACTGAAAATCCAAAGAGCAAACTATCCAATGCAGAGTGGCAGTACATACGGAGCTAAGTAAACTTCCTTTACCAGAACCGATTCTCCATGTTTTTTTGACATGCATTCTCATGTCATACACATTTAAACAGATAAATAAAGATCAAGAATAATAATTCTTTTTTCATTAGGTAAATGAACAAAGAATAATTTTTGCATTACTACCTTTACTCTCATTTTTCACACTTACCTGGTCTTTTTCATGGGGTAGAAGGCTGACAGGTGGAAGAGAAGCTGGGAAAGTGCTGGTGTATTTTGGTGCTCCTTTGCTTTCCAAACTGCCATAATTCATTCTATACTGAGGTCCATCCTTCAGTAATCTTCCATTGTTCACAGCACGTTTGGCCCCTAGACGCAACCTCTGCTGAAAGGCAGGATTGTTGAAAATATTTGCTAGGTCATTTTGACTTCTCAAATACTTCTCTATATTTTTCAGGGAGGAGCCATTTGGTTCTTGAAGCCCTTCAATTGCTCTTCTCAAGAGTTTATTCCAATCCACATTACGAAGCTCATTACAAGCTCCTCTAGATCCCTTAACAGATTTAGGAATAGTGCCAGGTTTAACAGATGAAAACCGTCCAGGATTATCTGGGTCCTTGTAGGATGCCAGGCCTTTGTTGGTAACTTTAAGAATAGAACCATCTTGAACACTAAGTTCCAACTGTTCCGAAACAGTCTTCTTATCCAATCCATGGGAAGCACAAACAGCATGACATATTCTCTCTTCGGAAGGCCTTTGCTTTTGCTTTTTAACTTTTTGTATAGCTTCAAGAATCCACTCTGTATAAAGAGGGTTGGCAAGTTTTACCATGGTTGACCACTAATTATTTCCAGCCAAGGGTTACCCATAGAGGTTCCTCCTTATCCTTTTAGCAGACCTTTCAGAGGTTGTTCGCACCTCAAACACAAATCAAAGGATTCCACACACTGCTTAGATGCATCTCAACAATATCCATCCTGAGGAGTCTGGAAAGGCAGGGAAATATCTGCTGCCCGAAACTTCCAATTACTTCAAGGAAAGGTAGAAAGGATTGATTTGTGATGACACTGTTACATCCTTACAATAAAGTTTGTTGCGACCTTTAAAAAGAAAAAAACAGGCAAGGAGAGAATACAGTTAATACTGAAGTAGTAAAAAGACAACGCACTCAGACATGCATTCATACTGTAGATGCTGCAGTATGCAAAAATCTTGTGAGATTATATGAAGCATTTGCCAATTCCCACCCCACACCAAACAAGTCATCATAAAATCCTTCTACTTCTCATAATATTCAGTAGGTTTAATTTTCTTAAATTCCATCACCCCAACACTTAACCTACTACTAACTTGGTAGACAATTTGAATTCGGCCAGAGACCTGCAAATATTCTCTAAAACAGACTGCCTACAAATAATTTCTAGACTGACTGGTATAATAAAATTACTATCTGCATGAATAATACATTCACTAAACAACAAAAAAAACCCAAAAATAAAACAGTCCTCAACCAATGAAAGTCAAATTATTAACCACTACCATTTCTTACAGTATACTGTCTCTAAGTGACATGCCATATGTTGATTGCACAACTCAGAAAAATCAAAAGCAAGATATTAGAACTGAGTTACTAGTACTTCATCCTTCATTAGTACCCTACAACAAAGAAAGGAATCACAAAGGCACTTCTCATTCTAAGGTGCGCAGTAAAAAGGCACACATTTTTAATACAAACTCTCAGGAACAGTACTGAAAATGAAGTAACAGAAGACATTTTCACATAAATACACTGTCAGCATTAAGACATATAAAGAAGTCACATTGGCAAAATATGTTTCAGTGACTTACAGTTTAACAAACAATTTTCTTTACTTCTTATGGAATATATGACTCCAATAGAAAACTCAGTGATAACAAAAACTTATTAAGAAACCTGAAAGAACATTAGTTTATTAATATATATTTATGAACGAAATATATAAAAAAAGCAACACAAATTAAACTACGACAGTAGTAACCTACTAAAGAAATCTATTTGCGGTATTATTTTTTTCTGCCATTAAATGTGAGGGAGAATTTCTGAAGTTGTTTTGTACAATTTGTATAATTACTTCCAAACGAAGGAAAGCAAATAAACAAAATCAGCAAATCTTCATTCTCAATAAATGGATTGACTTGTAAGGCAGAAGATTCACCAGCTTCACAACAAAAATCTAAAACTGACTTAACCTGAAACTACATTTGTAAAGCTGTATCAAGCAACCTATAACTAACAATATAATCTCTGGTTACGCAAGTCTTGGACCTCATTTTTATTCATTTGCTCAAGTGATCTTGCAGTTCAATCACGTTTGAAACTTGAGTAAAATATAAATAGGAAAAAAGCTGAAGTGATGCAGTAATATAAATTATTTTCAACTTGTTAGAAATACTCCTCTACAACTGTGAAGAGAACAAGTACGAAAAACACTTTTGGTCCCAAACCTTCTCCACCCTCTAACTTCTCAAAAATCTCTTTAAATATGAACTTCAGATCATATTTCACATATTATTACACCTATACTACAGAATTAGTAATAAAAGAGCAGCTGGTTATTGGTGAATATAAAATTCTTCTAAACCCAAATATTAGAAATATCAATTAATTTTATGACTTTATCCTCTAGTTTTAATAGAAGCTTAAGCATTTTCACATTATAAATCCAAAAGTAACTGGCTTTCATACTGAACTGTATTGATCTACATAGAGTAGTGTTTCCTGCTTCCAGTCTGTACTCATGCAAGTTACATTTGAAAAGAGTTCAGTGTATTTCAACTATTTGTAATAAAACAATAACTTGTTCTGTAAACAGACATTTTAATTAAAACCAGCTAGCAAAAGCTATTCTTTCCCTAACAGCAGTGTTTATATTCACTGTTTTCAGATAATTCCAACATTGTAGCTGCAAAATGTAGACAAATATATGGAAGAAAAAAGTTCCCATGGTATTAGAAATCCTACAAATTCTCTCACTACTCTGACACTGAAAATACAATAATAAAACAAAGCAGAACACTATATATAGTGCAGGCTCCCTCACATCAAGACTATTTCACATGGTCTGTCTCTAGATTTGGAAGTTCTCTGTAGCTAAATATAAAGCCCTGGATTCCTAGAAAGCTAGTCTTAAGTTTAAAAGTTATTTGGTTAGGCTGTTCTATTATGAGTCTTCATTAAGACAGTCAGTACTTAATTAAATGCTGAACGCTGCATTTGCTGAGTCAAACTTACTTGCCTCAATTTTAAACCAACTGCAGTACTGTAATATTAAATTTTATACAGGAAACCACATCACTTCCATTAAATTCCAGAACACATAGTGCAGGGTCTGTTCCAAGCACCTGGGTACTGATGAACATTTCAGTATAAATGCTGTAACTTGTGGGTTACAGGAATTTTTATTGGCCAATGACTGTGGCAAAAGGTGAGCATAAACCTTTATCCTCATGTAAAGTCTACTGCTTGGTACAGGAATTTCACAGCACTATACATTCAGAACTATGTTTTTACTTATTTACTTAAAACTCCCTATGTGTAATACAACCTCCTGTATGCTACTGCCTACTAAATCAACACTAGTTGAGTGTATCAGCAGGAGCACAGCTTCCAACACACAGGGCAGGATATTTCAAAAGGAAAATCAAGACATCTTAAATTCACAACTCCCAACAGAAGCTAGCTGTGTTCTGCTTTAGGGGAAACAGGCAAAGCTCATCCAAAGCAACTTTGGAACTGTTCTATCACAACCTAGAGTTTTCTGTTATTCTGTCACTATGATTGCGTATGTACTTCAAGTGAAGTAAGTACCCTGACCTGCACAACTGATATGGCAAGGACTACCATAAGATTCAGAAAAATCTCTTAACAACAAATGTCTTCGGCAGCAATGTAATTCAGCTCAGTGATCCTGGAGCTGTAAGTTAAAAAGGTCTTTCCTAAATTAAGACAGATTGATCCAAGATTCACAATACAAAGATATACACATGTCCATGCTGACTGACTGGATGAAGACTAACTGCTTTAGAAACAAACTTTCCAGATTAAATATGAGGCCACACCGAAGTTCTAAATGGTATTCAGGTTTCTAAGTTTAGAACTTTATTTCACCAAAACCACAAAAAATATGATTATACACAATTTAATATAAAAAGTGTGCTGTTTACCCAATAGATTTTGAGGAAATACCAATTTTTAAGAGTGTTTATAAATTAGTAGCATGCCCTCATTTACTAATTTTCCTCCCCTTGTAATTAAGTAACTTTTAATCAAACCCTTGACAGCACCCATCCAATCACATATTAGATTTTCCAGACACTTAAGTGCACAGGATCCCTTCCAGGTTTTATGGCAACAATCATTAAGCTCTTTCTATGTCATATTTCAGCTTCCACACTCTATGGTATCATATTTTGAAACATTTGAGAGTGTTTGATTGCACTATTTCACCGATCAAGTCTGTTAACAAGTCTGCTACTGAAGAGCTGCAGAACATAAGGATTCAGAGAGTAAAGTACAAGACAACAAGTTTGAAACATGAAAAGCCATCTCTAGAGTAAAATCTTGTCCCCTTACCTAAATCATAAATCATCAGATAAATACAACGAAGTTGCAAAATCACTGCTTGAGATTCAGAATGAACGCAAAAACATCTCTTATAAAGCACACACCTATTGTATAGCTAATTCTAATTAAAGAATGCACTGATTGAACATGTCAATCTTAGGTGTCATCAGTAACCCTGTAATAAGGTACTTTTTTAGACTGAACTAGTACCTGGAATTATTTCCAAGTGATACAGATTGTGAAAATCAGCTGCGTAGTCAGAAAGAAAAAAAAAAAAAAGAAATTAGCTATGCTCCCCCCCACGAAACAAACCTAAAAGTTACTATACAAATATCCAAAAGCATTTCACAAAATACAATCTAAAGATTTTGAGAAATTAATGAAAAATTAGCTTTGGCTGTCTTAAATGTAAACGCAGCTACACTTTTAAAAACTGAGGTTAACACAGCTACAAAAAAAACCAAACAACAAAACCAGAAGGGGGGTGGAGGGGGAGGAGAAATGACTGCAACTTGTGCAACCTGCCGGTGACCTAAGAAGCACGATTTCATTCTGCTCCCTCCTCCTACCTGCTCTGCACACGCTCTCTGCTGCAGCATCAGGGTCAGGTAAGGATTGCAGCAGAGGAGGAGGAAGAGACTGCCATTGCATTCAGTAAGCTTTTTGCCATTTTTCTTTCCTCCAGGCTATTACTTAGAATTATGTAGTTAATCAACTCTGTATTCCACCCCCATCTCAATTAACGATGCAGAAGAGGCAAGATACTTGTTACCTCATTGCAAAATACGCGCACCTACAAAGAGACACAGGAAAAGCAGATCCTGGCAAGGGCTCCCAAGCACACAACACTTAAAATTACTCAGCTCATGAAGCCAGATATTGTACTATTATTTATATAACATACAGCTTTCGATTATAATAAGGAAGGGCAATGACCCTTGCACATGCTTTAAGCAGACAGATGAAGAGACATTACAGTAACTTCAAAACTACACCGGAAGACTTAGGAGTGTGGAGAGTAAGAGTGGTTGCTACACGTGAATCAAACTGATTAAATGCTTGTACCCAGTGATACCCCACAAGCTAGTTTAAGATCATATGCTAAAAAGCAGGTCACAACATGACAGCAGCAAGCATCACCAGAGGAAACAGCATCAGCACAACATGACACCCAAATTCACCCTTCCCAACCCCTTCCATGGAAGTCCTGAGCACTTTAATATATGGTAGTAGAGAACATCAGGAAGCATGGGATGGTAATATTCACTGCCAGCAGTTAACCTGGGAAGAGGGTTTCACTAAAAGCATTTCATGGGATAGTAGTTTTCAACAGAAGAGGTATCTTTTTGCATTTTGCAGAGCGTTTTCGTTTGTTTTTTTTTTCAATGCTAAACCTGAGGTCTGGGTAAAGAAAATACAGCGTGAACATCACCTTCCAAACCACGGCTTTACAGGCTTGAAGATTTCCCTTCCCAGCTTACTTAAAATTTTTGCAGTATACCCAAGCCATGGAGATTTGCAACGCCTAGAGCCTAGCGCCAAGGCATTGTTGTATTTGACAGGGGCCGAGCCGAGTCTGGCTTTCAAACCACCCAAGCCTTACACCGGGATTTTTCATTTCAAAGGCGGAAACCCCAAGCCCACAGGCTCTGCTCCCCGGGGCACGGCGACCTGGCAGGACAGGGCAGCCGGAGGACGACGGCGACAGCGTGCACCTGCACCCACCCACGGGGACGGTGGGCAGGCAGGCGGTGCCGGGGGCAGCGGCCGCGCCGGCCCCCCGGCAGCGCAAGCGGGAGGCGGACTGAGAGAGCCCCCCCGCCCCCGGTACCACTCACCTCCGCGGGACCGGGGCCGCGGGGGGAGGAGCCTCCTCCAGGCGCCGCAGCGGCTCCCCCTGCTGCCGGCTCTTCCCCTACTCCAGCTGCCAGGCTGCGCCGACGCGGCTGCCCCCGCTGCTGCGCTGCCCCCCTGCCGGCGGCCGCCGCGACTCCCCCTACCGCCGCGGCTCGGCTCGCCTCACCTACGCCGCCATTTTGTTTCGCCCTGTTGTACTTAACGTGAATCCGACATGACACTGATTACAGCCCAATGGAGTCTCATTAAAACCTTACCTACCCCCGCACCCCGCCCACCGGCGCCCGCCATTGGACTGTGCGGCGCACGCCGCTCCACGCTCACAGGCCGCGGGCCCGTGTCCCTCAACCACCCACACCGGCCCCGTTCCGCCCAGCAACCATCCTGTTTCTCCCATTGGAAGATGGGGCGTGTCAATCACGAGGCACGCCCCTTCCCTCCACGCTCAACTCCGCCTACCTGTGCGAAAGGGCGGTGCTGGAGGCTGTCATTGGCCACCACCGCCGCCACACACCGGCACGGCCCGCCCACCTGCCCGCCACAGCCCGGCCCGCCTCATTGCTGGACCTCCAGCGCTATCGATTGGTCGCCCGCCGCCAGTGGAGGCCAGAGTTCTAGCAAGCCCGCTCTCCCGTTGGCTACCACTGCCGTCCGTCTGGTCCCCCCGACCTCGCTACCCTCCCCCACTCACCACCGCCCCACCCGCTCCTGAAGTTTGTTCGAGAGGGTGATCGTTAGCAAGAGACACCGGCGGCGGCCGCCTGAACCAACCCGGCAGGGCGGGCGGGCGGGCGCACGACACACATTTATAAGCAGCCTTAAATGTTGAGTATCACGCGCGTGGCTCAGATCGCGCCACTCGCCCGGGCGGGCGCGATGGCACAGCATGCTCCCAGCATAACCCTCCCAAGGTGCCTGGCACTGGCAGCCGCTTATCGCGCACACGCACACCCCGCACTGCCAAGGGAGGGGGGGGGGGAAGCGGGGACGGCGACAATGACTCCCAGCTCTACAGCCACATGCAGGTCCCTGCAAGTTTCGCCATGCGAAGCACAGGGACTTCTCTGTCACCCCGTCTGCGAAGGAACAATTGCCGCCTCGGAAACAGGGTGGGAGCATGCAACACAAAAACCTCAGCCATCCCCTGCCTCCCTCCGCCACTCCATTCCCCCTCTCCCACCTCATCCAACCCAGCCATCACCTCCTCCTGCTGCTCCCCCTCCCCTGCAAAACGCAGAGCATTGCAATGCATTTACCAAGCACAAGTGTCTGCAAACACGTGCATCAGTCTCTAATGCAAAAGAAAAAAAAAGTACCCAGCCTAGTGACAAGCCCCCTGCACTGAGAGAGGGGAGGGAAAGGGGGTTATTATGGCAAATTGCAGCCTGTCACCCAATGCAAAACAAGACCCATCGCATGCTCCCTATTATCCCCCACATAAACTCCTGGGAATCTAACCTCCGATGCAGGTTTCCCCCCTCTGCTTGCAATGACCTCCTTTCTCTGCCTGTGTGTGTTTCTGCAGCAGCGGTTCCTGCGGAATGTGCTGCCCCTGAAACGCGATCGCGGCTCCTCTCTCTCTCGCTCGCTCTCTCCTTCTCTGTCTCTCGCTCTCTCTCTCGCTCTCTCTCCTGGCTGCAACCAGAGCCAGGAACACAACAACAACACAACCTCCCCCCACCCCCTTCCCCAAACACATACACACTGAAGAGACCCAGCCAGGAGAGCCAGACGAGTCGAGGAGGGGGTGGAGGGAATCCCCAGTCAGCGGATTGATTGCACCAGTTACCTTCTCTAAGCCCCTTCACGAGAGGGGGAAAAAAGAAGATGAATACAGAGAGAATACCTTGTCTCTCCTCCTCCGCGGGGCTCCTCTTCTCACTCCAAAATACTAAAAGGTGGACGGGCGGATCAGACAAGCGTTCAGCTCACGGCGAGGGAGAGGCGGGGGAGGGGAACCACACGAACAATTATCATTAATTTAGAAATTAAAACAGAAACCCACCCCAGACCTCCAGCCTTCCCGATGCCGAGAGGACGCAGATTGCGAGGACTGGTGCTAAAACATAGGACCTGATAACAGCTAATTGAAAGGTTAATCTACATAGGCTGTGACAGAAGAGGTCCCTCCCCACTTTTTTATCTGCTGTTGGCAAGTGGGAAATTGAGCTCCCCCCACCTTTTTCCCTTAAAAAAAAAAAAAAAAAGGCAATAAAGTTCGGGGGGAGGCGCGTTCCCGCGGCGGCGGTCTGGGGCTGGGGGACGGGGCGCGCGGGTGGCCGTTGCGGGGCGCGCTGGGCGGGAAGGCGGCCTGAGGGGAAGTGGTCACCGCCGCCCCCCGGGGGGCCCGCACGCCGCCCTCGGGGGCTTGGGTAGGGCTTTTCATCCAATATGGGGCGGTTTTAAATGTTCACGATGGAAGCACCACCACAGGCAGGCTTCGGCAAATCCTTCCTGAAGGGCTTGACCGGTTACTCGGTTCAGAGGAAGAGGGCCGTGTTTGAGACAACCATAATTAGTCTGAAGGATGAAAGGGCTGTGAACAAATTACAGATATCCTCCCATTGAGTTTGTTGCAAGTGTAACAAGATGTTAAGTGGAATATATTTTGAAGGACAAGGTGATAACACGCATCTACTTAAAACTCATTTAAACTCTTTCTCCACGCTGTCTTGAGACATGCTGCTTGAGACATGCAGGCCACTCATTGCGTCAAACTTTTAATACTACTCATGGTGGTTTTCTCAGCTAGGGCTAGCAAGCACCACTTTTCACCGAAGCATGGCATGGCAAAATACCATAGGG
Source organism: Hemiprocne comata (assembly GCA_020745705.1). Lineage (NCBI taxonomy): Eukaryota > Metazoa > Chordata > Aves > Apodiformes > Apodidae > Hemiprocne > Hemiprocne comata. Next base: position 16,136,909 of record CM036592.1, read on the forward strand.
TATACACCACAAGGTATCACTACAAGGGAGGAAATGGTAATTACCTACCTGAACATCTAATCAACCAAGCACCAAACTTGAAACGTGACCATCTCAGAGACCTCCTATACATCTTTTCCATGTCTTGTGGGTGACGTGTTGTCTTAGGTGCCTATTTGCAAAGTTTCCTAAAAATACCTGGTCCTGAAGAAGAAAATATAAAGATTTTTTTTTTTTAAATCAGTTTAGAGTGGGTGGAAAATTACCTTCTACAATAAATTCTTTCCTAGGTCATGTATTTCATATAGACCAGCAAGTGAACCAAGTTTCCGTAATAAAGTACTAAGCATTAAGGTTTAGTGCAACTTTTTCAGAGTCAATTGCTGGAGATACTGTATAAGGAAGTTCTTTAATGACATTTTACAGCACTGTAAAATCAAATGACCTACTTATAGAAAGCTACCAGGTGAAAATAATATTCCAGCATGTATCTGTCATACCAACCTGTTGACTGAGGTTTTAGTCTTTTAACTGCCAGATGCAGCCTTTTAAACAGAGAGATGGAAATTGAAACATGTAGTGACCTAATATTTGTTGGAGAACAAGGTTCCTGTGTGATGCAGGACTTGGCTGTGATTGAAAATATTTTTAAATTATTGGAAACAATACAAATCATTAGAGCATCAACTCTAGCAGAGCTCACATTTGCAACAGTATTCTGAATGTTGTGTCAATGTTTCCACTATAAACTTTTTTTTTTTCTTTCCAGGAAATTTACAACTTGGTTAGTGGTAAAACAGAAAAATAATGTATTGAAACTGAAAGTTGGCATAGCCACATCGCAGTTTAGGAAACAAAACACTGGAGAAAACTTGACAATCTCTTTGGCCATTTTGGATTTACAAACGTGCTGAAGACGTAAGTAACAGCACAGAGAAAAATCCTTTAAGTCTCTGGTTTAAATACTTTAATTCTTTTTTCTTAATTTAATTATTTTCCTAAAAATAATTTTTATAAGACAATATGTCATTGAGTGTTGTGTTCCAGTTTTTAATATAATCAAGAACCTTTTGTTTGAAGAAAGACTCCTATGGATCTTGACATTTGCAGGTGTACCTAACACTATCAGATTGTGAAGTTAAGCACATGAAGCTCTTTATACATGAATCATCCTCCAGTGAACTTAGATCCACTATTGGTATCAATTATACTATTTCCCAAAATAATGACTTAAAAAGAATTGCATCATGTGAATTTAGGTAGTTCAATTTGAGACAGTGCATATTGCACGGGCGACGTAAGTACCTGAAACACTTTGGATCTAATTGAGAATGTTTAATATGTTGTGTGCATTTTGGTTTGTGGTCTAGATAAGAAATTTGGGTGGTTTTGTTGTATGAAAAATAATACATTAAAAATACCCATGGGAAAAGTTACCAGCCCATCAAGGAAGCTAGTGTAAGCAATAAAATTCACACTTTAGCATGTCTTCTACTGTCAGCCTTTGGGGGATTTACTCTCCCATAGCCACTACAAAACTGATGAAGTACAACAGTTAATGCCCCTGAGCAGTAACAGGTGCCTAGACACCTGCACATTGAATACACCCATTCCATCTGCTAAAAAGATGTTCTTGATATTAAAAAAAAACCTATCTAAAATCAAAACCTCCCTCTGTCATCTGTTGTTAGAAAAAAGTACTATAGCCCGGTTGCCTCTATTTCCTTGCTTTAATTACATTTTAAATATCCTTATTTAAAGCTATTCCCCACCCCACCCCAGAAAAATAGATTTGATTGCACATCTATGTTGTTGTGTATGTAGTAAGCATAGTATTCTCTCCAAATGTCCTTAGGATTATTCTAAAAGTGCGTGTACAGGTACTATTTTTGGATCACAAGTGAGAGAAAAAAAGAAGTCACGAGCTGAGCATGGTCTGAGTTAAAACCAGTTACCAAAAATCAAAATCTTCAAACTGCTGTATGTATAGCACAGGTGTAAGACAAGCTGGAGACTATTGATTAAATGGAGCCCAGCCATATGCATACCACATTCATCAGTATACAAAAAGAATGCTAAATTGGAGATTGAACACTCAATTGGAATCAGTGACAAAATTCTTGCGCATGAAATTGCTGCCACACATAGGAATAAGGTGATGACTTTAGTCACTGGTGCAGTTCCATTAGAACTAGTGGTGCTGTTAAATATATTTAGAAACAATTATATAGTTGTCCATGTTGGTATGGTGACAGATCCCTTTTTATCTTTGGAGCCACTAAGAGGGTGAAGTCTTGACCCCCATCAAAGTCTGGCAAAACTTGTTAAGACTTCAAAAAAGCCAGGATGTTCCTTCTGTTATTACTATACATGACCACATATATGACTACAGTCACCTGGAAATTGTCTCCTCCCCTGACATATGCTGGTGAAGAAGTGAACTTGGAGAAAAAAGTCATCCTAAGGTTGCAGTGAGTTTCTTCCCAGCCTCTACAGCCATTGAAAGCGTGTCTCTGCTGATTAGCTGAACACATATATTTTTCACCTAATATCATCACCTCTGCTTAGCTCACCTGCCATGGGTTCAGCAGTTTCCCTCTAACCCTAACCTTCAGCCTCATAGTCCTTCTGGATTAAAACAGCTATTTCTTGTTGTTTTTTCCACTTATGAGTTGTTTTTTGCAGCCTTTTATATTGTAATTTAATCAAAAAGATTATTCAATGCAACTAAGTCTATCCCTCTGAATACAAATAGAACCTTTCTTGGTTTATGTATGAGGATATGCTTTGCTGCACAGAACGGAGCATCACTGTCCAATTTAAGCACTATTAATAAATATTAATAGAGATTATGTTAATATATATGCATAAATATACACACACAGGCACACATAAAGTTAATAACCTGTGGGCATATTTTCTGATAATTTGCTGCCTCATCTATACATTTAATAAAACCGAATAATAGTATAAAATAGTGTTCTGCTGCCATGTTACTGGGGGTTTTTTGATTCCTGAAACCATAACACTATAAGGTAAATGGTGTAACCGTCTCAACTCAGGAGTTGTAATTGGCATAATACTGTAATTTGGAAATAAGTGTTTGTGGTAGATCAGCTGTCATCCCACAGGGACAGAGACAGTGACTTTTATAATAAATCCCACATGTTCCATTCTACTCTGGCAAATATACCACACTGCTATACCAAAGTACTTTAAAATCCTTAATTAATTAGTTACTATAAGAACTCTGCCAGGTGAATGTATATTGTTCTTCCTCTTCTCCAACTAGAGATACAAAGCACAGAGCAAAGTGGTTAGAAGAAGATACCAGCTTAAGGAAAAATCTGGCCACCTGGGTTCCAAGGGCCCTGCTCTAGCCACAGGCAATCCAGTTCTGGGAGTACCTGTGCTAGTCATGGAGAAGAAACTAGTGGCCTGTTAGTACATCTTTGAAACCTTAGCAGGAGCATGTCTTTCTGCTGCATTAACTATTATACATGTTAGAGGCAACAGGATTAATAGGATTTAGGAGTGCAAAGGAAAAGGCTAAAAGCAAAGCAGAAAAAAACCAGGTGGCTCATACACGAAAATGTCCTATAAGATGGTGTCTTTCATAATCACAGTATCTAACAATACTGCATACGGAGGTTCTGTTTATACTCATGTGATAAAGGATTAGCAAGTGATTAATAGATGTTTTTAATAAATGGTAATCAACTGTTATGAGTCCAATGGGTCAATAGGGTTTTTTATAACAGTAGCTCATAATCGTCTGGAACACCATAGAAATGTATTTAAACTCTATACTTTTTACATAGAAAAAACTGTGAATCTTATGTTAAACCTCACAAACGGAATCTTTGTATAAAGTGTGACTCAAATTTGCTTGAGAAAGAAGGATTAGCACCTAGGCTCCTCAGCAAATTGTTAGGTATAGCAATACTGGATTTAAGTTTCTCCTTTTTCCATGTAAAACACACTGATACAACAGGAAACATTTTGCTGCTGTGTGCAAGAGTAGTGTTTTCTAGGCTAATCCCAAGAGGAAGGCCTGGGATATTACAGAACTCGATATCAACCAGCATCACTGAACTTGATGCAGCTTTGTGTGTTTATACATGTTTACTGTAATACTTTGTGAAGGCAGCTGATGAGATGACGGATGGAACTAAAAATGAATAAAGATCGGTTTGCTCAAAGCTAGTGAAAGCTGCCATGATTATGGCAGGAGCTGCTTAGGTCCTTGCTACCGTCCTGCTGCGATTAGTTAAGTCTAGGTGAAAGGGGAAGATGCTGGTGTTTGCAGGAGCCATTTTAACACCTCAGCTTGTCTTTGTGAGCTTTAAAGTAATTAACTCTCCAATCATTATCCGTTTACTTTGTCCACAGGTTTAGGTTTCCTTCCCGCTGTTCCCTTTGGGGATATTGGGTAGTCACTTTATGAGAGGGAGGATTCTTTTCAGAGTTCACACAAAATCCCTTTTGCAGCATCCCAACAGCTTTTTGTGCTGTCCAAACTCCTGGAATACTCTTTCACCCTCTGTTTCAGTGAATATTACTTTTATAACTTTCTCCAGATCCAGCTGGACAAGAAGGTAGAGAGGGGAAAAAAAGCATCTCCAAAAAACCTGGCATCACACTTGCTGAACTTGCTGATCCCTTTAGAGGAAAAGAAGGCCATCCTCAGTACTCAGAAGCCAATAAAAGGGACTGCAAAGGCAGTTTTGCTAAATAAGGTTACTTTGAGCCTCTAAAGGATCCTGACAGTCCTTAATGTAACTGAATGAATCCTCACAACTTCCAACTGCGATGTTGCTGTACTACATTCTAGTTCAGTTTTAGCCAGGGGATAATTTACAGACTTGAAGTTTTTGGCAGTCTTTTATTGGTCTAACATTGCCAAGAAACATGGAGAAAAAGGGGGATGAGAGAGTTTGACCGTATTTTTGTTAATCTTGTTCTCATCCAGTTTCCACTCTATTTTTTAAGATCCTATGAATAAGCTGAAGAAATTGAAATTACACGAGAGGCTGCTGCCAGACACATAACTAGGAGACTATTCTGATGCTGCCCAACCCTTAGTGTACAACAGCACCAGATAAACAGCCAGAGCTCTAAGAAATACGACTGAAAGGCACACCCACTGCATTTCAGACTCAATGGCCAGTGAAAACCCTTGCCTACTGCAGATCTGGTTGGAGCACTTCCCCTTTCAACTTTTGCTCAGCATCTCCTGGCACACCCACCTTCACATAAAGGATGGGAGTCTGGAAAAAGCCCATGTGCCAAACCAGCTCTGAATTTGCTGAGCACAGGCTTAGAAGGGCCTTAGGTCTGCTCTGTAATGTTTGAAAATTGAGCAACCTCCACTCTCTGAACTATGACGAGTTTGGCTGGTCTTGAGGACCAAACTACTATCTCCAGCTGGAGTTTTAGCTAGGTCTGTATGATGTTTTCTTTACTTTCTTTGTTGGCAGCATTAGCTGTGAGGTTCCCTTGCTAAATAAAGCTCTACTGCACAAACAATTTATTTCAGTCACTTCCTATAACTGCCAGTACTAGAGCAGCTCTACCTCTGTTAGCTAGACTAGGAGGCCTGTCAGAGTCATGTGGCAATATACCACATCATTTCAAATACTTTTCAGAAACCTTTAGATTTGCTCAGTGCTGCTTTAAAAATAGCCAGTGGCTTGCTTGTATTAGGGCTCCCAACCTGACTAACTCTGTTAAATTATTGTCTTGCACAGCAGGATTTTGTATTAAATATTCTTTGGGAAGGAAAATCTGAGTGAAATTCTTTTTTTCTGTGTCAGGTAATATGAGAATGTGAAGTAGTAGCTACAAAGAGCTAAGGTAATAATATATCAGTGCTGAAGACATTAAGTATCTTCTTCATACACATTGAACTACACAAACAGTCTCTTCAGTGGTACATAGGATAGGTAGCTGGTAATTTGTCAAGATGCCAGGGAAGGAGTTCCATTATCCAGCATAATGAAGCCCTTTGTTTATTTCATTAAAAAAATAATAAAAAGGAAAGTTCTACCTCTCAGCTGATGGCAGGACCTGGGCAAGCAGTGAGATTTTCAGAATTGTTTTCTTAGCACTGGCCAGAACCCCCCTGTTATCCTGATATTCTTCCCCTTTGTTATTCGATATCCCACCGTGCCAGCTAAGTCAGGAGTTGTCACACTCCTCACTGGTGCAGCAGGATACAAAATAGGTGGGGGTGGGGAGGAAGACTGGGATGGTTAGGAGGTGGAAGGGAAAAGGCCTTTTTTTTTGTGAAAACAGTAGCACCAGCTGCATCCTGCAAGTCGCTAAATTAGCCAGTCAGTTGTTTTTCTTTTAATTTTTGTTTGAATTCAAGAATAGGTTGTGGATGTCTTGGCAACTCATGAATGAGGCTCTTTATGAAAGAATTCACCTTGCGGAGGGGCTGCTGTCAGATGCACAAGCCTCTTTCCATTAATTAAGCTGCAAAATATCCCCTCTTTTTTTTCCCCCATCGCTCTCAACGGCTGGATAATCAGACCCTGTGTCTTTCCATAACATCCACCACTTTCTCCCTTGCTCCTCACAGAATTTCACCCACTGTTAATTCTAGACTGCCAGATTTTAATTTTTTTTTAAATTTTTTTTAATGCAGCTTAGTGCTGCTAAGTGAGATATCATGCTGCCTGAGCTAAGAACTAAGATGATGATTCTGCTCGACTGTTACCAGTGCATTATCTCTGTGCATTATTTTCAGCTGAAAGGTGGCCTAAAAGCAAAGTTGGATATTTTCAAAAGCTCAGCTGGGAGTTAATAAACTGTGCCTTTTGACAGGAGCTGGGTGCTTAACTTGCGTCCAGTGAGTCATTCCTTGAGTTGTCACTTACATTAAAGCAGCCTCACAGAGGGTGCAGAGAACTTTCAAACATCCTGGAAATGACCTGCCATCAAAAACGTATAAGCTAAACTGTGTCAGGTTAGGGGGTGATTACAGATATAATTGTGCCTGAATGGACAGTATGAGGAGAGAAAGTGGGTAGTACCAAGTACTTCAATCAATCCTCACCCAGCTTTGCTGTGTTCTGAACAAGATGTGTGGCTGCAAATGAATAGTCTTGAAGTTTTTAGTGGGAATACTCATGCATGTATTTATGAAGTTATGCACCTGCTTCAGGGAATAATCCCAAATCTTTTAAAACCAATGAAAGGTTTTTCACTGATGGATGAGCTATCATGGGCTATCACTATCATGCCTTAAGTGTTTGCATGTTTGGGCTTAATTTTGTATGGCTGATTAACATCCTAGTCATTAAGAATAGTTTTTTTATTCATACATACGTGGTATTAATGACAGACTTTTAAAAATTACCTGTTCATTTTCCTTAACTTCCAAGTAATGCTGAACATTAATTTCCTGCAAATGAAGAAATCTGAAGTAGAGTGCACAAAATAATTAATCTTTGGAAACTCTGGACTAAATTAAAGTAATTTAAAGTTAAATAAAGAGCTCATCTGTGGCCTCAGTGCTCTTTCTGGGAAGCAAGGGATACATTAAAAAAAAAAAAAAAAAAAGAAAGCAAATACTAAATTATCTAAGAGGAAAGGAATCTACAAATATATGTAATAAATTCCCACATTACATCATAAAAATAACTTTCCCATAAATTGTGTTATTGCAAATGCCAAGACACATAGGAGACTATTCAATTAGTAGTAAAACTGAATAAGCAACTGAAAAATAATTTCCATTGGAAATATGCATATTCAAATTTTGGGGTTTGCTAGCTTTTTTTTTTCTTTTTGAGATTATGAGATTATCTATTATACTACAGGTTTTCCTTATACTAAGAATTGAATGTGGTAGAATTTGAAATACTGTTTAAATTGTAGACTTTTGGAGGTAGAAACTCTGTTTATGAGTGCAGGCAGCATATCAAAGAATGAACATTCACAATAAACTCAATGTTTTAATCAGCAAATGTTGACTTTTTAATCCAACACCAAAATTTGGTTAAAATTAAAACGTAAACATAGTTGAATAATTATCTGTAAATGGAGAACATTCAGGAATATAAGAAAAAATTCCATCTTCATTTGATACAGAAAAAGCAAGCCTAACCTTTTTTTTTTGGTTTGTCATCTCATCTGAAAATCAGACCCTGAATATCTGTGCATACAGGTAGCCATTTCAGGAAAGAAATGCAGAGAGAATATGTAAAAATAAATCATTAATGTTTGTAAAATAGCAGTGACATCATGACAGAGAAATTATACACAGTAACAACATATTCCTAAAAACCAGAAGCTTCTAGTAGAGCATTCTTGTTCCCATCCATTTGCCCACTCAGCTGACGTCCTTTGTTTCTTTTGTTTCTTTCAGGGTTTCTGTTGTCTTGTTTTTTTTGTTTTTTTTTTTTTTTTTTTTTTTTTTTTTTGTTTTTTTTTTTGTTTTTTTTTTTTTTTTTGTTTGTTTGTTTGTTTGGTTTTTTTTTATCTTTCATTGTCTTAAAATCCACAGCTATTCAGAGCTACCAGGGGCAAATAGTCTAATGGATCATAATATAACTGAAGAGATTAAACACAGTAGTGGGCACCAGGATCCTTTGAGTTTTAAACATGTGGTACTATCTCTGGTCTTGCTGAAAGCTCCTCGCTACAGTTCTCTTGTTTGTTAAATAGTAGAAACATTAACCTGTCTCTTGGTGAAGCAGACTTGGAGCTCAGAAATGCTCCTGTCTGTATAGATGCTGGGGATTATTAGAGAGAACGGCTCAGCTTGAGAGAGGGATTCAGAATATAGTAATGAACCCACTCAATTTCAGTTGCTGCCTATGAGGTTTTTTTCTTATTATAACAATTAACCTCTTAGAAATGAATTAGCACTGAGTTTACGTGTTGACTCTATAGACATTGGATAATTGCTTTAAAAAAATCATCTACAGTCCAGGAAATTACATTTCTCCTTTTGCTTCTAAAATTACAAACTTCTGACTTCCCAGCTGGTAACGCAAGCAATCAAAATGGGGTCTCTTGAGTGCAGTTGCATGACACACATGAACAACAATCTCATTTCATAAAGAATTAACCCACAGCCAGCCACGTTAACTGGCTCCAATTCCTGCCACAAAGCCCTTCTGATCGGGGCACCGTAGTTCCCACTTTGCATAGGTAGCCACGTACTGGTCAAGTAACAGCAGACCTCTCAGACCCCACCCTAACAAAGCTGCCCAACAAAGGGAAAGAGTTAGAACTAAAGCACTGAACTGAAACTTAGAAACTCTGGCTTTGTTTTCTGTCTTTCCTACAGACTTGCTATCAGTAAGTCACTTAATCTCCCAGAGTTTCATCTTCTATCATATAGAGACAGTAATACCTCCTTTGACTGTCTTTTTAATCTCAAGTATAAAAAAAGTGACATTATTTTGACATTATTTCCCCCCCCAGTCTCAGCTAAGACATCTAGGCACTACTGTGATTCTAATCAGTGACAGAATTAACCACTCTTTAAACAGAAGGGTCTAATTAATTTGAAATTCCCTTGATTTTATCTAGTTAAAATGTTTGTAATTTCTCTGTTTGTTTGGGTTTGTTTGGTTTTCTCTTTCTTTGGAGAGAATGATGATTTAGTTCTTTAAATGCTCCAATAGAGTCATAGAAAGGAAGCAGAGAACATAGATTCAAATGAGGAAAAGCTGGCAAATTTAACTTCTTTCTGTAGGATCACTCCCTCAAATGTGCTCTGTAGTGCTTAGATTTAAAGATGGCCTGCAAATGAAAGTCCAGAATAAATGTAACGCAGTTGTGCACTTCTCTTAATAAGCTACCTTAAAGTGACCTGGGTGGAGGTTCCCTCACCACCTCCCCAACATTTCATAGAATAAAAACACCTTGCTGCTTTCAGGTGTCTTTTCCTGATCAGTTTAAGTCTTTCTCTACTAGGTTTTAAGCCATTGCAACCCTAATTATAGTCCTAAATCAGTTCTCCTTTATAAGTGCTTATTGCAAATGGTTATCTTGGGTAAGCAATTGCCATATTCCTCACTAGTAACCAATTAAGCAACCTGTAACCACTTATTTTTATCTTTCTGTTTTGAAATACTTTTTAGCTGAAAGATTTAAATAAATATCACCACATTCAGTTGTGCTAAAGACTGCCATTCAGGGTTTTTTTTTGCTACACTATCCAGTCTGGAGAAAGGTTATTCATACATTCAGAAGACTGACTTTGCTGGCACATGTAGATGTTTGTATTTGGAATTTCTAGATTGACAACCCTTCAAAACCAATTGCCTTCTCTTCAAACAGGAACATGAACCTTTATTTCTCTTTGATTTGAGAACTGATACTATTGTGATCTCCATCATGAGTCTAGCAATATTAAGTGTGTTCCTCTTTACAGGCAGGTCTGACTGCTTGAGTTGAGTGACTACATGTTTACCTTGGGGAGGCTGTGGGGGTGGGGGTGTGTTTGTTTGTTTGTTTTAAATTAATCTCCTCCATGTTGTGGGGAAAGAAGCTTTTAGACATTACATGATCCATGTGGATTTAAACAACAGTTGATTTCAGCAGCATCTTATGTTTTTCAACACAGCTTTATGAACTGCTGAGGCTTAGTACAGCAGTTGGGTTTCTTTTAGATCAAAAGATGTGACAGGCCACAAAATGTACAGTTAAGAAATAAAACCATCCCCCATACACACCGAAAACCACCACTACATACCAGAGTTCCCTGTCTTTAGCATGAGTCTGGAAAACTGACACTCCAAAGTGTGCCTATACTTCAAGACAGACAGATATGTACCAGGGACAAAAGTCTGTCTTTTCTCATGATGAATTAGTATGGAGCACAGCAGTCATTGCAAGTTCAGGCAGAATGAAGGCTGTGTGATGTGCTGCTCAACTGAGGGGCATCAGAAGAATTGAGAAAGAACTGGAGCTGTCAGGTTCCTTAGGGCTTGTGCCTCCAGCCTGTTGTTCTGCTTCTGCTCTACCTAGTCCCCTGCTGCAATGCTGGGCAGAAGTAGCCTGTCAACAGTTTTAGGTACAAGGCTTCTCTTGTACATGGGGAGCCTTATGGCTGTATTTCAGAAGGCAGAATTATTATCTCCCATTGCTAGACAGATTGAAAACCCAAAAAAGACTGAGGTTCTTAGAACCACATGTATAATTTTAAAATCCCTAATGAGGGACAATCCGAAACTTAGGAGGCCCCGAGTCCAAATCAGAGACAAATTTGAGCACTTATGACAGAGACAGATAAGTTACATCCATTCATGGAAAGAAAAACAATTTTATGATCATGCAACTGAACAGTTTCTAATTAATTCATGAGCTATATTTCATACTACTGGAGCAGGTCTGAGACACACTAGAAAAAAAATTGTTCATGTGGTACATCCTAATGGTGGCAAGGGTGCTGACTCACTGATTCCATTATTAATACGTTTTCTTGAGTTTGTAATTCATCTCTTAATTTCATTCTCTTGTTCCTGGACACACATAATGAATTGCTGGTACAGTATCACAGAGCAGCAAGGGTCAGTTGCCTCCTGCCACCCAGAAGCCAAGGGGTATCCCAGGGCTGGCAGCGAGGGACCAAGGCAGGGCAGACCCCAGTAACAGGGTCAGATTTAAGCAAAAGTCAAGCTCACCAGGCAAGTTTATGATGAAGAGGCAAGTCTGAGTTCAGTTGATCCACAAGTCAGGATCTGTCTTGGGTATAGTGATGACCAGGCAGGTCCATGGTGATAAAGCAGTGCCAAAGTCAAGGTCAGCTGGAAAGTTAGCCTGTAGGCTGGCATCTGGATAAACAGGGCCGGTGGCCAGCCAGGCATGGCTATAGCTGCAGCTAAGGCAGAAACCACCACCCCTACTACATAGCCTAGGGTGGAGCTGAAATGGGGCTCCTGGGCAGGGGTGGGGTGACTGAGAGGCCCCAGGTGAGGTTTGTCAGGCCCATTAATGCTTATAGGCACTGATATGTAGATGCACTGTGTTTTCAAGTTTTCTTTATAAATGACATGAAGAGTGCCATAAATTTGCCTGCCACATAGAGCAGGATTTTACTGTTACACAAATAATAACCTGATCCTACAAACCCTTGTATATGTCATAGAGATCTTATTACAGCCTGGGTAAGAGGATGCTGGGTGTTTGTACTGATGAGGCTATTTCAGTATGATAAGCTAAGTGGGCTCAGTTTTGCATCAGTGGAGTGTATTTGCAAATTGCACTGCCAGGGAAAAGAAAACCTTCCATATTACCAGAATTTGCCATGCACAAAAGTGCCGCTGCAAACATCTGAGTATGTGAGCAGTTCCAGTGACGACAATACAACTTGAAAACACTGTGTTGATGCTAGCAAGGCTAAATTAAAGGGTCTGTGACATTTCCAGTTTCTTGGATGTTCGCTGGAAAACTCATCCATATACTTTCAGGACTTTTTGCAATATCTGTTGCCTTTTGATTTATGAAATTGGAAAATGGAAAAAGAATGGCAAGTATTTTTTTGCTATCAGAATTCAAATAGTCTTTGGAAGAATCCTTATTAGAACCAACCTTAAGTCCAGCCAAATATTCCCGTTCTCTTTCACTTCAGTCCTGGATATATGCTTTCCTGTTGAAAGGCAGCCTAGAAGAGCTGTCCATATTTCCATTCTATACAACAAACTATTTTCTTTCAGCTGCTGCTATTTAATTTTTTTAATTTCAGATTTTTTCTATTTAATATAATTTTTTAAATGGACAGTAGAAACCAAAGTGTATCTTATGTTTTCCATTCTATGTTGCTTTTTGCAGTTGTGTCTTAAAATCATTCCGTAAATCCAACAAAATATATCCCTAAATTATTACAATTATTTTAAGATCTTGAAAAGCTGGCACCACATTTAAAAACCTAAGAAGAGAACTTTCATTTTAAAACCCAAATGACTTCGTATCTATAGAGAATTGTAGACTCATGCCCTTAAATGCATATACATACATATTTCTAGTGTAGTTATATGTTATAATGGGTTTATATATAGGCTATTAAAATAATGTAAATTAAATAATCAAGCAGATTAGCAGCAAAAAGCACAGTAACAAGATTAAGACCAAAATTATAATCTCCAAGTTGAGAAGAGAGTCGTAAAATGAACAATTCTGCTCCTACAATGTTCGTGTTCACTAATTTATCCACAAAAGAGATCTGGCGGAAGGGGGGGAGACCTTAAGGCTCCAAGATTGTTTCTCCAAGCAGATTCAGGCTGGGTCTTGTTTGACTGAAGGAAATGCACCTTTTGCCACAAGTGCTGAGTCTGAACAAGAAGAGACTCACCGCATCCGTTGAACAGCAGCTCTGGCAGAGGTGCCAGTGTGGGAAAGTCCTTTAGGGATATGGCGTGCCCCAGAATTTAAGCAGAGCCTCCAATAGAAACGGCTAGCCCAGTACAACTGCTCATCTCTCCCTAGGCCATCTTGCAAATGGAGATAAAATTATGGACCTTCTTCAGAGAAGTGTGATGCAGTTTAGCAGGGCAGTGCTAGTGCAGAACAAAGCATTACCTTCAGGCAAGTAGGTGGGAAGGAATTAGTAAACAAAGTTATCCATAAAATCAAAATGCAGCAGTAACAAAAATGAAAGAGATTGTAAACTATGTTAATGTGGGGATAATTCATGTAGTAAATAGAACAGAAGAGAAGGCACACAAAACATTGCGTCGGTGAATGGTGTAGAAAAACCTGTCAGCAATAGATGTCAAATATAGCCTTTTTAGCTTCTCTGAGGTATTTTGCAGTGAAACAATCAAAACAAATATGCAGATCCCAATTACAGAACAAGAATGTTCTTGTAATTTGGTGCTAGAAGTTCCCTGGCAGTTTGTTTTGGAACAATCAGTTTTTGTGCTATGCTGGTTGAGAGCTCAGATCGCAAGTAAGACCCCAATCCAGCTGCTGGATGAGTTTGTGCAGCTCTCAGAGTACAGGAGCAGCTCTGAACCCTTGCTACACAGATGCAGTGAAATCACTTTCCTTCTTAAACTGTGCACATACAGGAAGAGTTTGGTGTTTTGTTTTTTAAATTCTTGTTCAGCTGTAGCAATGTGCTTCATTTCTGGCTGTTCTGCTTCTGCAGTTTAATATTTATGACTCCGCCCTTTGGACTTCCCAGGTGGTAATACATCTCACATTGCACTTAGGCCCCTGGTCCTCTCCATCCAATATCCACCAGAAAGTTCACCAGCAGGTGCTGAGTAGCCTCATGAGTTCCTCAGACTCCATAGGGTTGGAAAAACCATTTGCTGGACCACCAGGCAGCATGCAGCAGTTATATCTGGCAAGCTTAAATCCAAACAGGAAGATTATGGGTTTTAAAGCCATCAGGGACCATTCCACATCACACAGCAACTTTCCAACTTACTCCTCCATGCTTCAGCAAGAGCAAACACAGAGAGACGAAGGCTGTCTGAGAGCATCCCTCCCTCCTGGCCTTTTGGCTGCCTGGGCTCAGGGCCAACTTGGAGCTGGCACAGCTGAGAGCTGCCTCACTTTCTTTGCTGGCCTTGGATGCAACACTGCAGAGGGGCCTCAGCCAGGGCTGATACCACTTCCTGCAGGACCTGCTTTTAAGCTAAGCCCCTTCCATTTGGCCCCCATCTGAGCTAAAGCTCCTTCTATGTCATAGCTATGCCTGTCCCTGGCTTTGGGCCCATTGCTCTGGACCTAGACCCTGGTCTGCAGCTGACTTCCAGCCTGATCTCAGACCGGCTTTATTACCCTGAACCTGCCTGGTGATCACTGGGCTGTGCCTGATCCCTGTTACCTGCCTTTCTTGCCTCACATGGGGGCTGTGGGGCTGGTGAGAATCCTGCCCTGCCAGCTATGTTACTGTGCTCAGCTCCCAGATCACCCTCCCTTGTGAAGAGCCAGCTCTTGCTGCTCCTTCACAGCCTGTTCCTCTCAAAATCTCCACAGCTTTTAAAGTCTGATGATCTCAGCAAAAATGTTAACCCATTTTCCTTCACAGAAGAACAGAAATGGTGGATTCCGCCAGGAATCAAACCTACCACTTGCACTACTGAACCACGGAAGGAATAAAATTAATAAATAGTTTTAAATTGTTTCCTCTCTCTCAGTGATAAGACAGGGCAAGAAACTTTGGGAACTCTTTTTCTTAGTCCTCCAGCAGCCTTTCTATATGCAAAGTATAGAAACATCATGGAAATAAATGCCATTAATTCACAAGTAGAAGAAAACAACTTGTGTGAGCAGTGGCACTTACAACTCCTAGAGTCTAGTGGATCTTTCAGTTAGGTGCCCTTCTGACCTCAGCTGCAACCTGTATCACACTGGCACCAGGAAGTATCACCACACCAGCAAGTGTTATGAGACTAAGGAAACACTGACAAATCCTCTATGGGCAGTAAGTCAGAGGGATTCGAGGGAAACTGTGGTCAACATGTCAGGATGTTCTTCTTCCCCTGCTTTCCACCCATGCCTTCCTCCCCCTTCCCGAGATGATTTTGCTGGAGGCTTGGACCCTGCTCCTGGAAAGGTTTTTTGTGTCTATTGCTAAACTCCTGCAGCAGCTGCTTGGACCTTTTTCTACCATTGTGTTGGGATGAAGTCATGATTTCACCACAGAAGTGGTGTTTGCCTACCATGAACCCCAAAGAGTTCAACACGGATTAGGAAGGAAGACTGGCTGGCTGGAAGGCAGCATGACTGACGAAGCCTAGTTTCCTTAGGAACCCACCCTAAAAGAGTGAGAAAGTAAGAGCATGTGTGTTCTGGAAGGCAGTGAATAATCCATTAAAACTCTTAATTAAAAATTTAAACATGTGTCTGCTAATTACATCACCCTTCTCCTACCCTCAAAAAGCAGCAAATGAGCATGGCTGCACACCTGCCTGTGTGTTTATTTCCTTAGGATGCTGCTCACTTGCTCAGAAACCCAAATAACCAGCTCAGGTAGCAGCTGCCATTGTAAAAACATTCTGGGGAAAAGCAATGACAAATCTTTTCTTTTTAGTAATGAGTGGTAAAACTGTTCACAGAAAGCCTGCTCACTGTTCTGCATGCCCTGATCAATCTAGTATCAATTCTGATACTAGTAGTTCTTATCTCTCAGACAGGCCTGTTCAATGCCAGCAGCGCACACTCTGCTGACCAGCAACCTGAAGACCCATGAAAAGAGAAAGAGATGGGGTAAATGGTTTAAAAAGAAGGCTGTAAGGATATTAAAATGAACATAGACATTGTCTATGAAATAAAAAACTGCAGAGAAAAGTCTGTCAAGGCTCTAGACCCTCTGGAAATTCTCAGTTCTGCAGGGATAGTGTGGTGCTCCACGTTTCAAGCACACATGGGGTTAGGAGCCTCAGCATGGTAAAGGGACAGCTCAGATTAAATATTGTCCATGCAAATGAGCACTCAAGGAAAATGAAACTTGCTTCTCCCTCCATAAGTTACCCTGCAGTGCATCTCCCCTGGTATATGTAGCCTCCTCAGCTGCTCTGAGTTGGCTGGGTTGCAGCCACTTGACATCAGGCTGCAGCCTCTGAGTTGGGAAGACTGTTTTAGTCACTGCCTAGAGGAGTAGGATCATGTTCAACATTGCTGTTGTTATTTATTACAGTCATTAATTTGGCAAGAATTAACCAAATTCTGGCAGGTAGCATATGTCTCTGTACATTAGCATAACTGTGCTGAATTATAGTGGGTACACTGGGTGAAAAATCAATTCCCTGGTTTTTGGCTCCTGTCAAAACAAGCAGAGGCCAGAGCAGGAGGGCATGTGTGTCCACTGCCATATGTATGGTCACTCTTACCAGATATTTATCCAACGTGCCCTCCTCGAGACCTGCTTTTACACCATGGTCCTTGGGTAAGGTTTCAGCTGGGATGTGTGTTAGTTTCCTTGAGGGCACTTAGAGCCATACTGGTACTGCTAAAGGCCTTCTCCTTCTCCTCGAAAAAACTCAACAGACAGTAAGAGACACTGAACCCCTAAACCCCAAAACTGGATCATTAACAAAGACCTGCATCAAGACTGTAAATGACCCTATGAGATTATCTTCAAAGTGATATTTTAATGCATTCACTGACTGTTTTAAAGCCTCACAGGAGATGTATTGAGACAACATAGTGGAGAAGGCTTCATTATTCTCGGGGGTACAGACAAGGAGACAGCTGCCCTGCTGCTTGGTTTCCCCACATTGAGGTCACATCCATCTAAGATGGCTGGAGTCAGGTAACTCAGCTCAGGGGCTGCCAGAATCCCTAAATGATTTTTCATGTGAGGTGAAACATCTGTTATGGCAGGCTAAAGAAACTTAACTGGTCCTTCCTTTAAAAAAAAAAGGTTATTTGTTAAAATCAGACATACATACAGAGTTTAAGATGCCATATGGCAAACCTAGGGGCATACAAAATCCCAAACAAGGCCAGGAGGTTAGCAGGAGGTTAGGAATATTGGGCCTGGTAGGTCTGGGCTCCCGTCATGGCAGAGAGAGTGGTTCACGTTGGTAGTTTGATGCGGACTCATCTGCTCCAGTAAATGACCACAGGTCATCCTCATGGGTATCATTCACACTGCTGACCAGCTTCCAGGCTGAGCTTTCTGTAGGGTTTTTCCCCCCAGGAAGACTGAAGTGGCAGAGCCATAAAGGACAGGCTGATGCATTTACCTCGTATGTACTCTCCAGCTCAGACTGGATGGCACGCAGTGAAGCAGTGTGGTAGGGTGAACAGGTGCACATGGTCATAGGATCTGGGTTTCCGTGGGTCAGTGTCACTGGCTTTCATACTGCAGTGGTGGAGGAGAAGCACCCAAGGCTTACATCAAAACCTGTTCAAGGTGGGAGTGGGAGGATGTGTCTACAGCTGGGCTCCCTCGAAAAAGATCAATTACTTTCAATTTTTGTAGAGAATGGGTGCATTTAATCCAGAAACAGTAGCAACCAAAAAGTCATTTAACTAAGTAGCAAGATCATCCACCACTTGGGAGTAGCTAGAACTGTTTACAAAATGTTTTCACACTTCAGCAAGGAAGAGGCTGCATATTTCTGACTGTGGAGCAGAAGGCAATCCTGTAATAATGCCTCATCTTCACCAATCATTCCAAATTATTCACACGAAAGATCCTGCTTTCTCTCTTGGACTTTAATGAAGCTCCTGTTGAACCAATTATTCACTAGCTATTCATGTATTGTCAAAATGGAAATCGCAGAAGCTTTGCCATTAGGAATAAGATTTGATTGGCAAGGCACATGGCTCTGGGGTGGGTTTTCTTCTTCCCCTTTTTTGCTCTAAAGCTGTAGCTTTTAGCTGGCAATTTCCACTGCTATAATCTGATGGAAAGTGATAAAATGCATCAGACTGCAGTACTCAAATGGGAAAACACTCCAGATTAGTAGAAATATAATTATGTTTTTCATGACATTGATTTTTTATTTTCTGACTGATAAAAGTAAACAACTGAGTGTGTGTGAGGGGAGTGCCGAAAAACAACATTTAGACTTTAGTGAGATAATTAACTCAGCAATTAAACATATTTTGTATTCAGCATTTGTCCTCCATAGCACACAGCATATGTGATGTTTGTCCTTTATTCAAATTCTTGCTTCTTGCAATCTTTTTTGTCGGCAAGAGTGGCAGCCAGTGCCACTGTATGAAGGTCTGTATGAAGGCCCACTTCTGTGGTGTTTTACTTTTAAAGATGAGTATTCACAGCTATGGTTTGGAAGGGAAGAGGCAGCCAAAAAGACTCATTAGGCTGAGCTAAATAAGCATAACTGAGAGGCAAGAGACCAGTGCAACAGGCATTTGTGTCTGTTTTCTTTTTCCAGTAGTGTTTGGAGGGGAAGTAAACCAAGCCCCTCGTGACCCTTGCTACTCAACTTCATCCAGCTGCAATATGGGGCTGCAATGTCAAATGCTCTGTGCTCTGATTCCACTCAGTATCATAGCATCAGGATGGGCTAGTACACAGGCAGGATATATCCAAGGAAAATTAAAGAACAAGAATTAAAGCCAATTAAAGAAAAAAGGTTAGTCCTTTAGTAGGGCTGCCTGATAGTTCAACAGGCTTGATTTCTCACTACAGCATGAAACATGGGAAGAGGCATAAGCAACAATGGATCATTAGAAATCTCAACAGCCTTTTTAGCACACAGTAGTTCTTCCATCATCAGTTCAGCAAAGGGTGAGTGAGTTTTCAGGGAAGCTGGTTGTCTCAGAAGGTATGAACTCTGATAGAGGAGAGATGTTCTTGACGTCACTGCCTCATCTCAATCTTCTTTAGAAAAATGAGGTCACAGGAAAAAGTTACAAGTCTGGGATAAATAAAACATGCTACTTGTGACTTTATAGGCAGGATCAAGAGGGACAAGCAGATACTGTCAGGCAGAGAGATGTGCAGCTATGTCACACAATGGATGACACAGTACTTCTGCATGTCAACCCAAGCATGCTATAATGTATCTTTTTTCTTAAAGACAACAATGTGTGAGGCTTCTTTTCAGAACAGAACTCTCAGGCCCAGGGAAACTCAAATATTGTCCTGCTGTGTGAGACTCCCATGGCTGAATTTAAGCTGCTGCTGCTGAGGGATAGAATGGATAACTTCTGAGCTGGCATAATTTCTATAGTAAATATACTATGACAAGTCATTCAAAATTAATTTCTTCCTTTCCTAAGCTGAATTTGCCAGGTTATGTGCTAAAATCTAGTATCTTGCTAGTTTCTTGTGGTGCCTAATAAACATCAAGCCTCTAGATGCTGTTTTACTGCTGATTTTTAGGAAATGAAATGTATCATGTATGTATTCATGATACATACAAATCACCATGTATCTGGAGTACAACTTCCCCTAAATCCAAGGTGTTCATTTTGTGAAGTCTGTGAACATTTAAGGAATGCAAAAACTGTATGACTAAATGCTTTTCACTATCAGACATAGAACATGTTTGTTATTGTACTGACCTTGGGAGATGAACAGGAAAGTGCTTTGTCCTTACCCTGCAAGACAGCCACAGCAGCTGGCTATGCTTTAGGACAGGCCAGACTAAAATAGGTCTGTCCATGTGATAGGCTGATAGAAGAATCCTGGAAATTGTGCAAGTTATTTGAGTGCCATTAATAGTCCTACCAATAGGTGATATCCCTGAAAATGATTCCCGAAGTTGGATCAATTATTTTATTTATAATTGACTGATTTACAGATATGACAACAATTTTTGGGAAAACCTGTTGTGATTGGTAACTGCCTCACCCCTTAGGAAAACCCAAACCTACTCTTTTTATGAAGCAAATTGGGACAAGAGGTGTGTCTGTGGCAAAATACTTCAGGAGAGAGATCAGTCCTACAGAAACAAAGGGTTGTGTAGGAAGGACTGCCCAAACAGCAGATGAACAATGGGGTTTTGTGCAGTATCTACAAGTATTAATATGAAGAGGAGACATTAGAAAAAACATCATTAACTTGCGATCCAAATAATTTTCAGAAACTGAGATCAAGGTAATTTAAACATGAGTGATTTTTCTGGCAGTTACAGATTTTGCTGCTTGCTTGTTGGTTATATATTTTCCCTCCTTGTGCCTTTCTGTGAAAAGTGCAATACCAATCAAGGGAAAAGACCATGGATGAGCAGGCCCCCCCTCTCTGCTCCTGCTTTAGATGGCTAATAGCCTTTGTGTAGGTAGGCCCCATCCTACCTTCTCTCTAGAGCCAGCAGAGGTGCCTGCAGAGCATTTTGGGAGCTGTTGCTCAGCTCCCTGCTCTAACTTGTCCTCTGGAGGTATGCTCTCCAGTGGCTACACTGGGAGCTGGGAGAGCTTGGCCTTCTAATCAGTTATGATTGGTACTTACCGTCATGTAAGAACAGCCAGCAAATACATAGGGGAAGAGGGAATGTGACTATTCCCAAGGACCTAAAAAGTAGGTATGTTCAAAATAGAGCATTTTTTAAGTACAGTGAAGTGTAACTTCTAGCATGAATAAGAAAAATAATATGTAGAATGAGATGTGATTTTTGAGCTGAATCTATTTCTTGAAATATTCTCTCATATGCTGTTATTATTCCACAGTAATGCTTCTTTTAGGGCAATATTTTACACCAATGTTAACATGTCCATGGCACTACAGACAGGGAAGCCTTCCAAGCACACAATTTCTCTCACACTCAGTTTAGGAGCTCTTCCATTTTTCTATGCACTTATGCTGCACCACTGACTTGAGATATTTGATGTGGAATAATGATAATGCTTGGCTTTTCTTCATTCCAGCCTTCACTCAATCTCCTTTACAAACATCACTGGGGAGTAACAGGGCCTCAGGAAGCAGGAAGCCCAGACAAAACTTGCCTGTGAGTACCTGGCGAAGCTAGGACTACAAGACCAACATACTCAATCCTTCTCTCATTTGAGAAGCAGCTCAGGTCAACATGGCTCTCAACTTTGGAGATGATCTGCCTGCTAAGCTATAGCACATGTATGATTTGTGGGTTTCTAGTCTGACTTGGCTTCATTTTTTAACTTTTCATTTTCTTTTTAGGGAACAAAACTGTTCACTGGTTTTGGCAGCTGACGGCTATTAACTGTCACACTCCAATAACCAAGGGATAGTTAGAACAGCATTAAATATTTGCACTGTGCAGCAAGGCTATACTTCATCTTAGTACACACGAATCCCATGCTCTTTTCACACTGGAAGAAAACCCACCTTATTGCTATTCAAATCTATCTGTCTCTCTCTCTCTCCATACTGTCATTACGCATGCAAGGCCTGTCAGTGCCATTGACACAAAAAACCCCCTCTTGCTTTATGCCAACAACAGTGACACCTGAAAAAAAACAAGACACAAAAGAATTACAGCTTTAAAAAAATTGCTTATTTGGCCTTCATTTTCTAATAAGGTTGCTTATTCCATGTCTTTATAAAAGTATTTCTCCTGCCCTGCAAGGGTGCATGTTTTCTCTCACAGGAACAGCTTATAGATAATTCTATAAAAAAGTAGGTTTTGGTAACTGAGGTTTGTCCATTTTGTATGTCCCTGGTTAAATTGTGAAGCTTTGTTTTGAGCACAGTTTTTTCCCCTCATCATCTTAACTGCCATTTTGAGTCTAATCTTTTAGGAAATATCCTACACAGGCACTCCTTGTGGTCCGCTTTTAAAAAGCAAAATTTATTTTGGCCTCTGCAGGAAGCATTTAAAGCACATAATGAATAATGTTTGACACGGGACTCAGTTAGCAGTCATTTTAGATTAACAACACTGCCCAGAAAAAAACCTTGCAGGGGATTAGACCAAGGAAAAGATGCTTAGGCAATAACCTCTGAGCCAGTTGGTTGCTGAACTATTCACAATAGACATAACTATCTCCAAAGGTCTTAAGTATGAGAATTATCTTCAGGAAGAGAACAATGAGTTAGTGAGATATAAAACAATAGGCTCATGCTCTAATACAAGCAGTTAGCACTGCACATGTTCTTTTCTCATTTAATCTGCAAGACTTTCAAACAGTAGCAGTTGGTGCCCAAATTAAGACTTCCTCTCCCTTTGATCTTACGTAAAAACTAATGAATTGTATAATCTCCAACACCTCTGAAATCCCGCTGGTTAAAGGGAAACTATCCCCACCTTTCCCATGCCTGTCTCAATTCACTAAATGGGAGCTATATTTAACAGCAGGCCAATCACATGATCACTGAAAAGGAACAGCACAAGGATCTGTAATCCTAATGCTCTGGAGCTGTGATTGCTATAAATCCTTTGCAGAATGACTTCCTTTAAATCCCAAACATGTCATTACGCTTTTAATTAACATTTCTTTATGAAAATTGTGCATAAGACCCTTTAAATTAAAGATTGTTCCCAGACTTGTCATCTCAAAACAGTGTGCATTTCTACTGTGATTTTCATGTAACATATTTTACTTCACTTTGTAAGTAAAGCTTTTTTCCTTCCTTTCCCCTCCTTGGCCTTCCCTGCCTTAACCCTCAAACAGGTAGTAGTAGCTAGCACTACTTTTTAAGGGTAAACAAATAGCTTTAAATTAGTTCATATACAAAAGGAAAAAGTCAATCAAAAGAACAGCAATGAGTACAGGCAGAGATGTGGCTGATGCTGCTCTATTTGAATTCTTACCACCGTCATCCTTTAAGTTTACTGTCTAATTGAGCTTATCATCCTCTTCAGAGAGAAACAGATTGAGAAAGGAAAGTGATCTGCCCAAAGTAACAAAGTAGATCATCCGCAGAACTGGAAACATAACCTTTATTTGCTGATTCCCAGATCTTAGTTGTTCTCAGCTATTTTGCATGTGGCTTTCTGAATACTGGGCCTTCTTCCTTTCCTTTTCATCTGAGCAGCATTGCTACCCACTAATGTGGTACTAAAATAAGCCTAAAATGCATGATGCTGGGCATAGAAGATGCAGTCTTATTTCCAGCAAAAGTGAAGAGTTTTATCTGAATGAGGGTGATGTGCTTTGGCCAGTGGCTACTGGGAAATGGATTTCCAATCTTTGTTTTCCTGCAACTAACCCAGGTAAGAACTGTGGGTTTGAATGATGGCTCAAGCTCAGTGACAGACTCACTTCAGTTACCCCATCTGGGATTTGAGACAGTGGCACATGTCACTGGCAGACAACTCTTTCCATGACATTTTTCAGGAAGCTCAGTTTTCTAACATGCCTCTGTGTGGAATAAGCTGGTAGAAGACAAAAGAGAGAGGAAGAGTATTTGTGAGAGAGAGTATTAAGGACGGCACCATTATCCGTTACATAGATAAAACCCCTTTCATTAGTGAGAAGCAGGAAAGAAATACATATCCTGAAAAGAATCCAGAATGAAATTGTCAGGCAATTTGACAGCACAAATTGTAATTATTTAACATGATTTGCCAATACATTTCTAAGTATCTATGTATCATCCAAAACTATGCATTGACAGATATTGGAGAAATAATGAATGGCTAAATAGAGCAGGTCAGACTCTGATACCCTTCCATGAATTGGGTAGTAGTTTATTCCTCAGATGCTCCCACTGGCTTCAAATTTTGCTTTGTAGCTGACACTCAGAGCCAAATGTCAGGAGCCCAAGATCACCAAGCACATCAGTGAAAAAGTTCAGAACATAACCTCTGACTTGACTTTCTTGCATCCTGAATTGAAAACAAGGAATGGGAGAAAGACAAGAAAGATAGAAAGAAAGAAAGAAAGACAGACAGACAGAACCAACCCCTCTGCTATGTTATGACTACCTTCTTTTACATGTCCTCCCTTCCTTTACAGTAGTTATGATGTCTTGTAGTTTCATTGCTATGGTAAAGAATGTTTACATATTTATAGTCTGTTTTAAATGGGCCGTAATTACCTGGCCAGGGCATTGATAAAGTTGTTTCAAAAGGAATGGAAAGTGTCATGGACACAGAGCAAAGGGAACAGCAAATTTAACCACTAGACTGTTGGGTTTTCCCTGACTGACAGTCAAATTCATGCAGTAAACATGGTGTGGCATATGTGACCATACATTAAAAGCAGGGACAGCAACACATCCCTTCTCAGCCTGTCAGCTTTTCTCAAACAGAATACATCACATGGATACATCAAGTTAAAGAATTAAAAATTAACCTGTGATGTAAAAAACAAAGTTCATCTGATCAAACCATAAAGCCTGAGGACCATGCACACTGTAGCCTCTTTCAGTTGTGTTTGCAGTTCCATTGTCACTTGAAGATGTTAATTCCTCTTCCTTTCTCCTATGCTACAGCATGAGAAATATAAAGTCCAAAGCTCTTTCAAGAGTAGCACGATGAAGAAACCAGACAAGTCTTACTTGCACAAAACTGTCCATGAGTGGGCCCACAGATAGATAAGGCCTGTACATGCAACATTTTCAGATATAAACTGTGAGGCCAGGTACTCGAAGAACGGATGGTACTTACACTGCAGTGACCCGTGCTTGGGATGATGGAGTTCCATGGACTCATGAGGATTTTCAGAGGTGGCTGGTTTTAAGCTCCTTGATGTACTTGCAGATCACCAGGTTACCTCCAAGAGGACAGAGCCTGTTGTTCAATGTATCATACTGGATACTGGGTCGAACAAGGAAATTGGGATAATAGCCTGGATTTCTCCCCATGATCTTTGCAATACACAAACTGTAATAACAACATTCAGTCTCTGTGAGTCCCTTGGTCCATGGTATGCAGGAAAGTGCAAAGTCCACACTGACTTAACATTCTTTGATGAACTCTAGCCATTAATTTTCACCTCTCCTGTGGTAAAAACACAGAAGAACGTTTTTTTCCCTTCCTTACTGCTGAGATCACCCTTGAACATCCACCTGGACACTGAAAGCCATGTATAAAATGTTGAGATCTAGCATGTGCTGTGGGTTAAGCACCCGTTTCCTGTTCCCGTTTCAATACAATATGTGGAGGAAAGCCGGACACATACCAATACAAAACCAGGAGTTACTGTATGACAATTTTTTATTTATCAGTATCAAATTACATAGCAAAGTAATGAATGCAGTGTCAGATCACCTCTTTGAATACTGTAAATACAAACAAAATCTGCCATATTGCTTAACTATTCAAAGTAAATTAAAAGTTTAAAAATGTGCGTTTCAGAGATTCCGTTTGGCATATCCTGTCAATATATCCTGCATAAATATTTCTGTACCTCATTTTCACTATGTGTACCTTAGTTAAATACAGCCTCTAGAAAGCTCACATGGAGGAGACAGACTCTACCTGTTTGTTTTTGTTCATCATCAACTCATGCATCTGCCCTGAAATCACTGAAAGTACCTGTCTGCTGGTTCACCTGACAGATGACTGTCTGTACATAGAGTTGCCAGACCCAAAGCCACTGACATCCGTGCAGGGTGAGTGAATACATGACATTAGCTTTCAATCACGTTCTTAAATGACTGACAAAATAGCTAGTCACTTTTATGGAAGCTGGGCTGGATCTGATGGCCAGATCTTGTACACTCAAATATGTAAGGAAATTCTTGGGACATTTACACTGCTCTTTACACTAGCGTGACTCCACTATAAAGAACAATTCCTGGTTTATAATGTTAAGTCACAGATAAAGTCAGGGCTGCTGATTTCACGTAAGTTGAGTAGGATTTGGCCACAGCTGGATATAAACTAGATAATTCGACAGAAGTATTTCAAAGGTGTTAATCAGCAGTGTCATTTACATGAGACTTCCTTATAAACTGTGTAAACAGAACTTTTTTCTGATGAATGAGAGAATAAGTTTCACTTAGCACTGTTTTCAAAAGTTAAGACTACTGAGACATTGTAGTGGTATGAAAAGAAAAACACCCTAGAAATATATATTTTGTTTAGAATACAACGAACAGAAGTACAGAAGCGTTGATGCAGGTAATTGGAAAGGTGAGGAAAGGGAAGGAGGAAAATTTTAGGCAGCAATCCCATGGCAACATGGGTGTTACTCTTGATCTCTCCAGTTCACTAGTATCAGTGGAAATCAGGCTTCTCTGGAAAGGTGCAACCTGAACGCTTGATAATTACGCTGGCTGCGTAATGTCCAGCCCGGATGCACTCGGTCACTGGTCGGTCATAGACGAGCTGTGAGAGAAAGCCTGTGGAACATAGCAGGAGAGAAAGAGAAGGAAGAAGTTGGTTAGATTAGTTTTTTTGAGTGTATCAGTTTGTCACAGGCAAAGCACTGAAATACTGGCCTGTCTGTACACAGGTTAGCCTGGCTAGTTTAAATCCAGTATTATGCTTGAGTGACCTACTGAGTTGGACTGCTGCTGCTGCTGCTATTTCTAACTGTACTCTCCATTTGGTAGCTTCAAGTATATTGAATATTATCAAGACTGATCTTTATAAGTGCCCTCAAAATGATTTTACCAGACTTCTTGCACTCTTCTTTTCCAGAGAGAACCCCTGATTCCTCAAATACCATTTTAAAAACAAAGACACAGTTTTCCCTGCTGAAGAGACATCTTTCTGTTCATACTGACTACAGCTACAGCCCCACACAAGTGTTATTTTGCAAGCTTTTCTCAAAAATCAAGAAAGGCACATAACAAATAAACATTAACTATATTCATAGTTACAGGTGTTCACAATGAAAAGAAAATGAGAAATTTTGACCTGATGAGGACAAAGTTAGATGTCTGTTGCCCTTGACTATGGGAAATTTAACCTAAGACTTCCGAAACAGTGGGTGTCTCTTCGCATGTTCAGATACCTACACAAACAGCAAACCATATGGAGAACCAAGCACCTCTTGGAATTTGGGCACTCGGTTAACTGCTTTAGCTAGCAAAGCCCTAGCAGGCATGGCTCAGAAAATGAGAAATCACTGGGAGCTGAGTGTTTTGAAACCCAGAGCACCTCTTTAAGTGAATATACGCAGAGAGTCCTAAAAAGGAGATTATTCATAGGTACTAGGAAAAGTTAAGTACAAGTGGCACCAAAACAATTTCATGGATTGAGTCCCTCTTTTCGGAAACATTCTGTCTTGGCTGAAACTATTGTGATTGAAAGCATGATAGAACTTATGGCAGAGGTGAAATATGTATTTTTAATTTGGAAGAGGTTTTAAAGATCTGAAAAATAAACTTAGTATCTTATAATTTAAAACTCTACTCTGTCATTCTAGAGGTAATATTTTATTCCTTTTTATCCCATTTTTAATATGTTTCAGATGTATCTCTCTTCCTCGTCCAGTCATGGAAGGAAAGTGAGACTTGCCCAGGAATTCTAGCAAGCTGAAACATGTTCTTTTTAAAGTCATCCACCCTTTCAAGTTCCCATGTCATGTCATGCTCTGACAGGCCTTGGGCTTGACAGTACAAATCTGGTCTTGAAACCATGTCTCTCACAAGTACTATGTAGCTCATAGGTACCAATTTCTGACCTATTACAAATTTTGAGTCAAAGACTGTATGTTTTTCTAGCTTGCTTTCAAATATACTTTCTCTGTGCAGCTTGGTTACTATTGGAACAAATACGTTTATATTGTGATGCCCTCATTTAACCTGTGCTCCTTTTCTAAATAATTTCCCTTTGTGGCACATTAGAGCATATCTTTAGGAGATGATAGAAGTATTTTATCCTATGCAATAATGTCTGCTCCTTGAAGATTAAAAATAATATAACCATGAAAAATAAGGTTAGATTAGTGAAGGATATTACTGGTGAGCAAAAGACCCCATTTTCTTGAATTACCAAGATCTATCTTGGTTTCCCAGTCATGACTGATAGCAAAAATAATATCCTATATCCTAGTGGATACAGATTTCTCTAAAGTGCACCAAATGGGAGAAGAGCTTGAAACTACTAAATCTAGAAATCAAACACTTTTCATTGGAATAGGGAGGCCATAGAAAGTAGGTATTTTAGTTGACAACCAGGTGAAAATTCATATGTTTCTGACACCACACTTTTCCAGGGGACTATGTATTAGCTGGGGTTTCACAGATACTGACTGACACTAGTTGGGAAAATATGGCTGCTTCACCAACAAAAGCCAAGTCCATAAGGACAAGTGGAGAAGACAGGAGTTTTCAGTATACAAAGATGAGAATCTGAAACATGAAGCAATTCTGCTGTGAGTGCTATCACTGATGGCAATCAGGGAATGACAGACCACACAACTGTAAAAGGATGGTCCAGCTGTAATGGTTGGGTAGCAGTTGAGAATTTCAAACAGCATGCCGGGCAGAAATCAGACCATTTCTGAATAATGAGATGAAAATGGTCTGCTCTCCATTAAATTAACATGCATTTTTAGGAAAAAACTTGGATTTGTGGAGAATGTCAATCATTAAACTTAAACTGCCTGGGAGGCAGGAGTTTGCCAGCATGCTTCTGAGTGGTTAAAACTTGAAAGCAAGTTATAACTGTATGTAAAATGAGGCTGTTAAGAAAGTCCATTTCTGACTCAGTAAATATCGAAGATGCACTGGGCAGGCCTCCAAAGGCAAACATGTGCAGAGCATTAATTCAGACAGGGGTTTATACAAGAAAGAACAACTGTCCTCTATGTTTATGATCAAGTCATCAAACATATATGAAGATGAGAAAATCCAAGGAGCAAAGGACCATAAACATGGATTATTTTTCAATACCAACTAGACTGAGACTGTTATCACCTCCTGGGCTCACTGTGGTTTCAAGCTAGTGTGTATTTTTCATCTTCAGTGAAGCTACTTCTTATTTATTCTGATCTAAGTGAAAACAGAATCAGGTGAAAAAACATCCTGCTCTAATTGAGGATAGAAATGAGAGAACTCTGTGATTTCAGAGTGGTGGAGAAATGACATTAAGTACAGCTGTCATATATGAGACATGTAGAAACTGCAGTGGGGAGTTTGCTCTCAAACCCTTCTCTTGTCTGTTGAGTTTCTCTTAAAAGGTATGTGTTTCACAGATGAAACAGAAATAGCAGTATCTGACACAATGTTGCATCGAATGACAACACAAACACACCTATCACAAACACAGAACTACATTACATAGGAAGCCTAGGCAGTTGGCAAAGCAGACCCCGAGTGAACACCTGGAAGCACCATTGTTTGAGCGGAGAAACAAAGAGCTCTATCAGGTTGGCTGCCTTAGCTGCAGAATGCTCCTTTTTTAGTTAATGCAGTGAAAAACAACATGGTCAGACTGTAATTCAGAGTTTGCCTCCTCCAGTGTATAAGGTACTGCAATGCACATCCCATGAGTCATTCTCTCAAGGCACAGATTCAGATCTTTGAGTTCCAGCTGAAGTTGTTACTGGCCCATCTGTTTTTCACCATCCTTCTTTGCTGCTTGTATAGCCTGCTACTCTGACAAAATCAGCCAGATCAGTTTAAACTGTAAGCTGTTGGTCAGTAGATCTTTGCTAACCCAGTTGATTTAAACTGAAGTGGGTTAGTGAGTACTTAAACAGCTCTACCAGGGAGCAGGGCAGCAGAAGGAAGCTAATCAGCAGTTGAAAGTTGTAATATCTTTAAGGTGCCATGACTGGAAATGCAAGAAGATAAGTGAACATGGCTTCAGACTTACTTCACACTGCTCCTACAGTTTCACAAAAGGGCAGGATTGAACTCTGATCCTGTCTCATGGGCCTAGGATCACAGAACTAGATCATCCCAGCACACAGTAAAATAGCTCAGCAACTATTTTAACTTCTGCCATGGTCTGAACTTGTTCCTGGCTATCACTGGAATGGAGTGCAGAAAGTAGTAGTATATTTTGGCTACACAAGACAATCTCACTTCAAGTATTTTATCAAAACAACTTCAGGAATTATTGTCTGCCATCTTCTAATTGCAACCATCCTGCACTAGCATTTGTACACTGCTGAAGCTGTGGACAGTCTTATGTGCATTGTGTATCACTTTCTTCACTCTAGAACACGAAGGCAAGAAAAAAACCTCAAGGCTTTCCCATTTGTCTGCCTCCTGCCCCGACAACCATAGTGTTTATCATTCATGGAGTAAAAGAAATGACAGTTGCAGGATGTCTAGTAGGTCACCTTGCTCTAATTAGCCACCTCGGACAGCTTTCAAACTGGGTCACCTTTTGTCCCTCACAGCCATGGACAGCCAAGTATCTTGTATCTTGTCATGATAAGAACTTATTTGGAACTGTGCCAAATCCATCCCACTTATTCAGCATCTTCCTAGAAAGCAAAGACAACTTTGCTTCAAAAGCTGCTTTAAACCATAGAGTGGTACAAAATGTATTTGCATTCCCAGATGACAGAAGTGATTATAACACACCAATAGCTATTTTTGGCCCATAATTATTTATTTTCTGCTCAGTAGAGAAAAGTATCTCTGAAATCACTTTGCTCTGAAAAGAGTAGCTGAAATAATTGAGAGTTAATCTTTGTTATTTCCAGCTTCCTTACTACATATTCTCAAAGACAATGGTTATAGTTGTTAGGTCTGCAAACAGAATGAGGGGCAGAAAAGTCAAGTTGCTTTCTTCCTTTTTGTGCTCATCACCAAATGGAAAGTTCTGACAGCCAAGTGCCAGAAGTGGTGTTTAAGCCTCAAAATCCAGGTGCAAACCAAGGCCCACACTGAAACCAGCTCAAGACAATGTCAAGGTAAGTCTGAAAAGACACAGCAAGACAGTCTACTGAATGACACAAAAGGTATCACCTTTACTTTCTTACTTCTAAGGGCTGAGTAGCACTCAAAAATCACTAAAGGACAACTAAGTTCATTTTCTTGTGGCCAGCAAAATAAACATTTCAGAGGCAATTTCCCTGAAATCAGTGATATCTCTGAAAGTTTTTTTTCCAGATTATCAGTGGTAATTCTGAATGAACATCTAGTGCTAGCGCAGTTGGATAGGAATGTGGGAGGCCAATAGTGGAGATTTTAAAACAGTTCTGGTCTGCTTCAGTAATGGTTTAACAACACTTAAAAACAGCTAATATTGAAGCCAAACGTTAAATTTCAAATTGTACACTTGACAATTAATTTTAATGACTGTTAATTACTAATGCTGGCTGAAAATGTGTTTATAGCCTTCGACACCCAGCTCCCCCACTACTTGTCTTTCTGCAGTTTCTCGCACACTTCCAACCTTTATAAGATACCCAAGGCAAATTTAATGTGTTTGTGTTGTTTTTTTTTAAATGCAAGAGAGAAAAGCAGAAAAAACCCACAATTATCAAATGCATTAATTATAAACAATTACAAGCTGACCCTGAGTCAGAATCCCTCAAAAACTTTTTGCTGTGCAATGTTCCCAGACAATCCTCCTCTTACAGCTGAACCCTGAAGCACTAGCACCTAATACAACCCAGCAAAAATTGCCCCAGCCACAGAAAGGATCATGAACAGCTGAGGTGCCTCCTCTTTTGTTGTATGTAGAGTGTCTACAGCTTAATTTGTAAACTGTCTTTTTAAAATTGTGTTATTCTACCATGGGGGACAGTCGCAAGCACCTTTTCACACTCTCGTTTGCATACAGCATTTATCACAGTTGCTTGAACACTCATCTATTTTTATGTGATCCCACTAGCTTTCCAGGCCAGCAGTGTGGGAAGATGCAGTTATGATATGACTGAGGTTTTTCTGGATTTCTTTTAGCACTGTTGGAGTGGGTTAATGTTGTGGTAGCTGGAGTCTGGTCAGTTGTAATGAGGTGGTTTAGCAACGCTGGTGCCAAGAGCCAACCAGCCAACCTAGATTTTGTAAAAGATGTTGGCATCAGATGATTCTGCAATATAGTCACTGAACGACCGTACGTCAACATGCTGAGGTTTATCCTTTTTTAATTTTGTGGCAGATGGTGGATATTACAGCCAAGAATTGTGGTAAGCCAGAGGCCCTGCCCATTGCTATCAAACCAAATGTTGGCTATTCTAAATGGAAACGTTTTTGATTAAGGGTGGGTTTTGGCTTCTCATTTCATGTATTTTGGCACTGTGGTCTGACACATTAGGCTTACAGTATATAAGACAAATTAAATGTAAGCATCTTCAAATACACTATACTTCTTTCAACCTTCACACACCTTAGCACCTTGTCTCTCATAATATAGTGTAAGAATTATTCAACACATGGACATATATGTTATGAACTCCAAATGTGTATGTGTACAAACAAGTGTCTTTCCCTCTCTTTTAAAATGAAATGGCTCTGTGCTTCTACAGAACTGCAATGCCAGGCTAATTGCAAGTGAGAGAAAAAAGGTTACCAACCCTTTCAGAAAAGCAGTAATTTAAGATGTATATCTAACAAGTGGCAACCTTGAAATCTCACTTTCATTGAAAAGAACATTAGAAAACCCATCCTGACTATACCACTGGAGGAAAGTTTTAATAAAAACTAATTAAACTACAAAAATCTCAAGTGGTTAACTGATTTTAGGGGCTAAATTTCTGGCAATTCTAATTATCCTCTTGTGGCTTCACTTAGTGTTTCACTACCATGACAGATGACAATGAAAAACTGCAGTTAAATTCATCCTCCCTGACACCATGCTAAGCACTAGCTTCTCCCTCTCCAAGTAAAATCAATACCATCTTTGAGTAAACACATTTACAGCTTTATTAGGATGTCTCGCTTGTTCTGTAACAGCTACTTGAAGCTGTGGTAACAAATCGACTCAACTCAGTTAAACCTAGAGAGCTGAGTAAGAGGCTCATCGATAAGGTTGTTATAAAAATAAACTGCAGGAGATCAGAAAGCTGGAACACACAGCCTGGTAAATGTCAATATTTTTACTTCTAGAGAATGACAAAACCATGAGATCACAAATAAAACGTTTCAGAAGTCTATATTTACTTTATTTATAAAATGGTCCTGTGCTACATGCATTTCACTGTCTATGTACAACCCTCTTACACAAACTTCTTATTTTCTAATCACCAGCATGAATATTAAACCAGTGTGTTTTCAAGAAAAGCACTTGGCATTGGTATTGCTGTCCCTATCCCTCTTGTTTTCTTTATATTCATGGACACATTTTGAATGCATTGAATTTCTGTAAGGATCACTCAGATGGGTGTTTGTCTTCCTTAGTCTGAGGTTATACAGTCATATAGGGACACATGCAAATAATACAACTTTGCATTTACTATGAATAAGTGAAAGGAGTGTTTTCAGTTTAACAGTCTTTTCCTAGAATGGAGAGGAGGTGTTGAATTCACAAAGCAAAAAAGAGTTCAGACTCTAATGCTTTAAACAATTACATGTGGAAAATGTTCATTAAATATTCCTGCAAAAATGTGACAATAAAAAAAAAAAGAAACAAAACTTCACTTCATCCCTGTTATTCCATAAGCATTCAGTTACTCAAGGCTGAATAATTTTATTGCATTGCATATCTGATTACCTCTGTTTGGACAGCTCACTGCAGCTCATAGAACCAAGTGTCATCACACTTCCCAAGGCCTCTCTATAGATGCTTGGGCCCATCAGAGACTCTCTCTAAATAAAATCAGGAATCTTGTTTCTTTGCTGCCTTTGTGCGAGTAGAAACAGTGATTGTAACTCTACTGTGTGTAAGGCTGTGCAATAGATGGAGAAAGTTTAGATCCTGATTTGAAGCCTAGTGAGATTGATGGGAGTTTTCCTATCGCTGGCCAATGCCTTGAGTGAATAGTGCCCACCCTTTGAGGAGGAACAGCTCCAAGCTGGAGGGGAGGCTTACATGTTTTATACTGTGACACCCTCCACATTAATCATCCTCAGTGAACTCAACTTACAATCTGTTGCACAGCACTTCTATTAAACTCCTCAGAGCATCTTATTGTCCCAGAAAAGAATCATTTCAGTCTACAATATGCTCCAAGAAAGATGTGATGGAGGAAACTGGTAACAAAGTTGTAACTTCTGATGGTTTGGTCCTATTTTTAATTTTTAAGTTAACATGATGAATTTTGGGAAATTTCCTTTTGGATCAGAACCTGGTGGCTTCGGGCTTGTCTCCAACAGCCAGAATCAGGGGAAAATATTTGATTAAAGAAAAATAAACTGCCGAGTTTACAAGGAATATTCAAGGCACTGTATATGCCAAACCAAATACAGCTATTTTCATTGGAAGCATCCTCACTATCTGAAAAAAACTTTCTAGCCTGATATTTCTCCTTGTTTTTCCTAAAAACATTTCCTAGAAAGTTTCCTAGAAGTGTTTTTCAAAAGCTACACTTCTCCTTAACCTTTTTTTTTTACACAGCAGAATGAAATAAGTTTTCTTTTATTAGTACCTGAGGAAATTTTCTGAGCCTCAGATCTGTTGTATTGACACTAAATGGTGCAGATTACTACACCTACTGTTTGGGATAAGAGGAAGAAAATATAACTTATTTAATGTAGAAATAATAGAATTATAAGCATAACAAAATGGAATACTATACTATCATCTATTCAGTTTTTAACATATATTCAAGCATAAAAAAGGCTACGTGAATGTAACATCGTAGTAAAGATTCACGTAAACAAAAGCTAGGAGATTTGAAGTTGTGTTTGCAGAGTGACCATCTCTCAGTAAGGTTTTATTTGCAGGAATACTTCCATCAATCAAGCCAGCAGCATGCAAAGAGAATAAAAAAGTAGACTCAATGCAATGTGAATACTGTAGCTACATGGCCTATTCATTTATTGACTTTTGTGGGCTGAAATAGCCTACCCTAGCGTCATATTCGTAATTTTAATACAGTGGCATTTAATGTATTTTGCCACTTTAAATATCTGTTACAGTTCTAGATAGATACTAATCTTTTACTGATCACCAATAACAGTAAAGTCCCTTTGAGCAGAGCTCAGTGTCAAACCAACCTACAAGCACCGCTCCTGCCACTGCTTTCAACTGGGACCAAGTTTTTCCTTTTATTTTTTTTTGTAGTGGGAAGATGGCAAGGTTGCAACAAGTATGAGACTATTTCAGTGTGGGGGAAGAGAACAAATTATGGGAGATGTTACCATCCTATTATACAATAGAGGCAGCTGCAAATGCATGAGGATCCTGGTAGCTAACACCACAGCCTGAGAAGTACCTTTATGGTCATTATGTCCGTCTCCGTAGCACCACACCAAGTCATATCACACGTGAAATAGGTAACATATTTCAGTGTACTTCTATATTTCATTGTGTGTTGTTGTAACTCCTGCAAATATAGCATCAGCTTAATCTAACACATTGCTTCTTAGGGGGCTATATCCTGCTCTGCTTCCCAGGGGAATGTTCTTGATGATCCAATCTGACTAGTGCCTCTGTCTCTACTCAGAATACATTAAAATAACACAAAAATATTACCAACAGTCTGTGAGCAAGGTAATAATAACTCATTAAAGTAATTTCTAACCTACCACATGAACAATTTTTTTTTATCATTACATGATTTTCTAAAACATGACACATTAACATAAAATGAAATGTTATGACGATAGGGATAGTAGGCCTGACAAAGAATTTTAAATGGTGAAGATTTGCTTTGAGGCATTAAGTCAATTTGTAATTGTCCCATAGCTATTACAGCAAAAATTGGAACTTTATAATTGGTTTTTAAAATCTATTTTTAACACTGTAGGTTTGTTTTTTTTAAAATGTACACAACCTATTTGACATTTATTTCTCATAGCCTGTCCAGAATGTCACTGAATTTATGGTGAGGTAAATTAGGCCTTTTAAAACACAATTTTGCAAAATATTAATTCTCTTGCCGTGTACTGAGGCTCCCTTAACACTGACAGTGTCACTCACAGGGAAAGAGACACATTGGCTTGAAGGATCAGGTCCTGTTTCAGTCTAATTAGAAACTTCTGAGGGTTTTTTATTTCATACACTGGTCCTTTTAAAGTGATCTCTCACTGCTACATTTTATTTAAAAAATGACAGCAAGTGTACTAATGTTTTGCCTTACACTAACTCTACTATGTATTTTTCTGGATTGCCTTTAAATTGTATAGGTGAAATGTGAATTACCATGTTTAAATTACTACGTTTTGATAAACAAAAGCCATATGTAATAAAATCAAGATGAACAGTTAGAAACCAAGAGAAGGGGAGCAATTAAAACAAAACAATTAAACCAGATTGGATGACAATTGAATTATACTTGGGCAACACTTGTCAGTAGAGAAAAATATATTGTTTCCAAATACATAATTTTGAATGGAAAAAGGAGTTGGTAAATGGAATTGGTAAAAAGTAAAGTAGGGAATTAAAAGGAAAGCAGGAATATTCTATATTTTGTCCTGAGTGGTATCTATTTTTATTTTTTTGTTTAAGTAGCTGCAATTCAAACCGTGTCAGTTTCAATTGTGTCAATTTAAATTGTGCCAGTACTAATGTTGAAACTACTAGCGACTGGCTACACTACTGATCAGAATAATGATGTACCTCTAGGTGAGACTGAGAAAAATCAACTTGGGACATATAATCTGGTAATCTTACAGTTTGCAAAAGGTCAGTCACAGAGATAACATGACCATCCAATAGCTTAGGTTTAGATGTGATGTCATACCTGAGTTACAAATGCCATCAGAACACATGGGCAGTAAGTCACGAACATGTTGACAAGTTATCCTGTAACAAGCAAAGATTGATGCCCTATCTGCAGCTCAGCAATTATACTCATGTATGCTGTTCATAAAACAAGAGTATTAAAGATGGGCAAAACAGGCTGTCAGTCTAAATGCTGATGACATTAAGAAGGTATTTTTATTTCAAAGCTTCATAGCTCATCAGCCATGATCTCAGTAAAAACAGCACTGCTCAGAGGCAATTAGCCACCCATGTTGTATAAATGAAGACTAAGAGAGCGCTGATTTCTGTTATAACATTTATCTTTATTTCAAAGACAGAACAATTCAGAGCTGTATCCCCTTGTCTCTTTGCTTGTAAAGTTAGATTTTGTACCAAAAATCAGCAAGTTACATGCACATACATATTTAATTGATATCACCAAAAAAATACCCCTCACTCCCAGCTAGCAAATAAAACTGCATCTCAGAGCTCTGGTGTTAACAGAAGGCAGTACTTCACAGCAGTGGTATTTTATCCACTGTATTTCTCTCTATCAAATGTGATTAAAAAATGATGATAAATTCCCAAGGTGTCTTGAACAAGTATAAAAACTTTCTACAAATTAAAGGCCACTGTAAGTGGATTAAGTAGCTTCTGATATCACACTCCTGCTGTTCAGTAAAGACCTGTTCCTAGTTCCTTGAAGTCCTATTTCAACAAATCTAGAATGTTTTAGGGGTGGCAAGTACTGGAGGGAGAGCAGCTCTTACAACAGATTGATACAGAGATGAAAATACAACAAATCAGAGAAATATTTCATTTCTCTGCAATGTTTTTAATGAAAATAGATTCTTCCACAATCTTGGAAAGCCCTATAAATCTATTAAGGAACTTTCTTCTTAATATAGTCAGAAGCTCACTCATCATTTAGTATTCTGACAAACCATTCAAATCGCATGTCTCTGCTGAAGGCATTATCAGATCTTTTGGACATGTTTAGCACTCCTGGTACAGCCGTATAGCAACTATCTGAAATAACTTACTTCATTTCCCACACATGCATATGCCTCCATCCACACAATTCCTTCACATGAAATACATAGAGACTTAGACAAAATCATGAGTACAGTCGATTTCAGCCCTATATCAGATTCATTGTGAGAAGATGGAATTCCCACTGTATAAGCTTAATCTTTCAATTCAGTTGGCTTCTACTCTTTAGCCACCAACACTGCCTGCCCCCTCTGAAGATGACTGAGGCTGCATTTTCAGAGAAGCAGGAAATGGCACCTGGGAGCCTAATTCCTATAGTATTGGAATTCATAGGACCATAGCATAATTTAGGTTGGAAGAGACCTCTGGAGGTCCTTACTCCAGACCCTGACTTAAAGCAGGGCCAACTCAGATTATGTTAGATCCCACCTAGATGATATTTTTATTTTAAAGATTCTTGCATTCCTTCTATGAATGACAGATTCTGCAGAACAACAGCATAAGAATTATTATACTGGATTCAATCCTGTTTCCATTTTTATCAATAGCATACTTGTTTAAATCCACCAGCTTCAGTCAAGGTACTCCAAAGTTGCAGTAGTAGGTCCAGAAAACAGATCCGGACTCTTTTTTAAAAAAGGTTTCTGAATCAAAATTTTAATAGTGGAGGAGCAATGATGAGCAAATATTCTGTGCATTATAGGTTCTTTGCAAACCTACATTTATATTTTTTGTGCTGTGTTTTTACAAACATACATATATGTATATGGATAATATATTCAAATAATGTTTCACATTTTTAACATTTCAATAATGTAGAAGTATACCAAATATTACTTAGCTCTGAAATCAAAGCTGGATGTTACTCTATAGAAAATAATTTGCATTTATCTAATGAAAACAGGCTAAAATTTGATAAATGTGATGACCTTTAGGCAAACTCTTAGGAGTCCAAGGTCTTTATCTAATTTGTAGAGGCATCTAGATTAAGATGGAAAAAATAATGTTTAGAATTAACCTCTATATTAAAGATGAGGGAATGGCTTTATTCAGCCAGTTTGGCAACAGAAACAGAAACAAAAGGAGGGGAGTATCTCCACTAAGATCTGTGGCATGAGGCACACTCACGCAAGGACACGTACAAAAGGTGACAATTCCTCTTTTGTTGCTGTCCCTCTCTTCTATCAGAGTGCTTCTCTTATAGATGAGACAGTAGCTGGCCTTCTCATAAGATTCACACTAGGTTCCATGAGAGAGAGAGAACTGCCCATTCTGTAAGCACGTGCACCAAAAAAATTGAATGTAGCTTTCAAACTACTGCTAGCAGCTTTATGACATTCCTTGGTACATGAAAGCTGCCAGTGCCATTTTTAAATTGACAGGTGGTTTGAGCCATTGACCTGTCAGCCTTTGACACTGACAGAGGCAAATTGTTATCAGCTCGTATTTGGCACCATGCAAGGTTTGACAAAGAGCTCCTTCTTTCTCGGGATTTCTTTTCCTTCAGATGGTATAACATCTTTATAGCATGGTGATAAGTAATATACACTCACTGTGATCATTCTGTCACTGCTTCATCATGGTACTGTGAAATGATTTGTGGTTCCATTTCATACTTTAGTACTTTTCATGCAGTATATGACTAGATTACTAAGTCAATGTATTTATATTGACAGAACCTGAAGAAACTTCTCCTTTTCATTTGCTATGAATTCTCTACCCAGTTCTACTGAGCAGATTCTAGAGGAGAGATTTTGCAGGCAACAATGGCAGTAACTATCAGAAAAGATGCTTATTGCTCTTATTAGTTATGGTGGCAAGGCAGACCAAACAGAAGGCAGACCTAAGTCTGGCTAAAGAGAGCAGGATGGCATAAAGGAAAGCATAAGGTGGTAAAGCTGTCCATACTCCAGTCTATATATTGCCATTAAATACACTTTGATTATAATTATTGCAAAGGTTCAAACTGGGGTAGATTAGTAATAAATAAATGTTAATTTAACAAGTAATACAATGTTCCCCAAACGCTACAAATGAAGGCTGTAATTCCATTAAGAGGACTCTTGTGGTATAAGCCATGTCAGCAAAGCCCAAGTGATTTGTCAATGTCATCCAAACCCGGAGGTGGAACTGCATCTGTAATTTATGGGTATTTCAGGGATTTATAAGTGAAAGTCTGCAGTACCCCTGGAATCCACAAGAGATGCTAAGATGCTACAGAGTAAATAATTATTGCTTAAACTTCTAAAAGGTAGCATAGTTGCTGGAAAGCAATAAAAGAAGAACTCTGTTAATATTGTTTAGAGAAGTGTTTTTTAGCATAAAGAGACCTGCAGCAATTCTAAACCCCAGTTTCTCATTCATGCATTGCACCAGCCTGAGTGGCAGATGACTTGATGCCTGCAGTAAGAGGCAAGGAGTTCAGAAATATTCCTGGTGCCAACTTAATAAAAATACATTTCAACAGAAGAATGCAGTTTGTTTCTTATTGCTAGCTGCTGGAGTGTGCTAGTTCTCCTTGGAGGCCAGCAGCTCCATGTTCAGAAATGCTGAACTCATGAATCAACTCACAGAGTTAGAAGTGCCCAGAAACTTTATGTCTTAAAATTTTTTCATGACTTTAATGTTTCAAGACCTTCAGCAGTTAGACAGGTTCTAGAAAAAAACCACAAACCACAACAGATTTCTTATTTTCCACTTTCACATGGAGAAACACAGGAGGAGTGATTTGCCAAGTTGGCATACTTATCAAGAAGGAATTTCCTTTACAATTTGTGAGTTATACCTTTGGAGTAGATTGCCTCCGTGAAAGACCTTTCAAAATACAAGAGAGTCTAACAAACTTGACCTCCTAATGTAAAATAAATCCTGCTTGATGGGGTTAGTTCTCATTATATCCCACATTCCCCTCTCAGACAAGACATTAGCTCCAAGAAAACCACTGTTCAGTCATGTTAATATACCAGTCCCAGAGAAGTATGGGAAGCTTTGCCACTGGACTCTTGTTCTCTGCTGTTTGAATGAAGGAACTACATTTCCAGAAGGGTGTATTATAACTCCAAGTGCATTTTTGAGTTAAGGGATGAATTTTGAAACATTTTACTACAAGGACACTAAAATAAAAATATTAGATGTACTGTTGCCTAGGTAGTAATAACTTGTTAAAAACCTTAATCAAAGAAGGATGCTAGAAAATTACTGAAGAGAATATAACCTTCCCATTATAAAAATTCTGTCAGGATAATAAAATTGCATCTGGCTCAATGCTAGAATCAACAGAAGATACATATGTTGAGTAGTATTAGCAACATTACTCCATAGGGCTTTCTGGTAAAGAGACAATAAAGACCTTTTCCTGTTGCAAATATGTACTTTGAAAACACATGAGAAGTGTGATATAGATAAAATACAGACATTTCCCCTAAATGAAACACAGACCAAATCAAAGCCTATCCAGTCCAGTATCCTATTTCTTACATACAGGAAGGAAAATGAAATGACTCCATGAACGAGACCACAGTATATAAGACTAGAATCAGCTGTGTATCTAGACGGTTACAACTCCCAAATATCCCATCTGGACTAAACTCAGGAAAATCTGTTCTCTGAGGAGAATAAATGACCAATTTATTATTTATGGAGTGACAGAGGAGAACTAAGGTGTATCAGAAGCTAATGAAAGAACCATGGATATTCTCAAGTTCACGTTGCTTTGCGAGTCATAGCAGAAATACGGTGCGACAAGCGCGTAAGCTCACATATCGACACTCAGGTGAGTGTCTGACCACAAAGAGATTTCAGACAGATTTGCAACTGCTGAGCCAACTTCCATTACAGAGGGAAAAACAGCTGTGGTCCTTTCTTTCCCTGGTATCTTGAGGGAGAACTGTACAATGCTTGCTGCTGAGGCACAGCTTGGTTCGTGCCTACCATACTGCTCACCTGGGCCCTATCCAGTATTTTTATTTTCAGAATCTGAAAACAAAATAGGTAAGAACTTGTGTCTTTTTTTTTTTCCAACACGAACAGCAGTTTACTGGCACAGCTGATACACAGAGCACAGGTATACGAGGCCAAGCACTTGAAGTGTATCTTATTTATGTTATAGTCACTGTTACTTACTGGTTCAATTTAGTCTTGTTTGTGATTTAGGAACAATAGAGAGTGACAAGTGTGTACTAAAAGGTGTATGAACAATATGACGTAATGTGTTCTGCTCTATTTCTGTCCTTTTTGATTCACGAAAGCACCACGGCAATGAGCAACAGCACTACTTTTTTTCAGCCTGATTTAAGCATATACTGAGAATTTGTCATTGGTTTAAGTGATGTATTGAATAATGATGGAATTACTCACCTGCTTAAGATTAAGTTTATGTTGAATACTTCCCTTAAGTAGGACACAATTTTGAAGCTTTCATTTGGTAACACACTGCTTGTTATCCCCTTCACAGCTACAAGTCAGAGCCCTGCAATTCTATTTATAAAGTCTCTTTGGTAATGTTTCCAGTAAATTAGTGACTAATGGAGCTCCTTACAGCTACTACATACTGGATATTAGAGCCTTCAAGATGCAACAGAGCATCACAGAACTACATATATGAAGGTTACAATGAGTGATAGAACTTTTGAATTAGATAGGGTTTTTTGGCTTATATTAAATAATTTTTAAAAACAGGCATAGACATAACATCCTCTTTTTTCCTTAGAGCTTGTGCCAAAAAAAATAGTAAGTTTGCAAATGGATATTAAGCAATGCCAGATATTTTCTGGATTTGTTTTAACAAATTAACCCTTTGTGTTCTTTTCTGATGTCCAAATAGTTGTATTGGAAGCAGATGTTCTACCACAACTGACACGATCAGAAGACATTATGCTCACTTATTAACATACTGTTTAATATTCACTACAACCTGTTTTAAAGAACAACAGTGTGTTAACATTTAAGCCAGGAGGGATTTCTGTACACTATATAGTACTTGATGCAGCTTGTTTATGCAACAGTCTGACAGATACAATTAATCTCATGAAAACTACCAGAGTACAGCATAATGGCATATTATTTGTAAAGTAATAGAACACACTTTCCTTTTGAAAAGCATAACTTAATTAAACCATATAACATCAGGATGCAGAAAAAAAGCTCTAAAAGAATGCAGCTCATTCTGAAGGACAGCTGAATGAAAAAATGGTAGATTTTATACAGAGAGAACAATAGCAAAATTCCCAAACAAGAGATGGAAGGAAGACATACCTCCAACAAATGCATCTCCAGCTCCATTGGTATCCACAATTTCACTCTGATCACTCACCAACACAGGGAAAGTAGTAACTTCATTTTCTATAGTGGAAGGGGAAAATAAAACATGAGTTACTTGCAAATGTGACTTTGAAAAGCACAACTAAAAGTGAAAATCAAAACACTTCAAAACTGGAGCTCTGATCTTTAACATGATAATTTGGATAAAAATAGATTTGGTTTAGAATTCTGTTAGTATTTATTGCATAGGGATACGTGAACACATTTGATCAAGCTCTTTGTTGTGGACATTTTCATTAATTACTTCCCGCTTAATTTATTTTCTTTATCTCCTAATATTAAGGGCAATAGCAAAAAAGTAAATCAGGAGGAACAACACAAAATACTTGGGCATATAGACAACACTAAGAAAAATCCATCCTGCCAACACCAGTGCTTCCTTTTAATTGCAGAGAGGTGATGTAGCCTCCAGAATGGCCAGTCTAAGCTTCCAAAAGTTCAACAGAAATTGTGGCATTATAAAAACCAAAATGCACATGAACTAAATAAAGCTGTGAAATAAAAAGCAGGAACTAACGTAAATCAAAGTGCTCTCAAATGACACCCTTTTAGAAAAAAAACAACACATATATGCAAGAAGCCTTGCAACTTACTATCTGAGTAGATTTGGTTTAAAGATTTTGATGACTTCACCCTCTTCCTTAGCATTTCTTTTTAGAAAAAATATTTCCTTCTCTGCAGCTCCCTGCCCTCTACTGGCACTCGTTAAACCTATTGCAATAGGTGGATACTCAGCATCTTCACCTCCAATTCACTGCCACACCACAGTTCAACATAATTACACCACTTAGGTATGATAACTTTAGAGTTCTAGGGTTATAAATTTAATATATGCCACTAATTAATCAGCTATGGCTTTCCAGGTGGTAATGTCATAATGACGTGATAAAAATATAATTACCACCTTGTCACAATACCTTGTTCAAGTGTAAATTACCCCTGTAACAGAGCCAATGGAAGTTCTGCCTCTGGTAGTCAGTATGCATTAAACTGTCTCAGAGCAAACAGATTGTCCTTTGGCAGACAGCAGGAATTAAAAAAGGGGAGGGGGAAGAAAAGCCTGTCAACCAGTGAAAATGAAAACCATCAGAGCTGTTTTCTTTTATTTTTTGGTAAAAATAGAAATAAAATGGGAAATAGATCCTCCAGTAGCTGAAGGGTGGAGATGAGTAGTTTCTTCACTGTCCAGCAACAGAGCAGATCATAAAAATCACTCTCACACTGACGTAGACAGTAGCAAACAAGGAAACCTAGTTTGGGAAGCATATAAAGAATTCACAGTCTCAAATCAGGCAAGTCTGTGTATGCTGCAGAGGTACCAGAAGGATCCTGGTTTCTGTGAAATGCAGTGTATCAGCTCTACTGCTCTTCACCATCTGCTACTAAGTGAACCAGGCAGATATAATGATGCTGCCTCCAGAGGGAACTGTTGGCTGGCCCACCAGGAGGGGAGGGGAGCATTAGCAACAACCATCCATGAGAGGCAAAGGAAAAAGGGTAATGAAAAACGTAAGATGAATATTCCAATTAAAGAACAAGTTTCAGTCAGTTCTCAGTGCATCCTACTCTCTATCCTGTTAAGAAAGCTTTTTAGAAACATGCTTCAATGCTGTGTTGTGCTCTTAAGATAGTCTTAGAGAGCAATGTTTTTTCGTAATCTTAACAGGATTCATTTGAATTGGAAATCAAGAAAGAGAGGTCTTACATTAAACTCTGCCAGACAAGCAGAGTGT
Source organism: Hemiprocne comata (assembly GCA_020745705.1). Lineage (NCBI taxonomy): Eukaryota > Metazoa > Chordata > Aves > Apodiformes > Apodidae > Hemiprocne > Hemiprocne comata. Next base: position 16,181,895 of record CM036592.1, read on the forward strand.
ATTCATCCATTTCATAAGAAGGTATATAAGATTTGCTCTAGATAATACTAAAACAATGAACAAAGTTATAACCCTGTTGAAGACATATTGTAATAAACTAACCTGCTTCCCTCCCATGCATGCAAGGCCACACTCATGGTCTACACGAAATACACAGTGGACACTTGCATATGCATACAAATGTATGTTTGGGCACAGAGAGTGAATAATGCACAGACAACATGTTTCAAATGCTGTAAATGAGGCTTGGCATCAAATAGGACTCTATTAAAGCAAACTAACACCAACAGAAGTTCTATCATCTTTCTCCTTTATTTCCCTCCTCTGTCCTGATTCCTTCCCTCAGCTCCCTCTAGTACTTGCAGATGAGTATTGCACTTATTCTATTGAGCTCTTACTCTATTATTTTTACAGTAGATGTAAGTAACCGAATTAGTCTAAAACCCCAAACATCAAGGAAATCAGCTGTACGAGAACGATCTCCCTTTCTGATTACAGTTTTCCATTTCTCCCTAGAGGACACATTCTGTCTCTATAACTTTATATATTTTCAAGAGGAGCAATTACCTTATATTTTGAAGTACTGAAGTTTCAGAAGCAGACAGCATGGCTTTGGAACACATACTACATTATAAAGAGATTACCACCTGCACACATCCAATAGGCAAATTATCCTTCTTTAACCTTAGGAGAACCTCTGCTAGCATAGTAGAGTCTACTAAACTATAGTTAACAATAATACATATTGAAAGATACAAACAAAATTATACCAAAGTGTGTTTTTTTTTTCTTTCTTTCACAATAAGTGAATTCATAGTTAGAATTAAAGCTGCCATTAATTTCCCTTGCTATGTCTGTGTGATAGCATAAAAATATCTAACAACTCTCACTGATTTGTGTTTTAACAGCTAGGCACAACAGGGTGAATTAAGATGAAGCAGAAGTCTCCATTCTGAATATCCCTGCTTTTGTGACTTCAATGTTGCTTTAAATTCATTTTTGTGTGTGATGTTTTATGATACAAAACTCCCAAATCCATCATAGCGAACACAGAGACACTTGGCTAAGTGCACTGGTCATCAGTGGCCTTGCTTTTCAAAGTCAGTTCTGATTTCATTTATCATTCTGAGAGCTTATGAAATAAAGAATAATTACATAAGTGTTTTGAAGTCCAAGTGCTGCTCCTCTGGGCATAAAATCCAGTGTTCTATTTTTAAGCAACAAATATCTTCTATGATAAACACCCTGGCATACAACACATTCCACTTGAATACTATTTCCTGGAAGCCCAAAATTATGAGTGTAAATTGCCACAAGGTGTGTGTAATAGGGAAGTTTTAGCAATAAGCATTAATAAAATTTAAAATGTTGAGACTTTGATTCAGCTATCTCAATGATTTTATACTGGTGAGGAACTAAACTGTTCTTGAATTATACGAAAATCAAACATTAATGTGGAGATTTCATAGGCTGAAGACAATATTCACGGTTATATCAGAAGGAGTCCATTGGTAAATTTGGTTTTGTTAATTGGTTGCATTATGTACATAAAGATGTATTTTACTCAGGCAAAAACATGTGCTAGCATATCTAGCTTAAGATATACTTGTAGGTAAAACAGTATGGAGAGAAAACAATTGGAGAGCAATATTAACTGAAAAACCAGTGCTCCTTCCCTTCTAAGATGTTTAAGCTCCCAAATGAACACAAGCCTATTTCATGATGTTAAACTGAAACAATCGAACCCTGATGATAGCTGCAGTACTACAGGTCTGTCTTTAAACCAAATTAGAATCACAGACTACATGTCTACTCTTAGTACAGTAATAAACACCAGCAAGCAATCATTACATCCAATTAGGCTGAGTACTTTCCTTAACTGGGTCATTTACCAGTCTCTCTTGCTCTTCAAAGTAGATTAAATGTGTAAACTTACATTTAATTACCTGTAACAGAACTCTTATGGGCAACATGTTGGAGTGTCCTTAATTTTGTATTAAAATAAAAGGAAGAAGGGAGCCCTAAAATATACACAAAAACGTCCAGCTATTTCCTCTAATAAGCTTTTGATCCATGGGCTGGTACTGGTTGTACAGATGCTTACAAGATGGAGACACATTCATGTTTCTTTTGTGAGCTTTAACTTGTAAAAAAAGGAACAACTGTGAAACAGAATTCTGTCCCATCTCCTCCCCACCTCCATCCTCTCTAATTTTCTTTAGATCAAGGGCCAAAAACAGATAAAAAGAAAGGAGGAAAAAAAAACATCAAAAAAAAAAGGGGACAGGAAGAACTTAACAGAACATAGAAACCTGAAATCAAAACCTATAAATGTCTCTGGGCAGCTATAAGGTAAGAAATAATGAGAAAAGTATTTGGAACCAGCCCATGTCAGTCAGGATGATTCTGAACTCTTACCTCTCTCCAGAAGGTAAAACCCAGAAGCCTATAGGCTCAAAGTGTCTGCACTTTTTTCAGCACATTAATACATCTTTTAAAATTATAACAACACACTCTCCTGTTTTTTTTCTACAGCAAAAATGTTATTGTTGCTGTACTTGACGCAAAGATACCACACTTGATAAAGTAAATCAAAGAGATACTGCAATTCTCCCACCATATCAGCTCAGCACTGTCCAAAGTTAGAAGGCAATGTGAGGCAGGGCACTGTGCACTGAATCCCTGGTAAGAAATCCTCAAGCCTTCTAGTGATGATGTATTTCAAACCTGGCAACGCTGATTCAACCTGTCATTTCAAAGCAAACAGAATGAGACCCTGGATTTTCAGGCCAGGACTTCCAGAAAACTGTACTGGATGAACACTCCAGGCCCGCTGGCACTTTTTGTGTGCATGTTAAGTTTGCCTTGTTTTGCATGCTGACATCTCTCTCCTCCCTCTTGTTCTGTGCATTGTTTGGCCTGGTGCTGTAGCTAGGTAGGGCTTGTCAGAAAAACAAGGGATTTATTTGTGCGAGTCAATGGAGTTAAATAGTGTAACAAGCAGGATACAAGTCAACCACGTGCTTTGGGATCTTTCTAATCAAGCATTTTAATAATACACAACAAATGAAGGTGTATTCCAAAGAATTCAACATATAGCCAAGAAAACTTTATAAATAGGAATGCAGAAGAAGTTAAGCCTATATATTGCTATAATAAATACTGTTACCCTTAACAAGTTATAGAGTAGTCATTCATAATGCATTTCCTGTGTGATGTGCTCTAGGTGACCCTGCTCTGGCAGGGGGGGTTGGACTAGATGATCTTTCGAGGTCCCTTCCAACCCCTAGGATTCTATGATTCTATGATATGTCTATGGTATGATCCAATTAATACAAATATTAATTTATTTCCATAATAACAGACCCAAGTAGTGCAATCAGGCTAAAATCCTCTTTGCAGCTTGCTAAGCACGGCAAGTGCATATAGCTGTGCTGGCCCAGGACGCAAAGCACCGTCCTTCAGAGTCAGTTAGTTCATTGTCAGTAGAAACAGAGAGGGACTATGATGCCAAAGACTTTGTATCTTCTGTTGCCCCACTCGTGGTCCTGTAGAGGAAATGACAGTGTGCAGACCCCATTTTCCCTCTCTCCCAGGAGGTGAAGTTAATCCAAAAATGTTCAGTGAGACTTACCTTTATAGCTCCCCTCAGACATACACATCCCATTATCTAGTCAAGAGTATTTTTATTCAGAAGTCATAGCATCTCACTGAAGGGTGATTCATAGGATAACAGTTAATAGGGGAAAAAAGGTTCCTCCAGATGAACCTGCACACTCATACATATCAACTATTAGCAATAACGTAAAATTAAACACTATTTTTGCACTCACTGTCTAGCCTCTGAACCTATGTCTGATTCTGTCCTGTTACTTCAACGCCACTCCCTTGAAATAACTCCTGATTTATACCAGTATGAGCTCAGACGCAGAACTCTGTATCTAGTTACAATTCTAAAAAATGTAACAGCATCAACTAATGACTCAATGAGTGGCTTCTATAGGCCCAATGTGACTTGTTTACTTTACAGAAGGTGTGGCAGCCACTTAAACATCAATATTTTTTACACCATCACTGCCAGTGCTGTGAGTTGAAGCTTTACTTTATTTCTCATATTAAAAAACCCTTTGTTTGCACAAGTGAACAAAAACCACTATGACTGTGTGTAAAAGATAGCAAGAGGTCAACAGAAAATACTAGTTTTGTTTCAGTTTGGTGATAATATAATAATAATAATAATAACAACAAAAAGAAGCATACATATATGGAAAAACTGCCCTAAAGAACAAGCTGCTGAATTTTTCTGGCATGTGTCACAATGTTTAAGGTTTAGAATGGCAATGAACTCTGTTGAAAAAGCCTTTCTGAGCACACAAGTGTATTGCCATTTGCCTGCTAGGCACAGATTTCAGAGGGAGCTGAAACTGCGCCCACTGAACTGCCAGAAAATGCACTCCTCTAACTCAGCATGGCTGCTGAAGACATAAGGTAGTGTTCAGAGTTCAATTATTTTATTGTGATCTCTCTATGGACCCGGAAAGAGGTTGAGGAGTCAGGAAAGGCAGAGTGTGAAGTCATAGGCACCAAAATTAAGAAAAGCTTCTGCAGATGTTTCTTTTTGATACAACACAATGTCTTGGAATAACTATGAAGAGCTCAGATCAAAATCAGTCCTGAAGACACAAGAGATTGGATACTATAAATGAAACCCATGCATTGTATGATCCTAGTCTCTCTTGAGAGCATGCTCTACTGCAGGAGCTGAGCCACAGCAGTGCGAGTACAGGGTGACACAAAACCAGATCTTGGATATTAACAAATATAAAGATCTCTTCCTGCACTGTTATATCCTATATGTACTGGTTTGGATGCTGTACATCTCATTTGATCCTTACATGTAAAAAAACAAGCCAAGCCCCCCCGTCCCACCATTATTACTTTGTGAGCTGTATATGGGAATGTGAAATCCAAACAAATTAATTTATCTCTGTAAATACGTAGCTTAAGAACTGAAAAAAAAAATTATGACAGTTGGAATGTCAATGTCTAATGTAAAGAATACATCACATAGGTATGTCCAAGTTACACCAACACATACATTCTAGCTTAGACCTGCTCTTTAATCTTCTGAAACTTGGCTATAGGACTGTGCAAATGAAGCATCTTTCAGCTCAGGACTGTGCACTTCACTTACTGTTTGCACTGACCCCCACGCTAGCAGGAATGCATGTATGTTTCTACTCTATTTAATGGGATTTTACAGACACATCTTAAACCACTGCATAGCTGGACCATCAATACCAACCTATAATAAGGTCAAAGCAATTCCTATCCAAAAGCTTATCAGGGCATTGGCTAGAAAAAAGGAGAAAAACACATTATAATTTTATTCTTGAGCTGGACGAAAACTGTATTATGCCTCATATTTTTTATACATTAAGCATATTGCCCTAGCAGGGCAAACACACCTGTCAAAACTTGCAAGCTTTCTTAGTTATACCTCAGTTTCAGAGTCATGAACACAGAAATCACATCAGTTAAATAAATGCCATGTTACATGACAGCTTTGTTTATGCTGCATGATAATCTAAGAAGCATGGGTCGTCAGTGGAGGCAGAAATGGGCCCAAGGCACTTCTATTTTACTTGAGCATCAGTAAGACTGAAAAGAGAAGGAGTGAGCATTAGGTCACCACAGAGCAGCTCTGAAGGAGCTTTTTCTTCTGGGAGAATTTATATTTAGTTTCATAAATACAATCAGTCCATCAGAATGAAAGAGACAGCCTTCCCTAGAAAAATCACAAAAACAAGTTAATGTGTGTGTATATATATATTTTTCCTTAAAAAACCATTAATTGGATATTAGTTGGACGTTGCTGAAGTAGCGATGCCATAGAAATTCTACAGCACTATCTTTAAATATTCAAGTGACATGTAGAAAATTGTTTTTTTCATCCTTTTAACTCAGAGCTCAGATGCAGAATTCTTAAAATATTTTTTTTGTTCTCATGCTGCATTTGTAAATTCTGTGTTGTCTTTAATTAAGATCTCCCTAGACTACTTATTTATTTTTGAAGAATGAAACAAGCTTGCTAAATGAATTTTCTCAGGCTTTTGCAGATTTCAGATCTATTAGAAGATGTCACTACAGTGGAAGCTGAAATTTGTTCTAATCTCACGGGGAAAATACTCTGTTCTTAAAACACCAGTAAAAAACTGAGCAACCCCGCTATTTCTAATGGAATTCTTTAAGCATTATGCCAATCAAGAAAGAGAATCTGGCCCAAAATTGTGTTTTCGTTTGTTTTTTTTTTCCCCCCTAAATTAGTAGCAGATAATTTCTTAGATAACTAACTATCTCACACTATGATCTCTGTGGTATCTTTTAATCAGTTTAAAAGTATTACCTAACCATTGCTTTAAACAGCATGGCTAATCTACCACCTTTTAGAATAATTTCACATATATTTTAATGCGAATTATGCACCCTTGAATTTATACAATATTGACTAGATACTGAACTAAATTCATTTGGATAGTTATTATAATACCAGTTTTGACAAACAGTTTCTGGCAAGAGCTCTTGAATCATGTTTGTGTAACAAGCCCTTTAAAGCCTGGCAGGAGGATACAGGCACTCATAAAGGTAGTACAGCAGGTTTTACAGTGTGTGCACCACTGCCCTTTAAAGTAAACCCCAATGCTATAAAAGCAGGCTGCTTGACAAAACCAAAATAACTACCTAGCAAAGAAATTAAAAATTTCCAACCTCTATCTCTGTGGAACCTTGTCAAACTCCTACCATTGTCTGTCACTCTCAGTTAATTTTCTGTAGTATTAAATTGCTGAATCATTTAGTTTTATGCTAAAACAGCATATTGATCTTCTTTTTAGAAGCAATAAAACATTATTAAAAATCATCAAACTTTAATTAACACATATAGCCAAGTTCAACTGGTGATCTTTTAAACCTGATTTGTATTCTCATTTTTTTCAAGGTGACCACCAAGATATGTATTAGAAGGAAAAAAATGTTCCTGCCCTAAAGAGTTTTCAGCCTGAAAAACAAGGTTGGTAAGGAAGTAAATAGATGCATAAAAATAAAATGTGGCCACTCTGCTGATATAATTATGAAAAGTTATGAAGGCAAGCATGAAGCAGATACCGTTTTAAAAACCAGATAGGCAGGAAGAAACTCTGGTTAGCCTACAGAATGAGATAATTTGAACTGTAACTTAAAAATGTGGGGAAAAAAGAGGAAAATTCTTGCTACTTGTTCCTTTAAAAATCATTTCAGTATAATACATATATTTAATGGTTATTTAGACATACTGCCTGCTTTGTTGCCTTCTTTCTTAGAGGAAACCCAGATTTTCTTTTAATAAGACTTCCAATTTAACATTTTTTTAAGAAAAACTTATATAACTCTCAACTTGCCAAATTTATACTTTTACCAAACTTTTACTCATCTTTGCTCCTTACAGTCTTTTCATTGACTTTCATTCACCTTCTTTCCCCCCAGTCATTCTCTGTTGTCTGTTGATTCCCACTGATTACAGAAATGACTGAGGTGTCCACTGGTGACCTGGAGGCTGATTTTAAGCTAAAATTTGAACACAAGCTGGATTTTGATGCCAACAAAAACTTAGACGGCCTTGTGCTTTTTCCATATAAACACACGTCTGATCTGATAGCTGCTACTTGGTGGCAGAAGAGGCAGGAGCAGAGGGCACCAGGAAGGAATGAAGCTGCTTGGGAGCAGACTAAGGTTTGGAGCAGGTTTTTCTGCTAATGCACTCGACCTTGGAGCCTGTATTGTTTTACTCATCCAGTCTCCTACTTCCTTTTCCTGATTTTATTCTCAAATGACTGTACATTTTGCACATTGGGGCTGAAATTGCAAGAGTTGGGCTTTCCTCCTGTAGTTCTAGCCTTTTATGAGCAGGCCTCTGGTTCCCTGTTAACCAAAGCCAGGGAATCCACCAATGTCTTCAGTTTCCAAGGAGAGGAGGGCTGTCACTCCCCACCAATTTATCTGATTTCAGAAAAGGATGTGCTCCAACTCTAACCTATGCCTAGAAGTTTGACTTGGCCTTGAAGAACCAAACCTCATTTCTCTTCATCACCAATTTTTACATTTCTGCATTCATTTCCCTAAGCCATTTGAGATCACAGCTTCACATGCTCTCATCTTCTAGACCAGTGTAGTGACTATCTCAGAAGCCAACACACAATACATATCCCGTATGAACATCTAACATGCTTTGTTTTGTTTCTCCAAACATCTGTTTCGGTTGCACACACAAAGGTCAGTTTGTGGTTTCTGTATTCTACCTTTCAGAATAACTGTCCCTTGATTTTTGAAATATTTAAGCTGCCCAGTTAGGCAGGAAATCCAAAAACAATCTTCAGATTTTTTATATTTGTTTTTATCCAAATATCAAAATGTCAGTGCAATAAGCAGATACTTACATTCCATGATGCACCACAGATTAAAAGACAATTGCATTTTTAGCACTCTACTAACTACAGTGTTTAACTGCTTATAAATGGATTTTCATTTTTTTGGTAGTAATTTACAGTGTGCAAAAGGTGTTGTAATATAATCCACCACAATTGCATAATTTTTTACCAACTTGGTGTTGATAAATAATGCAAGTATTAGGTTATTACATTTTTTGCAATTAAGTGACTAAGAAAGCTGTTTATTGCCTTCCGTTATACCCTCTGTTAATAAGATCGTTGTTGCAGATGTTCATGTATGCTGCATTGATGTTTAATGGTGCATGATGCTCTAGGTGGTTCCCATAACCTTGCTTTGTCTACTATGAGCTGACTCAATTGATATGATAATAGAGAAAAGAGGTCTGAAACAAGCTGGGCTGTACTGGCACAATTTGCATAACCTTTAAATTTGCCATCATTTGATAGCCAACTGCTGCTAAAAATTCTTATTCAGTTGTCAGTAACAACAACATACTGTACAAACAGCATTCTGCAATGGAACAGGTGGGGAGGAAAGAGAGGGGATGCGTAGTTTATTGCACTTCTATATTCTGTCAGGAAATGTACTTATCAAATTTATAAAGCCAACAATTTGGAGAGGAGTTCTGCAGTTACATTTGTGATCAATTGCTATTAGCCACAATGCCTGGCCTGGCATCTTTTCAGGTTCACAGTACAATATCACAGGGTCAGATTACAAGGGACATAAATATTTGGTTCCATAGACTCCTCTCTGATTCAGTTTTGACTGCTAATCACGGGGGCAGGCAGAGGAATCCGGATGGATTAGGAGGGCAGTGGGGGGCACAGGGTAGCAGACTACAGCAAACAAAATAAGTAGCCTTCCAAACGTTTTGTATGACTTTATGTATTGTTTTTAAACAAACATGAGCATTATATCATTCAGTAAGGATATCCAAAAAGTAACAATATAAAAAAAGTTCATGTTTACTGTATTCACTAAATATGCTGTCTGTATATACTTTGTCAGGTCTGCTCAATTTACTGACTTTATATTCGTAACAAAGAAAACAACTACAGTGAAAGTAAGCTGGAGCCTACTTTCATACAAATGGAATCAACTACTTAAATGTTATTTTTGTGGTATTCAGAGGGTTATATCTGAACTGCCACTTCATATTCTGTATCATCCTCAGGTATGTCAAGACCAGGTCATTGGTATATGAGTAACGTGCACAGCCTAATTTTCAGATATGGCATGTAAACCATTTTGACTTTGCTTTATCTGTAAAACCAAGTGTGGAAATCACTGAGCCAAACCAATCACAAAAGCTCCCACTTTTAGACAATTAAGCATTTTTGAGAACTCAAATTAACCTCCCTCCCCCACAATGTTACCTCTAGATGTTTTGTTGTCTTACACAAATAAATCCTAAATCCCTGAAGTTAGGTGAACCCATTCAGCCTGCCCCTTTGTTCACTTTTTCCACTAGCCAGGATCTCTGCTCTGTCCCTCCTGGAGCTAAGCATTTGTCTTCCATTCAGCCATCTATTTGCTACAGCTTCTACTGCCTGCAACTGGATGCCACGGCAGAGAAACTTGTAATCAAAGGGTTAGTTCCTGCAGTTAATTTTTGTTTAGGGTCACCATACATACCCACGTTTTACTCTCCTTCCATTCTGTGCAATTATTTTATAGTGACTATTTGAGCTGGTGAAGATTAGAGGCTTGAAAACCTAAGTTCCGTCATTTATGGCAAAAGCATGACATGGATAGCTACAATTTCAACTTTTCTACAATGCTCATTCAACTGTAATCACAAGATGGGAAATAAAATCTCTAAATTAAAGATGATAGGTTATCAGAGTCTGTAGGGCACCTTCTGAGCAGAGATTCTGCTGTTCAAACTCCACTGTGATGACTTGTTATGAAGTGAACTGCTGCCTCATAAAAAAAGGCTAACACTGCCAAAATAATGGAAAAAGATCTACAGAAGATACGCCCCGGTGCCAGTGGTCAAAGGGTCCAGTTCTTTATGCACCTCATTTGTAACAGACAACAAAGAAGGTACCTTAAGGTAAAGTGTGTTACCAAATCTCACAGCATACATAGAGTTCACTTTTTGTATAACCTCTAGGTAGAGCACAAAAATTGAATTGGGGATTGCAGAGAAGGTACAACACACAAGGAGACACACAGACCAGTATAAACCATTAATATTTATGAGCGTTTTACGTTCTCCATGGCCATAATCAATATCCAATGAAGTTAATGAGATCTTTCCATTGATTTCAAAAGACACTGGGCTGAACCCCAGAGACAATAATATCGCATTCTCCGCAAGCACTCCAGCTGATAACACACACTTGGATAAGTTGCTGCCCTCCCATCCGGAACTCCAGCAATGAACAAAAGATACGTTACCTTATTTCAAACTGGTTTTCCAAAATTAGCAGTGTACCATTATAAAAATATAGAGCATTTACTTGCAATGTTAAAACCAATATGAAATACAGGAATAAGACAATCATTATTTAAGAAGGAAATGAAAAAAAAAAAAGCCTTAATGTGCTATCCTCCCAAAAGGTTGAGATTTCATTTTAGCTTTGAGCCTCTAGAAAGCAGTGCTTCAAACCCTTATATCTTCTAACACATCTAAGCCCATCCAATAGATTTAATCACTGATAAGTAGAGTTATAAGTTCAAACTGGCCTTGACCTTGGGCAGTATGACATTATCTGAAAACCATTAATGGTCTGAAACTAAAGGAAGGCTCATTAATAAAAGCAAAACTGTACAAAGGTAAAAAAAGAAAAGAGAAAGGAAAAAAAAGGAAGTTTTATTAAAAGTATTGATCATGACCTAGGGCACTACAGACATTGATCTTCCCTCATCTCCACGGGAAAAAAAAAAAAATTTAAGCCAACAAATTATTGATCTATTATGAAACCTGCTGAAGAAGCTATACATTTAATTTCTTACAATGAAAAAAAGAATCACACCAAATTACGGTAAAGAGAAAATACATTACTTAAAAAGTATTGGTTAAAAAATTACTATCTGATTAATTTAATAAAAGAGCCACTCTGTTAGTGTGATTTGAACTTAAGTGTTGGGAGGGGAGAAGCCTATGACTGGAAACCTTTAAAGCATGGGTTTCAGATTTCAACTCATTAAACCATATGCTTTTAAGGAGAAATGGGTAGCACCCAATACTGAATATCGCAGCAACACAGAATGCAAGTATAGAAAAGGAAAATGCTGAACTTTAAACTTAAAGCATAAATTTAATGAAAAGTCTACAGCACAATTATTTTATATGAAACAGTAGGAAATACATGAGGCTGGCACTAGTACTCTCCTGGACCCTGTACGAGTTGGTTCAGAGAGCTCAACACCGTACCAGGGCAAATTTCTGCCAGTCTGTGCAGACTGCTGAACTGGGTCCCCATGCAGGGCAGAGAAGTGCTGGCAGTATAGGGGAAAAGTATGGATGGAAATGTGTGTCCTAGGAGGAGCCAATGATTTTTAACTTTCCTATCAGTTTAAAACTGCCAGGGACCCAAGTCACGGTCCCTCAAGCTCTGAGGACTACATAGCCACAGAACGACTAAGGCGAACCCTCATTCCTTCCATGGCTGCCCAGACAGTAGCCAGAAGGTTTTATTAGTACAATTCTTTCTTCCCAAGGTTTCTGGTAGGTAGTTCTGTTGCTCTGTGGCTCGAGCAAACAGTATAATATTGTGCCGATGTAATTTTTTTCTCTATGAACCACCTCGCAACTCATTCAGGTCACCAGTAAAATTGTACTGATTTTCAAGTATTACAGCCATGTATACAGGATGCTCTAATTGAGGAATAATATGACAGGGAAGGCCTCATTTCTGGGAAATAATAAAAAAAACCCGCTACAGTGTACTAAGCCACTTTCTTCCCTGAACAAGAGTGTCCATTTAGTATTGAATGGCACCTGAATCGATATCTTACTGTAAATTCATTCAACTTCACTCTCCACAGTCAAGCAAGACAGGCCTCAAGTGGTTTAAGAGATGGCTTTATTGAAATCCCCCTGCCTAAATCCAGGCTTGATGTTAACTGTGCTTATCAGTCATGGGTAGCATCTCCAGGCTATATATACCACCGCTGAGAGGAGCTCTTCCATGTATGGTGTGCCATCTTCTTGGGACACATTTAGACTCATTTGGGATAGTAAAAACAAAAGTTGAGGGTGAAGAATTGAAGAAGTGTCTCACATTAATGGGCTATAAAATGTCAATTGATGTAAAAAAGGTGCATGTACAAAAAACAGTTCTAGCTTTAAATACACAATGATGGGCTCTAAACTGCCTATTACCACATCATAAAGAAAGTTTGAAGTTACAACAGATAATTCCATCAAAATGTCAGAAAAATCATTAGTGGCAGCCAGAAAAGCAAATAAAATGTTAGGAATTAATTAAGAGAAGAATACAGAACAAAGGAGATAACAGAATTAAACCACTTTGTAAACTTCTCAGGCACTTGAACATTCTGGTCCCTCATTCACAAAGTGTGTGGTAGACCTGAAAAAAGGTGTAGTGAAGGGTCCACTAGGGTGTCAGAATTAAAAAGCAAACCAAGAATACATAAACAGAACAGGAAAAGAGTCTGAAAAATAGATTACCAAAGGGGAGGTAAGCAAGAGTTCTGCAAAGTCAAAAGTAACAAGACATTGTATATGGAATGACTATGGACTGGCCATACAGTGCAGCAGGAGATAGCCAATAACATTTTTAAGTGTCTGAATCCAAACAAATAAGGGGAGGCATTTGTTTACCTAACACAGTCTGTGACATTGATCATCACAAGATACTATCTATGGTAAAACACTATGTTGGGCTATTAAGCACAAAGACAACACCTCTAGTTCAGAAATTCCCTAGCTACAGATTGCTGGAATATAGAGGAGTGTAACATGGAACTATCACTGTAGATTTGTTCTGTTTTTATCCTCTTTTACAAGCACCCACTACTGTACACTGTGGTGGTTACCAGGTTAACAGACCTTTGGTCTGCCTCAGTCTTGCTCCCACTCTTTCACTCTGCACTGCCTCTCCAAAACAATTTAATTTGTACCACCTTAAGCAGTGGATTTGTATATCGAATTATGCCACCAAGAATGCTACTTAGAATTAAGGTACAAAAACTGACTTAATAAATCTACATATTTGTATTTGAGAAACAAATACAGAAATGCTTCTGTGCAAGAGGAAACGCTGCCTGGTCCTAAAGAATGGGATGGGGCCCTTTGCTGTGCCCTTCAACAAACATAAATTTTTCACATTTTTAAGGAGGTAATTTTTCCCCAGAATACAGAACGTATGTTTACTGCAGAACCCAAAATTCAGACTAGGTTTAATAAGAGGCACAGTTTTGCTTTGAAAATTCCATATTACTAGTGATTATACAGAAAAATGTGATTTCCCAGCTTCACTTAATTTCTGAGCTAAACTGGTGCATTAATATGTTAGACTAGTAAAGATATATTTTTTAAAAATCATTATGAAATTACTGAAACACATACATTACATACATACATATATATATATTTACATGTATGTACATGCATTCTTTGAGATAAAATAGTTGAACATTTTTAAAGTTCAGTTAAGATACTAGTATCTAGGAACATAGGTTTTAATAAAGTGTTTTGGCTCTCTAGTAAAATGCTCAGACCTCCTTTCCCACACAGCATGAAGTCATGAATGGTCTCAATTACAAAAAGGTATTACTAGCTTTGCTATTCATTAATCCCTATCAACAAGTCTTCATTATTAATTTAGGTTTTGTGGTTTCCTAAGTCACAACTAAACTAAAAATAATGCTGCTGGGCTTACTAGCTCATTTGTTACGCCATTAGCAGACTAAAACTCCCTTTTTACCTAAATCCATTTTTGTTTTTTAAACTTTTCTCTCCATTGTGAATATTAATGTACAGGCAAGAGTGAAAGAGTGTAACACTGTGAAAAAGAGTACACACTGTAACAGAACCCAACTACTGTTCCCCCAGGTCCAAAACACTATTTTTGTTTGTGTAACCACAAAATAAGGCTGGCTGATAAAAAGAGCTAGTCAAGGTTCTCCTGTCTGGGAGGCTAAGCATGAAAGCTGCCAGAAGTAAGGCAAAAAGTAACACTTTTTCTTGATTCTTAGAGGAGAACACACAATACTAGGTAAATTAAGGAAAGAGGAGCTGCAGACAAGCCCACCATAAAATGTCAGCAGTGTCAACAGGAATACATACGTCTATGTTTCATAGATAGGCTTCCAAAGTAACATGCTGGTCTATGATTGCAGCACAATCTGACAAAGAAAACCCACTGGCCTCTGTTTAGAGTAAGTTGTATGCTTGAACATCAGTCCTTTTTATTCCCCCCAAAAGCATCCAGCATCCTGCCATTATGGTTTAAAAATAGCTCTTAAAAACTCCCTAGTTTCCACAATTTTGACAGCCCTTCCAAAAGTTTAAAAAAATCTCTAAAATATTTAAGATCTAACATATCCTTACAACGTAAAAGAAGCTTCATCTTTCATAAAAATACACTATCTATACCTTTGTTGCTGTTTTCATTTAGATCACATTTTGATTCTATTCAAGCACATACACTTTTAATTTATTAACATATCTGCATATATTACCTTAAGAATGGTCACACTGGGTGACACTGACATCCATTTAGCTCAGTGTCCTGTTCAAGATAACAGGCCAAGGCAAATGCCTAGTATTACTCCAATGTCAAAAGCTTGGTAGGCTGCCTTTAAAATTTGGTAATGTTGCAAGTTTTATCGACACATTAATTTGGCCACATTGTACATGTAATTGATGGAATAGATTAAATAACAACTAGAGAGTCACAAAACTATTTTGGTATGTAGTATGTGGTGGTGAGCCACAACATTTTTAAGGGAAACTTTTCTCATTCTACCACATTTGCCAGCACTGCTAATGCATTTCCTGAACGGTTCTCAAGGAAACTGAGGATGTAACTGCCTAGCAAGTCCTAAGGTGGTTTTAATGCTTGAATCCTTACCAAGAAATAGTCAGTTTTTAGTGCCATATTCTAACAAATGAAGTTATTATAAATGTGCCCTTAACAGAGGGGAAAAAAGAATGGAAAATTCTAGGTTCAAACTCGAACATGCCAGATTTCATCATTCATAACTTGAAAAATGCTGAAGTGATTTTCTTTAAATTTGGATTGTTTTTCTTTCCTCTATTAAAGCTATAAAACAAGCCAAGTTTAAAGTTTGTAGCTTCAGCTGTTTTTGAATTATGCAAATATTTCTATACAAAAGTATGTTTTTCCACTGCTGAACTGATTTTGCTCAGACTTTCCAAAGATCTCCCTTTGGGCCAAGACCAATCATAAAATGTATCAGACTAATTTGTTTAAAAATGTTATGAGCAACTCCATAAAAGGGATAGCTTTCACAGCGTCTGATTCTGACATATGTTATAGCACACATATAGATATGACATATATGTTCTTGCCAGAGCTTGTGATTTTTGGTGCATTTCTTAAAAGCTCCAGCTGCTGAAATCAGGAGATTGCATGTGTTCATTAACTCACCTCCCTTTCCTACCATATGTATTTTTTGTGGTTACAGAAGTATTGAAACACTACATGAATGTATCCCTGTCGCGGACCGAGATGGGTAAAGCCGCGACCCACACCCCCTCCTCAGGGGATCGAGGGCTGAGGACCGCTCCCCGGCACACTCACAAACAACGCTGAGGAATCAGTAGGTTTAATAAAGGCACTGAGGGTTTGGCAAGGCCGATATCACCTAACACACAAGGACTATCTATATATCTATATCCACACCTATATATCCATATACCAACAGCTATACAACACTACATCTATATACCAATAACAACACACATAGAAAACCAGAGATAACCTCTCCCCTTCGCCTTCTGTTCCTGTTCCCGGACAGGGATAAGAGGGAAAGCCTGGAGAGAGCCTTTGGGAAATAGAAGAATATTGAAAAAGAGAAGTGAGTGTCTGGTATGTGTGAATATTATGTAGGAATCTAAGCTCAGGAACACTCAGTCAAATCCAGAATCTCAGGCCTGGGAAGACGGATATGATGGAACAAGGCTGTGGTAGTGGGACCACTGTCTTGATAGCCTAGTAATTCCCAGTATGGACACGGAGCATCCACACAAGGCATTAATCCAATACTGTTTCTCCAACAAACTTTTTGTTAAGCAAGTCCCAAACCATAATCCTCCATACGGAAAGGTTTTGTCACAGGTGCCTCTCACAGACTACTTTCTTTTCAAGAGAGTTTTATCGAAATTCAGTCGTGTTGGGGACCAGTGCTAGATAAAATTACGTTTTTGTCAATGCTAATTCTTAGGATCACTGAGGAGATCAAATGCCTTCAAGTTCTTAAGTAAAAAGATAAAATTTGACATAATTGAAAAATGCACCTCATGTTCCCCAAGGAGATTGTAGATGCCCCATGCCTGGAAACATTCAAGGTCAGGCTGGACAGGGCTTTGAGCAACCTTGAGAACTTGAAGAAGTCCCTGCTTATTGCAGGAGGGTTGGACAAGGTGAACTTTAAAAGTCCCTTCCAATCCAAACTACTCTATGATTCTATGATACAAAGAGGAAAGCTTCAGACAATGATCATCTGTACATGCTCTGTGGAGTTTTATTAGAAGCTGACAGTTAATTTAGTCAACATTTCATCTACCACAGTTCTTGTGTGCCAATGCTGAACACTGCTTCTCTGTAAAACACACTGATCACACTGAGCTTCAATCTGAGCTTGCTTCTTCCTTGCAATTATTCCTACTGACAGAGAACAGGAAGGCAGGGGAGACGAAAGGGGCCTTGGGGCTGGAGTACTCTGATGGAGGAGGTATGAACAGACAGTAGAAAGACTCAATGTGCTCCATGACAATAAGTTATAACTTTTTCCTCTGAAAACACAAATCAGAGAATCGTGGAATAGTTTGGGTTGGAAGGGACCTTAAAGATTATCTAGTTCCACCCCCCTCTCCATGGGCAGGGACACCACCCGCTAGACCAGGTTGCTCAAAGCCCCATCCAACCTGGCCTTGAACACAAAGAAAATGGACTGACAAATGGGAATGGCTTAGATTGGGATTGTTGATGCAGCTATTGCTTCCCACCATTTTAATGATCTACTCCACTTGCACAGACTTACGAGTTGCTTGTCAATTTGTACCTCAGTGCCTACAGCTCATGGTCTGTTTGAGGTGAGCCACTGGCATTTTCAACAGGCATTAAAACAATATTGTGTAAACTGAAGCAATTCATAAGATGACATCTTTGCAGTATGGCTGTGCCAGCTTTTTGGAGCAAGCAGACGTTTTAGCTGTCTCAGACTAAGTGCTCTCCCTTTGTCTTTAAGATCTATATTCTCAGAACTTTTTGGTCACTCTTTCATTCCTGTTCGTAACAAACTACGCCTTTCTACCCTATGCTCTACTCCTCAAATACCTGTTGATACTTCCATTCTCTGGAATGTTCAGGAATCAACAACTGTTGCCACAGTGCTCTCCACATGTAGTGCATAGCTGTACCTGGCCTCCTTCATCCCACCACAAAAGAAAAAAATTCCACATCTAATTTCCAGCATGTATAATTCTGTGCCTTCCTCAAATGAGCTGGCAACCTGCAACAACCCCTTTTATCCATCTTACTTCCCCTCCTCCCAGTCAGAATTATATCAAAGTCATCCCCTCATTATTTCCGTTAGCTGATCCCCCATTCAATCTACACATAGCTCAGCAAAGAGCTGCACTGCTCTTGTAACCCAGCTCGACCTATCCCCATGGCTGCCTGGTCCTGGACAGCATGCAGAGGCTTTGACAGAGAAAACAGGACTCTGTCAAGGATGCTCTTATAGCCTCAGTGTTGCCTATCCCACCTTGCCATGTGTGGGAAGGAAAAGAAGGAGGTGGGTGGTCCGGCTGTGTCTCTTCACAGAGTGCAGGCTGATCCAAGCCGTTTGCTTCGACTTGGCTCATACTAATGCTGCTCCATGCTATTGCCAGACAACAGAGACCTTTCCATGGGGAAAATGGGAAAGGGGAGGAGGAACAAAGGGTAGAAAATCCACAAAGGCCAAATTCACCTTCGAGTCTTTTACTCTCATATCTGTAAGCTCCAGCTCCAACCTGCACTCTTTCAAACATAGACTAGACCACTGGAATATGTGTCTGCCTAACAGCTGATGGTGGGTAGTTAAAAGCAGTAGTAGACGGGAAGAAAGAGTAGAGTCTTTTGTCTGGATACTGATCCCCCTTGGTTGAGTCACTAGTGACATAAACGTCTTCCCACTAATAAACATGTTCTTACTATTATTAACCTGGACAAAATACAAAGCAGAAGACACCCACAAGCATATCCAAATCCATAGCTGACTTTGCAAAAACTGTTTTAATCTAGCCACAAACTCTCTGAGAATATATTGTTGCCTCAGAAAGGCAGGATAAACAATTACACACACACTGCTCTTTTAAAAACCTGTACTCCTCCTCTGTGCATTAGAAAAAGGAAATTAATTTTATACTGGTAACTACTCCTAAATGCAATAATTCTTCCAAAGATAATTTAGAAACTTTTTACATTTTTAACCGCAGGTTTCAAAGCACAACTCAAACTAATTAGTGTTGAAGTAAGTGTTAGCAGTACTCTATGCCATTCTGTAGTATCATCATAAGCAAAATTAAGGGACAAATTTTCCTTCTTTCATTATTATTTTAATGTAAAGAGGTGGGAAAAAGATGATCCACACCGAAGGCAGGAAAAAGGGGGAAAACAATAACAAATTGGTATATCTTTCGAGAATTGCCCCACAGGCCAAACATTTTTATGTTCTTAATCATTATTAAATGACTTTACATGACACACAGAGCCTGTCGAATGATTGCATCCTGACATGAGAACGAATTACAAATGAAATGAAAGATCAAGCTGTATTAGAGGACTGCCTCTGGGAAATGAAAATCTTTAATTCTCTTTTATTATTGACATTTATTTGGCTGCCATGAATAACAGCATAGCAAAGAGATTCAGCTATGCTTGTGCACTGAATAGCTTATCCCACGGCTCAAAACTGCCTTAACATTTATCATGTTTGCTTTTGTAGCTGACACCATTGCATACACTCTCTATCCATCTTGCATTTATCAGGCATATAAAGTGCATTCTCTAATTTAAGTTCATTTCATAGCGAACAAACAGCTAAGATTAGCAAGTGTCAGTCCTCAAATAAGCTCCCCGTTGTAAAAATATCAAAGAAGGGATTAATGGATTTGTTAACAACTCCAGTTAGAAGAATAAAATAAGTGCGCAGTGAAAATTAAATAAGAGCATAGGAGGGTTACATATAAGATTTAGGTTTACTACTGCTATTCCTAACTCATGTATAAAAACATTTTTATACTGCTATTTTTCAGTCAACTGTACAATACTCAAGTGGAGTGCCTCCATATGGGCTATTCGTGTAATGCAGTAACTTTCTGGAAGCAACACTTCCATCATTATCCAGTGAGCTACACATACCCAGGTCGCAATGGCTGCTGTTTCCTTTAAACCACTTTGTAGCTAACAAAATAGGGGAAGAAGCAAACTATTGGAGAAATCATTCAAACTGCTGCTAAGAATGATCTGTATAGCACTGACATACCTACTTAGTGCCTAGCCCTGCAGCCACAGTCTGACGCCAATTCTGATTTTGAGCCAAATATCATATGAGTAAGCACCGGTCCCTCAGGTGCAAAGCTTCCTCAACTTCACTTGATTTCCAAAGGAGGAATTCAGCCCTGACTAATAACTTACCTTGTGAAGGAATGAATGACAAAACGGCTTGCCACAGCACATGTTTTTAATAGCTTTATTTAGTCTAGAAGCATAGGTGGACAGAATTAAAGAGACTGTCAAAAGGTAGGCAGGCAGTCATGTTTATAATGCTTAAATCTGTGCATTGTACACCATCAATTTAGACAGCACAAACTACTTGTATCCCTGCTAGAACACCTTTTTCCCACATATTCCTTTGAGAATAGAAGAGCAGACGGCTGAGAAAAGCTAGAAGTGAGACTTTCTGCTCAAAGCAAAAAAGCCTGGAAATTCACTTAGTACTGGATTTCACTTCCTCCTCTTCACAAATGTTTAAATATACTACACTGTTGCACAGCTGCTCTCAGCAGGCATAGTGTGTTCTTGTTTGCAGCAAAGATGGCTACACAGATAAAATCTCAAGTAATAAAAATCTGAGTAAAACCAACTGGATCAATATTTTAGATCTATGTTATAAAAAAAGAACTTAAGATGTTCGGAACTAAAGTCACAGGCATTCCTGTAATATATTAACTTCTCAAATTCAGAATCTTAAACCAATTAAAAGCATCACAGATGAGAAACACAGACTAACGTCAAAAGGCAAACGTTCTGACTACCATTTAACAGCTCTAATTTGTAAAACCAAAACTTGTAATCGATAAGCTAGAATATTTACTGTGAGCAACAAGGGAGATTTGAAAAATATACCTGTAGCCATTACAGTGTCATCCTTCCCCTGGGTAAAGACTACGATTCGTTGCCTTTTAGTGTTTGCCTTTGGCAGGGCTTGTGTCTTCCGGGCTATCTCTTTAATGTCGTCAGTCTATTAATAGAGAGAAAGAAAATTCTTGTTACCAGCATACTAGAGTGGTGAGAGATTAGAACTTTATTAGCAGATCAAAGATGTGTTTTCTTACAGCTAGGTATAAAATAGTCTTTATTGTCAGTAGAGTAAGATTTTTAAAAGGAGGAATACTTCATTCTCCTAAGGGTTTATGTGGTGCTATGAGACTATTGTTTTTAATCTTGATAATGATAGTTCAGCTATGCCAATTGCTGCAAAACTGCACAGCTAACAAAGGAATTACAGAGCATCTCCTAATGAGCAATTAGTGGTTTTCTTTGCTGCTGCCTGGATTCTAACCTTACCTTTCATAAAATTAAAAATAAAATTGGTAAGAGAATACTTTGGATAACCTCTGAGCCTGATTTTCATCCAGTTTAGCCAGGTTTTATAGTACTGTAATCACTCCAATTTCAGCAGGATTACAAATACTCTCTAACTTCCCTATAGCAACTGATCTCAGCAAGTAAGCTGACTGCACACTGCAGTGCGTAGGGGTGTGGAGCCCAGGTGAACATGCTCTGTGCTCATCAGCTGGCTGCAGAACTGAGATGCAGGTAAGCAAAGGGTGAAAGCAGTATCCAGTGGGGCACAGAACATCCTTGATTTTCTGAAGTAAGGCTAAGCAGCAAAACTCCAGGAGTCTTTGCTTTACAGGGACTTTGTATACCATAGTGCATGTAGCTAGGAACAGAGAAACTGGCATCCTGAACCAAACCTCTCATCCATCCAACATCTTTCACAGCAACAAGTCTGAAATATTTAATTTGATGTAAGAAATTCTAACAGCACAACTTGTCATTAGAATGTTATCCTTCCTAGTTTCTTAGTTACCCCATGATCTGAAACACAAGGATTTCGATTTTTAATTTACTTAGTTTTCAATCTGATCTAAATTCAGGTATTTCTGTTATTTGTATAAGCATCAAAGCCTTTTATAATGCTATGTGGGAAGCTTTTGTTCTCAGATGTATCTCAAGTCAGTAAGTTCTAAAAATGAACTTTGGTATATGTAAACCTATTTCTTGTAATAATTTAGGGTTTGTTTTCTTTTTTTCTTTTTTTTTTTTAACATTAGGAAAAACTTACAGTCTTTCAACTGTAATTATTCTCTGTCCCACTTTATTCATATCTGTGTTAAATAACACAAAACTTTTTTTTCTCCAGTTTGCTCTTGTGTACAAGCAACTGTAGGCAAATACAGCTGATTTTGTGAGGGCCAAGTGTTGAACATAAGAAAACATAACAATACTATATACACTGTTTTGTGTCCTGTTCATTATGAAACCCAACTGATTTTTAAACAAAATTACATAATGAATAGAGTTAACTTATAAAGCTGTCCAGAGTGGTTAAGTAATTTACCAAAGTTGTTACAATGAATTTATATTATTAATAAATCAATTTTATGTTTCAAAATCAGTACATACTGTTATTTTGAAAGCCAGGTACAGTATGTGCCATTTTGACTGCAGCTGCTGATTTTAACAAGAGATTATTTTTCATCAGCAGGTCAGTTGAACACTTCAAGAACTATATTCTGCATACTATTCAGTCCTCATTACTTGCTGATTTTTGATAATCATGTTGATCTTCAAGCACTTCACCTTTCTTATGGACAGAGAATATAGCTGGGCTATTTACGGTACCTATGTATGTGAAAATTACATAGCTCTTTAGCAATACTCTTTGCCTCCCTTTAATTTCTCCCCCAACTCTGCTAGTCAGTGAGCCCATTGAATTATACACATCTGCAAAACACAAAAATTAGAATCATAGAATGGCTAGGGTTGGAAGGGACCTTAAAGATCATCTAGTTCCAACCTCCCTGCATGGGCAGGGACACCTCACACTAGATCAGGTTGCTTGGAGCCCCATCCAAACTGGCCTTGAACACTTCCAGGGATCGGGCTTCCACAATTTCCCTGGGCAACCTGTTCCAGTGTCTCACCACTCCTACACTAAAGAATTTCCTCCTAATGTCTAACCTAAATCTCCCCTCCTCCACTTTAAAGCCATTACCCCTTGTTCTTCCACTACACACACTGGTGAAAAGCCCCTCCCCAGCTTTCCTGTAGGTCCCTTCAGGTACTGGAAGGCCGCTATAAAGTCTCCAAGGAGACTTCTCTTCTCCAGGCTGAACAGCCCCAACTCTCTTAGCCTGTCTTTGTAGGAGAGGTGCTCCAGCCCTCAGATCATCTTTGTGGCCCTTCTCTGGACTCACTCCCAAAAGCTCTATGTCCCTCCTATGTTGAGGGCAAATAATTTCCCCTTACTTCTTGGTTGCTTTACTTTTTAAAATTCTCCCATACTTTTCATTTCCATATACTACACTCTCATTTGTGTTACTTCTTTCTTTCTCCTGCTTAGACTGTTAATATAGCTTTTAGAAGGCAGTATCTTCCACCAGAGGAGAAAGGGGAGAACCTTGACGCCCTCTCTGCGGACTGAGGACAATGAACAGGTGCCATCTTACCACTGATTCTTAAAAGGCAAGGAGTACCTTAAAGACACCAGAGAAAAAAAAATGAAATTGCTGCTTTGCTGTTTTGAAATGTCTTTTTAAGAGCTTTGTGAATAGCAGGTATCAGCTGGTGGCACAAGCTATTGAATAGGGGATGGATGGAGAATTACAGCCCTCCAGCTTGGTAGTATGTAGGCTTCTGAAGGTTCACCTAAATTCTGAACTATTTCAGGCTTTGATAATTAAGAGATCCATGAACTAGAAAATGCAATAAATCATCATAGAGATCAAAGGAATCAGGAGAGAGAGGTGTCTAGTTTTTGCTAAGTAAGGAAGTGGCTACTTGTGACTTTATTAAGCACATTTACAGTGAAGCAAAGCAGGCACTGAAATCAAAGAGCTTGAAGATATTAGCTCAATTTATTTACTTGCACGTTAAATTTTAAAAGGAAAATGAAGAAGTTATTATAGGAGAAAACGGCATGATCAAGAGATTATTTCAACAGTTGAAGGAAGAATAAAGGTGAACTTTTATGAAGGAAAGACGACCCTGAGAAAAAAGATTGCTGAAGATTGATGGTAAAAGATGAAATAAAGTAGACAGTGAAAGAAAGCAAAAAGCACATGTGTTCTCAGAAAGAATTAAAGAGATGATAATCGCTAACAGTAGAAGTAAGGTATTTAGGGGAAAGAAGGCAATTTTTTAAAAAGCAGAAATGCCACAGCAGAGTGATTTGTATACTTGTGTCTGATTGTGCAGACTCCAAAAGTCACTGAATAGCATCTTCCGTGAGAATTAACTTGATCATTTTTAGTTAAAACAACTTTCTATACTAAAATTTTTCAAAGGCTAGTAATGAAATAGAGCTTATATAGCAAAAGAGCTGCAACCTCACTGCTGAGGAGGCTTTAACTTTTCCACACTATGTCTCCACCTTACCATTATGTTGTATTTTGAAGGTACAAGTGTGACGTTTTATAATATGTGAATATTTACAGCTTAAGACTGCAGAGGTACTATGCCCCTCATTTCATTGTCAGGCAAACATCACAAAATGTTGTCATCTCCTTTTCCTGTTCAGAATATACTTATTATTTCCAAATAGCTGTAATGTCATTTTGCGATGACTTGTACTTGCACACTTACCAAGACCTTTTTATATATCCTGTATCTACAGACGTGGCTGAATTGGTAGGACTGTACTGGTGTGTGTTCCTAAAGCCTCTGTAACTTGTCGCAAATTCACAGGATACTCACACACATCCAATTATACACTTGAAGCAAAACAAAGCTGACATACAAATCTCACAAAGGCAGGATTTGCCTATTGATGCTGCACCTGAAAAACCTTGCGTGTGACAGACATTCCAGCAAGAAAGTGGAATATACGCACATAAAGGAAGTACATGATATATCCCAGGATCAGACAGAGGTATGTGAAAAACTGCACACTGTTAAAACTGGTAGTCAAACTAAGTCATCTGATCTTTGCCTCTAAACAGATACACAACAGCTGGGACTATTACATCCCTGACCTAAAGAGACATAAATCCATTAAAAACAAGGGGCCTGTGCAGTAGACCTCATTAACTTGAAAATCTAAATTTAGTCCAGGGTACCAAAACTCTCTAAGTTGGTTCCCCAACCAATATAGCCTTAGGAGGAGACCTCTGCCTCTAACAGCAAAAATTATTTTGCATGGCAGCTGCTACTAACCTCCTTAGATACATACTGTTTTCTTAACTTCATTTTACTTCTTGGGCTGACAGACAAAATTGAACACGAAATTTTATGGTAAATTATGTTTTCCTATTTTCTACATTGAATAAACAGCAAGTTACCATTTTGCAAAAACAAAATCTCATAAATCTTTGTCCTGGAAAATTTGTTACTTGAAACATATTACAAACATCCAGTTAAAACATACTGACAACCATTCTAACACTTCAAGGGGAACCAAGTCCAAGCACTTCCCTGGCATAAAAATTGTGACTATTAAAATGTATTACTGAGCTGACTGCAACATACAATTAGGATGAAGCAGTGTCTTCACAGATAGTGAACTTACTATTTATTTGGTAGTTTTAAAATGTCATAGAACAAAAAGTTGACAAAGAAGAAAACACCGATGCACTCCAGGAAGAGACTGCAACAGAAGTAAAGTTCTATTTTTGCTTATTACAGATAAGTGTTGGTCAGAAGATAAAATGAAGGAAATAATGGTCTTCAAATATTGTCATCGATTTTACAAAAATACCTTGGATTTCAGCAAAGTATAATGGAAAACTAGCTCTTAGTAAGGTGAAGTATAAAAATAAAAAATTCCTGAACGTGGTTTCTCTCACAAAGAAAAAAACATATTTGTGTTTTCTCCTGCCTATGACTAGATTTTATTTCTTCAGGAAAGGTGCACTTTTTCCTGAAGTTGACTTAATTGGACTTCTTTATTGCAAAATTTGTTTCTGATATACTGAACTTGATCAATATTTAAAAGATGCAGAAAGTGCTGCAATTTCTGGAAAGTAGAAAAGGAGACAATTAAACAAACCAAGAAAAAAGCTAGTCACAACTGATTCTTCATGTTAGAAGATTTCTGATAATTTTTGGTAAAAAATAAATTTCCAGGCTGCAATGTGAATTCAGCTACCAGCAACATTTTATCACTTCTATGATAAATATCCTCTTGATTTTTTTGCTCTGGTCATTCCAGTCCTTTACTTTTCCACATTTCACCAGTTCTTTAGTCTCAATTTAAACTGCAGAATCAGTTTTATAAGCTTTTAAGAGTTGGTGGAGATTTTTCCTGCTTTTAATCGAAAGGTTAATTGAAGGTCTTTAAGTTTTTCCTAAGATACTTGATTAGTAGTGTGATTATTATTATTTTTTTTTTTGCCTCCACAGCACAATGGGGAAACAAGACTGTGGACATTTATCAAGTTTTACACATCTCTGTCAGGAAACTTGACATGTGAGTTGTTGCCAAGCAAGGGGGTAATAAGAGATAAGATCATAATCATTGTGCACTTTACTGATATGCTGTAATCAAATGTGGCAGATTTAGGATGTTCAGAAGGAACTGCACTAGAATCTCTAAGCAAGCTCTAATGGAAAGGTTAATACGATGGTAGTTAGCAGACACCAGCAAAAGCAGTTTGTCACCAGAACTGAATTTAAACCAGGCACATTCAAAGTCTTTAGCTCAAGGGGGTAATAAAAATATAGAATGGGTAGACTTAATACGCTACTTCCTTTCTTTTTTACTGTCTAGCTACCAGAGGGTACCAATAATTTGTTATGCTTCATATTATATTTGGAGGCATCTGTGAAATTCATTCATTTGATAGAATAAACTCGAAGTGTATTTTTATGCTAACAATACAGATCATACAAATGAAAATTGACAGTGATAAAAAGTCTTGATTTCTACAAAGCAGCCACATTAATTTGGGAAACATAAAATGAAATGGGAAAGCCCACAGTTTTAATATCTAAAACACTGATGGCATTGATGTACCTGCTGGTGTATGGCTCTAAAGAAATCGGAATTGTAGAACAAAAGCTGTCAGTCTTTCCCTCTTTTTTATATGCAACCATCCACACACAGAAGTGGCACCTTCTTAAAGCCATGTGGTTTGAATTGCGCGGCTTCTATTATTTATGCAAAGTGGGTGTTGAGCAGTCAAACTCTTATCTATTCTTCTACACTGCAAACAAGTCAATTAAGGTCGGTCTTATTCCAGTGAAAAAAACATGTAAAAGGATTTGTGTGTTCAGTTCTGCAACGTAGATTTCAGTAAGATCACTTACTATCTGGAAAATTAGCACAACTGTTCGTTGTCACATTAATTACAGTATCTAAAACCTGCCTATTTGAATTCAGCATTAGAGACCAATAGCTGATAGCTCTCCAGATTAAGTTATCTGAATTTAGCCAATGGGAGATAGTATTCAAACAAATACCTCAAGAAGATTAAATCAAAAGCTCTGAAAATCACTGTGAAATCAACAGTGTTTACTTCAAGAAAGTAGAGGATTGTACATTTTTAGAGCACCGATAAAAACACCAACTTGAATATGTTTTGAAACACAAATTCCACACTACCCCTTCTAAGAGAAGCTGTTTGTAGAAGCATGGTTTACATTAATCAGAACCTAACAATTTTATATACAACCTTTCTAAAATTCATTTGCATAATGATAATCTACATATGGCAGGGTTTAAGTTATTTAAGCGGTGTTATATTTCACTATTTAGTCTTGCTTCACCACCGCTTTAGCAGTGAATCCTTATGGAGTGTAATGCAGCTAATGAGGTAGCTTTTTAACTGAACAAACTGACAGGTCCCATATCTGCAGAGGCAGCTTGAAACCGTGCCCAACCTCTCGGCTTCCCAAGAGGCTTTTCAAAATTCAATAAATAACATCTGTAGGCGATGTTGGGTGCAGACCTAGCAGAGTGCGTCATAACACTGAGCTGGCAGAACAAAGAAACCATGACGACTGCCAAGTTTCCATGGCAACCGCTGCGAGGCTTGGAGAGTATAATAGCACATCAATCATTGTCCAAAAGAACTTCATTATCAGCCAGAAAAAAAACCTTTAGGATCTGTTTAGTGTGCAATTGTGGGTTAACTCACCTCAAAGCCTTGCTCTCTAGCAAAAGTGGCAGCTTCCTGAAATAATAAAAAATGAACAGTTAATTATGAAGTGCTAGATAATGAAGAAATAACACATTTTGAAACTCATTCAGCCAGTTTTCCTTTTACACGATTATCTCAATATACCCATATACAGTTGTTCAATTCTGATAGTTGCACTAAAAAGCTCCCCCCTCCTTCCCTCAAGGCCAACAACAGTGCAATGTCAACACACTTCACAAGTTCAAATAAAGAAGGTACAATATGTTTTTTTCCAGGCGAGGAAAGTTACTTCTGGAGATAGGACTTTGACTAGGAAACCACTACTTCAAATCCAGTACTACTACAAACATCCTTCAGTCATATTTTTAATTGAAATTCTACTGTATCTCCATTTATGTATGGCACTTCATGGGATACAGGTTATCAAGCCAGTTTGAAAAATCATTTGTCATCTACGGTGCATTAAAAAAATAGGGTGACGAAATGTGTTCAAACCCTTGTGGTGGAATCAGATGAGCAGCATTTTAAAACACACTGATGTCTTAATCCCTGCTTTAGGCAATTTAACTATGTTCTTTTCCTGAAAGAACAGAGGAAACATCAGGGTATCAGAATGTCCTCATTTCTTATTGATATTAATTGGAGCAATTAAAATATGTTATGAAATAAAAGGAGACAGAACACAATAGTTATGTTTTTCTCTTACTTTCTACCTTAACATTGCAAATATTGCAGAAAACCCTCAAAGTCTGTATATTTTTACTTGCATTCATCCAGATTATCTTTGCCAAGTTATATTAATAGAGGCATAAATCTTGAGCCAAAATGGTGAGTTGATTGAACTGAACAAAAATAACTACCATACCAAGCCATTTAACGCCAGTGTTCCAACAACAGCTTTTCAGCACTGCAGAAAATACATACTTGTGGACCTATATGATCTGCCAGTTTGGGGGCAATATAAGAATTTGAAGTGGGTACAATTGATTATAACAACAGTAAGTTGAGGTTAATAAAATGTGATAAGCTGAAAAGCACAACTCCTCAGGCTGCTTCACTGCAGAAACATAAGGCTGACCGGGTTAGCCTTAGCTGATGTTGACAGAAAAACTGAATCATGGTCCTGACAATTGGGTGCGGGCAAGGTTAGCCACTTTGACAATTTACTTACAATTGAATTCCTTCTTGTACATCACACAGTCAATGACATTTGCTAGCCTGGCTGTCAAGGAGGAGTGTAGGGTTCAAAGATATCATGCAGTGTTTTCCTAAACCAGCATGTGATTAACAAAGCCTATGCTTGTATGAAAAAAGGAGCCTGCACAGAGCTTCCACTCTGAAGTGATGCACTTGCAATGAATTGCAACACAATGAAGAAAGCCTCAAATGGAACAGGGACACAGAAAAAACCAAAAATGAGATTAGTAAGGGAGTGATGAGGGGGTAGAAAATAAGAAAATGGACTAAAAATTATGTACTGTAGCCAAATTACTTCTTTAACCTCAGCTTTGTGGTCATGCAGTTGAAATTGGAAGTTACACTGATCTGTCCTAAGGGGATTTCTTTAATGTCCCAATACAGCAGGACATTAACATCTGTGTTAAACTATTGTTTGGCCAGGAAACTGGACACCAGTAAATTCTTACATCTGTGAAATAAAAACTATTCCAGTTAAGTAGTGTTTCCTTATGTGGGAGACTTTGAGAGAATTCATCTTAATTTTCTGTACTGGGGCACCCATGCATAGCACATGTGGTTTGAAAGACCTGGCCCTTCCACAAGAAAGGATGAATGATTGCACATTTGTTAAAAAGTATCTCATCTTCGGATTTTCCTGTTAGAGCGTCATCTTTTAGCCTGGTCTGCTGCCTGGCTACATGAATAATGGTAGCTAGCATACAATCATAGATTTTCCTGCAGTTGACCTCTAATCTAAGGGTGTCTGAACATGCCACAGAACAGCAGCAATCTTAATTTCCTTCTCTCGCATCAACTGAACCTCAGAATAAGTCCTGAGCAGCTTCTTTTAGTAAGGACTGTGCCTACAGACCCCTAAGAATCAGCTTCTCTCAGCACTACACCCCTTTAAGAATTAAGGCCCTTCCAGTAAAAAAGATAATGAAGCTTAAAACACACCTTTGGAGACTACAGTTTGGTGTTTGCAAAATGGTGAGAAATGTGAGACAAGCCCTGAACACCAGGGACAGTTCAAAGTAAATTAACCAGATAAAAGCGATGAGAACCTTTTAGTATCTATTCACAATAACAGTGAGAAGAGGAAACAAGCAGACCCCATCTGTGCAGCCCTAGGGCACCTCATACCGAGCCTCGCGTCCCTAATAAAGTAGTCAGGTTAAAATCTAAGTGGCTGTAACATGTGGAGACTGCTAGGGTTACAATGGCCAGCCAGGGCGTTCCCTGATGCAGGTGATAATCAGTATGATAATCACTATATTTACAGGCTTTCCATTATATATCTGACATTGGAAATCACGAAGAAGGAGGGATTAAGGAAATAAACAACCTACACAGAAGCTTTACCGCTCCCTGGAGAATGCAGCATTTTCATTCATGCGTGACAGGCGACAACAGCAAAGCAAAACAGCAACAGAACAGAATTTTCTTAGGAGGCTTAATTTCACATCAGGCGTTCTTTCAGTTTTGATAAACTTTAGACACTATTAACTCATTACTTCATCGCAGCATTTTCAGAGATATTTCCATTATTGTTTACAACAGAACATCTAATTTCATAAAACCCTCTCCCCCACCTTTTTTTCTCTTTCACCGTAAATATATTAAAAACTCACATTCCTTTTTCTACATAATCTTTTTACTAACTGCAACACTGAATTTATGGCTGTACCACCTAAGTAGAAATGAGATTTGTAGTTATGAAACATTATTTGGCTCAGGCAGTTTGGGAAAAAAATTTAAAATCTTAAGTAAAGTCATGCTGAACAAAACCTGCATACAGCTTTACTTAATGGGAGTAACACAATGTCACCAAAGTTAACACACACCCTCTCTTTGCACAATGGTGAGCAGTTTACACAGGAAAACAAGATAAATTAAAGAGATAACAATAAAAAATACAACTTCCATTAGTACTGCCCTTGCTGTTATGTTAGAACTTGCTTGCTAGCTGAAATCTATTATTGCCGTTGGAGTCCCATCATTTAGTAAATGGAGCTGTCTACAATCTACATTGGGGCTAAATGTAACAGGACTTGTTAAAATTCTGAGCCCTTTTATGACCAGTAATACAAACTATTTGTTTATAAGTAAACAGAAACATACCCTCCAAACATAGAATTCATTAGCATCTGCAGCCCTAGGAGTACTTTTTAGCCCCCTGTGTTAAAAGAAATTTATGATTATAGAGTTAAGGTGGCTCAACTTCAATAATTGCACATTTGGTTTGCTATGACACACAGTAGACATGCTACATATTAAATATTCTTGACACATCCAAATTATATTTTTTGGTACCAAAGTTTTATGACGACTTGATCAAAT
This sequence comes from Hemiprocne comata, assembly GCA_020745705.1. Taxonomy (NCBI): domain Eukaryota; kingdom Metazoa; phylum Chordata; class Aves; order Apodiformes; family Apodidae; genus Hemiprocne; species Hemiprocne comata. Next base: position 16,213,699 of record CM036592.1, read on the forward strand.
CATAGCCAAAATAGTAGTAACGTGCATGTTTGGTTAAATTTAATTCATGAAAGCCAACATAAAACTCATACAGTTGCATTGAACAGCATTTAAAATCAAGTATTGCTGAAATAAGTTGACAAAGATTGTTTCAAAAGCATCACCAACAGTATTATCTACAATATGCATTTTAACCTTTATGCAGAGAAAAGGAATACAGTAAACTAAATCTGCATTTCATTGCTGAAATCAACATTATCTCATAAAGAAATGATAAAACAGTAGGACAGCAATGATACCCTTGCACACTGAATGCATGTCCCATAATTACACAAAAAAGGGAACACTGAAGCTAATCCCTCCCCTGCCATCCTTCTTGGTAAAGGGAACATCTAACAGAATAACCTAAACTAATGTATTACAGTACTACCCCATGCAGCTCTAAGTCTCTATTTTTCCTTGAGGGAAAAAAAATAAATTTGATTTTATGAACTTTTTTTAATTGAGGGATTACTGACAGGTTTTGAGGGAGTTCCTATTGCAGTAACTGAAAACTTCCTGACTTATCCAAAGTAAAACAAGCCCTATTCACCTCTTCAGGAATATCATCCTCTTCCTCTACATAACAAATCTGTGACTCAGTGGGTTCAGCCTGTCCCATGAATCAACCTAATGTTAAAGCTGCACATACAGCATGTGTACCTGCAGTGGAAGATCCTTGCAGTCAGAGCGTGGAATGACAAAAAGAAATAAAAAAGCAGACTTGAGAGCACTCACTCAATAACAAACAGTAAATGACTACGAGGACCATCCACTTAAATGTCTCTATTTGATGGAACCATTCCTACTGATACCACCCATGTTTCATTATAACTTGAATAGTACTTCTACCAATATACTTTATGAGACGAAAATATTCTACAAATCAATCCTAAACATTTCCTTCCTCAGGTTCAAGCTACTACTATTGTATGACTGTCTTTAAGAAGTACGAATTGTTAGTTTTCTTCCATTTACATTGCTTCCTTGAAAACATTAAAGGCTACAATTATCTTGCTTAGATAATTCCCTTTTTCTTCAGTATAATAATTTGGTACTATCAATCCCACTCAGGAGTTTATACCTAAACCTGGTATAACTTTGTGTTCTTTGTATCCTCTCTTGTTTTTCTACAGCTTGCCTTGTTTGCTGCAAGAAAGTGCTAGTTGCAGAAATTCTGTCAAACCTTAAAACCCTGTTGTCTAAATGAAAAGGGTGACAACAAAGTAAACAAGCAAAAGGAAATATAAGGAAGACTTTCATGCAAGTGATGCACACTGATATCTACAACCTCATTCTGTATAAGCCTGACTCAAATAATCAAAGTTGTATTATATTGACAATCTCCTCTTAGAGAGATAGGTGCTAAAGATTTGTATTTCTGAAACAGACAATTTTATTAATGATTTCCTAAAGGACAGTATAATTGTAAAGCTTTATAAAGTGATTTGAAAAAATAAAACAATCAAAATTCCATGTATTATTTCTCTCACTGCACTAGAGATACTGAAAGTCTTCTGCTTTATTATAATATACTTAGAAGTACCTGCACATTTGTCCTTCCTATCTCTGTCCCTTCTGTCATCTTTCCTTAAGAAAGAGCTTTCTTAGAAAATTATCTGCTTTAAGAGCTATACCCTTAATTTTATATACTCCATAGGTACTGAGAACCTCTGGTTTCAATGTATCTGTTGTGCTCAATAATTCTGAATACAGGCCCTTAAAAGATCTCTTTTGTTAAGATCTCCCTCTTTTTTTGGTCAGAAGATACATCACGAAGAACACTGTAAAGATCACGATGTGCCCTCTTTTTATAGTTCCTTCATAAAACACAGTGCAGGAACTAAGCTAATTTTTAAGGAGGAGGGCTAGTGAGCTGTGCCGTGCCATGTTTTCCATCCTTCCAGCTCCAGGCTAGTTTATGCTAAATATGACCCTGTAAACGTGGCTTAAGGCACAGACAGGACAACAGTTTTCCAGCTGCTGCCTTTGAATTATAACAAAGATGTCATACATTAAGCCACTAACTTCACAACACAGTTGGTGGGGTATTCTTATATCAAATCCAGGTATTTTATGCAACCCATAAACGTGCAGTACTATGAAGTGTTTTTATACCACCCTTTTCCGTGCATGTTATGCAAAGCCAAACTAAGTTGTCCCTGATTTTATCGCCCATCCCAATTTTAAGTGAAAAAATGATAGATGTGTATATATACACATACATATAATAGCAGATCCACACTTAACATGCTGAAGTAACAGCTTGCAAGAATTAAGATTGCTTTCATGCTATGCACATAGGGGTAATATCAAAGCTGTGGTAATAACCACGACCTACCTAAGGAATGAGGTAGATACTGCTGAAGACTATCTGATGGTCACTTGAAAACATGATTTCCACAAATGGCCACTATCATTTTGAAATGAATGGATGGAAAAATCTATAGTCCATCATTCCAGCTGGATCACTAACCTTTAGTGCCAACAGTGCATTTATTGTGGTTAGTGGTAAGATACATATGTTCCTCTTTAATTAAATACGAAATAGTTATCAACAGTTATTCAAAACATTGTAGATTGTCCTATTCAGCCTTTCATGTCATTGTAGTCTGATTTAGATGGGCATTACTTTAAGGTCAACTGTTACTACACTGCACTCTGTAAAAGCAATAGAAGCTCATATGCTATTATTAAAAAATGGCCATTTATAAAGGCATTCATGGCTCAGGAGGCAAATGCGATTTTGTCCTTTCTTTTCCTTTTTTTTTATTTTCCTCAGAGACTATTGCTTTAATATGGGTCTTATGAGACTGTGAGAAACAGGAGTCAAAAGAACCACCCAGCATATTTGCTGAAAAAATGTCTCTCTGGTGAAATTCTGCTACAGCTGCTGAAGTCTGAGCTATACTTGGAGATGTGCTACATGGCTATAATGCTTTCAAATTATTTTCATTTGACAAGCTAAGAAGACTAATCTTTGATTTGGTCAGTAGTGTACACCTGTTCACATTTTAGAGAAGAACAGAAAAGCTGGCCACAGAATGGACAGACCCCCCCACAGCTTGAGAATCAACACTGAGAATCAGCAGCATATGAGCAAGTATCTACCCCTTACTGCTTATTACTGAAGCAAGCACAGCTGGCATCAATTGGACAGGCAGATTACTATAAAGGAACACGAAGGTGGTTTTTTCCCCTCTTTACTTTTCCCATGAGCACTGCCAGACCCCAAAATTGCTTTTCTTCATAAAGGATAGCAAGAGTTCATATCACATCCTAAAATATTATTTCAGCTTGCTTCAGTAGTACTAAAGTACTAAAGATATCTTCTATCTTCACCCAGTAGGTGAAAATATAAAATAATAATAAGCAGTTAAAGTGAATAAGCAGAACAAGTATAAATACTATATGGGCTTAAAGTTATAATGTTTGGAGGGGGTTCTGGCACAGTACCAGAGGGTTTTGTCTGAAAAAGCCTTGTGTGAAAAGGCTTGAAAAAGAAACATATTTCCTGTCCTGCTTGAGTTCACCCTGGAGCATCTGTATTACATACAACTCATTAATATTCAAGTTATTTATTCTCCTACTTGGGTTATTACCAGAACTATAGTTCCTGCTAGAATCTTCTACAGAAAAAATCACCCTGAGTCAGAGCTAAATGCCATTACAGGATCTGCAACAGCTGCAGCACTGATACGCCTCTGAGCCATTTTGAAATTCTCTGATAAAGTGCTGTTACTTATATCTCTACCTTACATCCTTACTGAAAGAACTGAACTACGTATGACTCTGCATGTCTCTCTCCTCACATACTATAAGCATCAAATTAGTGAACTAGACTTCCTTACACCACCTCTCTATACAAATGTAACTGTACCTTAAGAATAGATGCATCATGAACAGAAAAGTGGGAGAAGAAAAAAAAAGACCACTTCCTTAAGGATCACTAAATCAGAACATAACAAAAAAGAAAAAAAAAAAATCACAGCATTAATTTAATAGCTAGAAGATAAGAGGTTTATATGCATATAAAAATAGACAATGCGTGGGGTCTTTTGAAGCCTTTGGTACTGGTCATTGGATGCTCTTAGTGTTAACTTTCTGGCTAAAGGATGACAAACAGAAGTAAAAGATTGCACCGTTTTCAGCAAGGCCTTCTATGATTGCAACCACTCAGACTAGCCTGAAACCAACAAGATATTCTCATCTAGCAATTTCAGATTAAGAGAATAATCAGGTGCCATGCTAAAAATGCTGGCATCCAGCAGGACTTCTCTCTAGTTCAGCTTAAAGGTTGACACATTGTTAGCAGTGGAATTGAGTTGTTTTGCATACTTTGGTATGATGTCATTTAGTATTGTAACTAAGGCTGTGGTATTGGGAACCCTGTAAAGAGCAATCACCACGTAACACTCTTCACATGCTAGATTTGCACTGCAAGTCTTGCACTAGAAAGAAAATAAAATTGCTCACTGCAACCTCCAGCAATAACCCTAACTTTTAAGCTGATCTTAATATTACACATTTTACCCCTTCCGATTAAGTTTTAACCCAGTTGACTTATTGGAGTTTTTTGTGCTATTTAATACCAATTTCATGATGCATTTATCTGTGTTTGAGATATGAACATTCAAGATACTTTTTTTTCTTGTATTTTCAGTTTTTGCTACAGCAGCCACTTTATGGAAGAAAAAAACTAGTTCTCTGTACCAATGGCTCTCTATCACAACATGGTCATTGCATGGAAAAACAAATTTTGACCCAATCACAGGTCACTTTGGTCCTGACTGAAGAACACAAGCCCTAATTCCAGATGTGACTAAGGCACTATTTGTCATCTTGGACAAGCTGCTCATTTCTTGCACCATTTTCAAAAAGATCTATAAAAGTTAGTATTTACCTGCTTCTGACCAGCAAGTGTTTGAGGATGAGTGTTTTTTTTGGTATGTTTATTCCTTTCTATAAGAAGCCAACCTGAACCTGAGGTGTGCGAAGACAGAGCAGAGACTGAAAAAGAAGTCAAGTAAATTAAATTAGAGGGATCACAAATGCCAACATAATTTTAAAAGGTTTTACAAAATCACCAAGTGGCTGAGGTTGGAAGAGGTCTCTGAAGATCATCTAGTCCAACCCCACTCTTCAAGCAGGGTCAGCTAGAGCACGTTGCCCACAACCGTTGGGTTTTCAATATCTCCAAGGATGGAGACTCAGCAGCCTCTCTGGGAAACCTGTTCCAGCATTTGACCATGCTCACAGTAAAGGTTTTTTCTTATGTTTAAGTTGAATTTGTGCCTGTTGCTCCTTGTTGTGTCACTGGACACTGCTGTGAAGAGCCTGGCTCCATCTTATTTATGACCTCTGACTAGGTATTTATATCCATTGATAAGACCACTCTGAGCCTCCTTCTTGAGGCTCTCAGTCTCCTTTCCTCATGACACATGCTCCCAACTCTCAATCACCTCTACAGCTCTTTGCTGGTATCACTCCAATAAGTTCACATCTTTCTTGTGCTGGGGAGCCCAGACTGGACCTAGCACTCCAGATGTGTCTCATTATTTCTGAGTCAAGGGGAAGAGTCACCACTTTTCACCTGCTAGCAATGCTCTTTCTAATGTAGCCCAGGCTGCTGCTGGCTACCTTTGCTGTGAGGCTACATTGCTGGCTCAAATAAATTTTTTGCCCGCTAGGATCCTGATATCCTTTTTTGGCAAAGCTGATTTCTACCCAGCTGGTCCCTAGCCTGTCCTAGGTTCAACATTCCTCCCCAGGTACAGGACCTGCCATTTCCATTTATTGAACTTTGTGAGAATCCTGTTGGCCCATTTCTCCACTCTGTCAAGGTCTTCAAAATTTGGATAACTATGCAAACCCATTCTTTCAATCATTTGCTCTAAGATGCACTGGATCTGTACGCAGTAATGCTGATAAGAAACTGAATCCATAGTGCTTCTATCTGTCAGGCATTTGCCTTCTCTGTTAAATCAACTTTATGTACACACAAACACACATGACTTTCCTAACTGCATATACAGAGCATGGCAAAAAAAGGTGATCTCCCTTTCTGAAACTTCCTGTATTTCAGTTTTCTCCTACATGCACCCATTCTCCAAACTGTTCCTAGTTAAATCAATGATTTTCACAAGCATTTTTATTCACTAGACTTCCAACTAGAGGAACAAAAAATCCTGCCTGCAATGGAATCACAGCCACTAAAATACCACAACTTAGTAGCCCTTTCAAGTTTTCTGAGCATTTGAAGGTTCTGAAGACCTGCAGCTGTTGTTTGAGAGATGTGTTACATCATCATTCATGTTAAATTGATGTGATTTTCACTCTGAAGTGATTTTACCTTGTTAATATATTTGCAATTAATTAGCTATTCTTTCTTAAAAATATCATTTGACATATTAATTAGCTATAACATATTTAAGTGCAAAAGTATTTTTCTTATGGTGCAATGACTGAGGTTGTTGTACAATTGGCTATGTACTATAATTCTTCAGTGGTTAAATTCACACAGATTACTTTTACAGCCAAGTTGAAAAGTAAAATTTGGACTCAGACCACACAGAAGAGAAATGAAAGATTTGGCCTACACTTGAATAAAACAAAACTTGGAGTTTCAAATGTGCTCTTTTTACATGAGCAGTTCTCTAATCTCTGCTAAGAAAGAACACTCTCCTAGTGGCACCAGTTGTACATTCTAAAAACATATCGTATGTAATATATCAAACGTATTAAAGTTTTCAAGTGATAAGATTTTATAAATTTTGTACATAAACATAAAATCCCTTACCATCTCTGATTCCAGCATCCGCACATTTGTCACAAACTCCCAGACTCAAATAACATGTTTTAATCCTCAGCTATACTTCAGAGCATTTACCACTTTAACCTCTACTTTTGTGTTTTTAAAATGCTACATTTATTTAAGCTTTGCCTCACAACTATTTTTTAATTACTGAAATAACAGATTGACATTATACTTTAATATGTTTATATATTTTTTAACCATTATTATATGCTTAATATATGTTGGCATATTGCAAATGAACCTGAAATTGCACCTGATACATTTCTTATTGCATGACAAATGTAAGACTGCAAATGATTCTGAAGCTGAAATTAGTAGTCGTAGTGATAGTAGTAGTAATTCAGTTTTGGACAGGTTATTTTTAGCTAAGTACTTGCTCAAGTCCTTCAGTACAGATTTCTCACACCTCCTGAGGGCTTAGAAGTGTAAATAATTTTTTTCTCTGCCTGTAGTATTATATTTGTGTTCAATATAACAGAAGTTATTTTTATCTATTTAGTTTGCCTCACACTTTCCAACACAAAGAATTCCTGTGATTTCTTCCAAGACACTGTGTCTCTTCCATTTTATGCATAATTTGAAAAGAGCTGTAGGGTCAAACCAGTGCTGTTGTTTCGTTCAGATTGCATTCTGACTTGGGTTCTTGAAAATTTAATTCTTCCTCTTATATTAGTAATACTTTTTTTGCCACATATCAGAAAACAAATGAACGGGAACATTCTAAAACAGAAGTGCTATGCTTTCAGAGTAGAAGCAGTGGCAATAACAGCACACCAGATGCTGCATTGGAAGCTTTTTTAAAAAAACAGCTATTTAGCCATTTAAAGAAATGAAGTAAAAAATAGGCTAGGACCTCTGAAAAGTGACACATTTGTAGAATCTCCTCGGTTTGAGGTTTGTTTTTCCTAACAGAACTAGGAGGAATGTAGTCCTCATATAATATGGTAAAATCTAATTATGTTATAAAAAACCAAGCTAGAACAGAAATTCATCACTAGCAGACATCTCCCTAATTCCTTGTCTTGTGTCAGATTTTTATATCATACACTCTTCTCTTTCAGTCAAGTTAACCAACTCTTCTGAATTTTGCTTCAAAAAATCACATATGACATCTACCATGCCATTATTTTGAAAATCGCCATGCTCTAAGAGGCGTTTTGATCTTAGATTTACACCATGAAACCAAACAGTTTATTTGAAGTCTGGCTGGCTTACATGGCAAGCAGTGAAGAGTTTGCAAAGGATGCTGTGCTAGAAGTGTCAGTTCTAAAAAAATAATATTGAAGAATTTCTTTACAAACATGGCACATGGCCAAAGCACATATGGAACATTAAATATAACCATAAAATTTTATGCACCAGATTTGACCAAGGTCTTCAGCTCTAATTTATGTTTTCTCCATTTTGCTGGAAGACTAGCTGCATTTGATAAAGCTACTTCATAAGGACTCTGTTCTCCTAACATTTACACATCACACATCTGGACTTGGAAAGGGATTCTGAGTAAAAGAGCCAACTAATGCAGATCTTGTTTACATTATGTGCAATTACTCTTGTGTCATGAATCTCCCTGGGATATCAGAATGTGCTGAAGACACCCAAAGAATATGTACTTCAAATAAAAGTGCAAAAGCCTGGGTGTTTCTGTCCCTATCAATGAGCTCGATACACAAGATCATGTAAGGAATTATATTTCTATTTTCTCAGAATATTGCACTTCATTTTTACTAATTAATTGTATGCAATTAGAGCTGCCCTTAGCATCTGAAAATCTCTGTTTGGATTGTTCTTCTCTCACAACTCACTCACTGCAGCCAAGGGAACTAAGTGATGGCAGTTGCAACACTCAATTCAGTTACATAAACACATCTTCCTTGCCAGATTCCCCTGCGGTGTTCCCATTTAATGAAATAAGTTTCTAGGATTTAGTAATGTACTGTACCAGCAAGTTTCTTTTCATATGACAAAAAATTAGGACCTCTGTTCCTGGCAGCAGAGCAGCATGTGTGTGAGCATCATATACATGGAATCTACCCCAGACTGTGTGGCTGCATGAGAGGAGGACAGAGAAGCAATACTCAAGTAGCTACAAAACAAGAACTCGATGTCAGATTTTAGTAAGAGCAAGACAGCCTTCATCCAGAAGTTGAGGCAGATTTATTCCTAAGTCTGTTGCAGTGCCAGCAAATGTGACTGTACATTATACGTTCAACCATATCCAAGACACATGTACTTCTGTATTGAGTGTATTTGCCAGTAATGATACAAAACACTCTGGCCAGACTATTTCTGTAGATGTAAATGGAGTTACTCTTAACATCACAGCTCAAACAAACACACTTCTGACAATGAAGCAGTACGTGGTATAAGTGGAGAGACGTAGACAGAGTGACTTAATCTATCACACAGTAGATCAGCTGCAGAAAGAGGAGGCTTTCTGGACAAGGTCTCCCACCAATTGTTTTTCATGTTAAAATGTTCTGTACATCAATGTGTCACTGTTTGTTTAGAGAAGTGTGTGACACTCTCAACTTCTACTTTCAGTACTTGTGCAGAAAATAATCACAGTTCAGGTGCTATATGGGTATTCTGTATTTCAGAACGAGCAAAGGAATCAGGTGACATGGTCATTGCTATGGTAACTATACTTTTGTAGTAAACATGGAAGTAAACAGGTACATAAAACACATATAAGTTGTCACTATGTAAGTTACTGCTGCCCTGGAGCTGCAATGCTTTGCTTCCTTTAAAATAATTAAATTTAGCCATAAATACTTGCTATCTCACAATGTCCTATTATTTCACTAAGATGACAAGGCTCTTCCTACATAATATAGTGCAAGCATAGCAGATTGATTTATCAAGAAAGGAACTTATTGGAGAATTAATATATTGGCCTGTAAGAAGCAAAGAATGAACCGGCTTCTGGCTTGCATGAATAAGGTTGCCATCATTGAAACTTGGTGGGACAAATCCCATGACTGGAGTGCAGCTATCAATGACTACAGGCTGTTCAGAAGGGCCAGGCGAGGAAGGGGAGATGGAGGGGTTGCCTTCTACATCAAGGAACTACACATCAAGAAATTGATAGAGTGTGAAAAGCTGCCTCTGAAGAGTAGCCACGAGCAGGTTGAAAGCTTATGGGTAAGAATTAGAGACCAAGGCAACAAAAGGAACCTTTCTGGCTGGTGTCTACCAACACAACTCACAAACTGGTAACAAGAAATGATGAGAAGGCTGTGGTCCTCAACAAATTTTTTGCCTCAGGCTTCACTGGTAACCTCTCTTCCCACACTTCTCGAGTGGCTGGACCACAAAACAGGGACTGAAGGAGCAAAGTCCCTCCCACTGTAAGAGAAGATCAGGTTCCTGACCACCTGAGGAACCTGAACATACATAAGTCTATGGGACCTGATGAGATGTGTCCCAGAGTCCTGAAGGAAACGGCTGATGTAGTTGCCAGGCCACTCTCCATATCTGAAAAGTCATGGCAGTCAACTGAAGTCCCTGGTGAGTGGAAAAGGGGAAACACTGCACCCATTTTTATGAAGGGTAGAAAGGAGAACCCTGGGAACTACCAACCTGTCAGCCTCACCTCTGTGCCTAGGAAGATCATGGAACAGATCCTTCTAGAAGCTATGCTGAAGCATGTGGAGGACAGGGAGGTGACTTGAGACAGTCAGCATGGCTTCACCAAGGGCAAACCTTGCCAGACCAACCTAATGGCCTACTACGATGAAGTGACTACCTCAGTGGACAATGGAAGAGCTATACAGATGTCATCTATCTGGACTTCTGTAAGGCCTTTAACGTGGTCCCCCTTAACACCCCTCTCTGTAAGTTGGAGAGACACAGATTTTATGTGTCGATGTTGATCTGGTGTTTGGTGGACGAGCAATTGCTTGGATGGTCACACCCAGAGAGTAGTGGTCAATGGTGCGAAGTCCAGATGTATATCAGAGACAAGTGGTGTCCCTCAGGGGTGCAGACTGGGACAGGTACTGTTTAGTATGTTCATCAATGTCATAGACAGTGGGACCAAGTCACCCATCAGCAAGTTTGCAGACAACACCAAGCTGAGTGGTGCAGCTGACACACCTGAGGGATGTGATGCTATCCAGAGGGACCTGGACAAGCTTGAGAAGGGGGCCCAGGTGAACTTCATGAGGTTCAACAAGGCCAAGTGCAAGGTCCTACACCTGGACTGGGGCAATCCCTGGTATCAATACAGGCTGGGGCATTAAGGGATTGAGAACAGTCCTGTGGAGAAGAACTTGGTGGTACTTGCAGATGAAAAGCTGGACACAAGCTGGCAATGTGTGCTCACAGCCCAGAAAGCAAATTGTATCCTGCAGCACATCAAAACAAGCATGGCCAGCAGGTTGAGGGTTGTCCCTCTATTCCACCCTGGTGAGACCTCGCCTGGAGTACTGTGTCCAGTTCTGGAGTCCTCAGTACAGGAAAGGCATGGAGCAAGTCCAGAGGAAGGCCACTAAAATGATCTGAGGGCTGGAACACGTCTCCTATGAAGACAGGCTGACATAGTTGGGGTTGTTCAGCCTGGAGAAGAGAAGGCTCCGAGGAGACCTTATTGCTGCCTTTCAGTACTTAAAGAAGGCTTATTAAGAAAGATGGGAACAAACTTCTTAGTATGGCTTGTTACTACAGCACAAGGGGTAATGGTTTTAAACAAAAATACGGTATATTTAGACTACATATAAGGAAGAAATTTTTTACAATGAGGGTGATGAAACAGTGGAACAGGTTGCCCAGAGAGGTGGTAGATGCCCCATCCACGGAAATACCCAAGGTCAGGTTGAATGGGGCTTTGAGCAATCTGTTTTGGAGATGTCCCTGCTCATTGCAGGAGGTTGGACTAGACAACGTCTGGAGGTCCCTTCCAACCCAAACTATTCTATGATAAGAAAATCACTCCCAGGCCCTGAGGCACTGATGCAAGGTGAAGAAATGGTGGGAAGTTTGAAAGGCTAAGGAAATTTCTCTATCTCTGGGAAATACAGAGCCGTTATCAGGTAGAGTGCTCCACCTGCTTTTCTCAACTCTTGCCCTTATGCTTGGTCTCCTCCTCTCCTCAAATAATTTGCCAAAAGCTGAGATACGCAAATAGAAAAGAACAAGCTGGTCCCTGCCCTCCTTTAGCAAACAGTAGTAATGTGCAGAAAGAGCTTTTGGACTCCTTTCATGCTCTGGTCTTCATCATACATAATATTTGGCTTAAGGAGGTCCTCCTGTTGTCCTAGCTGAGCAATATAACACAACTGTTATGCCTTTCATACAGGAACTTGTTTTTGTTAAGTGCAAGCTTAACACCTAGCTTAACACAAGCTTCTCGTACATACTGATGATGAACTGATACTCGGAGCAGAAAAACACAGTTGTCTTCCAATTTAGACAGTGACTGTAATCCTGCTGAGCAGATAATCAAAAGGCCTGGTCTACTCTTGGCACAAAATGAAGGAAGGCACTGATAGGATCCCCGTGGGATAATTTCCTTGGGTTAGATTACATTTATGGCTTGGAAGTCTTATGTTTCTGAAAGAAAGGGGATAGTGTTTTGTGACAGCTGCACTGTATCATCATATCAAATGGATTAGGATGGCTATGGAGCCAGGAAGGCCTACAGAGTTATCACTGATGAGGGAAGTACAGCTGAGTAAGTCTTTCATAGAACATATACCGGTGTACATCCAGTGACTGGACATACAGATACCTTTTTAAACTTGGGAATGCAGCTGCTGCAAGAAAAAAAAAGGTGATAATAATGTATGAGGAGAAAGCATCCATCTTAATGTGTCTTATGCTAACATTAAGCTCTATTTTTCACTCAAAGAAGTTATTCAACCTCTGTCTACTACAAGAAATATTGTTTTAAGACCTTGCATATGCTTTGAATGTACGAAGAGCATATAAGAATTTCATTTATGAATCATTGACAACTAGGTCCTTTACCACAGACACAAACATTGACTGTATGTCAAAGCATTTAACAAACATGTCATACGTAATTATAATTTGAAATTTGACATCCAGGCTATATTTAACGATGGAAATTTAAACAAACTATTGATGATTGTTTTATCTAATTATATCTAGAGGGACGACAGCAGTGCAGGCAGCTCTAATACAGGATTACTAAAATGCTAGTTACGTGTCAGTCTTTGCCTAATGATTTTATAGAGTGTAACAACTTAGCAGTGGGGAAGAAGCTCAGGGACTGTGTTTTGGTCTCCTACTTTTAGACTGACTGTCTGAAATTACATCCTTGTTTAAAAGTCATGTGGCCATACCTCCTTGGGCCTTTTCTTTAAAATATGCCCCAAGTTCTTACTGTCTTAGCCCCACTGTGCAGAGGGAATCCAAGACAGAAGCTACAAGTCTGAAAAGGGGGAGAACAGAGAGTAAGATCTCCCTCTTCCCCTGGCAGTACATTCCTAGATCAACTCAGGCCGTAATGTGCAACTTAACATTAATAAAACTCTGCAAATCTCCACCTCAAGATTGTGTCTGATAATCAGTAATACTCTCATTTCATTATGCTGCTCTGCTGATAGGAAAGGTACACAACTATAGGTTAACAGGTTGGTGGTCTGTGGCTGTTTTTCTTATGCTCTGTTATATTTGTAAATCTGTTCTTAAGAGTTCCATCAACAGAAGATTATTTAAGGCTGATATTAATTGACAGAGACAGAACTTTTCCAGGGCTGTATAATCCTCAAGTTTTGTGTTTGGAGTCCATGTATGAGGCTTTACAAAAAGACATAACAACAATAATAATCCAGAACGAAAATTTACATCAGGTCAATACAGAGTTAAAATCAGAGTATGAACCAATATCTTCAGTATGAAGAACTTCAAGTGTGCTGTCAGAATTCTGAAATCCATAAGCATGAATATAAACTCAGGGTTAAGTTTATATTGAAAAAAATCCAATCACATTAAGATAAAGATAGACAAATAATAATATGAACAAAAGCACACATGAAAAAAGGCCAGAGTTCTGAAAACATAATTTGTAGCTGAACCAGTACCACAAACATGAAAATATTTGTCATAACAAAGGTTATTAGATAGTTTTACTACAGGGTACCCTATCATTACTATTCTTAATAGCAGGACCGAGAAGATAACTCCCTGAGACACAGCTCTTTCATGACACTCTATTGTTAACAGAGGACCAAGTTAACAAAGAGCAACCTACTCCTCACAAATCTTGCAACACACAGTCCCTGGTGCCATGTTAAAGACTCATGTGACAATATAGGGAAGCCCAACCTCCTTTCCCTTTGCTCTTCTGCATAAGTCTTAGTCATAATACAGGTAATAATGAGCATGCATTCTTAGCCCACAATTTTTTACTCTGTTCTGCTATAATTCAACAGTTGTTTTAAAACATTGGGACCGCTACTAAAAGTTGCTGGAAGCATTCAGGCAGAAAGCTGAAAAGATTGACAGGGAATTTTTTTACTTATATAGCAAAGACTAATTTGTATTTTAAGCTGTTTCAGCAGTCTTTGACTGTTTTCTTCAAAATCACTGGCTCAGTGGCACCATATGGAGCATGTTGAACTTAAGATACCAAGAATGTGTCCAAGATATATCTCACTCCAGTGTGTTAAAACATTCCACCCTGCAGCTGTCATTATAGGAATATAATTCATACCCTAAAGTTTAAAGAAAAACAGTGTAGCTTACTGTGCTTACAAAAATACAAGTGTGGTTTTTTTTATTCCAAGTAACAGTCAGTAAATGGAGAACAGTTAGTCTTAATTACCATGTTCTTAAATATTTAAAATTTTAACTGATCATGAACTGCTTTAATTCTGCATTATATTTAAGACTGCAAATAATCCATGCAAAAGAAATACTAAAACAAAAAAAGTATAGCAAAGGGACTTAGATATCTAGAGTTAGTATAAACCTTCATAACTATTTTCTTTTCCATTGATTTTGAATATTTTAAAAATTGATGTATGATGTAACAGGGCAAAAACCTTAGCTATATTTTATAATGGAGACTGAGAAGAAAAAAGAACCCATTTCATCGAAAAGCTGTCTTGGGATGGGCACATTACTCAAAGGGTCAATTTGCAAGCTAGTAATGTAAGTTGCCTTGGAAAAGGATCTCCAAAACTATTTCAACATGCCAACCCATCATATATTCTGTATATGACACGTTTTAGAGGAAAACTATTTTATAGAATTCAAATTTTTTATTCATACAATTCTTCATACGCCTTTGTCTGTAAACTTAGAAAGTTGTATGAGGCTCAGGAGAAAATATTTTAGAAACCTTCTAAGGTTATCCCATAATAGCTCTTTGATAAATGGTAAACTCGTATGTAAGGCTTGATATCGTGGAGGCCTTCAAGGGCAGGCAGTAACTTCTGTGCATCTTGCTGGCAAGCTGGGGATCTCCCCTCTTCAAAAATGTCAATCTTCCATTTAAAGCCATCCAAGGACCAAAGATACTGATTCAGGCCTGACCACTGTATGCCTTATGCCTCCAGCCAGTAAAATACTGGGGAGGCATTTCATATTTGCAGGGAGATTATTGGGAGCAGGAACACGGAAAAGGTCTTCAAGGAGGGCTTTATTACAGAAGATGGCTACTTCACAGAATCACAGAATCCTAGGGGTTCGAAGGGACCTCAAAAGATCATCTAGTCCAAGCCCCTACCAGGCAGGGTCACCTAGAGTACATCACACAGGAACTTGTCCAGGTGGGTTTTGAATGTCTCCAGTGAAGGAGACTCCACAACCTCTCTGGGCAGCCTGTTCCAGTGCTCTGTCACTCTCACAGTAAAGAAGTTTTTTCTGATATTTACATGGAACCTCCTATGCTCCAGTTTGCACCCATTGCCTCTTGTCCTATCACTGGACATCACTGGATCTTTTGAGCAAGAACAGTAACTATGCTGCTCAGCAATAAATACTACTGAAATCCTTGTTATATTTTCCACATAGCTGAGACAGGCAACATAAGATCCATAGAAGTATTTGTAAAATGTGGAATTAAAAAAAAGGAAAACATTGCACAGTTAACACCAAATTTGCACTCCAGGTAGTTGCTGGGTATGATGTGTTTGATTTCAGAAAAATGGAATGCAAGAAAAATGAAAAGTAGTTAAGGAAATGTTATGAAAAGGTAAGAATCATAACTCGTTATGATTTTGATTTAGATTAGTAATACATTTTGGACAGATTAGCATAGACAAAATTCATTACATTTCAAACAGTTTGCAGGATGAGTTGGATATATTTCAAATCTACTCTTGGGAATTTTTTCTACATGAAGTATAATTTTTCTTATTATCCTGGAACAAGGATTTATTGCTAGAGGTCTTATTAACAGATGAACAAAACAGTAGCAATGAAAACAGCTGTTCAGTTCTAATAAAAAAAAAAATCATTAGAAAACTTTCCACATGTTGTATAAATTGCAGAATGAGAGAGTTCTATTTATCGGGCTTATCTGTTCTTGAAAGAAATAACTTTGTTCAAGGACCACAGGACGGGCTACAATGAATACGATCAGAAATCTGTCTAATCCAGGACCCCATCTTTGGAAAACTGTTACAAAGAAAACTGAAGGAAATGGAAAGTTTAAAGAACAATCTGGTTTCATTTAAACTCTCATTAAAGATTTGGCTTTTACCCTGAAAAATAAGTGTTAAAGGATATTAACTGTGGATAACCATATTGTCTCATAATCCAATTCTCCCCAGCCACCTACCACTCAAAATGGTTACTGTATCACTGAACATACAGATTTTTACATAGAAAAACTAGGGGGCTTGCTTTGTGCTTCATTACATAAGATACTATTCTAAAAATTGTTACCAGGAATAACAGCCACAAGAAAAAACATTTGTGTAATTTACTTCCAAACTAAGTATCCTCCCGGTGCCATAACATTCCTTGTTAAGCTATTACATATTCTTCCCTCACTCTAGATCTGTCTAAATGCCCTGTAAAGTGACCAACTTCTGTTAATTTATGTCACAATATCCTATACAGTGCACTTTTAAGTTCCAAATGGAGAAACTCCTATTTAAGAACAGTAGAGGTGAAGATTGGTTGAAAAGAGATAATTGACATTTAACTTCCTACAAAACAAACTCCAATGGTACAGATGCAAATTGAACAGGTATGTTTTGAATAAAATCTGTTACAAGGAACACCTCTCTCTAAAATACCTAATATCTTTACCATAAATACAAAGATAACTTTGGGATGACTTAGATTGCAACTTCTATGTCAGCTTAAAAACTATCCCAAGAATGCAATTGAAGATGTTAACACGCTAAACAATGTGATCACCATTTTAACTTGCTCTACCTGAAATATATACATACACCACTCATCCTGGGACACACAGTTCTTGTTTGAAACACAAAAGAAACTAATCTGCAAGTATAGTTAATATGGACTCCTGAAACTTGGGTTTCCACAACATACTCTAAATAATGGCTCCATCTCCCACCATTGCTACTCTTTTGAATACTCATACACGTGTTCACCCACCTCCCAGATAAGCCATGTTCAGAAATGGGCTACAATTGGCTGGCAAAAGTCTATATACGTGTTCAATGCTTTTCACCACTTCAGATTCTACAATAAATGAGTTTGGTTCCAGATGATGAGTGTTCTTTTTTTGAGCAGTTAGATTCAGTAGTTTGACTCACTGTAATTCGCATATACCAAGATGCAGCTCCATCTAAATCTGGCATTTACTTGGATGTTCAAATTAAATGCACAGTGTTTGGCAACTATATGTGCAGAATTTAAATTGACTGATCCATTTATCTGAAAACTGGCATGTGTCCAAGACCACTCACAGATGTATCTACTGGTCTAGTAGAAATTCTAACAAGAGGAAAAAGACACATTAACCATAGCTGCTCCAAAATTACATCCATATTAAATATTGTGTGTTTTAAGACCATCTGACTGCCCATTCACCTAGGTCACACGTTTCAGAAAAAGTTAAGAAAAAGCTTCAGGTGATGGTGCAAGATACCTGTGATTCCATAAAATATCACATATTTTTCCATTAGGAGGAAGGTTCTCCTTTCGGAGCAATCAGAATTGCCCCAACAACAGGATTTATGGCTGCCACTTAATTTCTTATGAAAATACCAGTTCTTTTAAAAAAGACAGGATGTGGCACAGCCTGGAGAGACCAATGGTCTGACTAGACAAGATAAAAATGCCCTAGTCTCCAAAGCAGAAAGACACTTTGTTAAAAGAGATCCTGAAGAGGACTTAGTTCTGTGACGTCTCTTACTTGCCAAAGATATTGCTAATAGCCTGGCCTCTCAGAATTACAGAAATAGCATCCTTCAGAAGGACAACCACAGAGAAAGAGACAGGAGCATGCTGTTGATTGGCACCTGCCGACTGGCTTAGTCTCAAAGGACAGTATATATAAAAACGAAGCAGCAGAGTTTCTCAGTAAAAACAATGAGTTTCCCCTGAATCAAGATCCATCAATCTTCAGCATCAGAAAAATTTAAAATAAAACTCCTAACTCCAGAAATTCCTGGGACATCCTCAAATAGCCTATTCAACTAGCAGGGCTGTACCTTGAAAACGGCAGGACACCTTGGCAAGTGTTGCTAAGGACAGATTAGTTGGGGATCCTAAGAGTCTTCCATTGGAATGTGTACCCCTTTCCCATTGGTTTCAAGTGAATTTCTCGAATGCTAGAGGTTTTTGCTTATCAACACGGATGGCCAGTGGCCTTATGGAGCAGGGAGAACGTGCTGGCTCTAAGACTCGGATGAGAGACGGATATTGAAGGCTGCTTCCTGTCGTAAGGGTGGGGAGGAAGTCCTTAGCTGTGGTTGGGAAGAAGAAAGTTTCTGCTTGTGAAACTGCTGCCTTCAAATGAAATATGGATGATGAATCCAATTCTTTGCTCAATTTTAAATTCAGAGTAGGGGTCTCCCTCTATAGAGCTAGAAACATAACCAAGAAACAGATATTTATGTATATTTAAAAATTTATGAATTTATACCATCCCAGCCGTTAGACTGTTACAATTCTTTCCTTTAGAGAAAAACTCTTTCACCTGGAAACTACTTCAGCACAGAAAATAAACTGACTCATATATGCATGTTTCCCTAACGTGACTGCATATGCTGCTAGTTTTGACACGAAATACTAGGTGTCAAATCAGGAAGTGAGGGTCTGAGGGCTTAATGAGTTACATTTTGACATTGTTGCTTATCATGTATGTGCACTTTTATTATAGTAAAGGTTTAGTGGATTGTTTCTGTGGAGAATTAAAATAAAAAACAAAAAGGGTAGTCACTAGCATAGGTGAGTTCTGTTAACTTAAAACAAAAACCTACAGCAAAGAAATTTCTCTACATTTCTTCCCTGGGAGGTCAACATTTAAACAAATGGTATTATAAGTCAGAATATAACCACTAAAACCTCAAAGTACAGTTTAAGGAGATACTTTCATGTGGCTGCAAACCTATTACCAAAAGGCTGTTGCAAATGGCATGGCTTACGCTTATTCATAAGACAAGGTTTCAGAGATCAATTAATACCTTTGGGAAAACCGTGGATGCCTTTATGTATCTTTCAGGTATTTTAGGAACACTGCAACCATATTTTTTTCTACTCCTTTTCCAAGTTCCTTTCCTAACTTTTGGACAACTCTGTGATAAATTACTGAGAAATTAATAAAATATTTTTGCAATACTTAAATATAGTTATGACCTATTTCATATGCTTCATAATAGAGGACAAATTATTTATAGGGACAAATTATGTTTTAATATAATTAGTCAATATAATAAATGAAAATGCCCAGATTATAAATGTGAATGTCTTAACTCTAAATTCTAATTTAAAATGTAAATATACATTTTAATCAATAGAAGTCTGGCTGAAGTTAACTCTAAATACCTTCAATGTATATATTGAGGCATTAAGGAAAAATATTTTTGCATTGTTTACTTATGCATAGCACCTTTTCAATACTGTTAAGGAAGCATCAGTGGGTTACATTTACTCCTATCAAATACACAAACAACAGGAATCCCAGTGACAGAAAATTATATATAACTAGCTGGAAAGAAGATAAGGTTCAAATGCCTAGTTTTGCTCTTCTTCATTGAAAGTCAGAAAAATGAAAGTACTTAATAGATTTGTAATCAGATGTGAACCTCTCTTGATGGCATAAAAATATTATTTGAGCTATATAAACAGGATGAAGAAAGGTGTTGATAGAGAAAGATAACATGAGAAAAGAAACAAGGTTGAAACTGTAGTTTTGAAAAAACAGTGCTATGTAATAGTACCAAAAAATATGCTAAGGTAATAAAGATATTGCCTATTATATTCCAAAACCCCCAAACTATGTTGTCAAGCTTAATTCCTTATAAAACAAAAATCAAAAGCTTTTCTAATGCAGTTTCAGCTTACTTTTCTACAACTACATGCTTGAATTCTGTATGTATTTTTCTTAAGCGGCTTCAGTATCAAAATAATTACTAAAACATTTGCACTCACACTGAAAAACACATCTACCTTTAGTCTCTGCAGTTATTCCATTATATTGCATATTTTCTTGAAAAATTTAGTGCAGCCTCCAGACCTCTCTACAATATATGGTGACAGGGTTTTGAACCTCGTCACATACTACTGACTCCTTGACTATTCTTCCCTTTTCTTCTTTTTCAATACCCTTTGTTAAGCCTCATCTATAAACACAGGAAGCACCAATATGCACTCCTTTAGGTGAATACAAGCTCTTTTATATTAAAACCTCTGTCCAAGAACTTTACAGCTAATACCTGAACTTATCCATGCATAATAATATTAAACTAAATACCTGCAGATAAAACTACATTGTGTGGCTGCATATATCACTTAAGTCAGGATTAAAAAAGGATATTGCTGTAAATACTGTACTAGAGAAATAAAATCTTTACATCAGACAATATATCCGACTGTGTTTCTCTGCTATATTTCTTGGGAGACCCTAACAGCATAGCCTGGTTAGATCAGATGAAACAGAGAGGTTTTCAGGCTCCCTCTTTCCAAGTCCTCTGTACTACCATGTACTATCCTCTCGTCTAGGCAGATCTAGCGATCCCGTTGCCCTAGAAAGCCAGGCCAGTAATCTAGCCCACAGAAACTACTCTTGCTATGAACATAAAATTGCTAAATCTGACTAAAGAGGGCAGATGAGACTATGTGATAAGGGCAGGTGAGAAAACTCTGCATCAGCCCACATCTAGATGTTATCCACAGGTATAAAAAGGAACTGCAGCCTTGTAATTCACTGTAAGGACTATAACGGGGAGAATCCCCAGTGTAAGTTGCCATAAAAGGCTTTAGCATGATCTGACAATGCTCTGAAACAGAAATTGGCTACAACTTCCCAAAAAAAGGCTTTGAAATGAGGAGACACTGAATAGACATTAGCTGGATTGGAAAACACAACCTTTATTGAAACCTATATATTTTACTGCATTGTTATCTGAGAATATCTATGAAATTAAATTGTTCTGGATTTACACTAATTTAAAGAAGGTTTTGTGAACATTTCTGCTTTCATTTTACTTCTTATCAACTATATAACTAAATGTTATTCATACTCTTATTTTTGCAGCTCTTACTTTATAACTTTGTCTTATGTTATATACTATACATTTTTGCCCTAGTACTGATCAATGAAAATGCACATGCAGTTCCCCTTTAAAAGGCTTTCAGAGATATGCATAAATAGTACAATGAAAACTGAAAGCCAGATTCTGCAGGTCTTTTCCTCCCGTCAGGTGAGTTTTGTCCTAAATGTATCCAGCAGCTGACAACATTTCAGGACACTAGCTGAAGAAAAAAGTTAGAACTAAATTTTGGTTGTTCCTGGCTCTACTCTTGCTGTATGACCTTGGGCAAATAACCTCCCAATTGTCCACCTGTAAAACAGAGACAAGAAGACTACACACCCACCTTACTGGTTTATTCTGAGCTTTAATGTTTATGAAGTGTTATGAGACGCTCTGGGAAGTGCTACAAAGTAAAAAGGGTTATCAATCACCATCAATAAAGCACAAGCTGCTGAAATACAGTGAAATCTGCCTTCCCTCCTCGCATGACATGTTCTGTCTTGTGCTGCATTCTAGCCAGTATTTGTAATCTTAAAAAGTATCTCAACAATGCATAGAATAAGGAAGGATAAATTTCCCTAAGCATTCTGAGAGACTACCTATCAGAAAACATTCTTAGTTCTAAGAAGTTAAGCGTATTGTAAAGTATATGCTTCTCTTCTTAATACCTGCTTGTTTTCCATAACAGGAAAAAAAGAAAGCCATTTTTGAGATACGATTCCTAAATTGCTTAAATAGCTAGACATAAGCTGAAAGCAGCACTAAATATCAATTTAAATACATGACTCTCAATTTTCCTTTCATTCATAATGTACTAGGTAAACTATACTAAAATAATTACTTGCTTATTACTCATGAATTTCAGTGCAGGAGCTAAGACAATGTAGATAAATAAGATGATTAATTGAAACAGAATGAATCACAACAAAATATGTTGTTGTATAAGGTATGATTAACTCCACAGTGATTCATATCATTTCAGATAACAGGGTTCTTATCAAACACTGCTGCAAGGTTGGGAAATTATTAAAAAGCATTTCATCTTTTAGAGCCACTGCAGTTGACAAGGCAGGGGAAAAAAAAAAAAAAAGAGAGGAGAGAGAAACAGATTCAGTGTCTGCAGCTGAAATAGCCTTGGGCTGTTTCAGCATCCTTCCCACAGCACATCTTTACAACATGCTATTGACGTTATCAATCTCCCTTGTGCTAGCGACCCCTCTCATTTTTCAGTTGGCCAGAATTTCTTAGATATTCCAACACTGATAAAGTTAATTCTATGAATTAAGCAGCAATGTTACAATGCCATTGTTGTCCTCTAACTGAAATCACAACACTTGCACTGGGAAATAAGTGTAAAAATTCTACAAAGACATCAAAGAAAAATAATATTTATTTTTCCTCCATTCAAAATTACAGACTTTATGCCCAGGCTCCCTCCAAAGACTTTGCAGCAAGATAAAATCCAGTATTTATAAAAATAAATTGCTATCTGTTTACTGCAGTTCAGAAAAGCAAATGCCAGCAGCAGCTGACCCTAAAAACCTCTACCTGTTAAAACAGAAGGGGAGATGTCTCCTTACAAAATTTTTTCCCCATGTGTATTTAATAAACTGGGTCAGAATATCTTACTACAATTTTTAACTTAACCACAGACTCCCTGTAGGGGACTGTGCAAACCTCAGTCTCTCACTCAGCCCACGAAATGAAGATAATTACCCTCACCTGTGGGGCGAGTTTCTGAGAACTTCTGAAAGCATAACGAAAAGGAAAATACTGGCATATAAATTGAAATGCAAAACACTGACACAGAACTTAATTTCATTGAAGATTATAAAATGTTTCTGAAAACTTAATTAAAAATGAATAAAGAAGTAGGAACTCAATATGGACCAGTTGCAGTACAGTAAAAAGAAAGAATCAAGGTGTCTTAAGGACTCTCTACGTAACATACATTCAAGTTAGCAATACAGTAAAATAAGACTCTTCAAGATACTCAGTTTCAAACACAATCTAGTATTTGCCCTCTTAATAATTTTAAACATTCAAAAATCATTTTGGATCCTAATTTAAAGATACTTCATACAAACCCAAAAATTAAGTTATGTTTATGGTGTGACCAGCCATCATTTGTTATGTTCCTTACTTCTTCTTGAACCCATCTGATACAGAAGAGCAGACAAAAAATGTTTGTCTTCCTTTCATTATTCAATGTCAACCTGCATTTCCCTTCCTCCACACACCAAATTACATCTGCCACCTGATTTTCTCCTGTCTCTTATCTCTTAATCCTTCCTTAGAATCAGACAAGTCACCAGTGTGAAAGGACATTCAGGTAGTGTGGAAAACTATCTGTTAGGTCTTATAAACAGTAGGATTTCCACTGTTGTAAATTCAGACAACTTCAGTTATGCCATTATGAATAAACACTACTCTAAAAAGAATCACCATGAGGCTTATTTATCTTACAAAAATGATTAGGTCTCATTCAAGATTCTTGTGAGCTGTGGGCAGATTCCTAAGCCTGCAAGTATCAATCTGGTTCCAGGTGATAATCCAGCAGAGAAAATTTAAAGGCAGGACTGAAGGTTGTTCACAGTATCATATCTTAATGTAATATATCAAAGTATGGGAAGTGAAGGCTGTTTACATACGTGCCTTGTAGGTTACAGAAAGGGATAGACCAGTATGTTTGGAAACTGCCATTTAGGTGTAAATCCTAGTGCGTTGAACACAGTTTTATGCCAGCAAATTTAGCAGCATTTCTATTCACTCCCCTGATTAAAATAATCACAAAACTACAGACTGACTGCGAGTTCAAAATCAGTTTTAGATTTACTGTTTTTCCTGGCTATTGAAGAGAATTTTCCATGTCATTAAAAATACTTGTGTTTAAAAAGGCTTATAAAGGTTCTTAAAGGCTGTGCCCAAAACACATATATTTGTAGGGATGTCTATGATAGTATTTGAAACCTCACTTTAAAATATTTTAAATCAAGGAGATGCGAGGTACCACTTCAGTATAATTGTAAGATGAAATGATGAGAAGATCTGTTCAATATCTCATTGCATACAAAGGGACCCATTTTTTAAAGCTCAGGATTCATAGCTTCAGAACCACCATTAAAGCTATTATCATTGCTTTTAAAAACAGAGAAGTCTTGCATGCAACCATTTTCTTTTTAATATATTTGCTGTCGCCCCAGCATCAATTTCCCAATGAGCTTGCAGAAGCATCTGTCTTTGCAGAACTTCAGCTTACAACCCTGGAATTAATTTGTACAGAGACTGGGTGTTTAGAAGTAACAGCTTGTTACACTAGAGAAGAAGAAGGTCTAATTTCCAAGAATAATTGTTATCTTAGGTTTTTTGTATTATATTTGTGCTTTAGAAAAACCCACAATTTCTTTTCTACAAAACCTCCTCAACTTCTACTGATCACTGCATACTGTATACTATAAGTTATATTGATTCGTTATGGTTTTTGCTGTCTGTAATCCTAAAGTTTTTAAATTCTAAAATTTCTCAGTGATGTCCTGCCTACACATAGGAAGAAAACTAACGATTTTTACCACATTAATATCTTAAATACTTCTCTGAGTCAGAAATGACTGGTGCATGCAGGGATGAATCATGTAAAAGCTTTGCCCCCTGAATTCTGAAGAAACTGCTAGCCAGCTGCATGTCCCAAAATACACAGTTTCCCCCATAAGTAGTTCCTTCCCTGAGGAGATGCCATTGTAACTCACATCCTTTGGAGAGACTGGAAATTGACTTCAGATTCATGTGCCCATTACTGACTTTGATGGTTAAAATATATCAGAGACATCAAGCTTTAGCCTTAACTGGGAAAGTGGAAAGAAATATATGCAAATTTAGGCTCCTTTTCTTACCTAGTATAATTGGTGTGTAGGAAGCATTCTGCAACTCTGTGTAGAGATTTTAAATTAAAAGCTTTCACTCCTTTGACCATTCTGTTACTGAAAGTTGCTTTGAGTTGTAAAATATGTATTCTAAGGTGAGCTTTTACAGATGAATTAAGCAGGAACTTGTGACAAAGCAGTTATCATCAGGAGATAATTGACCTTATTTGAGAGTTAAGCATCCTGAGGCAAAGTAGAGTGTGCTTAATCCTGGCAGGTTAATTATCCAGTGATTATGGTAGCTTGGAAGGTATTATTGCTAAGAACCATTTGCAAAATGACACTATTAAAAAACCTTAATTTAATAAAAATTAAAAGCAATGACAATAATCAAGTTCTTCAGTCATGTATTGCTAGATAATGACTGCAGAATGGCCCTAATTGGTTAGTAGCAATGAACATATAATTATTCCTATTCTGAATGTTCTGTGCTAAATTTATTATATAAAGTACAGTTAATAAGTATAAAAAATCCAAGACAAGATGTTTGGCTAGTAATAAAAGCGATTTAAACGACAGATCAAAACACAAGTGGTCACTGAGAAAATGCTGAAACTGACACATGTACTGAGTTGTTGCATTCAGTGTGTCCACTGCAGTCAAGGATATGCTGGCATTTACATTCTGAACTAGAATGTTTATTCTGAGAGGTTTATAACTTGCCCATTTTAATTACCATCTGGCTGAAACTTGATATAACCAATCTCCATTCAAATGTAAATTTTTAAGTAGAAGTTGTAATTTAAAATAACTTTGCCTATTGTTTTTAGGTTAGGAGTGGCAGCAATTCGGAATTTTGTTGCTCTTGGATGTTTTTGTATCGTTCAAAAAATAAACAGCTCAGTGCACAACAATAAAATGTATTGGTCTGTAATATGGAGTGAAGATAAATATAGGGAAGAATAAAAAGAATGAGAGTATTGCTTGTTCTAATAAAGTAACAACCACACAACTTAGTATGCCTTGCTTACATGTTAACTTACGCACTTTCAGTATTTAACTGAACTAGCAAAACTGACAGAAAATTTTGCAAAAAGCAAAAGGAAATCACAGTAAATGGGCAAAAATGTGGTGATGGCTAGCTGAAGTGGTTCATTGCCCAGCAAGGCATACATAAACAGAAAAAAACCCTCAATATACTTGTAGATGAAATGAATATGGGAGAAAAAAAACACCCAATACAACAAAGGAGGAAGTTACTGGAAGGCAAAACATGTCAGAATGAGGTTGTCTTGAATTTTGCAACTACTCTTTACCACAAACCATATGCGGAGAGCAGAAATATTGACAATCACAAGATACAGCAGCTACTAAAAGCTAGAAGTATACCATGCCAAGAGTGTGGTTTAAAGTCACATAGAAAGACAAGAGAATAAACCACTGAAAACAGCAGCTCAACAATGCAAAAGCAGCAATGATCAGCTTATACAGCAGAAAGCAGACACTAAGAAATGACCAGGGTTTTAATTGATTAGTACAAGTAGCAAAGCATAAGAGGCTGATACTCCGAAGTACACACAACATACTGCCAAGTTTAAGGATGATCACTTAAGTTTACATAGTATCTTTTACCCTTAAAGACACAAAAATGCTTCAGAAATTATACACAGAAAATTGTAGAGATTCTTCCCAATTTAATACACACAACAGTCCTATATGATAGTTTATGACAGCAGGTGAGTAATACCATAGCAAACTGAAACAGCAGGGAAATTAACACAGTCTGAATATAATTGCTAAAGTTGGGCTGTAATCAGTATCATGGACTATTGCTTATAAAGAGTGCAAACATAACAAAAAGTAATAACTTAAGTATTATGTTATGAAAAACAGCACCTAAACTGCTGCAATCTGAATAGCTGAATGGGGCAATATAAAGACTTGCAAGGTTTAATCCCAAAAGTTTCTATGAAGCCCTTAGACCCAAACATGGACTAGACTTGGTATTATTTAATTTGTAGTAATCTTGAGAGACAAGCCCACACTTCATTTAGGTGTGTCACCCTTTTAAAGGCTTTTTTTTAAAGCTTCTTCTGCTGAGCAAACTAATAAATATTTAAGAGCACTTTCTGAAGTGGAAAAAAATAAAAAAGTGAAGTACTACAATGAGTGAAATCTGAATTCAGTTGGTCTATTACCACGGACTTCTAGGCAGAATTTAATGCAATCTGTTTGCCAACTGTAGAATAGCAAAAGATAATCCTTCCTTAGATGGACTGCCAGTCCATCTACCATAAAATCAATTAAAACCTTTTAAACCAACTAACTGTTTTCTTAGTTTTCTCCTCCCACTTCTCCCTAAAGAGTTACCTTTGTCTCAGGAAATGTTATCAATAACAGCAGCACAGGTATAGAAACAAGTTACAGAACCTCAGCAGGTCTGCATCAGCGCTTCATATGTTTTCTTCCAGCAGAGTTAACTTCTGGGTGAGTACATAATGCACACGGAAAGTTATTACAAAGCAACCAATGTGTTGGATATTTCCTCTTTCAACCTAGAGTAACTTGTTCACATGTCTCTACACTAGAATGAGCAAGTTTTAAACCTCTAACAGGTCGAGTGATATCTTTGACAACTACTGAAATATCACAGTCCTGTAACCATGGGTTTAGTTCTCTAGTGACAATCCATATGGTGAAGTCTCTCTCTTTAAATAATGGAGAACCAGGAATCAGGCTTCTAAACACAAACATCTAGATGCAAGACATACAAATACTTTAATAACTTTCCTAAGACTCACCGTCTCATTTCCAAACAGGACGTCAACATAAGGCATGACTTTCATCATAGGCTCTTTGTAGAACTGGCTAATAAATGGTGCAGAAAGATTCAAGCTGAAGATCTTGTTGTTTGCAGAAGCCTGAGCAGCCACTTTTAATACTGCTTCTGGTGACACCGTCAGGAAGAATCCCTGCAAACATCCAAACAAATCAGTGTAGGTTAATAATTTCATATTAGGAACCACATGAACTGTGCTGCTTCTAGAAGGCCTCCCCCAGTCCAGCTTCATCATACATGTGCACAGATAAAAACTTGCCTTTCCATTGAGGTATTACGGAGGTGATTTAGAATCAGCATATCCCTAGAATCACAGCTCTCCAAAATAAAAGGTAACTCCTTATCTCTGCCTTCCATTTAGTACACTCTCCCATGGCAGCTAAGACTAAAGTATTTTAAAAGGTGATATATTATAATTCTAAATGCCCCTTTTTAGTAATAGTCAATCAGACTGTGCTGCTTCATTCCAAAGCCCAATACGATGGCTCTATACACGGCTAAGAGATTAATGAAATCTCTTGCCTGAAAAATGATTACTTTGTTTATAAGAAATAAGTTGAGTTTGCTGTCATTCTAGTAGTTTTTATTATTCTGCAGGGAAAACCTAGGGGTTTTCATGTTTCCACATGTATTTTATTCCTCCCTCCTCCCAAAAGTATTGTTCTTTGTTCTGAACATTCAAGCAAGTATCAGTTGTGAAACAAAATAAACATAATTGAACCAGAAATTACTATTTGGCTAATTAATTGTGAATACAAATTTCAGCCCTGTATGAAGAAAAGTTCAATGCTGCCATGTTGAATTTAGCAATGCAGATGGTTACCTAACCACACGTGTTCCAGGAGTTATATAAAAATTCCCTACAGTTTCATTAATCTACTAATCACACAAATGCTTATTTTTTACACTAAATAAACAAATTTTGTATGTTTCATTTTTATAATCCTAAAAACAATTTTACTAACCATTCTCAAAACTTGGAGAATAACAGTAGTTTTCAAGCAAAAGCAGCAAGTGTTAAATGTAAGGCCAGAGATACTAAGGCACTATAACAAACAACTTTGAGGGGGGTCTGATAGATAAAATACCATTTCAATCCTATCTGAGACATCGCCACCAGAACGTTCTAAAAGGTATAATAGTGAAATAGTCTTATTTTACAGCTTTTATCCACATTATTATGCCTATGGATCACAGAGTATCTGTATTTTTATCCTGCATGCTTCAGCTAACAGATCACCTTAGGCACTCTACCCACTGGAAAAAATAATATAATGACGAGTCTACAGATTAAAGACTACTTAGAAAGTCTATTTATTTCTCCTTACTCCATGCTCTCCAGTTAACAAATACATGATTGATTTCAAAAATCTGGGCACAATTCACTTCATGACAATAAAAGTCCAAAGGGTGCAAGAATTGCGTAGAATTAGTCAGTACCTTGAATGACTGGAAGCCTGTAAACATCCAAGCTTCCTTGCTATTTTTACATGCTGTAGAATTAAAATGAACAGTTTATATAACATCTCGTCTCCATAGCAATCTCTACCATCTTTCAGTTTTTCATTTAATGAACACGAGTTTTTAAAAAAACTCTTCCAAACACAAAATCAAAAATTTCGAAGGCTAACATGTTGCCAGCTGTGCATAAATCAGAGATTGCTATACAGAGGTCTACATAAATAATAACCTGGTCAAATAATCAGGCTTCTTACCAATTTTAGGCTGAAGACTTCATTTGAACTAAAATACATCTGATCGTAATTTAAGGTACAGAACAGTATTCCTGTGAGATCTAACTCAGGCCTTCATCCAACTCCCTCTTCCTTGGAAAGACCACATAAAAGTACTGAAATGCAGATAGGAGAGCTTGCTTTTCAGATCCTGCAAAGTAAAGGCCAGGAACTCTCAAAGGCTACAGTTCTGTCTTCTGGGTTTCCTAAAGATCACTTCTGCCATTTAATTGCATTCTTCCAAGAGTTTTTTTTATACTTTTATTTAAATAACTACTTGACATTAAAATATCCAGAAATTAAGAGCTATGTGTATCAGAACTCTTGTTAAAACTTTGCCAAGTATAACATTTCTTTGTAAATGAAACAAAAAAGTTGTAGCAATAAAAAAAGTTGCAGCGATACAATCCACGCAATGGAATTAACATAGTAGGAAGAAAATGGATAAAATCTGAACTGAACAGATTTGAGATTAAAGAAACCTAATTAGACAGCCACCCCCCCACCCCCCTCCCTTAAGTATTTACATTGAGTCTGTGTCTATTTTTTAGTGGAATTCCAATGGCCAGCATAGCTACAGAAACCTAGCTTCCTATATTTGAATTACAACTAGGTAAGGCACAGACCATGTTTTTGCAGCACGCTACAATTCTGGAAGGAATGAACTCCACAAAAACAAAGGGGTTTTCTTTCTTACATCTCACTGGGATGTACAACAAAGTCACTCTGTGGCTTCCTAGGAACCACAGCCTGAAGCTGCCACTGCTTTTTTTCTGGACAGATGCATTCAAAGGAATGTCTAAGTCAACTACTCTTGCCTACTCTAACAATTAACTGTTAGTCAACATTAGCTCTGAGTGTGAGGGTAAGTGTATCTCTGTATCACTGGTATAAAAAATTTTGTATTTCATTAGTAAGAAGTTCTATACCCACTAACATGAAGGTTAAGAGGCCTCTCAGAGGATACTCTATACCCACCCCAGTGGGTATACACACCTCAGTCTACTTCTGAGAGTTCTGAGAACCTTTTCACCTTCAAAACCTGAAGGTATGTTAAAACTAGGAGGAAAATATCTGTAATCAAAAGATGAGACAGCTAATATACAGAAATTCCAATAGCCTGGGAAACTTAGGTTGCATTTGTATATGAAATTACTGTGTATGTATCTATCTCGGTGAATGAATGTTGTACATACAAAGGACATATGAGAACTAGACTGCACAAAGACAGTGAAAAGCAGCAATATTGTACTAAGAAAACTTATCAACCATTAAAGGCTATCAGACATATTAGTAGCACTAGTATCATTCCTCTGGTGTACACTGATTGAGACTGAGGATACCAGATGCTATTGCTTCATTATGTGCCACTATTTTTTGCTGCTCAAAATGTAACAAGTCTCTTTTCTATGCCAAGATGAAGATACCATCCTACAACAAGCCAGAGAGCAACTCTGAACTAATACACACCAGGAACATGGGTTGATAGACTGAATTATTTATATGCATGTTTGTATCCAGAGAAAACACAATGATACTTTTCTTATGCAATGTATACAGTACTCCTGTTTAAATACAGTCCTTTGATGGAGAGAAACATTTTCCTTGTGGGAGAAAGAGAAAAAGGAAGAAATAAGAAAAACAGATTTGTGTATTGCAGATACATGGCTATGGGACATACAGTAGCTTGTTTGCAACTTAAGAGCCTTTAGAATTCTGTATTAGGATGTATGTGACTGACAAAGTCAACAGACAGTATCATATTAATTTCACTTTTACAATATTCAGGAATTCTTTGATGCACCTTTTAAAATATGCCAAGGTATTGTGAATATAGGATACTCTTTTACACTCAAGTAGGTTTTGTTGTTTTGGTTTTTTTAATAGACATGAGCATTACCAGAAGGATTTGGTGGGTTTACACACAAGCAGTTTGTTGTTGCAAGTCATCTCATTTTTATCACATGCAGACCTGAAAGATTTCTTCTGACCTACACTAAGCTCATATGTCACTAGCTATAGCACAAGTGAGGGCAGCAAATTAAGGGTGTCAAAACTGTCAGCAGCACAGAATCAGTGTATTGAAGGACTTCATGAAGCCAGAATTACTCTGGCTTTGGCGAAAACAAATCTGTATTAGGTGCTCTGTCCAAATTGAGAAATCTTGCCATCATTTGTTCACGTGAAATAACCCACTTGCACTCAATTAGTCTGGATTACATAGATGTAATGTTTGCACAGCGAGGATCAAACAAATTTTTTTTTTTAAGCCAGTATTTCCTTAAAGCCAAAACCGAAATCTGTGACCTAGTGTACTTTTAGACAAATCCAGACTGAGATGATAACAAAAAGTTTTGCAAGTTTGGATTTATTATTGTTTAATAGCACAGAAGCAATGTTTGCATAAGCACATACAGAGATAAAAAATAGGATTGTTTTCAACGCATTTGTCATCTCTTCTTTCTAGCTCTTCCTCTTTCCTTGCCGGTCCCATTTGCAGAGGAGTTTACACAAAAATAACTGTCATATGAGTGACAGGATTTTGAACCATGATATTCTGAACTGATTTTGAACAATATAAAATCAATAATCACAAGTGTGAATCAAAATATTTAACTTTCAGAAACACATATACAACAGTCTAGTGCCATTTAAGAAAATTATATTCTGCCAACATGAAAGGAACACATAATTTAATCCAAAGTTATTTTATAGCAAGCATTTGCATATAAAAGCAATTATGATGACATCACACTCATCCATCTAAAGGATGGAATTTTTCAGGCACATAGAAACTTTGACAGTTAGGTAGTGACAGTCCTGATAAATACTGTGATTCGATAAAGCCCTACAGAAATCATCTAACTTCAAGTGTGCTGGCAGTTCCAGTAAAGAGTGAGATTGCTAAGATGCCAAAAGAACTCGCTCTGTTAAACGACAGACATAATGAAGTCAGAGCTTTTTGGACCTGGTTGAGTTTCCTATATTCCGTATACAAAGAGAACTTCAAGCCCCACACTTGGGCAGAAGAGACTTCCCTCAGCTCTGCTCTGCCATCAGTCTCATCTGCTGCCGTCTAGCAGAAATACCAGGGCTTGGAAGGAGTGAAGCTGCAACAACACATGGCAATTCTTGGGATGGAGAATGAACCACTAGGTAACTGCTCCAGACAGCAGAACTTAAACCAGGTTTCCAGGTGCCCTTACAACCAGAAGAGACTGAAACACTTTCATCTTCTAGACTCTAAACCGCACAGGGGACAGACTGGGTGCAGTCCATGTCCCGCCCACTGTGAGACAAGGCAATGAAATAATCTTCCTTCAGAATAGGAACCAGAAGGAATTTTCTTGGAAAGTTAGAGCAAAAAGCTCTTCATCTGTATTAGTACTTAGATAAGTTAAAAGAGCAGGGAACAATTTAAAACTTCTCTTTAACAATGAAGTACCTGAGCACAATACTTGGAACATGCGCTGTCAAATCAGCAGAGTTACTGACCTCTTACCTCTTCCTGAGTTTTGAGCTTTTATACTTACACCCTGTTCCTCTTTGAAATTATTTGTTAGATTATTTTCCCTTCTGAGATATGACAGAATAGTAACAAATGATAGAGACAGTAAAATATTCACAATGTGGAAAAAAAACTCCAGAAACAACTAACAAAACCCAACCAAATAAATAAAGCCCATAACCTTTATTAATGAAGGTTCTTGTGCTTTAAGTAATTTTTTACTTTCTCTAGGAAGGACAAAAGCTCTATATAACTATCCACTTGGGAAATGTTCAGTTTGTAAGTTAATGAAATACATGAACGTCATTTTAATCTATGTACCTGGTCATCATGTAATAGAACATTTAGGAACTTAGAAAGTACCTATATAGTATCAATTGCATTTTGGAACTGTATTTTATCTTGTGGTGACCAGCAAGTGGTTACTTAATGAAACAAAACCCGCTGCTTTTTGTCCAGTTCCTACTGGAGACAGTTGTTTTAAATCAGAAAGCAAGGACAGCAAGAATGCAGCGATTTCTCTGAGTAATTGTTTTGGCTTGTTCCTGCATGCATTGTTTATTTTTATGAAAGTATTGCTTTATAACTGGAAAATGACTAAGCTGTAAACTATTGTTTTATCATTCTGAGTGGCCAGTATTTCTGTTTTTGATAAAAGCGAAGTTTCAAACAGTTTTCAGTAAGATAGGAAAAAAAACTGTCAGTAAATGTGCTTATATTGAGCATGACATTTTCCTCTGTGACGGTGCCAACATGTCAGGAGAGGATTGCTTTCAGACTTGAACAGTTTCTTTGTTGCTGAAGCAACTCTGATTGCTGCCGTATTAGTATCTTACCAGATTACAACAGTAGCAGAAAACCTCCAATATTTGACATTTTATGTTAAAGCAAATAATCATTTTATGCATATATCAGCAATTTATTTTTAGTTTTAAACAATTTGGAAATATTTTTCAATTCTGATAACTATTGATTAAATTACTAACTCTCCAGGAAGTTCTTCAAGCCCTATTTAGGACAAAATAATTGTGAAACTTTACCTATGAGATGTATACTTGCAGCGTGTATGGATGAGAACTTCAACAGTGAGGTCGAGGTGTACACAACAAGTGTGAGAGAGCACTAATATACCTAGTTTTGGTGTAGGGAAATGTCACCCCCCACAAAAAAAGTATCTCCTATTTCCGTGGAAACTACAAAGTTAGTGAAGTTCATCTTGGCAAGAGGAATTAAAATCTTAAGATGACTGTTTAACATAGCTCCCTAAAGTCTGCCCATTTGTGAGGAAGCAAAAAATCTCTATACTCTCTCTAAAGCTAATTTTATCATTTTACATGAGTTTATTCAGCTCAGGGAGTGAAATGTCTATTTTTACTTATATTGAATTTATAACAAAATTTTGGAGAGCGTATTAAACATCATCTGGGAGGCAGTAGCCCAGAGGGTTTAATACTTTGATCGAGCAATTCAACCTTTTTTGCCTCTGTGTACCCACTTGCAAAATAGTTGTAATGATAAATAAACCTCAATTGGCAGAACCAGTAGGAGGTTTAATTACTTAACATTACTGAAATTACTGAATTTCTGTGTTGAAAGGTATTATAAAGTACAGGGTATTACCATCAATAAAATACAAGCTGTAAATCAAGCTATGATAAAGAACAAGCCACTATTCTTTTCTCCTAGTATCTCAAAACCACTTTGCTCACTTTTTCTTCATTTCAAATAATTTAATCCTTACAGAGAAAGCAATGTATCTTAAAATATTTGTTAAACTGTTGATTAAAAAAAGAAACTGTTTCTTTCACCTTTCATCCTTCTAAAATAACTCTCTCTCACAAATTAGGTTTGTCTAACCTATCTATTAATGTAAGGATAACGTTGTGTTTAGACCAAAAAGTAGACTCAGACATACCAATTATTATTTTATGAAACAATAACCACAAGTCTAAAAATTGGTAATTATATTATTTATGATCTACGGAGCAACGAAATAATTGATTTTCAATTTAAATTTCCACAATTTTGAGCAGAATCCCAGTGTCCCTGTCCTAGTAAATAAGCATTTCAGGAAGTAAATTAAAAAGGTATGGTTAATTTAGGCCCTTGATGATGGTGCAACATTTGCTTTTTTGTGTATGGCCAGTTACATTAATGTAATTTGGCATCTCATTAATTATGTAAACATCAACCATATGTTGAATTCATTCAAGTTTAGTGTGCACATAACATTTACAGTGTATTAGTAAATTGAAAGAATCTATGTAGCTACAAATGCATAGAAAATTTCTAATCCTCTAGACAGTTAATACTCAGTTTGAAAGCTCTATAAACAAACATTTAAAACATGACTATTCCTTGGTTATTCAAATAGCCTTGAACAAAAAGAGAATACCAGCATCTTTTTAACTAAATGTACAACACAGGTAAAATGGTCCAAGACTGAGCACTGGTGTACTAGTAGATAATCACCATTGATTAAATGGGTGTCAAAAGGCCTTGTAAAAATGCAGATGCTTTGATATGGCTATACAATGTCTTCTGGAGAACCATTTGAAGCTTGCCTACCAGCACTGCTTACTTATGAATTTTGTCTTTAATATTCCATGGCCTGAAAATCATAAAAATTCTGCTGTGTACATGCAAGAGACTCTCTGGTTATGTGACTATGCATACAAAAATTGTGACTTTTGGAGTGCAGGGGGAAACTAATTTGGGCTCACGTACTGTATTTCTAAATATTAGTTCCCCTGATCACAAAAAAAAAAGAAAAAACTCCTCACCAACCTCTTGCTTTATACTAGTATATTCTGCTATACCTGTGCCCTCAGCGTGTCAGGATTCCCAGGTTATTAAGAGGAATGCAACTGTTATGTCGCAATATAAACAAATACAGGAATTAGTCCAATGCCATGAAAAATAAGCATGACTTCCATACTTTTTGGATTTCCCTATCATCAACATGGGCATGCTCTGAAAGGTTCCACTTCAATTCAGATTAGGAAACAAATACAAGGTATAACAGAACATACGTATTTTTTTCCCTAAGCCCTGTCACACTGAAATGCTTAAGCAGAAACCTTTCTTCCCTCCCCCAACTACATTTGAGATCTTGTAAACTACAAGAACATAGCAGCATGGGGATTAAATATTAATCAGAGTAATTACCAACATTGTTAGAACATATTTCAAGAGCGCCAAAGAGCATATTATTTCACTAATAAAGATCATATCTTCAGAAAGACTACATCGATGAGTAGCATGGCAGGTCTGAAGAGAAAAAGAGAAATTATCAAGAGGTAACACAACATATTCCTGAAGCTTACTGCACTATTCAAATGTTAACTCATGCTTTAACTGAGTCTGTTTAAGTAGAGCAGACTCATCATGGGCAAAACAGAGCTCTATATAGAACCACAGAAGCATATGTGTATTTAAAAAACTTAATTTTTCTGGGGAAAAAAATCCTCAACAAAAAAAGCAGGACCCAAACTCCATAAATTACATCTGAGAAAATCCAGAGCCACTCTAAAGCTCCAGTGGAGATCTGAATTCATTTGGTGTGCACCAGGGCTAACCAAAGCACAGCCCATGCACCTGAAACTAACATTGTTCACAAAATGACTTATTCTTTGCATTAATGACAAATTGTATAAGATTTTTGCTATTTGCAAATTACGGTGTAAATAATTAATAGAACAAATACCCTCTCTCACTCCCCAAGGTATTTGCTAGTTAATTTTAACAGCCTGCATATCCTTATGATGTATTTAATTTCATGTATAAGCACCACTATTGCATTAAATTAAGTGCATAGTAAAATATAATGCTCAGAAGAACTGAAAAAGTAACTGGCAAAATAATAAAGGATGTATTTCTTTCAATTTCTGGCTTGTCAAGTTTAAAATTAAGTGTGTTAATGTTTCCTTTTAAAGATCACTCTTCTCACAACTCTAGTCCCAGAACCACAATTCCAAAAAAACTTCTTTCACAGTAAATATAATATTTACTGTGAACCAGCAATTAGGTCTTAATTGCTTGGATTAATTACTACATTAGGGTTTACAATAAAACATTTATTGCTCACACTTCCACTTGTGAAAATTATAAAAGAACATTAATATTATTGCTTGGGTTTTTGATTTTCATTATAGAAGGACTGTTGCATGACTTAGTTTTTGAACACACAAATAAAATGAGGGCTGGGATCTATGCTAATAATTATTAAGAAATACAGTTGAAATGTGGACAGTTGCTAAACTCTAAACAAAGATATTTTTACTTAAATTAATTTGGGTAAAGTAATTGTCTATAGAACACTTTGAATACAATGAGCTATGTAAGCACTTACCATTCATTGTTATAGTCTGAATAAGTACTTTCTTCCAATTCAAAGGGGTGGAGGATACCCTTAACTATTAGCTTTTTAGAGCCAAAATAATAAATATTCTGTTTCCAATGAACTCATGAGCTCATACCTGAGAAACCCACTTTTAATAGCAGGACCACTTACTGTAACCAGGTATTGTTAGTCTTTTACTTCCAGATCTTATAACCAGAGGGAAAACTTTTTTCCTAAGACACTATTTTCTGTAATGTTGTATTATTGTGCGAGTAGCAGGTTTCAGCAGGGGCTTCCATTTGCACTCCTAGTCAAGATTCTTGACTACTCCAAGTTTTAATTTCCTTCTGAATATTTTCCATACTTCTCTACTTGAAAATAACTCTCTTGTGCCATTATTTGCCCACCTTCACAGAAAATCAGACTACAGATACAGGAAATATGACTGAGGAAGCATCTTTTTCCATCTAGTTAAAAACCAGTTTTAGATCAATAAAAGATCAAGTTAGGTGGTCAGCCTATGGAAGAGAACTAACTCTGAGTTTCCAAGTAAAATTATTTTGAGAACAGAAACCCCCTGAAACTTAGTGAGCAAATACCTATGTGTTCCCTAAGAACATGAGCCTGTGAAAATGCCCCTTTAGCCTTCAGAGAACTATAAAGCACCCAACTCATGCAGCTACTCAGTCCTCATAAGTAGGCATCCAAGTTCAACAGGGTACAGGTCTCTTTGGTGGACATTATGGTGTGTTTGGTACTGAACATTCACACCATGTACAGCTCCTGGTAGGAGCACTTGAAAATCACAGATACCCCATTAAAACGCTAGTGCCTGGCAACACGGAATTATGGAAATACTGAAGGAGGCTGTTCACATATACAGATTGTGATGCAACTTTTGATGGTAGGATTACATGCTACTGATTTTATCAATACTACGTGATGTTATACCTTTTTTCTGCAACAATAGAAGCTCATGAGCAGTATTTTCTATTTAATGTATGACAGACAAATGGATTTCATAAACTGTCATGTAAATGAGAATTTATAGCTCCAAATCAATTCACAGATTAACAACAAAGCAGAACACAAATATCAATTAAGAAATTCACTGGTAATTAGTGACTTCTTTGGACTCATTGAAGCCTCCACCAAAACTGTTACTTATTTGAAACAAAAATGCATTCAAGGAGATTATTTCCAGCATGGCAAATCTAGTTTTGGAAAACAGGCCTAACCCCTTGAACAAACACCTCTCCTATTTGTTACTGCCTAAATCAGTTTCTCTGGTTTAATTAAGTTTGTTTATTCTTGAAATGTTCAAATGTACAGGAAAAAAGGAGAGACTTATATGAGTTAATACTTTTTAAAAATTGTATTTGAAATGATAGAATTTAAACAGTTTTTGAAATACAAGTGAGTTTTATAACGCTAGAAGAAATGTCAGACAGAAAAAGAATTTCCACAATAAGGGTTAAACATTAGAATTTCCTTAAAAATATTAAAAATGAATGAACATAAAGCAACCCATGTAAACTTCGAATTTGCTCTAACAAACCTTTGGTGGTCCATTCCAATCTGAATTATTTGAGAAGTCTATGATATACTGGCTCCATGCATAGTTGAAAAATATGGATAAAAAAATATGTGGACAAAGCATAAGGCCTCCAATGTTCCACCAGTTTTTAAGAGAGTATTTCAGAGCAGAGCATCCCAGGTACTGCATATACCTCTAACAATCATGTTAGAAATTGGCTGTTTTACCCTAAAGTAAACACCACACAATGTATACACTTTGCAAATGAACCACATAAATGCACTAGGAGTAGAACAACATTTCAGAGGTTAAGGTCCTCCTGCAGCCCTTCAACTTCACACAGAGTTTTCCTGAATTCTAAATTATGAAGTCAATGAGATCTTAATAATGCCCACAGTCCTACATGTAGATAGCCCTTTGGACAGGAATGAGCTCTGCTACAAGAATATCAATTATGAAAAAATGTTCTCTGCTCTCTTTTGCCCTCTACTTGAATCTCTGCCCATCCAATTTGTGTCCTTGAAAACAGAGAGAATAAGAAAAATAGAAACTAAAGCTATCATCATGTATTTAACAGTGTTAACTTGTGTGCTAATTTATACACTAAACCCACGATTTTCTAGATCAGAATATCAATTAATAACTTTGACACATTGGACACACATAAATAGAGATGAAAAAGCATTCATTTTTAAATCAGCATTTAAGCTCACGTTTTAGTGCTTTAATATGAAAAGGAAATTGGGATCTCTCAAAATCACCTCCTCAGTTTTGAGAGTTTAAATCCATTCCTTATACTAAACCAACATAATTTCTAATTTTTAAACAGCGAAGCCAGAATATTTTGGAACTGCATAATAAACAAACTCATTTTAGGGAATAAAAATTATTGGTACATGTTGAAGCAAAATGCAGCCCACATTCCTCAAAGGAAACATGGAAAGTCTCTGTCTCAAGTTTTTTATATATTTTTATGAATCTGTATCCATGACATACCTTCATTTAAAGAAAGCCCAATGATAACTATGGAAATCAAGGATTCCCTCTTTACTTCCTGCAATGACTCCCCATCTACATCTATGGTTCAACCCAGTCAGGAGCCTAGTAAGAAACCAAACACTGGCAGAGTGGTATCAAACGCATCTACAAGTAACAGGAAAATAAGTGATGATGGTACCTCCAAAGTGGAGTTCATTGATAAATATTTTACAATTGTCCAACTTGCTGACACTCGGAGCTCTAATTTTCTTCAGGAAGGGCAGTGGAGACACACATCTGCTATTTTCACAAAAATTCCCCTGGAGAGCAGTATCTATATGACGCTACTTAGAACATCTTCTGCAGAACAAAATAAAGCTTAAGAAACTCCCTTCTGAAACAAATATTTGAATATTGCTATAAATCACAGGGCAAGATACTTCTCTGTCCAATAGTCACGTTCATCCATACTAACAATTGTTGTTAATCAAAGGGTTAAGTAGTTGGTAATGACAAGAAAAAATAAATTACAAGATTCCACCCTCATTCTAATCTCCACCAAAGCGTCAAATGTAATTATAAATTTTCACCAAAGATGTCAGATTCTTATGTTAATCTTTGCACAATCTGACAGTGCCATTCTTCAACTTTTATAGATGTGAACAGTTATCACTTTGTTTTTATGTCATCACAGACAACATAATCAATAGTTTTCATGTCTTTCTGTTCATAATTTTTGTTAAAATGAATTTTGTGAGTGCTGCTTACTTTTGTTCCACTATGAAACTTGTTAGTGCTTGAATAGAGAGTACTTAATCTCAACAATAAATATTATAATGTATGACAAAGCAGTCAGGAAAAAAAAAGTTCAACATTTTTTCCAGTCCCCATTTTAACATACTCTGTCCTTATCAAATTAGTATCTAACAACAGTGACATGAAAGCAAGATAATGGATAGCTTTGTTCACTCTAGATGTATTAATCTGAAGCATAAACTGCCTTTCACTCCTTTTCCTTTTATACTATTTTACTAGTAAGGAAATCTTACTCCATGAAACTGAATGCAAAACATTGATAAATGGAAATAACTGGCTTATAAAATGTTACCTCTCTTCATCAATAATTTACACAGGATCAGCAAACAAATGGATTGTTTATTCTTGGCATACCCAAATAGCCACCAGGCAGGCTGGAGAATATACTTTCTGACCTGTTACTCTGGTGAAAGTACCCAAAAAGTACATTCAGCTCTCCCTGCAGCTTTACAACAGAACTTCTGCAGCTCTGAGCACAATCATCACAGTTGCTGCATACTGGAAAAAGACACTGATCCATTTTCATAACAGTTGCAAATGAAACTTGTTGGAAAATTGTTTACTGTAGGACAGTGGCTCCCATAAAGGTAAACTTCATCCTTCACCCATATACCTATTCTCCATGGATGCTATGAAACATCAAGACTTAACGGAAATGTGAAGAGGAGAATAAATGTGTTGCTGGCATAGGCTTTACAATAACCTTTACAAATGAGCAATACTCTGCAACAGTGAAACTGCTCCTGATTTTGTAATGTTTGCTGAATTTGATTTTAGAAATGTACCTTTGTGACATGCAGTCTCATAGGAAGTTTCCCTCTGGGCACCAAAACAGACACAACTGATCCAATAGAAAGAACTTAATCCAAATATGATGATTTAGCTTAGGTTTTAGGCTCTAGCTTGACCAAATTAATACTTCAGATGCTTAATACCCAACAAAGAGTCAAGATTTGCTATTGCCAACATCCAACTGATTTTTTTCCAGTATGAACTAGAACCAGTTAAGAGTCTGCTTCACCCACACCTTCCTAGCTAAAAATTGATATAGTCAATCATAGGAGAGTATGCTTATGTCACCTAACTGCTAGGTTTAGCCAGAGGTAATTTCTGTTACTTATCAGAAACTGCAGTCCTGGCCTTGTCTAGAAGAAGAGAAATTACCTGAGTCCTTGAATGACAGCCTCAGATCTGTGAAGCTATGCACTACATCCAACACTACTGTAGTCTAATCTAATGCATATCCATTACCTCTGAGTAGCAATACTGTGGTATGGTTCAGGCTGCTGAAAAAGCAGATTTCAGAGAATGGGTTGCAGCACAGCAGTACTTTGGCATACATGTAAGAAACAGAGTCTGAGGTGTCTTCTGACCCTATTTATTCCCCACAAATGGCATTCAGATGCACAGGAGTTGCAGAAGTCTTTCTGTGAAGTTGCTTTTCTGGAATCTACTCTCCACAATGATTGATCAAATCTCATGTACCCTGCATTATATCCCTGTCCACTCTAATCTCAGAGCAAAGGAATTTCAGAATATTCATTGTGAATAGTAGTCCCTGGAAAATATTCAACAATTTCAAGACTGTATAATACATTTTAGAATTTAGATATTTAATAGCAGTGATGACTAGCAATTTTCCACAATTCACAATTACCATCATAAACACTATGTTCTGAGAAGGGTATAAAGAGGAAAAGGAGCTTTTTGGAAAATTTAACTTTTATAAAACATCTTCTGAATGTCTGGCATTTTGATACAGAAGTATTTTGTCTGCTTTTCTGCCTGTTATAAATTTTTATTTGCTTTTGGATATTCCTCTTATGGCAAAAGAGTCTGTTCTGAGGAGATTTGTACCTTGGTTTTGCTACAGTGAATTATGTATCTATTCAGAGATCCTGCTCTCCCAAATGAACATCCAAGCCTGTTAAAATAGTCTGCCAACATACTGTGAAGATCTGGGAAATGGCACACCCTCACAAATGCCAGATGTAATTCTGCCCACAAGAAAAGTCAGATGGATTCCTCCAATAAACTCCTACTTCTTTTGTCTGCCTCTTGGTTGATATATGATACCACTGCAGATGTATCCAATTTTATTAAAATTTGTCCCATCAGCTCCATTCTGAAAGGAAAATTTTCAAATTTCTCAGTTTGTGCATGTTTTGTCATGTTTTTCCTAAGCTGAAACTCAAGCTTTAATTTTTATT
Organism: Hemiprocne comata; assembly: GCA_020745705.1. Taxonomy (NCBI): domain Eukaryota; kingdom Metazoa; phylum Chordata; class Aves; order Apodiformes; family Apodidae; genus Hemiprocne; species Hemiprocne comata. Next base: position 16,257,008 of record CM036592.1, read on the forward strand.
TCATTTAGTCCATATCTAGTCAGACAATCTTCTGTGTTTGTGATTATATGACAGCTACATTTCACTAAAAGTGCTTGGATATTTGCATTCATATTTCAGTTTTTCAGTTAGCACTGAAACTGGAATTATTATGTCCACTTTGGCAGAGTTTGAAAATCATCATAACTAGCAGTAGAATTCAAACACCAAAACCTCCCACAGGTCTACATAGAAGACACACATACCATCACAGCTAGCTCTTCAAATCCTAGCAGAAGCTTTGCTAAAAAACCAAACCACAAGAATACCTTTCTTTAGTGTTTATAGCTTTATATTATAAAAAAAGCTTTCCCTAACTGAGGGGCTAATAACATACTTCAAACTATTGAGATACTGGTAAACCTGTACTTAAAGATGTCACTTAATTCCAAAGACACAGCTGATGTTAAAAAGTATATAGGAAAAGCAAACATTTGTTGTCTATGATCTTTGCTGAATTTGATATTAAAATGATAATTGTGATACTGTGATATTAATAAAATTTTAACTATTCTGAAAACTTCCCCCCCCTAAAAATCATCACATAGAAAAGTATCCACCAGAAAGTTAAAAAAAAAAAGTAGTCATTTAAAGTAATTTTTAAAAGCCTTTCTGAGTGAATATTTGCTATGAATTCAAGCACAATAATTTACAAGTACTTATATACACCAAGAGAACAAATGCAGTTGCTACACATTCCAGTTTTCCTAGCAAGATATACTGAGAAGGCTAGGTCAGATTTTTTTTAATTGGGGAGTACTGACGTTGAGCTAATATTGAATGAACTTGCACTGTATCACTCAAACATCTAAAGACTGATGAAATAACTCCATATATATATATATATAACCACATAACAAAATACAAGTATACAAAAATGTTGTTTGTTCTGCACTGCTTCATGTACAGAAACTAAGCTTCTAATTCAGCTTGTCTTTCTGTAGTATTACTACACTGTAGACAAAAGGGTCTTTTGTTTCTAAAAGTTACATTTTTGGCATTATGCCCAAATTACTTCGGATTCTACAGATATTGCACAACAGTCATCCTCCCACTCCCAGTCATTCATTTTGTTACTAGTGTTTGCAGAGAGTGATCTATAATGTCCTTTGTAGTAAGTTTTTCTTTTCTACATTCCTCTCAACTGAGAATATTATAGAATGATTCTATTAATATTTAAGTGAGCACGGATTGTAAGACCTAGTGATGCTCACTGGGAGATACTTTTCTGCTTGGAGACACAGAAGGGAAAAATATTGTTTGAGAAACAGGGAGATAAATTTTAAAACAAGTGTGAAAACAAATTGGGTAACTATTTCTGTCACTGTAGTGTCACAGCTGGCCCTGTGATAGATGGGTCTGAGTCTGCATATGAAATGAATACACACTGAAAACTTTATTAATAGGAAGAGTTAATTACTTCAAGATGATAAAATACCTTGGATCTAAATCAGATGCTGCTCAAGGGCACACTGGGGATAACTGAGTATTGTAGTATGAGCCTTCTTCTCACATGAGAGAAATAAGGTAAAGATACTATACACGTTTCACTACTTGCACAAAACTATTCAAAAGCATATTGGGGCTTTCCATAGAAACAGAAAGCCTCTAAAAGGGGCCTTTCAAGCTGGCAAAATCAGCAAATTTAATCTATCCACTTTCTTCTGACCTTTAAACCCGACCTGAAAAAAGTGTTCAGCAACATAAATTTGATCTCTAAAGGCCTGCTGCAGATCTCATTTTCTGCTGTTTTTCCATTAGGCATTTATGGGACTTGCTGGTGTTACAGGGGACTAGTAAAATGTCGAAGTAATCCTGCAGTTCCTGTGTATGAATAAAGCTTTTCCCTATGAGATGATAACATTTTTTTTCCCCTGCCAAGGCTTTTCCAGATACTGGAGTATAAGACTAATACCGTAGGTGAGATTTTTTTTTTTTTTTTTAAATTTGGTAACATTAACCAGATCTAGCAGTTCAAGTGTTGAAACAAAAGAATTCTTTTCTGAGCCAATAAGGTGGCTTGGTGCACATCTGCACTAATTGAAATCACAGCATGGCTTTTCAGGATAGGAATTGTATCCAAAGCATACAGAGGATTTTTGAAGATCTTAGTTGTGTGTTCGTGCATTTTCTTCAGTGCAGAGGAAACGAGCTGCTCACATTTATGAACTGTGCTAATACATGTGCCTCAATGTATCAATGACATAACATGCAACTTAGCAAGCTGAAGATTTGCAAACTGTTTTAACTAGGAAAAAGAAAGTACGAGTATAAAAAGCAAGACTATGGAAAATAATTTATTATAAAGATTCCTAATTTCCAAAGAGAACATTCTATAATTTATGCTACAATTCATGAGGATTGGAGTTAGATAATAAAAATATGATAAAAGAACAGGTTATTACATCAGCCTCCCCTCTCATCCACTGATGATGGCGCTTTATTCTTTCTAAGTTCCCCTCTCCTGTGTTTTTGGCTATTGCACCATTTTTCCATAATATGGCCATTAACCTCAAGCCCAAGTTTGCCTTCCACTCCTTTTACACTACAGTAAATCTTTGATGCAAGTTTGCATCACCAAGGTGTAATCAAATTCTCTAAAAACTTCCCAAATCTGAAAACCGAAGTACTTGTTTTCATTAATCATCTTATAGTAGAACTGACCATATTCCTTCTTTCTGAAGTGTTCTTTTTCTCCAGACTTTCTTAACATTTCCCTTTTTTGATGCTCTTATCTCTCTAACAACTCCTTCAGCCCATCTTTTGGAAGATCCTCCTCCGTGCTGCTGAACATGGTTCTACAGGTTGGATTAAGACATCTTGACACTACTTCTAGCTGTAGCCTGTTTCCAGGTAACCTTATTACCCAACACTTATTTAAAGTGATGGTGGAAGGACCTTTCTCTCTCCTCCTCTTTGAGTCCTAACTTATTCTGTCCAAGCTGAGATGCACACTTTCAAGCTATGCTTTCAATTCAGATCTTTTTTAAGACTTAACTTTAATTCTTCTAACGGTTTCTGCATAACACTTGCTTTACTTTTTAGTCACACAGCTTAAACTGAGCAGACAACCTTATTCCAACTGACCTTGAAAAAGAAATAATTCACAGTCCATATCTAAACAGATCACTCTCCATTCATTTCCTTGACTGCATCAAGTATTTTGTACTTGGCTCCTCTTCTAGGCTTTCATATCCATCTTAAACCAGATTATCTGTGAGCATTCACCACTTGGTCACTTCCCTTTTGAAACAATTAACTATCTGCTTTTATCCCATTCTGTCTCACAAGCAGGTGAGGTGCTCCACATAAGCCTCTGCTTTTTCAGGGCCACCATAAAACGTTTAGCGCTGGAGATTCTGGGACACTCAGAGCAACACCACTACAATGTTCTTATTTCTATGTGCGTTCCCTACTGCACACTCTACAACAGGAAATACTTCTTTGAGTAGCATCCAAATGGGGCTTGCACCAGTCATCAAGGCTCCAAAACACTACAATAATAGCATGAAATAAGAAAAAAAAAAGTTTGTGTGCCAGGTTAAAGAGAAGGTTCCAGGGACAGAGAGGAGAGAGAGGGGGTTTTGATTGTGTTTTTACTTCATGCACACTCACATAATGATGACCAAAGTCAGTTCCCTCCATACTCAGCAATTGTAGTAAATCAACAGATGAAATGGAAGGGAGATAGTTCTAATCCTTTTTAAACAGCAAAAAAAAAAATCAATAATTATGGATACTTTAAACCTGGAAAATCATAAACGCATTTCCATTCAAAAATCAGATACTGTAGACAAGAAAGGTGCATAACAAAGAAAATTAGGATCCTGACACTCTCACAAGAGAAATAAAATTTGGTTCAATCAGTAACTGAATTTCAGTGTCAGCACAAGAATTAAGATTGTGGCCACATACGAACATAAGTGTTTCCTTGAAAAAAAAAGTATTAGCATTAAAGGTGCTAGTCTCCACATCAAATTCCACTTTGGATGTGGTTAAATTCCAGCTTGGTTAAGTATTTCCTGTCTATTTAATTTCATCCTGTAGATCCAGCTGCACATAGTTACTCCACACTTCCTGTCCTAAACTATCACATAGTGCCCTTGTGAGTCACTGAGCAACTTCATTCTTTTTGATTCTTTATATGATGTATCAATTATGTCATCCAGAAAGTGCTTGGAGACTGCCTGAGAAGTTACCAGAGATGTCAGGTTATATCCCTAAAAAATAAAAACTATTGCAAACTTAAAAAAAATCCAACTTTTAAAGGATAATAAGTCAACTACGAATTTGTATACTTTGGCAAATTATGCAGAGTCCACTAAAAAACAAAAGCCAAATAAAAATTCATTCCAGAACACAATTTTCAGAAAACTTACTTCAATTTCCTCATAGTCTGCAGTTCCTACGGTGTTATAAGGAAAAAAAGAAAAGTCAACTAAAAAAACTCATTAATATATTTTTGTGTATTTCCTTTTTCATTTCTTCAGATTAAATAAAAAATAGGTGACAAAACCAAAAGTATGTCCTGTCAATGAGTCAGTAATACCCTAGCACTCTAACAGCTCACAAAGGACCAGAGAAACTGACTCCTCAAACAACACCTGGTCTAAAAGCCTTAAAAGCATTTTAAAATACTGATCAATATAAAATGAAACCATACATAATCCCCAAAGAGAAACAAGTCACTTTCATTCTACAGTCAGAGGTAGAAATAGAAGTCCTTGACTGAAGTTGCTAAGCCACTATCCATCATATTTGAGAAACTTGGGTATTCTAGTGAAGTTCCCACTGACGGGAGAAGGGGAAACATAACCCCCATTTTATAAAAGGTCAGTCAGTCTCACCTCTGTGCCTGGCAAACTTATGGAGCAGATCCTCCTGGAAACCATACTAAGGCACATAGAAAATAAGGAAGTGATTGGTGACAGCCAACACGGCTTCACTGGGGGCAAATCCTGCCTGACAAATTTGGTGGCCTTCTACGATGGGTTTGCATTGTTGGTGGATAAGGGAAGAGCAACTGACGTAACCTACCTGGAACTTGTGCAAATCATTTGACAGCATCCTGCATGACATCCTTGTCTCTAAATTGGAGAGACACAGACTTGATAGATGGATAAGGAATTTGCTGAACGGTTGCACTCAATGAGTTGTGGTCAACAGCTCAATGTCCAAGTGCAGATCAGTGATGAGTGGCATTCCTTAGGGGTCAGTACTGGGACCAGTGCTGTTTAACATCTTTGTCTGCAACATGGACAGTGGGGTTGAGTGCACCCTCAGCAAGTTTGCCAACAACACCGAGATGTGTGGCACAGTCAAAATGCTGGAGGGAAGGGATGCCATCCAGAGGGACCTTGACACGCTTGAGAGGTGGGCCCGTAAAAACTGCAATAAGTTCAACACAACCAAGTGCAAAGTCCTGCATATGGGCTGGGGTAATCCCAAGCAGAAATACAGGCTGGGCAGAGAATGGATTGAGAACAGCCCTAAGGAGAAGGACATGGGAGGTGTTGGTTGATGAGAAAGCTCAACATGAGCTGACAATGTGTATCTGCAGCTCAGAAAGCCAGTACAGGAAAGGCATGGATCTTTTAGAGCATGTCCGGAGGAGGGATATGAAGACGATGAGGGCTGGAGCACCTCTCCTATGAAAACAGGCTAAGAGAGTTGGGTATGTTCAGCCTGGAGAAGAGAAGGCTCTGGGGAGACCTCACGGTGGTCTTTCAGTACCTGAAGGGGCTACAGAAAAGCTGGGGAGGGACTTTTTATAAAGGCATGTAGTGATCGGACATGGGGACTGAATGAGGGTAGATTTAGGGTAGATTTAAATTAGATATTAGGAATAAATTATTTTCTGTGACCATTGTGAGATGCTGGATCAGGTTTCCCAGGAAGTTGTGGAAGGCCCCTCCCTGGAAGTCAGGCTGGATGTGGCTTTGAGCAACCTAGTCTAGTGGAAAGTGTCCCTGACAATGCAGGGGGGCTGGATCTAGAGATCTTTAAGGTCCCTTCCAAATCAAACCAGTCTATAATTCTATTACATGATTCTATGATTCTTGCCAGCCTACAAAACTTACACGAGGACATAGCATTGCCATTTTCTCAAGAAACCTAGTTGCAAAATCACTTTTCTTTGACATTGTTAACAAACCTAGTGGATTTGTTCAAACTCACTGAAGTGGGTTTAAACCAAATTTATGTTCTTAAACAAGTCAGTGCTCGCTGTGTCTCAAAAACAAGATAAACACACAAGATAAACTTATGCTGCCTATGACACCATGTTTCACAAAGCATCAAAGGGACCGACCCATTTTCTACAAATACCAGGGACAACACACTAGTAAGACAAATTAGATTCATGCTACAGAGCATCTGAAGTCTGCAAAGTCTTGTTACAATTCCTTCAGCATGTTCCAGACTAATGACCCACAACAGTGTAAGAACTATTGGCTTTACAATGCAGAATAATGCTTATATGCAGTGAAAAGATTCCCTCAGCTTTCCTTATACTAAATTACAAGTTGCTCTGGAAAAATGGTAGCAGCAAAATAAGTAAATGTAATTTTCCTTTAATTTACTCTTCTTTAGATGATAATACTTGAATACCAATAAAGCTTCTCAGCTCTTGAGAGAGGAGAAACAAGAAAGCTTAATAACATCAAAAGTTGCAAACATGTAAATACCTGCAAATGAACCCATACATGTAAAAAACCTGGACACAGAGAGACAAACAGGGAGACACCAGTTAAGCTTCTTCATATTCAACCTAAAATCACTTTTACTGTAACCTATAAATAATGCTTTACATCAGTGTAACTTGTAATAAAGTTTAATTAATTCTTTCTAAATTTATTAGCTGATGTAGAGAAACATGACCAAACAATGAGTCTCCATTTAGCAGTGGAAACACAAAAATGATACTTGCTTTTTTATTAAAATAACATGTGAAAGATATATTACAACTAGAACTTCCTTTTGGAAACTTTAGCTGTCCTGGGAGACAACACAGTCTATAATACTTCTTATTAAGAATATCTACAATAGTTTTGGAAAGGTTCTTAAAAGAAAATATAAAATATGCATGAATTATACGTTTTTCATGGGTTTTTCCCCCCCATCTTTTCCTCATGAGCTTTAAAATGCCAATTTTAATGTTTTATTGTTTAACTCAATTCAGTTAGTCTTTTCACCCTTTGCCTTGTAGAACTTAGGAGAGAAAGGTTGAAAGGGGGAATTTATCTAATTAAAATGAAATATTTTAATGATGTTATGAATCCACTCAGAGCAGTGTTTTAGATTTGCTCCTGCTGTTGTTTGAAGCCGTGGTGTTAAAAATGCCCTGGTTAGAGTTACAGACTGTTCTAAAAAACCATGAGGAATTTATGTAGGATTTAAAACAGACACATGCTTTTAAAGTCGAGAACCTTCAAATACTATAGCTAATCCACACAATAATTCAACAACCAACTCATGCTCAAATTCCTAACAGATACCATATGCAACCTGTAATAAAAACTGCATCAAGGTATTTCAAGCAATGGGATAATTTCATTTTCCACTTAAGAGCCCTATTTACTTTTAATTAACAGACTATTTTAAGGTGCATGAAATTTATTCCACCATCTCACATACACTATTTATACTGAAATGGGTCCTGAAGATATTTTATGGTCTAAAGCAATTGGATTCATAATTAGATACATTATGATAAAATTAGCTATTGCTTATCAAAATATACTTGACAACCATATACCACAATGTTACTTTTGCATCTAGCCTTTACCATTTCTGTAACTATTACAATAAGAAAGATAGGACAAAGTGACCCAAAGTGAATCATTCTATGATTCTATGACCCATCTGGGTCAGAAGTAGCTCAAAAAGCAAGAAGAAAAGCAACATCCAGAGTTGTATCTTGTAAAGGAAAAATGATGCTTTGACAATATAGGAACAAAAAGTAAGGATACACTGAATTTTAATAGTTTAGGCTTTACATTTCCCACCCACCTTTTCATCTTAGTATTTCTCAACATCCTCCCCTTCCCTGAGGAGCTTCTAGATTTGGACTTTCTCAAAGAAATAACTATGGTAATAAAGCTGGACCCAAATTTTTATAGTAGTTAAAAAAATGCCCTTTGTACAAATAAGAGGATGTAATTCCTCTTCTGACTGTCTCTTTGGTTAAGCAATATATTTATTTGGCTAAATAATTAGGCCATAGCTAAATGTGAATATTTTTCAAATGTGACTCTAATTAGCCCAAGTAAAGAAGGTATTTTGTGGGAAATTATTTTTTTGCCTTCAAGGAGATGAATCCACATTCAGTGAAATTGTGTCATCTTATTAACACTCAACTTGTCTGGTATAGGGTCCTGAATGATTTACTCTTGTAGTCTGTTCCAAATTACAGATTCAGTAGCTCCTAAATACTAGCAATCTTTACCAAGATTCTCAGGATTTGTATTAAAATGCTTTACCTTGTATAAGCAAAAATCTGATAGTGTTAATAAAAAAAAAAAAGTTCAATAAACCTTCCTATTATGTCAAATGAAAATTTTCTTGAAATGAAGGAATGAATTTTTTATAGGGATGATGGAACATGATGCTTTTGAGGGAGTAGATTCAACCTCAGGTTAATGAAGTCCATAACTGCTAACTATCAGGATACCATGGAAGACAGACTTTCTTCCCCTAATTCCTCAAATATTTAAGGAATATCTGACCACTGTCAGATACAAGGTATTTGGCTGGATGGATTTTTTGCCCTGATCTACTAAAACAGCTTTTTTGTTGTTTTTTTTTCAGATATGAGCAGTTGGAAACATATTAAAGGATTCTTGGGCATAGCAGCCTTTTACTCTATGAACAGATTATAATTCAACACAGCGTATCTATTTAATAAACACAGCATGCACTAAACAAAGTATTTGAACTCTTCCATCAAACACCAAGAGCTTAGCAGTAATTCCTAAAGAGAAAATAGCAAGACAACAATACAACTTCAGATAGCAAAAAAATCTTACATTGTCCACCCTGAGATAATCCTAGTATTTTAAGAACATAGATTCCCACACATGAAATCACACATGAAATGACAGGAAAGAAGCAAGAGAACAAAATGAGCAAATTAACCCCATGACAAAGAAGAATTTACTCTGATTAGATAACTTCATTTCATGGCCTCAATTCTGGGCGCTCACTATTTTTTCTTCCGACCTGCCACTTTCAATAGTTCACAAAGCTTTTCTGGACTGCAGCATACCCACCCCTCTGTACTAACACCTCCACAAACTTCTACAACTTACTCGTGTTCACTGAGTTGAAGCATGATCAGTCCATCTTGACAAGCGTGGTGTTCACAGCTAACATATCTTAACAAAATTATTTGGCACCTAATGCTGTACTTTAGCTGTAACTTTCCAATGAGTTTGCTACTTTCAGGTTTGCATTAATCCATTGTGAAATGGTGGATTCAACTATCAACAAGAAAGCACAGTATGCCATCATAAATAGATATGGGTTTACTTCTGCTTTATACAATTATAAGGATTTACTTAGATTTACAGTATTTTGAACAGTCTTTTGTGGGCAGATGAATGCTTATGATTTGGGCCAACAACCTGCAAGAACAGTAAAAAAATCAAGAGTTGGGCAAGTTAAGTTAGTGGAGTGCTGAGTCTAGATTAGTTAATAAATGCATCTCAGCAAAAAGTTACATTTTGACAGGCTTCACGCTTTATAGAATTTTGTACACAGCTTCTGTTGTGATCTTTTGGTATAAATTTTTTTTTAAACATAATTTCAAACTTAATCAGCTATAGTTATCTTACTTTTATTAGTGTCATTGCTCCCTTTAACAAATCTAAAATGTATCAGTATTCCATTAAATCCTTGTGAGGTGAAGCTGCCTACAATCTTAGCATATGATCATCTTTCAGAAAAAAAATGCCAATATTTACTGTCACGCAGGCATCTTCTTTGAAGAGAAGACTCTTCAAAGAATAGTTTAATTTATTTTCACCATAGAACTTGATCTTATTTGGCATCTCATTGACAACATATTTCCTGTGAAACAGCCATAAGAAGTTAAAAGTAAATATCCTTGGACAATTCTCTCCCAAATGGCAAAACATGTCCCTCTCTGTTTTCCCCAAAGGGACGGTGAAGTTCCATCTCTATGTGACCACTACTTTCTTGGCTTTCCCCCACAAATGCTGTTTTCTTTCCAAGGAAACTAGATTCCTTACCGAGGTGTCAAAAGAAGTTTAATAACTCCTGCTTTGTATGAGATTGTACAAAGAGGTATCTTGTGTTTTGAACTCAGATGATACTACCTGAAGATCTGTATAAGCAGCAAAAGACACCATGAAACTGCATAGCCTGACTTTTCTGTTCTTTAAAGATGGCAGCCCTTTATACATGGTCTGTTACATAAATTAAAAAAAAATTCTGAGCCTCTGTAAAACACTTTCTGAATTAAATAATACTGCTCTAATAAATCTAAATCCTAAAATCTCTCTGGAACAGTCTAGTAAAAAAGCTCTCCAAACAAAAATTATTCAAAACAAAACGAAGAAATCAGCCCCCATCCCAACACAGGATTTCCTTCATACCTTAAATTATATGTATTTAGAGAGCTTCTGTAACTATTGCTGAAGTTCATCAAGCTTCACTTTTCAGAGTTCAAAAGAAAATTAACAATTTTTTATTCCTACAAATTAAACTTGCCAATTTAAGTATTTCTAAATTGTTGCTTAATTCTAAGTTTGAAAGCTGTGGGGTTTATGTATATATAAACTGGTCAATAAAATGGTGCTTTGTCTTTCTTCTGAAGTTGTTTTAGGAACAGATGAAGTAAAAAGGATCATAAAATTATGAAGCAATTTCTAAAAGCAAAATTATTGACTTCAACTGAAATGCTTTCTAAAGGTTTTTAATTGCCCTAAATTTGTGAAAAACTACCCAGGAGATCAACAAATTCGTATCAATGAACTGCATTATACTATTGAGAGTACTCTTGGCCTCAAGCCAGGGAGAAAAAAATAGAAAGGACCATTTTCACTTGGCTGCAAATTATCAAAAAGCTAAGAGAAAACTATGGAGTTGAAGTGACATGTTTGTATGGTGGGAAAAAGATCAAATATTGATTGTCCAAGCTGAGGTAATTAGAGCGGTTGTCAAGGAGATGAGATGCATGTCGTTAGCCCTACAGAAACGCATCTTTGTTTTATGTTGAGTGAATTGGCTGTTCAGCATTTGGCAGTGATTTTCTTCTTTTCTTACTTTAACAGGCTATACACCGTTCAGTAGTAACATGTTCCCATAATTAATTTTTTTTTAAAATAAACATATACAAATTCACTTTAAAAGCTTATTCTAAATATTGAACATTTTTCTGCATAGACTTTTATGGATATTTTGTAAAACATGCATCTTCCTATGCTTTAAGGCTTACACCACTGTAAAACACCACACTGTAAATGGAGAGAAAGACGTGTGGCTTGGAACTGAAGTGCCTGCTGTTTTATTAAAACTCTTCAACCTCACCCTAGGTAGTAAGCCCTTGCAGATTAATGTCAGCCCACTGGGGAATGGACGCTCACACTGCTACAGACACTACAGAGACCCATCTGCTGGTGCTGGTGCCACTCGTGCATGTCACTCGGCAGCTAACTCCTGCCACTTCCCTAGCAGCCCAGCCCATAACGCTGAGATCTCACGGTGCTGCTCCCCTCTCCTCCAGCAACCGGAGCCGAGAAGACCTTAGGCTCACAGCAGCATCTTCTCCTGTGGCTCACACTTTGTCAGTGATCTGCCTGGGATACCGAGCAAATGAAAGTCAGAACAGAACATGGCATCTTCTAGAGATATGTGACTGTGCAATGTTACCAAATTCCCCAGAAAGACATGAACCAAACCGCTAACAGTTTCATCCCTGCAAACCAGACATAATCCAGTCCTAACATCTACATCTGCATCAACAAGCAAAATCACTACTGATAGGACACACAACCTTTGTGACAACTAGGAATGCAGGGACTACACATGTCCAGTCTAATCCCCTCACGCAAATAAGTGGAGTTTCTGATACACATTTACTATCTTTATCTACTAGACTAGTGGCAAAAAAACCTCCACCCCAAATAACCCAAATCAGTTCCCCAGGTGATAAAAACAGAGGTGAGATGTAAAAGACTTCAATCCACAATTGTAAAATGCACCCAGGAAAAACCCATCTGACACCTAAGAACTCTTTTCAGGAACTTAATTTCCTATCTCAGGAATTTCCTTTCAGTGTCATACAACTGTTTAAATGGTTTCATCCTTCCAATTATTAGACTGTTGTCCATGGTGTTTGGTTTTTCAGACTTTCCATTTGGGCCAAAATTTGTCAGCACCAGATGTCATCTTTAAGCTAATTATCATTCCACAAAATTTAAGGAGAGGAATTAAAGGAAGACATGCAGTAGCTCTGACTTGAATTCAGTTCTCCACAAAATGACAAACATGGGAGGGCTGTGCTTTATCATAGCATACTACTAAAATGTTTTTTTAAATAGTAAGGCCTAAGGGAAATTAATTTTTATCAAGTCCAGCAATTTTTTTCCCAAAGAGAAAGTCACCTCTACAGTACTGTCTTGCAGACATTTACCTCACAAAAACTGTCTGAAGAGAGAGTACACCAAACAGCTACCTTTCAGCAGGACACTGAGCAAAGCCTTGTTTCCTTACATTGACTATACCAGTTTTTTTGGAAAAAAAATACTTATCACCATTTTAAAGCTTCAAGAGTAATTAATGATGGGGGTCCATTGGTTTTTTTTTTCTTGTAGAACATTTTCATACTGTTCTAAAAAAATTCAATAATTTTTAATAAAGAAAAAACAAAACATGGCTGCTCAATCCACCAATATAAAAACTCAGCATATAAAAACCCATAATGGAATACCCTGTCTTTACTGCTCTGTTATGTGTTTAGTTTATTCCAGGTAATTCAATAAAAAGATCTAGCTTCAAAAGCAACAGTTCAGGTGCTGGAGTTCATGGTTTTTCACAAGTCTATGGTCTTTTCAAGTAGAGCTCTATAGAATGCACAAACCTTTTTGCTACATTCAGTCCTTTGCTCTTCCCTACACAGAAGGCAATTCTTGGAATTTGTATTTGCTGGAAAAAGAACTCATTATAACCACTTCGTTTGAATACTACCCTTCCTATGAAAAACAAACTAAAGAAAAAACCTGAGCCAAGTACAATACTCCATCAGTCTAGATGCCATGGGGCTCTGTAATGTGCCAATACTTTATAAAGACCTACCAAGCAATTAGACCTGGGACTGAGGGACTAGCAGCCATTGGGCTGCATATTCTCTCTGAAATACTCAACTATCTATTTCACATTTGCATTCCTGTCATATCCAAAGTGAAAAAATAGTCTTTTTCACTCTTTCTGCCATTACAACTTGGTTAAAAGCACAATGGTATCAAAGTAAAAGCTATCCTTCAGATGATGAAAAATTGCCCAGAAGAATATCTTCTCATTCAGATTGTTGTAAAATTGTATTCCCTTACTGCATATAGAAAGAGAAGATATATTTCTCATTTTCCATTAGAGTAACTTCTCCAGTTCCTCTTAATGGACCCCCAAACACATGATGCCAGGAAAACTGAAAGAAAAACAACCAAAAAGACCATGCATACTACTAACCCAATCACCAAGCAGCGCAGCTCTGATATTCTACTTGATTTTATCATTTACGCAGCCAATACTTGTCATATATGACTCAGGGTAGTCTTGTCCTGCTAAGACAATATTTTTTTATGCAGTGTAGTATAAGGTGGTAGTTATCCTTAAAAAAAAGACATCAACATTGTCTAACAGGTGCTATGTAGCATAAAAGAGCCATATCACAAAGAATATTGTATGGGGATTGTGAGCTAAATGTTGAAAGATGCTGAATTTCTAATGTAAGCAACTGCATATTTACTATATTGCCATCTTGAGCAATAGTTGAAGTATGCTTGTCAGAATACATGAAGAAGAGGCATGATTTCAAATATCTTCATTTATTTTGTTTGTTTACTTGCTTAATCCCAAATCTGATCATATTTACTTATTAGTGAAGCTCAGAGTTTCAGTTGCACAATAAATACCACACATAGTGTTTGGCATAATCAGGTCTTTAGATCTGCACAGCATTTCTGTTCCAGTACCAATAGTGAAATTATGATTCCTCGTACAACATAAGCCAATTTTTGGCCAAGAAAAATGTTGTTTAAATAACAAGCAGTTCTTTTACTTACTACAGGCAGATGGCAGTTGGCCTCTGAATAGGAATAAGAAAAGGGCAGAGTTTGCCTCATCGTGTTCTGCTCACAATAGTAGACCTTTAATCTTGTGTATTAAAAATTGCATCAAGCTCACAAAACTCTTAGAAAAGAAAGCCCAGCAATGGGCTATACTGCAACCTTCTTAATAGTAAGGAAAGTTTAACAGCTGCAGAAGAGAAATAATAAAGTGGCATGCACTGCCCTTTAGTGGTTGTAGAAATCCTCACCCATGAAATACACAACTGCTAGTTTCTCGCAAAGAGGAGCACGCCTCACTGTGCTTTTCTGGAAAAATCCCAATATATTTTCCCCAAAGCTAAAAGTAACAGTAGTTTGCATATCTCAACAGTATTAGTTTCATTTCATCATAACAAATACTTCAACAGGAAAGGAGTTTGGGGAGATACATTTTCTGAATGTCGCATGGTTTCTGATTGATTGAACTGTGAAGGAGGATAAGAAAGGAGTAGGCTTGAGAAGACAGGAAAAGAGAAAAGCTGAAATTAAAGAGTATAAACTCCTATTCATCCTTGTAACACTGGACATGCTCTTAAGGATTTTTTAAAAAGAACCTCTATGGTTCTGGCATGTAAGATACTAACTACTTTTGAAACTACTATCAGTGACCGTTAGTATTACCAGACATACAAGTAGCTTTGAGTACTGAACCCTTAAACTTTCCTTCAAAGGTACTGAAATTTTCATGTAGGTAATTTCACATTTGTTTTCTCTCTTACGTGTTTAGGAGGCCAGTGATAATTGCTCACTAACACCAACAGAATATGTAATGCTTCAGTATTCTTCCACAGTCACTTCTTACACCACTCACAGTTTAAAGATTACAGCCACTGCAGGAAAGAGCAGCATGAACTCTCAAAGACCTGATCTACACTGACTTTAAAATTGTCTACAGGCCAATGGTTGTCATTGAATACCCTCAGGTTACTGTGAAAAATTGGAAGTCTTAATAGAAGTTTAAAGCTCATTTGAGGAAACTACTGCCATTTCTAGGCTAGTAATAGTGTGAAATAAATTTGGTTTAATTTTAAGGTCTGCTATGTATTAGTTTGCTAGTAGTGATTGTCATTAAGCTTTGTTTCTTATGTGTTCACAATATTTCCAAAGTGCACTGAAATTTTCTAACAGGACGGGTATATTTATTATTATTACATAAATCATGTATTATGCGCAGCAGGCTTTCCACTCTGAAAATGAGGGCTTTTATATTAGTTATCCAATAAATTCATCTCTAGGATAGCAGAATTTTTGTCTAAAGTCTCTCATTAACCTTGCACAAGATAAATGAATGCCATCCTGTATTTTCTTCAAAGTTGCAATGAAGTAATTTTTACTGTGAAAATCCTAGGTGCACACTGAGAATTACTGAAGATGGACTGAAATACCAAAATTTGCACCAGTTTCAAACTTCAAGTATGTTGCAGATATGGAACATGAAACTGATGCATCTTCCTGGTGATACTTGTATTTCAATAATGGCCACTCCATGTCAGTACACTCCTTCTGCTTTTATCTTACCAGTAAGGACACTCAGGAATTCACAGAAGAACACAAAGAAAGGTGATGAAAATACAAAGGTGTATCGTATGTAATTTTCCACTGGAAAAAAAAGAATACTGGAGAAGGAGTGTGTGTGTCAAATTCTAAGTTATTGCTACACGGTAAATATTTAGTACATTATTAGGATGGCACACAGTTGTTGTTTGTTTTTTTTTAATTCCTATTATTTCTTATTGTGTAAATAGGAGCAGATTAGTACTCAAAGATTTTGCCAAAACACTTCTTGCTCACTCTGTGACCATGTGGACTATGACATAAATTCATAGTACCTATTCGGGACTTGTTACCTGGTTTCTTTTGGTATTGAAAATGGTGGTAGCTGTACTAGTTCATAGTTACATGTCCCGTCAGGAATAGACCAAGTAATAAGAAAGCCTTCAAATTAGTATTGCATCCTGTCTGTGAATGGAACACTCCAAAACATTCTAACTTCATTATATTATAAATTCTATACCTTGCCACAGTACCTTTCTTAGGTATCAAATGTATGCTGCCAAAATAAACAACAGTTTTATAGTATTTTCCCAATGGAAGAAGATGCATCTCTTCTTTACAAAAAAAATTTAGGTTTTTACAAAACTTGGCTTTTTTCTAGTTCTCTCCTGCACAAAAAAAAAAAAAGCCCTTTTAGATGTTAGAGAAGGCATTAAGACTTTGTTAAAAGCATAACCTTGTTCGAAGATGGAATGCAATATTGGTTTCTTCTTTTAGCATCTTCAAAAAGATAATTAGGAGAAGCAGCATAGTGGGAAGTAGAATGATCTTGATGCATTAACAGGCTGTTGACCAGCAGGTAAAATAAGAACATAGCATGGCTAGTCTTCAGAACATGCATCTTGAAAACCATTATTACTTTAAATATATGTGTGTACTTTTTTTAAAAAAAGCTACACATTCAGTTACTTTGTGTTCTCAGAAGTAGCACAGAAAGGCAGGATTCATCCTGTACAAACCCTGCAAAACTCTGTTCACTGGGTCCTACTGGATGAGGCCCTTGTGAAATGGAGGCAGTCAGCTGAGAACACTAGCCAGAAGGTCTTTAGCAGAACTTAGTTACCCAATCTGGGCTGTGATGACCAGTGGAGAACTGGGAGCATCAAAAGAACACCAAGGAGTTAAAATTATATAAGCTTTAAGTTATTAAGGGCTGCTTTCCAAAAAGCCTGACTTCCAATCCTTGAGCATGCAAACCAGATTTCATTTCTGGCTCTATTTCACAATGCTGTAATGGTTTAATTGAGTTGAACTAGAGATTCTCATCTGCTATTAAGAACAAGACCTAGAACAATACAAATGTTTTATAAACTGCAGCAAAATTAATTTGCCATTGAGGAGAGTAAAATCAATACCATCCTGCAGCAATTCTGTATCTGAGTTGGCTTTTTGCAAGTTCTGCTGGCTGCTGAAAAAATCCCAGAATTGATAAAATAAGCTTTTTTTAAATTGTTAATAACAAATTATGTATCGCTATGATTTTTATTATGTTTATTTAAAGTATGTGCTAAGGCTAGCTGTGTGACCAGGAAACGAAGTTTCCATTGGCTTTCTCCATGAGTACTTTAAAGTCTGGGAATGCCAAATCTAACCTTTGCTAGAGTAAACATACCCTGAGATAAAAATTAATGTTATTTCTAATATCCAAAAAATAATTTAAAAAACTGCAGTCACACTTAATCTGAAGAAAAAATCTGAAATTACGGGCAAAGAAAACTGTGAACTACATAATGCAAAAACAAGCCTAGTATCTTTAGAAAAAATAAAATTTGAGACTGTAAGGGTTTCCAGCCAGAACAGAAAGACAGATATATCTTTGTACACCTGTGCACATGCAGGTAGTATCTTTATACTCCTGCTTATATGACAAATAGTTTCTGGATTCCTGTAGAACATTTTCTTGGAAGTTGACCCTAATTTTGTCAGAAATATAATTAATAGTTTCCTTTCTGAGCACATCACAAGCATATTACAGACTGATGGCACCCACGGGTGTATCACATATATAAAACTCCTAGTGAATACAAATGGAAACACTTGGCTGAAGCAGTTATCCCTGGGGCAAATTATCAACAACACGGCAAATAATATTAATTCTTTGTGCTTACAACAGAAGCTGAGATGATTTCACAAGTGTTATCGAATTAAACCAAACAGCAAGCTTCCAAACCAGGGTTCTGCAAAAGAATTTGAATGGCAAGACCAGGAACTAAGGCCTTTTTCATGGCTCTGGAGTCTCATGGCTCCAGAGTCAGTATCTTCAATGCAAAGACAAATTTTCCCTCATTCTTTCTCTTCCGCCCAGTAGCCCTGGAAAGAACAGTTACATTTTGCAATTAAGAGAAGACTCACTTTAATTACTTGCTTCCAGGTTTGTCACCTATCTCATCTTTCTCAAAACCTGTCACTGAATATCCAGTTATATTTAAAGTATCAATATCACACTAGCACTGTTCTATGAGAACTTTGTACATGCATTGAGAAATGCAGTGAAATAATTCTCTTTTTGGTAAAGGGGATCATACACTTTGCTATTACAAAGTAATTGTCATCCTGAAGAAGAAACGCATTTTATTTACATTTTTAGAGCTCTCAAGTATTATAATGGACTTCTGCAAAAGACATTCGTTTATGACACAATTTAGAAAATTAGAGTTTAGAATTGTAGAAATGGCCTGTATTTCTAAGCTCTCATGGTACCAGTGATAACTTCAAAAATTAGAACTGTAAAATAACGCAGCAGTGATCTCTGTGCTGAGTCAGCACAGAGCCTAAAGCACCAGCTCTGCTCAGGAAACTTACATCTTCATCAAGAGCTGACTAAAATGTCATTACTGCAACTGATACCATTACTGATCCTTTTAGATTAAAAACCTAGTGATTGTGCTTGAATTTAAAGAATGTGTGTGAACCAGAGATAATTCTTTTTCACATTAATTTCTTTTTTGGGATATTTTGTTTCTTCTAACAAAAAAACACCTTATTCTTTCTCAATTTGCTTATTAAGTGAGGTTAGCACATTTTTATTCTAAGAAAGCATTCAAACCATCAGACAATCAAGTTTAGCAATTCCATTGAAATTCACATCCATCCACAAAGTTAACAACCATTTATACAGTAAGAGCAATATCCTTTTGCATTCCAAGACCACTGTATGCCTTACTTTCTCTGAATGGCCCAGATAGGGCCATGCCTAGACAGTCCTTTTTCTACTGTTAGGATGATACATAGGAAGAACTGAAACTAGCTCAGATGGACAAGCTGTCAAGATGAAAACCTGCCTGTTACAACACTGGCAATATCAGCAAATATTTCATGAATTTTGAGATGATGTTAGCATACAGAAATGGAAAGCTGATAAACAGAAAATCCTGTACTTCAGTAAGCATTATTTTTCATAGGAGAAACCTAAGAGTATATTAATAAGCCAAGTTTTTTAGCGGTGAGGTAAGAGTTACAGAAGAAACAAGTGTCAGTGAAATATCTCTCTATTCCTTTTTCAATTACAGGCCTTTTCTCATAT
Source organism: Hemiprocne comata (assembly GCA_020745705.1). NCBI lineage: Eukaryota > Metazoa > Chordata > Aves > Apodiformes > Apodidae > Hemiprocne > Hemiprocne comata. The sequence continues at coordinate 16,276,451 of CM036592.1, forward strand.
CTACTATACAAAGTGAGCCTAGATATTAACTGAAAATGACTGAATGACACGTATCGAAAAAAACCTGTTGAACAAGAATAAAACTGCTTTCCCTTCTTAGAAAACTGAATAGGAAAAAAAACCCCAAAAACGCCAACATTGAAAGGACCAGATTTTTCTTTTTTTTTTTCTTTTCAAAAAACTAGTGGGCACTCAGGCCATCTGCCTCTAAAGGATGAAGAATTTAATTTACAGTTCTACGAAACTGCATTTTTTTCTATTGCATTTTAGTAGCTTTATCCGTTAAACCAGTTCCTTATGTGTAAAACAATACTGCTCTAAATGTTGCTGAAGTTAAATAAGACTCTGTTCAACTTTCAGTGGGACAGAAACACACTGTAAGGCACATTTGGGATAACCAATTTTAACACAAAAATAAAATGCATGTAGCTTTTATCTCTTATCTTAAGGAATTGTACATAAATAGACAACATTTTGCCAAACACACAGCAGGATTACTTTTTTCTTATTCATTTAGAAATGTACTAAATTGCAAACAGAATATACAAATATACTTATGAGCAAACAGTATTATCCACCTTTGTGAAACCGGCTGCTGTTTCTGAATCTGTTTTACATTATCATTCTTAAACTGAAAATACACAGAAGGAATAACAGCACAGAATTTTCTCTTGCAAATACAGAAATAAGGTGGGAAATCTTCCCCCCCTCCTATGTCCCCAACTACAAGTTTCATTCATTCTTAGACTGAATGAAAGGAGCAGGTTACAATGACACAGTTAACACTTCATTTTAGTCAATTTAACCATAATTACTCTGCAATCATCACTTATTTACAAACATGTAAATGCTTACGTTAGTTATGGAATTAATAATAAAACACATAAGGTCTTTAATATTGTAATTAAGTATAGATTTATTAACGACACATAACACTTGTAACTAATTAATGCACACAGTTAATCATTAAGTATCTTGCTAAGTGCTTATTAGGGTGTCTCTATCCATGGACGGCTGATATTTCCCTTTGTCATCTGACTGATATCTTCACATTTCAAGACAGCACGGAACAAAAAGGAAGGTAAGTCCTTTGAGCAAATTATTTTGTAGCAAAAGTATTACTTCAGATTTCATTGTGCTACTGCTTTACAATTAGAAAATGACACAAAAGCTGTGGTCTTGGAATGCTCACAAACTAATAATAAAAATAAAGACGTTCTGCTAGACCTAGATAACTTCTACTTGATTTTAGAATATACGTTTTTTCTTTTAATAGGCAATTGCATACAAAAGCAATTCTTTCTTAGTGATGAAGGCTTTTATTGATTAAAGAAATGTCCTCTACACAGGAAATGTGCACTACCTCAAGCAACTCGAAGTTTGCAACTCATCTACACTTGACATATATAGAATTTAGGGTGGTTGTGCATCCTGTGCAGATGGGCTGCTGTTTCTTATTAATAGCATTTTATATTTTTTCATGTTGCGGTCATGTTCAAGGTCTCTGATCTAGATTGCAACTTCATTATGGTACAGGTGATCTATACATAAAGGCTGACTCAATTCCTACCCTAGAATACTAACTTTAGAAAAAATGCAAGTGAATGAGATACAAGGTACAAACAAAGTAATTAAGATCACACACAAACTTGCTGTTAGTTATCTGATATTTTTATAGACTCCATTATTTAATTATTCCTCCATTTCACATTTTAGCTACAAGAAAAAAGAATAAAAAAGAAACCTACTGCACTGCATCAGAATTGCTCAGCTTACTTGGTACAACATTCCTCCCATGGATAGCTGTACCCATCTCCCACAGATTATTAGTGACTCCAGCTACCTCCTCCTGTACAAGGAGGAGTGATGGCTACTGTCATGTATGCTGTGATTGGCCATTAAAAACTATTTAGTTGAGCCAGCTGTGGCCACTGGCATCTTCTTAATGTTCTTCTGCCTTGTCCCTGTTGCATACATCCTCGTCCCTAAAAAATATTGTTTAGGAGTTGTACTTCCGTCTTATATATTGGATTTTTTTTTTAATGGTTTGTGTGAGCTTCATCCCCATGAAGATTTTCAATGAGATTGCATATTTGAAGTTGAAAATAAACCCTCTGTATTGTTTGCTTCCCCATCTTTGCCCCTCTCCTTGCTCCTGAACACTGCCTGCAAGTATTCTCTTTTTGCCTTTGCTATTAAATAATAATATTTATAAATCAGTAAAAATGTCTGGAAACAGAAAACACAGTTCAAGGATTGGGAATGCAAAAATACTCCCACATGACTGGCTAGATATATTTCTATTGGCTCTGAAGCCTGCACACATGACAGGGCTTTGCTTAAACACATTTTTCTGTAATAGTCACATGAAAGTAACAAGTGTCCTTATGAGCTAATTTCACAAGTTAGGGAAATCTTCACTAATATCTTAAAATGTCAGACAAATTTATAACTGATGGATCACATATCCTTTACCAACTGGAGAGGACTGGATTCTATTAAGATTATTTTATCTTATTTATGTAATGAACACTTCTGCAAGGTTTCTAAATGTTTTAATGAAATCAGTGATATGCTTTTACCAGAAAGCTGAATGAGATATAATTGCTTAGTATGTTTAGATAGGTAGCTTTTTTTTTTTTAAAAAAAAAAATCCAATAATATGGTACATATTCTATAATATTTTTAACACTTTGTCATGAAGGGAACTTCCACTACTGCAAATGCTGCAATAAATCTTAGTGATATGAATGTGTAATTCATATGACAGTAGCGACATGATAGATATCCAGAGCATCTGAGATCAAAACACTGAATCAGTCATGAGCACATGCATGTCATTATCTTAAGAGAAACAGTATGGTCCTTTCCTACTTCTGAAGAAATGATTCAAATTTCATTCCACCAATGCAAAATTTTACTTCAAAATAATTTATCTGCTTTCTCACTAAGAGAAAACAAGCATCATGAATATCTATGAATCATTAATTTCTATGGTGTTGGGGTTTTGGTGTGTGGTTTATTTATTTAAAAAAAAAAACACACCCTCTCACGATGAGCAAAGGCTAACAGATGGCTAAAATGATCGTGTTGAAATTGTCCAAAGAATTTTGCCTTGATCCGAGGCCTTGCAGAAATAAAAACATATATACTTATCTCCTCTTCAGAAAACAGGACATTAATGCACTGTGAGCAGTGCAACACAAGCAAATACACAACAATAAAGGCACTGTAGAGAAAAACAGGTTAAAATGGTATAGTAGAAACCAGTGAATATTTGAAGCAGAAAAGAGAATTATTTTTTTAAAAAGAAATGCATACTTGTGGGACTAGCATACTGATCTCTTTCACTGTCTGCAATACACTTGCCCAACCCCAACATAAGATAGCATAAGATAAGTAACAAGCACTCATCAAGATTCTTTCCCGTGCCCACATGATTTGGAAACCCTAACCTGAAACAGGACAATGAATGGAGTTAGAATTAAATGGCTGATGGTCAAAGACTCTAGGATCGATAAAAATGGCAAGCCCAGCAAGTAATGGTAGCTTCACATACACAAACAATTTTACCAGAGAAACACACTTTAAAACATGCCTTACTCACTGTTCTGGGGATGTTGTCTCACTTTGAGCTATTATAGATATCTTTCAGAACAACTTGCGCAAAGGCAAGCCACAGGCAGATGCTCACCTGGGGACTTCATTCACATTCTTGCAAACTTTTTAAAGTGAGTCCAGGATACCCCAAATAATTTCTAATTCAATAACAATTGTGGTACAATGAAACAAGCATGCTCTGCTTGTTCAAATGAAGATCCACCTGGCTGTGTCCTGCCTCTAATAGTGGCCATGAGTGTACACACACAGGGAAAACTAAGAACAAGGCATGCATTTATCAGACTATCCACATGTAATCTTTCACCCTCCAGTTGCTTCCAGCTCAAAATAATTCCTGAGCATGATGTACTTTGTCTTATAAGGCAATACTCAGTGGATTCATCTTCCAATAACTTGTCTTGGAAGTGAACATTTTCCATCTACAGCCACCTTTGGCAAGATGTGGCTTATGTCTACTACCTGTATTTATTTTGAATCTGGCTTCTACTAGCTTAACTAGGTAATGTTAAGTCTCACCTTGGAAGAGACAGCGAATAGTTGATCCTAATATATCCTCCCACAATCTAACTGATTTTTTCAGCTTCTGTAATTTCCTCTTTTCAACTGTTTGTTTTCCAAGCAAGAGCCTTATGTTCCTCATACAGAAGCCGGTCATTATCTTTGCTTATCTTATTGCCTTTCTCCAAACTTTTTTTCCAGTTTTACTACAGCCTTTTGGAATTAACAGAACCAGAACTAAAAGTATTATCTGAAGTCTGGATTTCTTTGATGACTTAGTGACGTTTTGTCTTTTGTGCCTTGTTCTTTAGCCCTTGCTTTATAATTCCTAACGTGGGTTGGTTTTTGTTTTTTGTTTTTGTTTTGTGGTCCATTCAGTCAGATGAGAACTATTCCAAGTGTCCTCTGTTTCCCCTGCATCAAACATAAGCCCGATGTCTGGTCCTCTGTATGGTTTTGCTTTGAAGATTGCGCCTGTTGTATGGCATTCCTTCCTAATGTAGCTATAGCTGTACTACTTGGATAACTTTTACCCACATGTTTGTTGAGTCATTCAAACATCACAAGTCAGATTTCTCTTCGCAGAAGCCATACTTCCAAGTGGACTATATTTAGCTGGGCATTCATTAACTCTATTTCATTATAGTCACTACTACATTTGGTAAAATCCTTCAGCTTACATGCCTGTAATTCCCTAGAAACTTCAGGGATTGCTTGAGCAACAGTATTATCTCTAAAAATCTAAACCTCAATGTTTAAATACTTGCTTCAGAAATACTAATTCAGATTTCTTTGTGCATTACTAGAATCCTCAGACAATGTTTTCTAAAAGACAAACATAGTCCTTTTTCCAAGGAAAGGAAATTACAGAGATGTTTCCATCCTGGCCTTACATATTATGAACCAACAGAAAATATTTTTGTACCTTAAGCACATTTTTCCTTTCAGCTTTCTGCCCTCCAAAGTTACTTAAAAAAAATAAAAAGTAAAGAAGGCATATGACTGAATCAATACAAACATTTGTTACAGATGCAAACAAAGTCAGGTACGCTTCTATATCAACACTTAGGAAGAGAACAATTTATCCCTGTTCTTCAGCTACCACACTACATACTAAGCTTATATTTTCTGGTAGAAGGATGAAATATAATTGCACCATTTCTGATTGCCACAAAGCTGCAGCTTGAAGGTGTGTGGTATTTATTAAACTCAATAAAAGCTATTGAAAAATTCAGAAGCAAATATCTCTAACCAAGATAACATTTATCAATTATCAATACTTAAGGAAAAAAGACCTAAAGGCTTATTTAGCAACAGTTCTGAAAAATCACTTCAGTATTTCATAGAACGCCTCTTCCAATAAATACTCCCTCACACAGACAAGCTATTTGTTGCTTCTAAAATGTTCCCAGCAGTTCCACGCTAGTCATGTTCATCTACCTTTGGAGTGCCTGATTAAGCTTTGTTTGGTTGATGAGCTGGCTGCATACAGGAGTGACACAGATGTGCTTGTCCTTTGCTCAAGCATCTACCTGCTTCCATGTGTCTAACTGTATGAGATCTTCTGTGTGCACCAACTAGTCTAACACGAATTTTATTTCCATTAAGCTCTCAATAGAGGCTCTCACAAACTATCTTTGTTTTGGTATATGTTTTGTATTAGTCACATTTGCAATTATCCAGGTTATCCCCACCTCCTCATTACTCCTCATTACTCCTCATTACTTTATTATAATTGAGAGCTGACTAATTGAAACCATAGGTGCAGTTTTAGAGCAAGACATACCTTTTCTGTAATAATACACAACTTGCCCTTCCTTCCCCCAAGCAAACCATAGGAAATTCACAGCCAACCCTCTTCAGCAGGAAGCCTTTACATTGATCACACGCAAAAAAACTACTGATAAGTAGAGAAATAGTAATTTTTCTTCCCTTCACCTTCCTGTTCCCCACAATATCAAAAGACAGAAATCTGATCAATAGACTAAAGACTGCCATCTCAGGAAGGCGTCATACAGAAGATGTAATGGGGAAGGGACATCTACCTTTGCACCTCACATAATTTTTTAAGTTCCCAGGGGCTGAGTGAGCACATCTCAACATATGCCAGAGCGGTGCTAATTGCTGCTCTAATGCATGGTGGTTACCTTCTTTCAACAGCTGTTCTACAGCACAGAAAACTGAGTTGAAAGTGCTCCATCCTTTCAGGCCCAGATGCTCCCATCCCCTCCCCCAGCCGACTTCCAGGCTGCAGTTTGGGAAAGCCATAGGGAAAGTGGCTCAAGGGGCTCGTTACATTTCCTTTGAAGCTGAAGATCTACTGCAGAATGAATGCACCACTGCAGACCTGCCCTAACAGATAGTGCATAAATAAAGGCAATTCTAATTTTATAAGAAAACCAAAGCAAAATAATATGTAATTTTTATCTCATTATGCCAAACAGCAAAAGGAAAAATTGTAATAGGCACATTTCTTTGAAATATTTCACATTAAAATTTGTGTATATACCAGTTTTTACTCTGCTACTACGACACCATCTACACATATTTAAATAAAAAGATATTTTAAAAACTAAGAAGTAGATTAATGTCCAAAATAATAATGTACAAGCATAATGGTATTAGAAATAGGGGTCAATAAATACGCCTTGCATATATCCCTTTTTTCTTTTTTAAAAATGTAAATGTGATGTAGACAGAGTTAAGCCTCAATTACTTGCACACTTTTACTATCGGCAGTGCAAGAGCAAGTAATTCCTAACCCCCACCTTCCCCAGTTGCTCACTAGTATCCCTATACCATAGCCAGTTTTATGGGAGAACTGTTTGTGGGGTTGCTAGGAGGTTGGCAAAAAAAAAAAAAAAAAACAACCCAAAAAACAACACCTTTTTTTCCCCCTTTTCTTTCACTCAGCTCAGTTCCCCGCTTCAATTCAGCGTGCAGCCCAACAGATTAACACTAGACAAGTGAAGGCACAAAGTAAAGACAGGGAGAACACATGTGGGTACACTACCCTCCAAAAAAACTGCACAAACATCCTTGCCTGAAATTTTTTCACATACAGAGATTTGAAAACACTGCTGTCTTATTTATCTTTAAGACTATATTGCCTGTCATGTAATGTAGTAAGCACTTTTTAAAAATAATGAATTTGCAGTTATACAACCACACTCCAACATTTAGTAGTTGTTTTTTTTTCCAAATGATAAAATTTATTGGGGCAGAATTAGCTTAAGGCCTGAAGGTGCATGAGAATTAGGCCAGGTGGGCCCAGATATTTTTCTGGAATAAACCACCAATTGCATTTGGTGACAGAGACAGAAGTGCAGCACATGCACACTGCACCATTATCCCCTTACCCTGGCTCAGCCTCATGATATTTGCACATCCCCTTCATCTTGCAGACTTTCAAGGCCAGCAGATGCTCAGGACAATCCAGCTGGACAACCTAGCCAGACTCCAGTCCTTCCCAGCAGCCATGGGTTTAGGCTTTGCTGTCCCTGGAAACAGTTCTGACTCAAAACGACGTTTCCTTCTATGCTTCCTTCTTAACAGTACTTCTTTTAAGTCCGAAGTCACTGAAGCCTTGAGCATTTATGGCTTTTTGCCCCATGCACCGCTAGTTTTTTCTAAGCTACAAGAAATCTGCTTCAGCAGCCACCCCATCCAGCTGCTGTCTGCATACCCCTTCCTGCCAGCTGGACCAATTTAGGGTCCTACCTCCCCAGGCAAGTTCAAAGGCAATGCTTCCCAAGAGATCAGTGAAGAAAAAATGCATCACTTCGTAGTCCTCAGCAGCTCACATACCAAAACGTTTTCATTACACATTAAGTAAAAATTACTATTATATTAACATTTACAAGACCAATAAATACAGTTAATCATTAGCTCCAAAGTGACAGCAAACAGATATGGAGATGAATGCTACTCTAGGGAGATGACACCTAAATACAGACCCTGGAACTGGAGTGAGGAATAAGTGCACTGTAAGAATTCTGATAGCTCCCATAGTCTGAAACAGATTTGCTTATGTAGTTTGTATAGTTACAAACTTGGGATACAGGCAAAGCTTTAAGCTGGCACTAGATTTATGGACAAGTTCATCTTCAAACTATCTCTTTATAACAAAAATACTAAAAAAACCTTAAACACTGTAGAAGCCAGTCTTAAAAACAAGGAATAAGATATAAGATGTTGCACATTTTCAAGTAAATGCAGACTGTTTTAAGCACTGTTAGAAACATAAATGTAACATTTTAGCAACTAAAATATGTGTGAAACTTGTTCTCATCTACATTATCTGAGTGTTATTGTGTAATATATTTTGGAACATCCTTAAAATGAGGCAGATCAGATTAACACCACACTCACAGGCACTACTGAAGCCATAAAGAAAACAGCAGCTCCAGCCAGAGCACTAAAACTGTTTTATAATTCTGAAATTATCACTATCATGTACTTAAGACATACTTGCCCACTATATTACCATTTTAGAACTAGTTTTCTATGTTCTCCCAGGTACTGGTAGTTTTCCAGATAAATGAACTTATAATATGTTTTGGGAACACTGTTATTTTGGGTCAACATTTTCAGTATGAACTCATTGTCTCCATGAAGCAAAGAAATATTATAATCCATTAATATCTCTTTCAACAAAAGGGATGAAATCTTCCCCTGGTTAGGCTGATAAACACTTTGGTGTCAAAACTAAGCCTCTTTATCATGATAACCCAGAGTAATGGTCTGCTGCTCCAGGCACTTTATCTACTTTACAGATGAAAAATCAGTTCTACTTTCATGGAATTAGATTAATGCCATAACAGGAAATACTTCTGGGGCTGAACTTGCTTCATGCCTTCAAAGCTGGCTGTAAATTTAAAATACTTCCTGAACTGAAAAGATAAGACAGGAGAGAAGGAAAAAGAAAAACAGTGGAGTGACCCTCTTTCTGAAGAAAAATATTGCTTCCTGAAAAAGCTGTCAAAAGCTACTTGCTAAGGGCATTGTGCTCTAGAAGGCTCAGGGCAAGTCTAGTTTAGTTGAACATGAGGATTCTGGGTATATATCAGAGTATTGCCATAAATCTGTTCCTTCCGTAATCCTCTGATTTCTTTTTTTAGTCATCTACCCTGGCAAAAGCTAAAGCAATAACTTGCTCAGCTTTTAGCAAATACGAAACAGCTTGTTATTTTATGTACAATATTTTTCAAAGATTACAGTTTTACCAACTTTGAAAAATGCTGATCCCAAGCCTTAAAATTGAATTTTAACTCTGAAAATGAAAAACAAGCAGCAAATTGAGTAACACCTTCATATATACATAGTCTTACAATAACAGAAGTAAGTAATTCTTAAGAGTGATTTCCCATTTATAGTAGCAGAACCTGAAGTCTGATACAAAATATTATTATAAAGGCAGATTTTAGGGAATTCTGCGTTAAGTTTATCAGGATAGGGAAGGTTTTCTTTAGTTCCCTTTTCCATCAGGCAGTATCTACTAAGGAGTCACTTTTTTCTTTTTTTGTGGCACACATTTAAGCGCATGGATTATCACATCACTAAAAACTCAGAATCAAACATCTTAGTAAATTTTACAATTATGTGCTGGATGACAGTAAGATTTACATACTCAGAACTTTATTTCAGAGAATCTGAGGAAGATGATATATCTGATTTCAACCCATTTGTCTCTTGACTAGATCAACAGTTGTGCCTACTTGGGCCAACATTTTTATGGATCATGCAAATCCCTTTTGCCTTTTATGTTTATAGACCAGTACAAATCTAAAACCAGCACAAAAGAGACGTTCAGCTATCTTCTTGTAAGCATTCATGCTCAGTCTTCCATGCTACACAGCAAGAGCTACACACAAGTTCTGAATGTCAACTTTACTCCCAGATTTAAACAGGCAAATAAAAAGCTCATGCACAACAACCATCAGTCTTCAAAGACCACAACAGATCCACAAGATGCATAGCCTGCAGCTCTCCATTAATCTCTAAGCACCAGTTTAATCAGTAGGAGTAACTACAGAGGTTTGCTAAAGATGAGGGGGACATAAGAGAATGCCGTGAAAAGGCACGTAAGTAATGCAACCAACTGAATTTTATGACAGAATTGTGTAAAGCATGCATTTACCCATTTTTGAGATCATCTTGAAGCTGAAACATGCACACTGTTGTTTAAATGTTCAGGAAGACTTTAAAAACCCAGATATTTTTCTTAGTAGGTTTCAACTGAGCTACTCACAAATTATAATTGTATACATTATTCACTTAGTTCTTTCTGTAATACAAGACTGTATGCTGAAATAAGCCAGTACCGCAGCAGGATCTACCATCTAGACTATAATCCCACTTTTGACATTACAGTATGCTCAAGTCCAGGAAATAGAAAGCAAAAAACCAACCAAAATCTATTTTAAGATCCCTTCGCTATGAATTCTACCCTAAATGCCCATTATTTCCCTCACATATGAAATCCACACACTATAGGCAGTTCTCAGATATTTTTGAAGGATTACAATATTGCTATCAGTATCCTTTTTGCTTATTTATAAGTCTTCAAGATCAAGTGCTTTTTCCTGAAAACCTTATGCTATGGCAGAAACATACTGCAATTCAGGGACAAACAAGCTTAGCAGCATTTCAGACTAGCTTTACTGAAGTTACTACTCTTAAAAACTACACAAATTTGTGTAGTAAAATTGTCCTGTGAACCAACTGCGCTGGAAGATATTGTAAATACATGGGGCCAGTTAATGCAACAATAGGACTACCTGCCTCTAGGATAAAGCACTTTTACTAAACAAGATATCACTGGCATTTAAATCCCTTAACAGTTATACTGATTGATGAAGATTGTTTGACAGAACTAGAGCTTTAGGCCTGTTTTTCCTGTCAATGTTTTACTCCTAAGACACACAGAAACCACAAGATTCAAAGGGAAAATGTATTATCACACTTGCATATTTATCTGGAGGAGAATATAACCTTGTCCACTCACTTCTATAGAAATATTTTATACTGATGTATTATTAAGTGCACCAACCTCACTAGAAAGTTAAATTAAGACAAATTACCAGTGCTTTCTTCTACAAAGTGGCAAACGTGAAAAAGTAGCCACTGTTCAAAAAAAAAAAAGGTAGAGCATTACAGTAACAAAACAAAACAAAAAAACAGAAGAGGAAAACAACAGTAAAAAATATAAACTACTTTGTAAACTAATTTTCTTCAGCGGTTTTGTTTGTTGGTTTGGGGTTTGGGTTTTTTTTGAGGGATGATCTGTTTTGTTTCATGGAAGACATGCTGAATCTGAGACCTTGCATTTTCTACAAACAAATATGTCAGCTTTGATGTTGGGATTGCTGACAAGCAAGGTTACTACAATTGACAGCAACCATGCCCTGAGACACTTGTATAGGATGTCAGCACTACATAAGTGTGAAGTTTCCATGGAACTCTCTACAGCGTCAAGATAGTATTGTATCCCATCTCTACTTCCACAACACAAGGAAGTGTGAATAACCATTTGGATCTTCTGTATGGAAAAATATGAATGAAAGACACTGCAATGCTCAAAGGCATATTTCAAGAATCCAGTCATTGGTTTCATCCGAGTTAAAAACATTATGAAAGAATTAAGCTCCTTTGTGAAATGCATCCGTCACACAGAAACTTCAGTCGGAGACTTCAGCCTTATAAATTATTCACATGTGAAGGAAATTTTATAAATTAACATTGCTCATGTCAGAATGTTGTTATATTTGCATGTGTTTAACAAAATGTTGCCTTCTGCCACCTACACTCTCTAGAAATAGAGCAAACATTTCAGTCTTTTCGTTAAAAAAAGCCACAGAAATACTGCTCTCCTAAACTTCAAACCCTCAATTTAATAAAGGGAGGCATTTCAAATCTGAGTAGAAGCTGTATCTTTTACTTCTTGAATCCTTCACTATGAAGTTTATTAATTCAATTATTGTAATACATCAAGTTTAGAGTAAGACAAGATCTGTAAGCGGAACACGTGGTCGCAACAGGCACCAGCTGTAACTCTCATTCATCTACTGGTGTCTGTATTTGTTACAAAAGGAGTGGAAGACTTCACTTGAGTGAGCTTAAACAATCCTTTTCTGCCCACATGGATACCACATCAACATACACTTTTGTGAGAGACTAGTCTTCCAGAAAATATTTGTTTTAAAATACTCAGTATGTTGGAATACTCAATTGCTTTGGTAGATTTAAGAAAATACTCTTCAGATTTTCCCCTGAGAACATACACTGGGTATTTATGAGCAGGCTTGTTATATTATGAAGATCGATTCAGAGGAAAAAAAACAATTATTGAGGAGACAACAATGTTACCGCTAACTATTAGCCCTTTTTATGGACAGATTTTTTTAACATTTCAGAATTCAATTCAAAGTACAGACATTATCTTTTGGAGTGTTGTCCTGTGGGTGGTAAGCTACACGGGAAGGAGAAGATTGTCAGCTGGATGCATTTTGCCACAGCAGAAACTAGGATTACACAATATACAATAAAATTGCAGCTAGAACAACTCAGTTCCTGCTAATGTAACTACTTGGAATGTGGGTGCTGACAAGCTCCACAGCAAGACTTCAAAATCTTTGCCACATATAAATCTGCCCAAAAGTACTGATCAGCTTTAACATAACTGCTTAGGAAACATAAGGGATAGTCATTTAGGGTACTGGTGCAGCTTACAGTGGGATGAGCCGCCGAACCTCTTTGTCACACACAAGATACAGTCATGCCAAGGCATGCATAGTAACTGAAGTGGTATTTTGCACATTGTGTGTCCACCCTCACGCAAGAGAAGCAAACTTCAGTGCATCGACTTGAGTTTAGAAAAACTGACCTAGCTCTGTTGTGTAAATGTACATTATGTCCTTGCATAGCATCGTAGGGTCCTTTTAGGGAGCACTCTCAATCTGAGTGCAAAAAATTCTACATTAAAATTTATCACTACCAGGTTATGTATGTAAATTTACTGCCAGGTTATACTGACAAATGTATTTGTGTAATTAAAGAACAGGTGTCAAGAACATGGGAACATTTTGGGGGAAAAAACTGATTAGCAGGTTTGTGTAGAAAAAACTCTAGAAAAGCATCTCAGAGCAGCCAGCCAGGGTAAAACACCCAGATTGTTTATACTGTGGTGCCACTAAGACCATATCCAAAGAAAAAGAAATGTAGGCACACAGGCTTTTCTAAGGCCTGGGCAGAAATACAGCTCATTCACATGTCACAAAAGTCATGCTCAGACTACTTAAGAAACTAGAAATACTGAAAAAAAAAAGCATGCCACAAGGTACTACTGCATGCCCATAACATTCACCTCTACTTTCTACTGTTCATTTTTTAAGTATTTGTTGATTACTTTGCTACATTTATCCATAAAACTTACCTTAAAAATCATAAGTAGTCTGCACAACAGCCAGTATGAATATTTGCTGTGGTGAAAGAATAATTTGTAAGGCTGATTTTATATCCTCATTTTGAGTAAAGCTACAGGCAATTGCCAGGGTTAGGTGTAGGAGGGCATCACTGTGATAAAATTCTTTTCAATATATTACTGATTCTTTGCAAATCACTCACTGTTCTGGGATTAAGGCATGTGTAGCAGCCCATATTTTATAATTACCAAGTTTTGCTTTGTTTGGTTTGTGTTTATTTGTTTTAAACTTATTTTACTGGATATACAATAATTTTGGTTTTTCAAGTAGCACAAGTTTACAGTCTTGGGAGAAAGCACACATATCCACGTATGCTTTGTGAGTTGACTAAACAATCTCAAACAAATCCCAAAACAACAACAAAAAAGCTTTGCATGGCAATTAAAAAATGGGGTAAATCAATGTAAATAACATTGATTTTCCTTTTTTTGAGTGGGATTTTCAACTTCACAAAACCTAACCTATCTAGACACCCCCTACAAAACAGATTCCTGGGAAGCATACAGTTTTTTCTTCACCTTGCCCTCTTGCTCACCAGCAGCACCAAAACAGACATACAGACTCAGGCCTCAAGACAGGTATTATTCTCACATGCTGTCAATTATTTCACTGCTTTTGTCTTTACCCTCCCAAAATCTAGATGATTTTTTATTTTCTTCTATCTTTTAATTTGCAATTCTCCACCAATAGAATATGTATGTAATTCTATCCTACATTTTCCACAGCCATTCAAATGAGTAAAGAAAGGTTTTCTGTTTTAATATCAGGAGCTTGAACTAGGAAAAAAAATTAGCACTCCCTCAAGGTTTGCCTAACTTGAGAAAAACTCATTGCTCAGCAAGTACAAAAAGCCCAAAGAAAGAGTCGATATTAAGTTTAGGAAACAGATCTAATAAATTACAATAATACATCCCCATTTGAAATCCAGTGTTCATATCTTAGGAGGCAGAAGCAGGTCCCCATGACTGCAGGCAGATCCAGTGTACAAAAAGAGAGCAAGAAAACGGACCATGAAATTTAGAGCTTGGATGCCACAAACATGTGAGGAACATATATCGCTCACAAAATTAAGATATACTATGTTTAATATAAGAGTGAAAAAAGGATGAAGTTACTAAGAGAAAGTAGAAATCTATGCACACATGCTGTATTTGGGCTTGTCCACATTGAAAAATGAATATACAGTAAACTAGACTGAAATACAGTAAGTACTCCAGGGTAACTTCTGCAAAGATTATGCTTGGAGTTTATCCCTGTTTTCAGTATGAAAGTATGTATTGTATCATCTCCAGTGAAGTGTGCATTCAGAGTGCTCATGTAATAGCAGAGTGACTACCATGCTATAAACTCACAGTCTTACTCACTATTTCCTAGTTTCTGCAGGTAAGCCTTAGGAGACTACTGCCTTTGCACATATTTGCCTATTCCACTTCAAAAGTTACATGTGTTTCCTCACAACCTACCTGTGCTAACAAGATTCATGTGGTGTCAGCCAGGGCATTCTACATTCACATCATTGCTCACTCCATGTTGACTATCACATATGAAGGTACCCTTTCTAGAACAGCTTAACTTCTAGTGTCAGGGAGGATACAGAGAACGATTGCTCAGTCTCTCATACCATAGGGAGTAAAGGACACCAAATAAAACTACCAGGCAGCAAGTTCAAAGCAAAAAAAATATACTTCAGACATACAGGACAGAAGTGTACGACTTGTTATTCCAGGACACCACAAATTCAGAAGTTCAAAAAACTATTATTTACATTTAGTTGGGAAAAACTTTAAAACTTCAAGAATTCCTGAGCAACATGGTACCACCTTTACCTGAGGAAGACCTTAAGATGCAGATTGCTGAAAGCTGAGAGAGTATTTTGTGCACATTTTAAAGAAAATAAACAGTATCTAAATCCTAGTTTTATCTATGTTTAAATACCTAATGAGAGTGACAGAAGAGGAAGTGGAAAAAAGAGTTTATTTAATCAACATCATTGATTTAAAGCAAATAGAGGAGATGGGGTTAATTCTTGGTTTTGGATTTAAAAGGAAAATCAATGACAATAACTTTGTCCAACCTGTGTCTGAACAGTTGTATTAAACAACCTCCCTATAACTTTGGAGAGCACCTTAAACCATCAAGATCAACCGGAGCACAAAGCACTCCTAAATAAAATATTGCTCAAAGTAGCTCAACTCCCATTCAGCTAAAACCAACTGTCAATACTCCTGCTATGTCACAGCTGGAGCAGCATGGCCATCTCTGAAAGGAGACTTATCCAACTGCTTTCAAGTTGGTTGTAAACAGCTACAAATGCACGCTACAGAAGCTTTGAAAGTGGTAATAAATGTAGTGCATTTCATAGCAAGTTAAGTAGGTTTGTTAGTTTCTCTTACATAGCTACTTCTTGTAAGAATACACTTAAATCCAGAGGAATTGCCCTAAATAAAGCAGCAACTTGAAAGTGTGCTTAATTTTGCATTTGACTTGCAAGTATCTGCAAAATTATTATCTTAAGTGAAATTACCTTTTCAGCTTTTTGTTTTTTATTAGCTTGCTGAAGTCAGATGACAAGCTATCTTTTGATTAAAAGAACTCACTGTAACATTTATATTAGAAAATCAAAACCTGTTATGAACATACAACACAGTGTTTAATAAATTTTTAACAAAATTAATTAGTATACAGAATAGTCAACATAATGCATCAAATAGTTCTAAACCTATCAGGTGGTCTTACTAGCATATAACAATCTCTCATAAAAATCTGTGATATATAAAACAAAAATATGAGAAAAACTGGAGAAAAATTACACTTAGGTTTACTGCTACATTAGAACTACCAACCATAGTTTCTCACATTAGCACAAGGCAAATCAACCACCACTAGTCTGGGGCTCTAAACAGCCAACATCACTGAATTTCAACCATGTATGCCTGGAGAAAATTGTTTCTTTGCTTTATTGTGCTTAACCTTTCAGGAAAACCACACTATAACCCAAATGGGGTACCCCACATCCTAACAAAGTATCTCAAATACGTTGAATAAGGACACAAGCAGCATTACCCACAGTGCATTGAACTCCTTTATAATGTGCTTTTTGCTCCCTCATTTAGTTTTCAATATGAAAAAAAAGTCACACCTTCTATGTATGACAAACAGCTGCAGATTGGACTGTTACTGCTTTTAGACGATTTATGAGGTCCGCGTGACTGTGGGCTACCAAATCTTACTGCTTATCAGCAAGAGAAATTCTGAGAATGCTAAGATGATTTTTTACTTTTTACATCAAATTACTGTAAGCAACAGAAGTCTTCCATGTGGCACAAGCAAATTAAACTCTAAAATAAAAGACAAAATATAGAGAACATTATCAAGAAGAAGGCTGAGGTCTAAGGAGATTTTAAAAAAGGATGTCTCTCTGGAGAATAAACCAACCACCTTTGCAGCATAAGTCCTCTGCTTCCATACATTTGAAATCAAAGATTTTATTGCCAACGTGGCAGTAATCTTTTTAATGTTGCAAGTTAGAGAGAACAAAGATGACAGAAAAATGAAATCCAATTTTTCTGGCCCATTACTACCAAACCAGCAGAGAGTATCTTGAGGCTGAAGGATCCATGGTGTTCCATTATTTGAAACATTATGCCAAACAAGGCTATAAAAATAAAACAAAGACAGATCAACCATATGTGTGTCCTTTTATAATGCATTTTAGACAAAAAAGTACTTGATATCAGACATTAGAAGCAAAGAGCTTTTTCTATAAAGTTCAATGTAAGAACCAGTGTACTGAGAAATTTTGGGAATGCTGCCTTCTCATCAGAGGTTTTGGTAATGAAAAAGCTTTATGGCAATCACAAAGGAAAATGAGTCATTATTAATAATCCTTAACATCTGGGTAGAACTGGGTAGTTTATTATAACATTCTCAAACATTTGTGGCTCTTGTGGCAATAAACACTACTGACATGAAGATGAACCCACAATGTTTCACAGGATTTCTAAAACCTCTTCATTTGTTTTAAACAAGAGAGTTTAACTTCAGAACTGCTCTTACGCCTGCTCTTACTCGTGTGTTGTATCAAGCAAATATTAACTCCTTCCAACTTCCACAGGGTTTATTTTTGAACCATCACCCCTGTTAGGGTAATAATAATTTCTGAGTATTGCTAGGCAAACTTATCAGTGAAGGCAAACAGAACTCCAAAGGAAATATTACTCATGTAGAATTTACAGCTAATATGTTTTAAGCATTTCATCAATACTTCCATATTTAGCCAGAGCTCTTCAACTTGAAAGGACTATAAACACACTCTAGATTTAGCCCGAAAATCTCTACATGATTGTCTCTAAGATTTTGCCCAATTCATAATGCAAATTTTAAATTTTTGATGTCATAATAAGTATTTAATCTTACTTCAATTAGAATAATTTTGGTGCATACACAAAACGTAAGAGTGCACACAATGTAACTGATTTTCTTTTTATTCAGCTGTGAGCTACTGTTGCCCTTCTAGTCTAGATGAGTCACTCTGCAACACTGATTTTTTTTACCAGTGACTGTATCAACAAACCAAGGTTCTTATTTCAATCCCCCTCTTCTTACTGTACTAAACCCAGAAATTCATTTCCATTGGACATTTTTAATTGGCAAAACCAAGAACACACATATGCTACCTAAACGGCACTTACACTCAATAAGACTTTTTTTGTTTTTCTTGCTTTAAGAGTCTTCTAGCTATTAGTGGAAGCAGCTTCCATGAGTTCCAAATAAAGCTATCTATTTTCTATTAACTTAAAATTAAAACCTACCGTTAAAATTATAAAAATTGAAAACTTAGCTGAACTGTAACAAGAAGACAATATACTATTGTGAAACTGATGCAATATTAAGTAGTATCTATTTACAATAAAATGTAGGCAGCTACTTTTAGCATTACAATATATATGGCACTAATAAGATTGAAAAGATGAGATGAAGATTGAATTTACATGTTTGGAAAAAACCTCTTAGTGGCTATAATAATCCTTAATAATCCTGCTCAATTACTATTAGGAGAAGGAGAAAGATTACTTTCCAATTCCAAACTGATGCAGAAGTTGCATATGCACAAATACATCTTCTGAGTAGAAAGGAGGAAGCAAGAGCAAAGTCTAAGGTTTGGTACTGTCTAATCTAACTGGGGTGAAATGAGGGGAATTGGGGAAAATGTGGCAGTGCTCTTCCTTCCTGACAATATGTCACTCAGCATCAAATATCGTGTACTCTGTCAAATGGTATGAATTATTCTTTGAAATGGGGAAACAAGAGAAGGCAAGGATGACACTGACTCCATGTTATATATGTGTATTGACTATGATTAAATTACAGCTTTTTAGCTATTATAGCCATTTATGGCCTTCAGCTTAGAATTCATGTCCTGGGGAGCATACTAGGTGTTGCCTTCTACATGTGAAATTCTAAATCCACCCTTCATTTTCTTCTTTATTACATAGAATGACATTGTACAGACAGAAGTAAAAATTTTGCCTTCAGGGCAGGTATTAACTATTCAGTCTCTTTCTAGTTGCTAATACAGGCTTAAGACAATTATGGCTTAACAAAACCTATTTTCAAATCTAAAACAAATAAGCTTTAACACTGTAGAAAACACAGTAAAATGCTCTGCCATGGTTCACAAATGTGTGAGCTGTACCTGTTGTATTAACATCACAATTTTTCTGAAAACATTTAATCATGTACATTCTTTTTATGCCATGCTATAACACATCCAGGAGCCTCTTTTCATAACATCTAAAGATTTCTACTTCTCTTTTTCACCTCTAACACTTTTGTCTTTTCATTATTGTTCACATTTTTCTTCTCTCACTAGGTCAAAAATCAAGAACAAAAGGTGCAAGACATGCATCTTTTCAACTTGAAAGCTACAGCAGTAAATTATCAGTTCAAAGTTCCTTCTGGTCCACTATCACATCCCAACAGTAGCCACAGGTGGATGTCTAGACAAGAGTAAAACACCAAAACCACAAACAATACTCTTCCATCTGCCTACAATTTTCAGCTTAGAGAATTTCCTACAGAGATCTGCAGTTGCAGAAAGACTCAAGTACTCTTCTGATACTCCTCCCTGTCAAGTCAGTGGTGACGTAACTGCTAGTGATAAGAAAATCAGCAGACACAATCAGATTATGTGTTCATTGGTAAACTAATTTCAAGAGTTATATCAGTCTCTGGTTCCTCAGTTACATGATTTGCACATATCACTCTACAGTGTTTTTGCTGCTGAACCCCTATCCTCCAACTTATGATATACTGCTTGATCAACGGAGCACTCAGAATCACTTATTTTAAAAACAAAATTGAAATTAACTTTTCTTACAGATGAGATGAATTCAACCTAGTTTTTGAGAAAAAAAAAAGAAAAAAAGACTACTGTAGCAAACAGCTCTCTCCAAAAGACAGCAGTATGCCTGTAATTCTGCATTCTATAAAATCGGGTGTTAGGGAGCATGTCTGGAGTTGAATATAGAATTGATGTGCTAGATGGATTGAATAAAGCACATAATGTGCCTCCAATTACAGGGTTTTTTAATACTCTTTTCTGATGCTTATCTACTAAATGATAATATTGAATGTTTTCCATTTCTCCTTTTACCACTGTACAACACTTTGTACCAACTCTGCAATTGGGCAGATTACTATGTGGACATTTTTGCTCAAAAGAAAGAAAGATGACACCTGATCTCAATTCCAGTAATATAATTTTGTAATCATACTGATAAAACTAGGAACTTACTAAATTAATATTCTGATGGTTTGGGGACTTTATAATAGAAAAGAAGTTCAGTGCTTTCAAAATAATTAGAATCTGATGATTTTATTTAATATATTTACCATATGAATGTTCAAACATTAAATTCTGCTGCAATACAAACTTCACAGTATTCTGTATGGGAGGCCATTCAAAAAAAAATTTAACATTTTCTGTCCTAATTCCATGAACATTTTACACATGTGCTGTTACTGAGAAATGCATTAAAGGCTGATCACATGATTTCCTTCATGTCAACAAATGATGGCTCAATTAGGCAGATAAGAATCTACAGCCCTCAGCAGAAACTCTCTTCAGCCCATTCTCAGCAGTATAAAGAGACACCACTAGTTCTGGGGAATGAGTACTTGCTACCATTTATATACATGCTCATTGAAAATTGCTCTTTTTCTTCAAACAAAATTGGATCCTTCATGTTGTTGAAAATATTCAATCACTTACAGTTCGTAAATTTTTTTCTACATTCAGGTATAGTTCATTATTAAAATCAATATAGTGGTGATGAATTTTAATTTTAGCACATTGCTCTACTAATTCCAAATCACCTCTCAGAAATAAGTTATCTTAGAAAGTAAATGAGTAAGAACTTAAGTTTTCACTCCTGTCCTCAAAGGACAGGGGAAATTCACATCTAAGGATGAAATTCATTTTTACCTCACTTTACTGTGATCAAGTGCCTTAAGAACACCACATAAAAAGACTGCCAATGATAGCAAGCACAGCTGTAAATGCCAATGCCTCAGTGCTCTCAATGGATGGTAAGGTTGCTTCTGCTTCATTCCAATTACTCTATCTTCCATGCCTGCTACCTGTCACTGTTTTGCTAAATTCCTTAATTTTAACCCCACCATGAAGAGAAATCTATTAAAAAATACTGTGGTATGCAGGTTATGCAGAGAGAGCAAGACATAATATTCAGTACCTTCCTTCTTTCTCCCATTTCTTCCATTTGTCTCATTCTTTAAGATTTCATGACTCTTGATAATGCTTAGCCTTTACTTTTCACAAAACACCTCAATGTTGTTCAGCACCAATTATACTCCATATGGTCTTAAAAAGACACGTTCAGAGGCATATGCTGAGGCATATTTCATGCTAAATACAGTTAACTGCTGTTCCCCACCATTTTCAAGTTTGCAGGAAAGTATTGTTATATTGCATCTGTCAATAGCATAGTTGGCAAAAAACTACGAGCAGCAGTGGCATTCTACAAAGCTGCATTAGTAATTCCAGCATAAAAAGTGTTAAAACAGAACTCATCTACAGCTCTTCAAGGGCTAGACATGATTAGATACATACTACACATG
Source organism: Hemiprocne comata (assembly GCA_020745705.1). NCBI lineage: Eukaryota > Metazoa > Chordata > Aves > Apodiformes > Apodidae > Hemiprocne > Hemiprocne comata. The sequence continues at coordinate 16,298,191 of CM036592.1, forward strand.
GGAAATCTTGTGATTTAGAAAGGGCTTTCTTTCTATGGGCTACGAGGTCCAAGTATGCTGATACTTATGGTGAATATTATGACCAGGTATGTACTAAATGATTTTGCCTGAACAGCCACATTATTTAGAAATATGAAAAAACCACATGGTCCTTAACCAACGTAGTCTTGCCAATAAAAAGTTAGGTTTGAGTATGATTGGTCTGGGAAGGTGAGACCATTTCTGCTTGTATAGCAGCTGTTAAGCTATATCCACATTAAGGGTGCCTATGCCAGAGAAAAGTGTAAATCCCCAGGAGGGTTTTCCATAGCAGCTGCATCAGCAAAATCCTTCTACTCTGAACAAAATCTAAGTGCCTTTAGCTTTTGTTAAAGTCAAACCTTTGCAAGGATTAGTAGTGGTGTTTTAGTCTTGCTCATATTGCTAAAAGGTTGTTTCAGCAGTCAACCCCTACCTGCTACCATGATGGTCTGGATATGTTTTAAAAAGAAACAATGTCCACCTCTATTTCTCCAACTTAGACAGCACTCATTATTGATTTAGAGAACTCAGTATTTCCTTAAGTATTCTATCCTTAATTAAAGGAAGAAAAAAAGGAAAAGGAGGATGATGGTTTTTTTGACCAAACCAGTCTGAAGCACATTTACCCAGCACACTGCTGATTGAGCATTAGCCCCACAACTAGAAAGATTAAAGCCACACCACAAAACCTCATCAGCCCGGTAATTTAATGCATAGTTCTATTATTTAAAAATAAACTCAGAAAGCACCATGAAGATCTCAACTAAAGGAGATGTCCTCTAAGAAAGGGGAAAGGTCTTTTGTTCTATTGCACCAAGGTCAGTTCAGGACCTGTCTTATGTGCAATAGCCTCTTTCAAATGAACTTCCAGAGACTGTTTTTGTAACCAGTCAATTCCTGTTTCAAATAAGCCCAATAACAAACAAGACTGGTTGCACTCAGCCCTTCTGCCTCCTAAAGGGCTAAAGAATCTATCACAGAGTTGTAAAAAGCCCAATCTGCAAGTCATACTATTCATATGTTTATTAACACTGAAAATCTGTGCAGAAGCATTTTTGCAAAGTACTTTTTGCTCTAAGTCCACAATAAGCACAATGTAACACACACATATACTTTACACAGATTTTTAGGATATTGATTAGCTACACTGTAAAAACATTTTTCGTCTTTTAAATTACAACTGCTACTTGCAGAATAAAAAAGCAGCCTCTTTAGGTTCCATCCTGCTTGCAACCCCAGCTAGTTCCAAACTCCTGTAGTCTACAGTGTAGACTACTATTTAGTTCAGGTCAGTTTTTGAGCTAAGAGGAAGTATATATGAATCCCCTTGCACTACGTACACATATTACATTCTGTAATTTTAGTGCAAAAGTTACTGGCTTTGAAATAATAAGCACGATAGAGTGCTCAATTCAAAGCAAAGAATTAATCGTAACTTGTTGCAAGAAAAAAAAAAAAGTTTTGCGTTTAAACAACTGCACTATCCCTATTACACACACAAATGATAAATGAAACTCAACTTCAGACCTAGCAGTGGGCTCCCATAAATAGCTTAACTCAGCTCTCCGGTAACAAGCACTTGGTTTTGCTGTTAAAAAATTAATCTTCTTCATGTAAACCAGAGCACAGTTGCTGTAGTATTTACATGTAGTTTTTACTGCAACATTTGATGACAGACACAAGGAACACATATTTCAGGGTTACACAGATTACAACATCTGCATGTGTTGAGATCAGCTCCCTTGGAAGAAAGGTGCAACCTCAAATTTCAATCAACTGTACACAGGATGGTGACTATCAGTTTACCAGAAATTTTGATAGTCAGCATCCAAAATAAGCAAGTTACCTTAAATTAGAAAAATGCATACATTTCAAGTTTTAGTCTTAGTATTCTTTCTTAAATTAATGATTATTTTTAAATCTTATCAGAGAAGTACTGAAATGAAAAATAATTCAAGATACAATCAATACTGTTTCAGTTAGATCTTCTAACTCCTCGATTTGCTGGTGCTTTAGTTTTAAGATTTTGCTCTAACAAAGTTGACATGGTAAGACAAAATTCTTGTGCTCTCATAAAGAGAGCATCTAATAAAGACTGACATGAAAGAGGACCTGCAGTAAAAACTTCCCCTCAAATTGATTCACCTCACCCCAAAATACGAAGGCTTACCTTTTCAATTTACATTTAAATAGTGTGTTAAGTCTGCTCGTACTTTACATATGATTTAAGACTCGGTGTCCCTAAAGGCAGAGGCACCTGGGAGCAAAGGTCCCTGCAGCAGTCTGCAGCAGGCACGGCGGGTCCCTGTCCCTGGTGGCAGGGCTTGCCCTGGCAAATGCCACTTCTCACCGCTCCCCAGTTTGCTACAAAGCCCCGTTCAGCCTTTGCAGACGAGTAGCTTGCAACCAAGAGACGGATTTAGTATTTCAACAGATGTACAGATCCTACTAATGAAATAAAAGCATGCCCTTCCCCCTCTTCCACCTCCTTAAAAAGCAATATACTTTTAAAAAAGGGTAATGCAATCACAACCATTATGTCAATGAAAATTACATGCCGGGTTTATCTCTGTAGGTATCTGTCAAATGCAAAGTGCTCACCACATCTTTGGAGTAATAATGATGTTTTATCATTTTAATTACAAACACTTTGAAAAAAATCCCTAACGTGTACCAATTGGGGTGGTCTGAATTAACAGTAGCTTGATAGCCCAAGGGTAGCAAAAATAGATTGAGCTACCAAATTTCATAGTAGTTACAGCAGCTGTCTTCTTGCCTCAGGGAACCTGGTCATTTAACAAAGCAGACAGCTTGGCATTGGCATCTGATTAGTAATGTGGGTATTGCTGGACAGAATACGTGTAGTTCTATTGTTTCACTGTTTGATTAGAAATTTGGAGAGCTATGGCATCATTTAGCTTTTATACCTAGCTTCTGTATGTTCACTTACAGGTACTGTAAAAGGATATTTTCTCACTTATCACTTGCTCCAAGTAGGGAATATTGTCTTGAACATGACCAATGAAACATGACAGGATTTAAATGTTAGGGTCAGTTGCCTCCCACTTCCATGCCAAAATTTTGTTAAACCAACTGCCTAGGTTTCTTTAATTGGGGAGAAAAAATAATAAGGTGAAAGATTGTTCTTTCCATAGCACAGGATACAAGTTATTTAGAATTTAAAATAATTTTAAAACATCATTTATTGCAGCTCAACTTCATAAGAGAAAATTTCTCTTCAGAAAATAAGTCTCGGAGGAAAAATCCAACTGTTGGGATTTCTGGGAAACAGGGATTGATTTTTATTTTCTAATCCCACAGTAGCCTGACAGTTTGGATAACCACTGGGGAGAAGAGAATCTCTGGTTAAAAACCAACCTGCTTAATGGCAAAAATCTTAGTTAACATGCTTTATCTAAAAAAGCTTGATCTCAGGGAATAACCTTAGCACAAACAACAATATTACTCTGAGGTTTGTGCTTGAACTTCATACAGCCAAAAAGACCCCCCACGTGGCTCTTCTCTCGTTCATTCTTGAAGTATACATCACAAATTATTGGTGCTTGTTGGCAGAGTTCAAATCACTGAACTCATAGCAAATAGTCTACTTCAGCTAGAAGTACATTCTTTTACTCTATCAAATCCATCTGAGGTAATAAGACTTGATGTTTTATTCAACAGAGCTGAGGAAAATTGTTGCACAATAGGTTAATTCAAAATGGCAGCATAGAAAATGCATCTGTCAGTGGGGATCAAATTACAGGGCAAGCTCCTCTCAATGCTTAGAAAAACAAGTCTGCAGTTCTACAGATTATGTGCATGTGTGTGTTTAAAGGGGTGGGAAAGGAGCTAAATATCTGAGCTAACCTCCAATTAAAGTCAATCATAAAAACAGCCAATTTAATGAGTACGGATTTCTTTGGGTAATTATAACACCAACCACTTTTTTTTCTCCCTCTCTTTTAAATCTGTAATTCTGCCTTCTTGTTATTGCTTGCTTTGTCATTAATCGCCTCAGGAACTTGATTTCCTAGCAACAGACTCTGCCACCAAACATTTGGCTCCTGTTCAACATTTTCTTTGTGAAAAATGGCAGTGCTATTGCCGCCTGGCTGTTGCAGCTAGTCTGGCTGTGTAAGTGCTCTAATAATGCATTCTTCTAAAAAACACCCAAGAATCACATGCTAAAAGGAGCAATGCCTGAGCTTCACTAATTACTGTGCTGAAGAAGTGTATCTGCAGTTTAAAGGCTGCTGGGGTAGAAGAATGACAGGACATGAGTATATTCTTTATGTAAATAAATATAATTAATAACATAGAGGTGAACAGTTAGAAAAAATAGTTTTACGATGTTATACAGATTCTCATTGATTTTCTATTATGGAAAAAGGAGGTACAATATTTCTGAAAAGTTGATGATGCATTTTTCTGCATAAAATGCAAAGTATTTATCTCCAAAGAATGACATCTTGAGGATCAAACTCCATAAAAAAAAAAAAGTTTCTGACTCCCTTTTCCACTTAAGTTACTAGAGAAAACACTGCAAAATTGTTTGTACATGAGAAGGTACACCTGAAATAGTAGCATAATGCACACCACATCCTAAATACATCACAGAATGACATAACACATGCAGATGTCAGTCCAGACAGAGGTCTATTTTTGCATTTTGACCAATGAAATAAAGCTGTGAATTCTGTACTTACGAGAGAAAAAGTGTTCTTCCCATATTTGTTTTGGAAGCCAGTAAATGGCAGATTTGCTTCCAGGTTAGATACAAAGTCTATCATCTCTCCACATTCAATGGATCCCACTTCAGCTAAAACTTCGAGAAAACACAGTCTCTCAAGACAATAGGTTTCAGGAAGGCAAAATTATCCCAGGCCAGCAAAAAAGGCCACAACCAAATGTTGCTACCTGCAACTTCTTTACAGTTAAGACATTCAGAATGTCTCCCTGGCCATAAAACCCATTCATTACTGTGATAAATAGTTCTGCATGTCAAATGGCATACATTCTGATTCCAGAGCACTATGGCAAAAGTTATCAATGGAAAAAAAACCCTACTGTGGAAGTTATTGAAACAAATTGAGTGTATCCTTAGCAAGTTTGCTAACAATACCAAGCTGCGTGGAGTAATTGACACCTTAAAAGGAAGGGATGCCATCCAGAGGGACCTTGACAGGCTAGAGAGGTGGGCCAGTGCCAACCTCATGGAGTTCAACAAGGCCAAGTGCAAGGTCCTGCACCTGGGTCGGCAGAACCCCACGCATAAATACAGGCTGGGGGGAGAATGGCTAGAGAGCAGTCCCAAGGAAAAGGACTTGGGGGTGGTGGTAGATGAGAAGCTTGACATGAGCTGCCCATGTGCACTTGCAGCCCAGAGGGCCAACTGCATCCCAGGCTGTGTCAAAGAAGTATGGCCAGTAGGGCCAGGGAGGTGATTCTCCCCCTCTGCTCTGGTGAGGCTGCACTTGAAATACTGCATACAGCCCTGGAGCCCTCAGCACAGGAAGGACATGGAGCTGTTGGAGAGGGTCCAGAGAAGGGCCACAAAGATGATCAAAGGGCTGGAGCACCTCTGCTATCTCTAGCCTGGAGAAGAGAAGGCTCCAGGGAGACGTTTCAGTGGCCATCCAGTACCTGAAGGGGCTACAGGAAAGCTGGGGAGGGGCTTTTCACCAGAGAGGGCAGTGATAGGACATGGGGTAATGGTTTTAAACTGATAGAAGGTAGATTTGGATTAGACATTAGGAAGAAATTCTTCACCATGAGGGTAGCAAGGTGCTGGAATAGGTTGCCCAGGGATGTTGTGGAAGCTCCCTCCCTGGATGTGTTTAAGGCCAGGTTGGATGAGGCTTTGTGCAGCCTGGTCTAGTGTGAGGTGTCCCTGCACATTGGAGGGAGGTTGGAACCTTATGATCTTTAAGGTCCCTTCCAACCTTAACCATTCTATGATTCTATTATTCTATCAATGTCTTTTTTTAGGGTATATTTTGATTCCTGCCAGTGTCTACATCTCTCGTTTCCCATGAAGCCTACACAGGCCTAGCACATCTCAAAGAAAAAAACCTATCGTAACCGATTGTAATTTATCATACTCATCACAGCAGTAAATTACAATAAAAATGCCTTCAGTGAATATGCCTCTGAAAGGATGAGACATCACAAAAGAAATTTCATTTATACTTAAATTTTTATAATAACCAGCATTTTTTCCTCATGTAGAATAGCCAAACCCCATGTAAAATACTGTAGAATGTTATTTAAGCTTTGCTGCAGACAGCTGACATCAAGCTTATGTTTTGACAGACTCATGTTCAAACCAGATAATTCCACCATCAAGCCCACTACACCACCACAGTATCTCTCTGCTTAGACAAGCACTTAGGCATTATAAGCAAATAAATATAAAATACCACAGTATTTGCTGAAACAGACCAGGGTGGTTGGAACTTTAAAAACCTATCCTCCAGCAGATAGGTCTACCACACTGGGTTCATTATGACATGCCACAACACACTACATTTCCTCCTTGAAACTCAACCTAAGACCAGAATACCTGGTTTTGATCAGAGCTATCATAAAGATCAAAATAAATTATATTTGTCATTAACTTTTTAACCACAAAAGACATGCTGAAGGTGGTGAACGTAACTTAACTGTGGGCTAACAAATCTAAGCAGTAACAGAAATTTTTTTACTTAATATGGTACAATTGAAGGGCATCACCATTGAGAAATCTCTATTATTTCCTAGATGGAAGTAGGAGAATTGAATGGTTTAACTTTTATAGATTCAAAACTAACAACAGCCCATGCAAACCCGAGTGAGTGAAAGTGTCATCTTCTCTGAATAAAGGGCTGTATGGCAACACTGAAACCGAGCAACTCAAAATTCACCTGCATAGAAATAAGTCTTAGAGGTATGAAAAAGCTTCATCACTCCTCTTCTACTCTCTACCTACAACAAGTAGCAGAGGAGCTGAAGCTTTCAGGCACTGTAAATTCAAAAAGCAAATATGAGAAGATAATGCATAAAGTGCAGTGTAAAAATGATCCCATATCTCTTTAGTGAACAGAGATAAGCATGAGCATCACCAGTGATGTACCCATATGACATGGCTAGACAAGGAGTCTATGTAGATATTAACAAGAAAAGCTTACAACTTTTTAAGCACAGAAACTATATCCACAAAATACAAATTCAAATGCAGCTACTAAATAACAATTCATACAGAAGAAAGACATATTTCATTAAAAGAAGATCTCTTTGGTTTTTGGAAGCTACTTAACTGATCCATTCTAAGCTAAGAATCAAGTTACTACAGATTGGGAATCTAACTGCAGTCAATACTGCCATTTCATATGCATAGTAAAGGAAAGTATTTAAGATAAACAATCAAAAACAAACAGAAAAATCAAAGCCTGAGTACAGAAGGGACTTTCAGGAACACTTGCATTACTTCAGCACCAAGGTAATATTAGCATCAAATGACAGTTTTTCACCCACCTAATGCCTCCATCTGCAAATATTAAATGAAGGTGTTGGACTGAACAACAAATTGAGTAAAACTAAAGAACTGGCAAAAATAAGAATGGCTAACTGGAACAAGAGTAAACACAAATCTGGGAAACACATTTGTGGCAATAATGTTCAAATACAGGCAGAAAATTAAAGTTCAGCTGTCTGTAGGAGCAAGCAGTATCAGTTGTCACAAAGTGAAGGTTACACAAGGTTAAATGCAGCTTTTAATGAAGGAAAGCATTTTCTCCTTTTCCATTTTCTTCCCATTATGAAAGGACAAGTGCAGAATTCCTTACACACATATAGTAACATAGACGTGCTCACTCGAGTCAAATGACAACTAAAATTCTCCTCAGTTGTTCCACTCTAAATAACACGTATCAGCTGATCATTTTTAAATTAAGAACAGTGACAATAAAATCTCTTTGCATTCCAGGCCTTCATAAGATATAAAAATTAGCAGATATATACTGCAAGTTGTATTTAAAACATTAAGATGTTTGAGTGCAATGTCAAAAAAACTTAGTACAAATAGCTCCCAAAGGTTTCAGGTGGTGCAGACACTGATGATCTTAAAAAAAAACCAACAAAACCCCAACAACCAAAAAAACCACAACCCAATAAATATTACAGAACTCTTAGAGATGCCTACATAAACACAGTACTATCGTCAGTTTATTAAATGCCTCGGAAAATAAGACAAACAAGGTGAACAAATACGGAGTTTATCACCCAAGTTTGTAAGATGCAACTCTAACATGTAAGAATCCTACAATGCAAGTCCTGACAGAAAGCATAGATCCACAGAAAAAAGAAACACTCACCCCTAAACCACAATTTAAGATTATTTTCATGTCAGGTTGTGTCTCATTCACAACTTCAGAGGCAGACGTTATCATAACTCTCAACTTATTCTGAAATAAGGGAAATGTCTGAGGAAGAGATTTTCCTAGCCCCAGTAGGAACCAAATAAAATCCCTCACAGTGAATTCTAATCAGACACCAGCAGCACAGCTAGCTGATCCACAGCGAAATGAATATGACAGACTGGAAGATATGATGTCAATGGTAGAAATTACTGCAAGTATATGAATTATATCTGGAGAAGAGAAAGAAGTTGCATGAAGTTCGACAGTACATGTTATCTGTCTTAAATGATACAAAGTAAAGTAATTTTAAAGGATTAAAATACATCTTTAAAGTTTACCATCTTCGAGAAAGCTGGGGAAGCCTCTATATTTTGCCTCTATCTGTGATTTACAGCGTCCTATTCTTTGCTAGTCTTTCTCCAATTTGTCTGCCGAATCTGATTACCAGATGGCTAAAATAAATGTATTGTGTTCATTCATGGTAACAGAAGCTGTCTTTAAGGGTTCTGTCACGGCTTCACTATCTTTTCCTTTGTACCTACTCCTCCCTCTGTGAATTGATTAGATTTCAGAGCTAAGTTTCATCTGAGGGCCATTCTGCTGAATGTTGCATTGAAAAGCATGTTATCTATTCATATACAGATGACCACAGGATATCACAGATGTGTCCCAAAGCAACAACTGTCCTAGTCTCCCAAGAAAATAGATTGTTTGATAATCTCAGGACACGGATTTCCAGAATAAGTCTCTGTTACTAACATACATTCTCAGGCAACCCAAGAAATAGGTGACAGTTGGATAGGAAGAAGGAAATTAAAAGCAACATATGCACAGTGCAAAGCCAAGGAAGGTAACAAGACTAAAGTGAAGACAGACAACAGTAGACACAATACCTCAGGAGTGGCAATTTTTCACTGTAAATTTTTGTTTAAGCTGGTAAAGCACTACAAATCTACAAGTGAAGAAGCTAAATTAAAGGGCATGAATGCACTCTAGCATGAGGGAACATTCTATGGCTACACACACTAACTCCTTAAATTACACATGCAATCTGTAATCTGAAGTGATAACACTGTTCTAGACATCTCTTAGATGAATCCAGCTTTGAGTGCTTTTGCTACAGGTGTGAACCAGGCTCTTCAGACAACACGTCATTCTGCAGTTACATTTCCATAATCTGAATTCCATTTTGCAAATATCTAATACAATTTATCAGCACTTCAGTATTATTTATTTATCCATTAACATATGCGCATCTCACGTTTTATTTTCTGTTTAGTACAATAGTTCTCTGTCTCTTAGTAAAAACTTGGATATTGTAGAACTGCCATCTGAAGGACAGCTTTTAATAAATATGAAAATCAGTGTAGTGAATCACGTAGTCAAAATTTCAGAGATCAAATTGAAGCAACACAGAAGAGTGGCTTCAGGACTAAAACAAGATGGAGGCTGTATCTTAAAAAAGCCAAACCTGTTTTTCACCTCATGTAACTTTTCCTACTTTTCCAGAAGAACCTCCACTAAGTTTAAATTTTCTAAATTGTATATTGGAAGCTTAATTGGTAATTCTATGTAAGCATTGTAAAATTAAACAAAATTAGTGCAGTATTGCTTTTAGTAATGTTTGTCATTATTTTTCTTTATTTATAAAATACTCTTAGCCTTTCGATATTTTTGTAGCCTAGAGCATTAATTCCTAAGCATAGCATTTGGAACAGGCTGAGGTACAGTTATTGGGAAACAAAAGCTCAAACGCTTGAACAACAGAAATAAAAAATGAGCAGACGATACACCTACATTTTTTTTAACCATAGCACTAATGTATGGTCATAGCAGTGGGATGTATTTTCTTTGTATACTGAGCAGGTTATAAGTGTTTTTTGGCAGTTACAAAGGGGCAGTCTTGGCCATAAACAAGATCAGTAACAACCATGTCAAGCCTACAGCAGTGCACACTACCAGGCTGTAGGAGACATTTACACTAGCTAAAAGAAATAACTGTATTTTCAATGAACTTGTTTCTCCTGGATAATCAATTTTTTACACTTCTTACCAGCTGTTCCCACAGAACTCAGGTAGTGGAATGGAAGCAGCTGTCATACAGAATCCATATATTACATGCATGTTATGAGGTTTTAATCTGTCATAGATGTTTTATGTTTGCTAATTTTGATCACTTGTATCAACTTGAGAGCAAGAGGAAAATAAATTCACCACTTCTATTTAGGCAAGATGTAATCTACACAAAAACACTAATCTGGCTTGATTAATTCTGGATGGTAAAAGACTAATCGTGAATCTACTAATGCCCCATCCTCAAAACCCCTTTATTCGAGAAGTAAGATTTAATCATTAAAACCATTTTGTCCCACCGTCCACATTCAAGAGATTTGTCACAATCACTGTTTCTGAAATATCAAGTTATAAGGTGCTGTAGTAATTACTATGGAATAAATAGCAATTAAGATTGTTCACACAAATAAGCTCAAACTGTTTGCAGTGAATAATTATGTTAATAGTGTTTTTCTACATAATTTGTGCATCCTTCACAACAATTAACCAGAAAATGGGAAATGTAAACTTGATGCACTACTGCAAAAGCTCCAAAAATGTTTACTTCTTATGGTTTTCCCCTACTAATTTAAGAAAGCACACAACTAAAACTTATGTCTACATTTAAATTCAAAGAAATTAAACTTTGCTGAAATTGAAGGAGCAATTTTCTTTCATTATATTCCTATGAAATCATCCTAAACCATATGTAACAGACATGCTCACTGCTTAAAGCTCACTATGTTGTAACACAAATTTTGGCAATTTGAAAGAAGCTGCACTTACTGCTATGTAATAAACTTTGGCCTTTTCCACCAACTTCCAGTTCTTCTCTAAGTCAAGATGCTTCTCCTTCTTATAGCAATTAGCAGCAGCAAGGTTAGCTACAAGAGACCTGAAAGTAATTAAAAAATAGGCATTAGATCCTGTAACACTACTGGAAATTTCTCACAAAGAACAAAATTTCTCAAAGATAACCAAAGATCCTATGGAATGTAAAAGCAATTACCAAAGACTACCATAAACCACATATACTTTATTTGACCATTTCCTAATATTTAAATAATATGAAATTTAAATTTAAACAATATATTAAGTAATATATTTTAAATCCAGCTCCATAGTTTATGTAACCTATCACTATTGTACTCTTCACATGCCTTCACTTGCTTAGAATCAGCCTTTGTTGCATTTTGTGATTTAACTCTCTCTGTATGGTATAGCATCCACCGATTTTCATTAAAACTCTTGTAGTACCTCACACCTAAATTAAAGAAGCTACTCTGGATACCCTTCTGAAACTATTTTCCCTCACTAGAACCAAATTGAATGGATATCTATGTCTGGCCTTTATAATTTTCCAATGACTAGTTATTTTTAAAAGGGTTTGGTTTGGGTTCAACCCCCCAGACCCTGTTAGGTTCATATTTTCCTTTAACCAATGAAAAAGGGTCATGTTGCTACTTCTGGATGACCCGTTAAAAAGAAAACTTTGGCTTAGCTGTGTATTACTAGAAAACTACCAAAAACTCATTTGTACTTCATTCTTCCCAACAAGTTATAACACAAGCCATGGGACACAACTTCCACTAGCAAGAACAAAAATGCTTGTATCATATTTACTTTGTTACATGTAAAATACATTCTATTTGAAATCCTTCTCTTCAGCCATGAAACTCAGGGTCATGAAACACACAAAACTTCAGATGTACTCCTAAATACAGGTCATAAAAAAATGGTTATGCACTAGCTCTCCACTTTGACCACCATGACCAAAACCTTCTGTGCAATTTTATCAGGGGAACATTTTATAACATCCAATATTTAGAGAAGGGGAGTTGTGGAAACAGACATTTCCATGCTGGGATACAGAGTTTTAAATTGAATTTTCAAGATTTACTAGTCATAGGATGCACCTTTACCAATAGCACATCACTGTTTTGTGGTATTTAAGTAAATTAGGCAGATAAATAATGTGTAATTACATATACAACATATGGCTACTAAAAAATTTTGCCTTCTCCAGTGTGCATGTAATTGATATTGTACTTATCATCATTTTCCATATAAATGCTACTAAAATCCAGAGACAAGGACTCAAGAGTAAGTTGCTGATCTGCTTCTACCAAGTTACACTTCTGCCTCCAGACTGATTACCACGTACAGGTGTTAGGAGGTAAGTACCCTAGGAATTGCTGAAAGTTTATTCCACCTCAAAACATCATCTTTCCACTATCATCATTTCCCTTTGTCCTATTCAATAAAAAAACAACAGCAAAAGACCAGAAGAATCTCTTATGAAGACAGCAACCAAGTTTCTCTGTAAATGTCCTGAGCACTCATCACTGACAATCCTGTAAGTTAAACAGATCTAGTATATAAAAATTAAAACAAAAAGTTAGACTAACTTTCTCTGAATATATTGAAATACCTAGCATAATTCTGTGTCATTTCATCCCAGGAATATTTTTGGGGTTTATATCTTTAATTATAAACCTTAAGCAACAGGAACTAATGTGAATTTTTGAAAATTAAATAAAAAAATATAAAAAAACCCCCAAATAGACCAAGTCTCTGCAGCAGTACAAGTAACAGTAAAAAATTTCGTTCTTAATGAATCATATAATTTCAATGACAAGAAATCCACCAGAGAAACAAGTAAACCCAAGAAAAATGTGTATGACAGGCTCTTTTCTGTAAACCAAATTTAAGAAGCAAATTAAATCTTTCAGTTTTGGCAAACCCTAAATATCCATAAAGGATCTAGCCAGGAAAATCTTGTCTATGTATGTTGCTATGTGAAAAGCAATTATGCTCCAGAAAACTAAGCAAAGACTGTATGTTTCCTTTCACTTACCACATGCTTCTGCAACTGTAAAACTAACTCTCTGTGGCTAGATCCAACTGTAGAGATGCTCTGCATGTGATGTGTAATACAAGATTGTTGCAATGAAGACAAAGCACCAAGCTTTTCCAAATTAAAACTATAAGTCTAACAGCACTAAGTTCAACATGCGTGACACAAAGAAGGTAGATGTTTTTTCAATGAAACACAGTAACTGGAGACAGCCAGTGTTTCAAATCAAACAGCTTAATGGAAATTCTGTCTGTGCAGCAGAAGGCACAAATCAAAGTCACAGATTATGATGGAGTGTAGGTATTACTTTAGAGTTCAACCACGTGTTAGGATTTTCTTGAAAAGCTTTGGGAAAGCAAAGTGTATCAGTACTGCTAAGCTAGAGAATTCAGAGCGTTAATCACAAATTAGCTCAAAACCCTTTCCTGTAAAATGCTAAACAGACTTAGCAAAACCAAGAAACATTCCCAACAGGGGCACCTGGAATGTAAATATACACAGCCAGGAAAACCAGGACTGCTATTAGCCAGCTCCTCCAAAAGAGACAAGAAAGCTGAATTAACTGATGAAGGAAGTTAGCACATAACTCAACTGGAACAAGAGATTCATCAATAGTTATCAAATGGGGCCAAGTTGAAGTGCTTCTTAAAATATAGAAAATGCTGAAAACCAAGAAACAACATTAAAGATTGAGAATAAACTTGTTCTCACTAGAAGAGGAAGGGCTGCAAAATAAAGCCTTTGGCAGCAGCCATCAGCCATTTTTTTCTATCTCCTGAGGAGGGAAATTGGTTTCTTGTACTCCCTGCACACCCCCAAGAATGTTCTAAAAGAGCAATTGAGATGAAGCAACTTTCTCTAGTAGATAAGTAAACATTTGCTATTGACAAAAGTGTTTAATGTTAGCAAAACAAAAATATGGCTTAGTAAGTTATAGTACTTGCAGACATTTTTAGGAATACATTTACCTAAACTTTTAAATTCCATTGAGGTGCATGGCAAGATGCACATATTTTTTTCTGAATTCATAATGTAGGTCTATTGACAGTCTTGACTTCAGTTTCCCATCAAGTCACCTAGGAAACAGTGATAGCTACAGGATCCATACACAGACACTATGTGACTGAAGAGAGAGAATCACAGAGCAGAAACATCTTTATCGCTTGTCTTCTCTTTGAAAACTAAGTATGGATCCTGGAGATGAAGGAGGAAGTCTGTAGACATAATTAATGTCAAAACTCCAGATGAAGATGAATGAACTTCTTTCCTCCACTGACTATGTACATTCATTCCTGAGAGTAAGACATTATGTATGGCATCAAATTGGGAGGGACAGGTTGATAAACTGGACGACAGGTCTGTCATTCAGTGGATCTTCAACAGCCTGGAGAATTGGGTTGGCAGAAAACTCAAAAGCAAATGCAAAGTCATGCAGCTAGGATGGAATAAATCCCATGCAACAACATTAGCTGAAAGTTGACAGGATACTACACAGCTTTGCAGAAAAGGACCTGGAGATGCTGGTTGACCAGGTCTGGAACACGAGCCAACAGTGCACCTGAACCGAGAAGGTTAATCACATTCTGGTCTACATGAACAAGCATGAAGCCAGCAGGACAAAGGAAGTTATACAGTCTCCAGACCTCAGCTGGAGTTCCACACCCAGCTTTGAGATTTCCATTACAAGGAAGACACTAACATAATGCAGTGAGTCCAGCACTGGGCCATCAAGATTTTTAGGCAGCTGGAACACTTAACAAATGAAAGTCTTGGCTGAGCCTTAAGAAGAGGTACCTAAGGGGATGCTTTCCTGCAGTCTTCAAATATCTAAGGTCAAGCCAGGCTATTCCTGGACACAAGAAGGAACAGACAAAAGGTGGGAGAACAAAAATTCCAGCTGGGTGTCAACTAAAGAATTTCTCCCATTAAGAGTGGTCAAACACTAGAACAGGTTTGCCCAGAGAAGTTGTGCAACATCCATCCTTGGAGATATTAAAACCCAGCTGGACATGGCCCTGAAAAACCTGATCTAACTTTGAAGCTGGCCATCCTTTCTGCAGGGCTTGAACCCGATGTCTGCTCTAACTAAACTTGTTCTAGGGTTCTATGTGTTACAAGGAAAACTCTCCCTCCTCTGATTATTTAGTTCATATTACTTCCCATTGCCTTTTCCAATTCTACCCAAAATATTCACCAACTTCTCAGGAAGTTTGGTGTGGATTTTACTCATGGGACTCCTATTTTACCTAACTACTGATACTGCTTTGAAAGAGAAAGAGCAGTTCCTCCGAATCAATAGCACTGAAAGCCTCCGAAGGAAACCAGGAAGGATGACATATTTTACTCTAATTCAGAGCTAAAAAGAAAATATTCTTCAGGGTAACCACTATAATTTTCATTATTGTTTCAATATCTGGTATCAGAAAATACAGATATTGGCAGAAATCAGGGAGGATTGGTATGTGCTGGTAACATCTCAAGATTAAGACAGATGTGACTTGCTGGTTTTGAAACCTTTAAAAAATCAGTAGGAGATAATCAGCAAAGAAGCAGTATGTGAGTTCAAGCATTGTGGGTGAAGGGAGAAAGAAGAAAGGAAAGGGCCATGCTCAAGATAAATGCCTATAGTCTTCTTTATTTCTCTCTGAAAATCTCTGTTTAATTATTTTAATTACAATACCCAAGTTAAATTACTCTATAAGCAGGTTCTTACTTATAAAATGCTCCGAAACCATACAAAATATCAAAAAGACCATTGTTCATAGCCCACAAATATAAGAAAGGTTGAATAGAGTTGTGGAGAAGGAGTTTTTTTATATATAGCAAAGATCATCTAAAAAATATAGCAAATTAAAACATGAAAGACAATTCAGAATAAATTGTTTTGATGTAGACCTACAGAATTACAGTTATTAGATGAACTTCTCAACAATTGCAACAGAAAAAAATAGTAGCTTTTTTCTTCCTCTTGTATAAAATCAACTTAACCCTTTCCATCAGGCTATACATTGACACCTATCCTCTTTAAGCACATTATCATCTGAAGTATATTCCTCATTTGCCAATCAAGTATATGCCTTACATGCCAATCAGCTTTCACCTAAGCTGCATAAACATACTTGCTCACCAGCTTTTGACTCCCACATATTTTCTCTCTCCAGAGCAACTGGACATTATTATATCACACTTATGCCATAATAAAACTGCTCTTGTTTAAAAGTATATTAATACTGTCCAGCCTTAAACTATGAGCCAGGTAGTCCCGTGTTGTCTCAAATTGGTGCTAATACTTTTTCAAATCATTCAAATAACGATTTTTCAAGGACAAATATTCCAAACAAATTAGGCTTCACACGCTGTGTCAATTGAATCTATATCTTAGGAAAATATCAAAGGCCCCATACCTGTTATCACTAGTGATGCAGGCAGCACAGGTTCCTGTTGGCTCTTCACTCTGCTCATAGTAATGGGCATCCACATGAGCTTCCTCAGCCTTCTTCTTTAAGATCTCTCCAAATTTATCTTTGCCAATGCACCCAAAGAAAGTTGCAGCTTTGTAAGGGCTCTGAATCATCCACTGCAGATTGAAAGGGGAAAAGAAAGCAAGAAACAAATATAAATTTAGCATGGCTGGTATATTATTTTTTGCCATTATTTTCTCTTTACTTGCCATGTTTACCTCTGTGCCTACAGAGCACTGTGACACACAAACATACACTTTTATGCCTGAAGTAAAAACTTCTAGTACGTCAAGGGAAGGAAGGCCAGCAAAGAATAAAAAAGTTGTTGTTAATGATTACACTGAGTATTTAATACCTAATGTAAAACTTAAATACATGTAGCTCAGTATCAAATAAAGTAGATTTTAAAGTAGTTTTACAAGCTATTTTTAAAAAGTTCCCTTGCTCAAAGGAGATGCCCCTACATTTACATGCAATCAAGCAATGTATGGAATCTTTAAAGAAAATATGTAGAAAAGACAAAGGAAACAACAAAAAACCCACAGAAAAACCAGAGACAGAGTATATAAAGAAAACAATAACTCTAAGAAACCTAAGAAGAAACATTGTGCAACATTCACAACATATTTAAGAACTAAATGGTACTGAAAATAACCATTTGTGTCTACCATTTAATTATATGCAAAAAAGGAAACGCTCCCCATTTATATTGTTAAACCATGCATGAAAATACCTATCTCCAACTTGACTAAGAGCAGTCCTGTCACTTCAATTATAAAGAAAGAGTGTAGCTGCAGCGTTCCTAAGGTGCCAGCTTATTTCATAAAGCTCCTCTTTTATTAAAAGAAAATACGTATCACTCAACAGTAAATGCAACTCTATTTTGTACTACGTTAAAAAACAGCATTTAGCACATCTGTAAAAGCAAGAGTGAACTAAAAAATAAACGTGAAGAACAATTGTAGGCCCTACTCTGCTGGTGGTGAGTCAATCAATCGAAGTCATTATAATTCACTCTAATTACAGTCAGAAAGCTTATCCACTCAATCTATAGTATGAACTAAAGGCTACATCAATTTAGTGCTCTACTAAAACCCTACTTATAATTGTTTCCTAATCAAGATTTAAATAAATGATAATGTCTCCATTACAAAGCAGCATTAGTGGTAGCTGTGGGTTGCAGAAAGGTCAAGTAACTGAGTTGCAAATAGATGCTTAGTCACATCTTTATTACTTCCAGCTCTAGAGGGGAAAAAAAGAAAAAATTTAGTCATGTAGACGTCTTCATTAATAAGGCAAAGATGGACACAAGTTGCAAAGCCTCTTTCCTGCAGCAATTTAATGCTTATCAAGTCTAAAGACAAAGATTGTGCTGTCAGATGGTGGCAGTGTTCAATCTTACTTAAGGTACGGTTAAGTAAAATAGATTATTTAACAAGATTAAACATTTTGTGACCTACTGTAGGCAAATATGGAACCAATTCTCACACCAGTAAGAACAGAAGTACATAAAGCCTTCTGTCCCATGTTGAAAAGCATGCTATACTCTCACAAATAACAAGAATTAACAGAGATCACCAAGAAAAGCATTTATCGATGCACCAAACCCCACCAATTCTTCAAACAATATAATACTTCAAAGTGTACCTTAGACTTACAACACTTAATCAAATGACATAATTTTTCCATTCTTTATATGTGAAATCCGACAACATTTGGAGCATAACTAAAGTAATATTTCACATACATCTCTGAAAAAAATAATTTCTGTTCAAGTATCACTGTTTTGGCTATTGGCAGCAGCTCAGTTTGAATTCACATGTGATAATACATGCCATATATGACTGTCATGATCCTTACTTTCAATGTAAGTTACTCTTGAGAATGAGATGTCACTATCTAGGATTTCTTGAGTGCAGACCGCTTCTTCCATAAGCAGTGGTTCTACTCATATTCATGATTAATTGAAACACAGGTGTTCTATGGTAGGGTAATATTCCCACTATATAGATATTCCTTTCAATGAACATCTGAGCTAAGTTAAACAACACTGAGGAAGACAGAAAAGCAGTTTAGCAGTTTGTTTTACAAGATCCTCTCATCACAGATCTACAGTTACAAATACTCCCAGCTTCTTGGCCAAAACACTCTAAATGGGAGTAGGGGCCAGTCATCCCAAGACATTTATCACCATGAAAACCGTCACGCAGCATTACATCCAATATCAAATGAAGGCCAAAAACAAAGCACACACATTAATGCCAGGTATACAGTTATATGAACTGTAAATTCATGTTATAGATTTATGTGGAATACAAGATTTAATTGAATGAAAAAGACTGTAGACAGAAATGGAAAATGACCCACCTCAGCAGGCACTAGCATAATGAGTTAATTATCTAGGCTCT
Organism: Hemiprocne comata; assembly: GCA_020745705.1. Taxonomy (NCBI): domain Eukaryota; kingdom Metazoa; phylum Chordata; class Aves; order Apodiformes; family Apodidae; genus Hemiprocne; species Hemiprocne comata. The sequence goes on from CM036592.1 coordinate 16,317,386, forward strand.
GGCTAAGCAGTGAGGCAGCTATTAACTGACTGTATTGACAGTCTGGTCAGGAGAGGTTGGCACCTGGCCACACCATGAATCCTCACCATCACCCAAGGGAATCTGAGGCTGTTAATGGCTCAAAGACAGAAGTGTCAAAAGTGGGAACTTATCATGAAGGAACAAGACAGCGTCAGGAGCAGAATACCACAAAGGAAACTTGAAACCTACACTGTTTTATGAAAACTAATGTGTTTCTGCATCCTACAGTTTTCTTCTTTCAATGCAGCTTGGACATCAGGTACACACAAGGACAGGCCCTGACCTTTTCAGTTAGGATAAGCGTCTGTGACAGAGGAAGAAGCACAGGAAATAGAACACCTTTCAGATGTCCTCTTGAGTTAAACAGATTGCATTGTCCTTACATTTTTGTTGCATGCATCCTGGCAAACTAAAAGCAAATATTAACTTTAAAAAAAAAAAAGTTTCTTGCCTTTAGAGTAATTCTGTTTTAAAATTAGGCTGATTTCAAAATAAGCATCCTAATATCAGCTTGCACTATCCCTACAGCAACATCATTGCTTATGATCAAATACTGAAGCCAGCACTTCAAAAACAGGCCTTGCTGCTTAAGGACATACTAAAGAGTGACAGAACGCTCCTCTCCTTTTTTTATGAGATTAACCTGGGCTCACAGAAGCATCTGTGTTTTTTCATTATCAGAGTTAACAGGGTGAACTCTACGGTATGCTTTAGCTCTAAGAGAGATACAAGAACCTTTGTGCTCCAGGGAGTGGATGCTGATTGCAGAGAACAGCATTGTCTTTTCTTGCAAGATGCTGAGACACCAAGAAAACCTGGTAACAAGTAAAACTTCTGAAGACACAACTGTGAATTTGTGTGACTGCTTGGAGTTGACTATGTCCCACTTCTTCATATCCTGAGACTCAAAGACGTGGTACACCTATCTCCCACTTTTGTTTAATTAGGAAACAACTTTGGAAACCACTTTTCCTCTGAGTTACAGAAGCAATTCTTTCAACACTAGAAGGGATCTGACTTCAATTGACTACTTAGTGCTGTCTTTTGAGAATGATATTCAAGATGACAAAGTTACCTGAATGTTCCCTTACACCCCAAAAATAAAAAATGCCCCTTCATACCATGTAAAAGAAAAACAGTGGTCTCAAAGTATTAAAGAAAGAATGGGACAGAACTTCATTCTTCAATTTGTGCTTCCCAAGGTTATCCTACTTAGCTTGACAATGCCATGCTTCTGCCACAGGGACGGAGGCCAGTGTCCCACACCACAACACTTGATCTACATTCAGTGCTTTTCTTCGCTGTTCCTGCAAAGTTCACTGGAGAAGAGGATCTCTACTTGAAAGGCAAAAAGCAGCAAAACGAAGTAGTTGATCCAATTTACCTCACTACCTCCAGTTGCAAAGACACTTCCCACGCAAAAGGAGAGCTTGCCACTGCTGGGTCTCAGTACACAATCCTTTAAGGCTCAAAAAGCAACATCATACTGATGAAGCTTAAGACAGCTTTATAGCCTCCTGACTAAAACAAAGATCCTTCAGCAACTACTTCATTTCACTCTGACTCTATGCACTGCTGTAAGTGCTCCTGTTAACTGGACAACATAAATCATCAGAACAAAGCAGCTGGTGAAGACATTATCAGTCTCACATTGTTCTCCATCTGAACTAACCTCCTGAATTATTTTTTAAAGCTGCCGCCAGAAGTGCATTTCTACATCTGTCAGTCTTCTTAAACTAACAATGCCAAAGAATACAAGTTTTGCTTAGACTGACATATCTTCTGCGCATAGGAGTTTTCAGATGTAGACTTGAATCCTAAATGCCTAGGAACTGACAACACAACAGGAAGCATTATGCCCCTTCACACTGAAAGATCTTCAAAACTCATTAACACTGAATTCAGACATTTGAAGTGCATTATTTGAAGCTGGACTCTTCTCTGCATGATCTGTCAAATGTGATCTTATTTTAAATTGCAGCTCACAGAGGAGAGGACCCCAAAGACCTAAAATTAACTAAGCCTTAATATGCTTGCTAAAATCTAAACTAAACAATGTTAACAACTACTTACCAAGCATTCTTTTTAGTAAATCAGAACAGAAATACAAGACTAATTGGAGTATCTTGTATTTTTATATTCTGAATTTTAAAATGAGTCCATACGCTTCTCAGAAGTCTGTTGTACCCCTAGGACATGTCTCATCACCAACTATATACACAGTCCATTCAAAAGCTGTTACAAATATTTTTAGGAATATTTTAGATGCTAAAAGAAAATATACCACACCTCATCTTAGAAAACCAAATAAAAAGAGAAGTGGAATAAAAAACTAAATCATTTTATATATATATATATATATACACACACACTTAACTCTTAAAACACAAAATCCTGACAATATGCAAAATAAGCCTAAAAAAAGACATTAGTGTCACTGTTCCAAGTGAGATCACTTATTTCTTGAGAATGATGTGATAAGCCTCAAGCACAACTGGACTGCAATATTCTGTTACTATTACACATACTATGTAATTTAAAATCCCTACCATGGTGGCTTAACCCAGGCCAGCAGCTAAGTCCCCACCCAGTCACTCCCTCAATCCTCCCTCCTTGGGAATGGGGGAGAGAACTGGAAGTGCAACAGTAAGAAAAAAAATGCATGGATCAAGATAAAATGATGCAAAGGCAACAATTCACCACCTCCCACCAGCAAACCAATGGCCAATCAGTGTTCAAGCCATGGCTATCTTGGAAACACTCTCTATCCCTTCCTGCTCCCCACAGCTTTATTGCTGACCATTTTCAAAATGGCCTGGACTACCTCTGATCAGTTGGGTTTGGCTGTTGTAGCTGTCTCTCTTCTCAACCTCTCTCCCACCATTCTGGGGCAGCAGAGTAAAAAAACAGAGAAGGCCTCGATGCTGTGCAAGCACTGCTCAGCAACAGCTGAAATATTGCTGTGTTAAATAACACTGTTCTGGTGACAAATCTAAAACACAGAACCTTATGGGCTGCTATGAAGAAAATCAACTCCATCCCAAACAGACCCAGTACTTCAGAACCATTGTTAAGAGAATACAGCATCAAGACCCTGGAAAACAGATAAGATACTACAGTTTTGTTCCAACACCTTTGCAAACTTTTCTTCCTCTTTTTTCTCCCATTGATAAATATGTAAAGATTGCAACAGCTATTATCACGTAACGGCCATATAAGAAAAAAATGGAAAAGGAAAAAATAAGCTTATCTTTACAAAAGCAGGCTTGCAAAAAGGAGCCCCACGTCCTGTAGTGATTCTTCTGCCATTAGCTGAAGCTGCCAAATCTTGCATGAGGAAGTGATATTGTTAAAATGCCTTACAACAGCCTCAAGCAACTTCCAGTCAAACGAGACACAAGTGATAATATTTTTTAAAGGAAAATACTAACTAAAGCCTTGCATTGAGACGTATATTTAAATCTTATCAGGATTTGGTTCAACATGTACTATTCAAATCTCTGCACAGGAATATCTATTAGTTCCAGTACGGTGCCACAAGTTGTGTTTTGCTATAGCTTTTTCCAATTAAGATGTCTATCAAAATGTTAATCATCCAGGAACAGTACTTCATTCACTTCTACAATCAAAAACAGAATAGCTAACAAACTGCCTTTTAACAAAATCCATAATCCAACTATTTTCAGTGCTTTGTATTCCATTTCCTGTTCTTTCCCTCTTGCACTTCATCTGCTTGTCCACTGTTTAATTTTCGGTCTAGTTTGTAAGCTTCTTGCTGTACAAGGAAATACAAGCATATTTTCTGCAATTAAACATGTAGTAGTCATAATTCAAAGTTTCAATGTGGCCAAAACCTAGCTCTCTCTTTTATTGCACCCCTTAAATATTGGCCAGTCTAGGTACTTAGTTCCACTACTCCACTACTCCTTACTCCATCACACTCTTATCCTGGATTTATAATGATACAGTTCTGCCTCAAATACCTGAAGTGCTGCAGTCTGTCTTCTGAAGTTCAACATATGTTATTTGAGGCCAAAGGCAGAATGTCTCCTGCAAGACCTTACAAGGCACATAACTGAGACCACAGCTGGCCTTGTGTCCCTTCCTCATTTGAAGCACAGAACCTGAGACACCAACCACCTCCTCCTTGTTTGATCTGAATTTCCCTTCCACAACATTAATGCGGTCCCTTCTCAAAACCAGGTAGAAGATGACAGTTACTAAACAGGGCTGGTCATGCCAGTTCTTCAATACTCAGATGACACTTACATTAAGGGTATCACAATGGTAAGAATTCCAGGTTTACTTGGGACTCTTCTGCAGAGTGTATACAACTCTTCAGTAAGAAATTTGCTAATATTACAAAGCTATGTAAACGGTAAGGTTTAAGAGTACCTGCATGAGTAAAAGAACTCTATACTAATCTCCTTGTGTGTGAAACATGGCAAAGTGGAAAATAAAATATGACACCAAAAAAAGCCCTGGTCTCTGTGGCTAGAAGCTACCATGTTAAGCTGTTAACAGAAGCATATTAACAAGAACAGGGAACATCACATTGGGTACAGTAAGACAGGCCCAATGGGCAACTGTACACTACTGTTAATCATGCCTGAGCCTATTCTAACAAATTAGCACTCACTTCATAGAGATATAGCAAAGACTGATAAGCATTTTTAAAATGCCTTAGAATTCTTCAGTGTAAACCACTGTATTTGCCTATAAGTGAAGTTGATATTGTTGCAAAGTGACATTTTAGGATATTTTGCATATGATTTTGCATATCTATAACCTTAAAACAAATCTTTCTTTTCAAAATGCATGCATATGTCACTATCACTCCCCTGGCTAGATGATGTGCAGTCTGAATGAATACACCCACACACAGAATGACAGCAAAAAATCCACAAGTGAAGAGATTTCTTTCATTGTCTGGAAACCCAGAATTCATAAAGCATAAACTGTAAACAGCTGCCTATCAGCTTCTATCAGCAATACTATAAAAAACAGATGGCAAAGGTCAAGTCAAAGTTTATTGACAATGATGAGCTTTGACAGCCTCTATTAAATTACTTCTTCCTTTAAGGTGTATGTGATCAAAGCAGCAGAGAGATTTTCACTCAGTCACATAACAAGCTATTTGTTGAGATTGAAACATCTGGTCAATATCTTCTAACACTGCAATTTCATGCACAGTTAGCAATAGGGTACATTTCTTCTCTTCTTCTTACAGGGTCCATAAGGGTGGCACATATGGCTGATCATTTAATTCCAAAAGGTTTCGATTCCAGGAATTATATACAATTGTCTCTATGCTTTATAGTATTTTAAGTCTACCTACTATCGTTTTCCATCATCACTGCTGTCTGCTCTACTCTTAAGCTATAAAAGCACACAAATATGACAGAGCACTTAAAGCTTAACAGCTTTAGACTACTGTAGGTAGAAAGCAGTTAAAGCACAGGAGTTTTTAAAGTGGCAGGTCTTCATCTATCTGTTGTCAAGAATTCCCAATGCATTAAATTATTTACCAAAGCTCCAGTAACACAGACTATAATTTTATTTGTAATACCTAACGCTTAATTTATAAGACACTTCCAAGCATATAGAAATCCTCCTTTTTACTAATTTATAAATTATTATACATTTTACAAACATAACATACAACATACATTTCAAGTGAACATGTGATAATTATAAGAATTTGATTAACCATAATCCTATTTCTCAATCTAAAACTGCAAGAAGACACAAAAAGTTACCCAAATGCTGAGAAATGCTTGCCTTTAAAATTATGCATCTATGTTGATACAGCAACAAGTACAGAATAATGTGAAGTGTACTTCCTTATTCCATTTCTAAACTCAATCATTTGGTTAAAAGAGAAAGGAGGGCTAGTTGCAAACATGCCTACTGAAAAAACATTTCAAATAATGTTCAGTTACTATTGAATAACCTTCATTTTAATTTGGTTAATGGTTGACTTCCACATCTTATTCCCATACTAGTTGACTCCAACTAGTATCTGAACTTTAAAAGTCTACCTAGCAGTTACAGGAATACATGGACTCTAAAACTCCTCAATATAATTATGCATCACGCCCAGATGCTGCACCAAAGGCATAACGAAGGGGTGGGCAGGCAAGGGGAAAGGTAGATGAGCTCCATGTGGGAAAATCTACAAAATGCTTAAACAGAGAGAGACATACCTCAGAGATGTCACTGGGGATGCCTGTGCTTTTTTAGAGAGTGTGCTGACTTTCAGTCCCCTGGTATTTATGGGGAGGAACGAAGGAAGGAAGGAAGGAAGGAAGGAATGTGATAAGTAAGCTAGATTTAAAAAAAAATAAATAAAAAAAAAATCCAATTTGTCCACTAGAAACTGATGAGTTTCATATAAATGCCAAGATATGGCTTACAGGTAACAGAACATGTTTACAGTTTGCAAATATGAGCCTAAATAAGAGCCCGTCACAGTGTGCCACAAAGGCAGGCTGAAAAGTCAGGAAAGCAACTAATTAGCTGTCACTTAGCACTAACAGCATCAGTGGAGAAATTAAGTAGTTTGCCAGATTCTAACTGATTCTATTCTTTTTTGAAAGAAGTGTGATGGAGGAAATGTTCCAGGAGCGCCAAACAAGTTCAGAAGTGATGGGGTTAGCATAATTAAGCCACAAGCACCCAACTTAGTTGCAAAGGGTGTAAACTCAGCCTAAACTTAGGCATAGAGTATTGTGGTGGAACATTCCCCCTAAGTTAAGTTTATCGCTTCCAGAATTGCTAAAGAAGTTTCTCCAGAAGAGTTTGGGAAACAGCAGCTTACAAAAATAAAAAATAAAAATTAATCTGATGTCTCTCCTCAGACTTCAAAGCTTTCTCTCACTAGGTTAGATCAATGAAGATGACAAAACTTTGGAAAGGTGACATGAGACTATGGGTCAACGCCACTAGAATTAATATTACAAGACTGGCCTTTCTTAAATGTTATCCCATATATTCCATGCACAGTTCCACATGGAAATGCCCCCCCCCCTCCAAGGCTCAATATTCTTAAGGAATGATCCCTCATTTAAGGAAGAAAAATGTGAATCAACTGAAAAATTACTGTCTTAGGACAGATGAGTCTCAGAAAAGCCTCTGGATTCCTCATATGTGACTTCCAAACACATTTATTTGGAAATGCTCTATGTCCACCAAAGACTGAGACTAGTACACAGATCAAGCTGAGATTTCAGGGGAATACTGGATACACAGTGTGCATATGAACAATGATTTGGAGAACTCATACATACTCTCACAAAATAATAAAAGGAATTGCCACAGTATTCCCAACAGAAACGAGTCACTTCCTTAAATTATAATGGTTTACGTTACTGAAACAATTCCATTATTATGTTTATTGTTACATGTACAAACACTGGTACCTTACTGTATCAGTTCAGAAAGGAACAAGAAACTTTGTCTAAAGCATATACTTTTAAATTACCTTTCAGCTTCTTATTCCAGTACTAACTAGATATCAAATCAATACAGAATATGAGCTGCACAAGAAGTACCTATTTATTCTTGTTCCTTGCTTACAGACATCAAGAAGTCTGGACAAATGGCAGTCTCCGGTAACATTCCATTTAGTCAGCTGATCTACAGGGGAAGTTCAACAGGTCTCAAAGGTGTCAGTCCCTGTGCACATACCTGGAATCCCCCTGCTCACCCATAGGAAGCTGGACATAGCCAGAGTTCCCAGGACTGCTCATGGGAACATCAGCCTGTGTGCTGTGCTCAGGCAGGAAGCTGATGTGCTGTGTCAGGCCCCACAGCTCCAACTCCCTTCTCCTCTCCAGGCCATTTGGGATGGACATTTCGTAGCCTAGTGCAGAGAAATTCAAGTCTCTATATCAGATGCTTTTCCTAACCCCTTAGAGGAGAGAGGGTATGCTGTTCCTCCATGGTAGTTAATGTTACACACTCACATAATTTCTATTCACCAATAACTGAATGGCAACAATCTTATTTTTCCTATATCTTAACTTCTTAAGGATAGAAATACTGTATTGTATTTGCTCCAGTTCCCAAGAATCACTTCTCCTCTTGCTAGTTTCATCTGTAATGCCTTTAGATGTGCTGTGGTGGGACACAAGCAATACCTTTGCCAAAATAATTTGACAGTTTCCATTGACCAGAAACTGTAAATATACTCAATTTTGACTCCCAAAATATCAAACAAAAAGCAATACACAATGATTTATTCTAGCTTTTGATTACTTTTAAACTGATGCACTCCTTCCTTCATGGCAATTTTTATATTTTATTGTAACAAATTTTAGCTTCTTTTTGTATGTACAATATGTATGACAGAAGTCACATATAATTATGTGCAGTTCAAAGCAGTGCTTGGCACTAGCTAAATTTTTTGGCACATAGCTCAAAAGCTCTACTAAGTTGAAATAATTTTCACAGAACAGATAATTTACATCCAACTCCTATGTGCTTCTGAAAAAGAACTGCAAGTTGTTCTTAAATTTCTTTTTTCCTGAATTCAATCCCAGCTAAGACACTTGACTCCTATGATCTGCTTAGCCTCAGCACTAACTCCAAGACCTAATTTGTTAGGACTGAAAGACAAGGGAAATCTTGCATGTACTAGAATGCTGGGTTTGATTAAAAAGTATCAGCTCTTCTACTTTTGACTTAAAAAAATCACCCAGATTGGACCTGATGAAGTTTATCTTTTGTACAACAGGAAATCTTTTTTTCAAACTCTAAAATCAAAATTAAGAGAAAGAAGAAATACATACAAAAACACGATGGAGAAGATGCTTTGCTGACAACTGTACAGTCCTGATCCAGTTAATATCCTTCAAGTGAGGTGCATTTTTAAATTATTTCCTTTTCTAGTTTCCTCTGAGAAGCTGGAAAGCTCAGACCTGATTGTTACCTCAATCCATTTTTACACTGATATAAATGTATTCATTTCAACAGAGTTGTTCATGATTTATGCAGATGCAAACAAAATCAAATCCATACCTAGTATGACCCTGTATATATTATTTTCTTGTTTTGTAATTTATTTATTTTTTTTAATCTTTCAACCTTTTAAAGAGTATCTGCAAGTATGTGTGTATAGCTTCATTATTCCCAGGTTTTCAAACACTACCCAATATAATCTTCTACAATGCATGTATTAACCACTATTTAATTTTAATAGTTAAGATAAGATCTATGTCAAGGATTGACATCCAGTGCAGGAAACACTTAAAGAGTATAACTTGAAAAATTTAAAGTAAAATAAGAAAACATCTCATCTGCTTTAAAGTCTGTGCAACAATAAAATGCGAAATTTTGAAAACCAACATAACATGGAGTATTGTGTCTTCCCTTTTTTTTCCCCCACGAACATGGCAAGCCAAGAATAAATTATAACTGAAGTTCCTGTAGGGATAACGAACTATAGTGATTAATTTAAAAAAAAAATAATAAATAGAACTTCACTAAAAATATGTTTTCATTACAGCCATAATCCCAAAATATTCAAGTGGCAGGAACAGATCCCTAAGCATCTTACTTGGGTACTCAGATTTGTTGAATATCAGGTAAATTGCCTGTCAAATCACTTAAATACTATAAACCACTAAGTAACCACCAGCGGCCCTTACACAAACTTTAGCGATGGGTATTTCAGTTCAGTCATATGATCCTGCTGGTAACAAGGTCCTTCATATATGTACAAAAAGAGGATCTCTGAAAATGTGTTCATCTTCTGTCCCCCAAATTCACAAATTTAGGATTTTCTCCTTCACTTTGTTATGTATTTTGGAATGCTTGCTATTGATGAAGATTGTACTGTAAGGGTGAAATGACAACTCCCAACTTAGTTTTGAAAGGTAAGAGTTGGAATAGCTACCACTGAAGAAATGAAAAAAGTATATAATATCCCGAAAAACTGCTTTCCAGAACATACTCTAGAACATTTTTGTTCCTACTGGCATCATAAGCAATAGCTGTTCAAAAAAATTGCATAAAACTAAATTAAAAGTATTGTGGCCAAAATTTGGTGTGATACAGGCTTGGCCTCAATGCTATTAATTGAGAGAAATCTTCAGCTGATGCCCTGGGAATACAGTAACTTTATTAATTGTTATGAAGTCTGGTTTTTGTCTCTTATGGACTGTCATGGTTTGGCTCTGGGTTGGCAGTCAAACCAATAACAACAATACTCTTGATTCCGCCTCCCTCCCCGAAGGCAGGGAAAGAGGGAGAAAAAATAAGAGAGGCTTTCTGCGTTGAAAAGTGAAACAGATTGATTTTAAGTATTAGTGATAAGGGAATATATATATGTATTTGTAAAGGGATGTGCAACACCCCATCCCCTCCCTCCTTCCCCAGCAACTCTCACAGCAACTCTTCTCCCTGGTGACTCCCAGCTGAAGGGGGGAGTGTCCGGGCACACGGACGGGGCCCTCGGGTGTCGCTGGGAAGAAAAATGAGAAAAAAGAGAGAGAGGCAAAGAGAGGGTGATAGAAGTGACAGTAAGCAGAAAAGGGAGAGAAAAAGAAAACAAAAGGCTTGACTTCTGTGATGTCTTAACCTATACTGAAAGCCAAATAGAGAAAATATTATGAGAAGGGAATATTCTGATTTGCTGATCCTGCCTTTGGTCTAATCTGCTCCCCCGTAGGGGGGGAGGCTGCAGACACTCAGAAGCGACCTTGGTTATTATCAGTCCACTGGTGCTGCTAAAAAAAAGTTCACTGAAAGAAAAAAGAAAAATCAGCAAAGAGAAAGTTTGCTTCACCCTGGCTCAAACCAGGACATGGACAATTCAAAATATCCAGAATTATCTCCTCTTCTTCATAATAAATCTGCCATTAAATATGTTCATCTCAGCCCAAATTAGAGTACATGTAGTTGTAAAGAAATATTTTTATGTATGCTTTACAGAAGAACACTCTGAGCAGTAAAGCAATTCAACAGTCTGTATCGTTTTCTGCTCAGGGGCATTTACTGCTTTCAGCAGCATCAACCAACATCAATGAAAGCCAACAACCCATATCTTCCTTGGACTGCCAGCAGGATATGCTAATTGTGAACCTTGAAGATCTAACATTTTAGACAGCATGTACTTAATCTGAAGCCCTAACTGTATATGTGCTAATTAATTTGGATCTAAAATTATAATTTTATTACTTTGGTATTTTGTATAATCATTTTCTGTGTAGCACAACATCCATCATATTGAAAGTGCACAAGTATAAATGTATTTAACTTAACATCTAATAGAAACTAAAAATCAAGTGTTTTCAAACGATAAATATATGAGCGTGTTTTCCTTCTCAGAAAGATAGAAACTGCAACATAATTTTAAGGGTTTTTTTCTCGAGTTTTTGGATATTGTCATTATTGTTAGCTGTTCTACTAATGTTAATTACATCATTACATGATTTCCCATGGATAACAACTTGTAATTCCATCTACTTATTCTCCATAGAGGCAGAGGAACACAGTAGATTAGGAAGCTGTCAAGATGATAAAATGATATTGAATGCAAATATGTATTTGTAATATACCATGCAAGATTTGGTAATGCTACTTAAAACAGAAGTAGCAAACTAGCTTCAGGCACTGAATGTATGCTTCAGGCAGTGAATGTATGAAAAATGCTAATACATTAGAATAACTGAAGCAACAACAAAAAAATAATTTATCTAAACCTCATTAAGAGGAGAATCGGTCAATAGATCAACTGAAATATAAGGACAAGTATCAATATTAAAACACTCACCAGTTGTAACTGGTATAACATTATTTGTCTTGACAGAAAATCTACGAAGTAATGATATAAAAGGTCAACTGATTAGTCCTTATTTTTAGTTTTCCAGAACAAATTCCTTAGCATTTCCGAGACTTTTAAACTAAAAGCCAATTTTCTGCTCATACTTATATTGATGGAACCTGACTATAAGTGGAATTATACCAGTATAGATGAAAGATAATTTAATTCTATTATCTTAATTCTGGTAAGTTTTTAGTTGTTATACATAGTATACAGCTACACAAGACTAAGTCCCCAGGATACAAATACATCACTCTATTAGTGGGCTGTATGGACATTCATTAGTAACTCTAAAGCAATTTGAAACTGAACAGACCAGATCAGTGGTAGACACAAAAGTACTGCCTATGCATATGATTTTAAAGCCAACACCACCACATTTTATTCCTAAGAAAACACAAACACATTTTTTTTTATCACTTTAGATAGTAACCACTACATCACATCATCTGACTAGAGGCTAGTCACAATCACTGCTACTGCTTCTATTTTTATAATTTTTATTTACCCTTTCTTTTGCCATTTTTATTTTTACTCTTATTTTCCTGAAAATATATGTAGCTGTCAAACAAGGACAAACTGATTTTTGTGAGGCTAAAATCTGTTATGCTCTTAAGTTTTATATTAAAAGACATCTCAGAGGAGCAAGACCACAGTCATCAACTTCTCAGAGGGTCTGACAAGTACTTACAATGTTTAAATGTAGCCTGATAAAGCTACTATTTCTACTGATGAAATGCAATATGGCAATGAAGTGTCTTCATACAGACCTCTCCAGTTTTGTCCTGGAAGTGCACATGCTCTTAGATTTTCGCTACAAAGATCCCATATAGCAGACAAGATTTTTACTTCCACATTCTATGTATCTCTTAAACACCCATAGACAAACACAAGACAAATACTAGGCAACAGCCTCTTTAAAAGGTTAAGGTACAAATGAACCCAAGTTCAGATAGTTCAAGTTTACATCTTTAGTAGCTGCTCCTATTACACCACTGTCCCCAAAACAACAGAAAGTTACAAAAGAAACTAGTATTACCAGCCTACAGCTAACCTTTATTAACAGACCATTGTGTCATGCCTGGTGTACCTAAATCCAGATTTATCAATACTTCAGGTTGCTCCCTCAAAAGATGAGAAAACTGTCAGTGAGGATTCCTTCTAGGTTTAGTGACACTAAAAGCTCCCCTTTTAACAGCAATAATTTTGATGAGCTGCCTCTCTACCAGTGAGCCTCAGCACCAGCATCCCATCTTCTAGAGTTTTATGCACAAGCCAAAATAAACAATTTTCTAAAACGTATTTCTTAAAATCCCAGGGTAACCCAGTATTTTAACACTTTGGGAAGTTTATTGTGACAAATGTAGGAAAACAATATTGTTATGGCTATTTCAGAAATTAAAAATTACTTACAGTATAAATGCATCAAGATTTTCTTAAAAAAAAAATAAAGTTCCTCCACTAAAAGCCAAAAGTAGCGTTAAGTGAAGGAACTGTATCCAATTTCCTTGCTAATCCATTATCCATTTTAACAATTGCTAGAGTCTGAACAACAGACAGCAGTCTTAAAAAATGAGGGCTAGAAATACATCAGAACAGTTATCTCTGACTGTTTTGGAATGAGGCTTTAAACAAAACACACAACTCTACACTTCTGTAGTTCTGCATGTTCAGAAGATACTAATGTATGAAGCTGTTAAAATCCTTTTAACCCTGACCTTACCAGAGATCTCACACATATCAACTCCAGGTGTTACACCATTAAGCTAACCTCCCCCCAAAAAAAACCCTCAACAGCAAGAAAAAACCTGCAACACTGATACAGAATTCTAAGCTTACTCCTCCAATGTTTTAGACTCCTTAGAAAAAAACCCACAACAACCCTCTTAAACAGTTAATAAACTGTCAGTTCATGCTGCTAACAGTTAATAAGTAGCAAGTTTAGGACTAGGAGATTTCACTGCTGTACACTGCGAAAGAGCTAAAACAGAGAAAAGAAAATTCAGAGTGAATTCTACAGCACAGCAATTAATTTTGACAACTGGAAGTGAACAATGATGGATCGCACTTAGGCAGTATTAATAACTTCTATCTGGTATGTAGAAATCAGCCGAATTATGGAATTCTGAGTTTAACGTTGTCCATGACATTTCTATTAAGAGAAAATCCACTGGTTTTGTAAGACGTAAACTACATTAAAATAAGGAAGCAATTCTAACTGCACTACACGAGTGAGAATGAAACAGTTGTTCAGTATTTTATTTTGTCACTTCAGTGGCTTCAATACATCTCAAGATGTGCCTTCTTTATTATATATACAGCTATATATATATATAAAGCTCTGATTATATATACAGCTATCATATAACGAACTCTTTAAGGCAGGAGAGCACTTTTTGCTCACTTAGAAGCATGTCAGCAGAAGATGACGCTCACTTAGCCTGTTTCCACAATAAAAATTCTACTTTTCTGTCTGGGACAGTACATCACCCGAAGACTTCCTACTGTAGCTACTTGGAAAGTAGAATGCATGGTGGAGAGAAGAGCAGGTTAGTGTTTGTTCCATAGTCGGGCCTAGAATAGAGCCAAACAAGAAAACATAAGAACTTCAACTACCTGTAACTATCTGACTCAACATGCAGAGAACAGAAAAAATGAACACTATTAACATCAAATGTAGCAGCAGAACGGAGTTATGAATTTAAATCCATTCTCAGCTTCTGAAGCATGCAGCTTTTCTGTGTTGGAGTTGGGAAGTACAGTTTATTTATTATCAAAGGATCTTCACACTTGCCTGCAGATTCTGTTCTGTGTCTAAAAGAGTTTGTCACTGTGATAAACATGCATAACTTCCATTAACATTAATGGGAGTTATGCCTGAACGTCAAGATAATAACTTCTTAATGCAGTAAAGGAATTAATTGAGCTGTGTTTGGTTCATTGGTTACTGAAATGTGATCATTAGACTCAAAGGAAAAAAAAGTAATTGAGTGATGTACTAGTTTACTTTGTACTGTACAGAAACCTATTGATTTGCCAAGGCAGAGCTATTAGATCAGTTAATGTTTGGATACTTGCTGTACGATTGTGGTGAATGTATAGCATGACAAAAAAGCAAAATTTCATTACTGATTCTGTGAGATGTAAAGAGAGCATATTTTATTTGTGCAATTTAATAAGATGAAATGAGAGCTTTATTGAAGTTTGCTCTTAAAAGAAAATCTGACTTGTTTCTGCCAACCATTTGGACATCTAGCATCATTATAGTAGCCTCATCAAGAATTACTCTCTGAAGCAGGTTGAGAACTTTTAATTAAGAGGTTACTATAATGTTGTTTGGCTCTATTTAGTCACACCAGAGATAAACCTAAGTGGGGACAATCATTGTAACTGCTAGGAAATACTTCTGCTTGTTTGCTTTAAACAACTCCTTAATTTTATGGTCACACAGAAAAAGACCGAAGAGGTGAAATTTTGTCTTAACTTTGCATGTAGTAAGAAAATGCAACTTGTAACTTTAAAGCATAGGAAAAAATTTGATAATGGGACAAAAGTTCAGGTGAGAGGATCTGCAGCTCTGAGGAAAAAATCAATAGGGCAATGTACAAATAAAATAAGGTCTTGGGGAAGAGGTAGAAGTGGTGTTGGAGGAAGAAGACACAATGATCTACAATATAAAAAGAACATTGAGTAGCTTAAGATATTATCATGTTCTACACACTAAAATTATTAAATTTTACAGGTTTGACACTGAGTTTAATTTGGCCAATATAAGCTTATCTGCAGCTATCCCTGTTATTAAGTCTGCAATTTACGCTGTCTTTTCATGAATGTATTATTTCTTTAATCTGGAATACTGGGCAGAGTAAAATGAAGTTATATAGAGGGTGAAAAACTGTGGGTTTAGATTTCTTGAATTTAAGTTTTCAGAATAAATTAAACCTAAAACATTTTTCGATACTTCATAAATACTGTAAAACCCATGTTCAATTTTACAGCTACAGTCTGTACAATCCAGAAGCAAGTTATTTTAAAAACACTGAATAGATGACTGGATTCTTTCAGCTACAAAGGAAAAGTTTCTTTGAAAGACTGCCAAAAATACTTTTATAGCTGATATGTAGCTGACACATTAACCTGCTAAATGTTTGTGGAAGTACTAATGACTAAGCAAGGGATATCAAAGACAGTGTATAAAAGAACAAACAGCTGCCAGTACTTGGCATTCCATTCTGCTATCATAGCTAATATGATTGGCAAAGGAAGTTACACCAACTTAATAATAATAATACTACATTTGGCAGAGACTTCTAGATGGAAGTATTCTAGCACTCTATTTTCTAAAAGGTGTTGTATGATTCATTAGAAAGATCAGAATAAAACATACTACTACTTCAACTGCAATACTGCAGAGAATTTTAAAAATAAAGCATCCAGATCAGCAGTATGCTAAAAGATATAACCAGTATTCTTTTCACACTGATACACTTTTTACTACCATAGGATTGTGATGCACTTGAAAGCATTCAGTTAAAAAAACATAAAATATATATATATGAATGATCAATTGACTTGGTGCTGAACATTTTACTGAAGAATGGCTTTTTGGATACTATGACAGCATAAGAGTCCAATTTTAAATAATCCATTCTACAGTAGTAATTATGGCAAATATTACAAATTTCATTTGACTAGCATGGAAATTAACATTTAAGAACTACTTACAGCTTTGAAAATCCCCCAAAAGATTCTAAATTGCAAAAAAGCCAGTAAAACCTGGAGTTTCTAACTTACTTAATACTTATATCTAGTAATTGTTCTACTATATTCAGTGTAAAATGGAACTCTACATGTTGATGCTGATCAAGTTGTAACTTGTAAATTTTAACCCAGTATGCTAATCTTTACCGTATCTTTGCTTATACCTTTAATATTTAACAGATTTCAAGTACCAATTCTAAACTGTTACAATAAAGTGACTTGTCTCATCATAAACCAGAAAAAATAATGCAAAATTAGACTTTATATCCACTGAGGTTACCAAAGAGATTAAATTAGTCAGCTATAACTGGTTTAAGAGACCACAATAATGTAAGTATAAATAATGTAAAATGACCACACTCAAGTAACACAAGGAATTGGTTTTTGCAGGAAAACACATACTAAAAATTGTTTTCATCAAAACATTATTTTAAAAATTAAAGCTTTACATTTAAAAAATATTACTTTAAAAATCTGAAAACACTAGTTTAACACGCTGTCACAAAGTTCACAAAATAAGACTTCCTTAAATCTCTTTGTAGAATTTATAATTTGAATAAGCATTCGGAAATACTGTCTTCAGTGTTTTTGTCTGACTTAAAATAAAACAGAATCACAATATCATAAATATTTAAGGAAAGTAATAAACTAAAATTCCCAGAGCAAAAATTTGTTTCATGTACTTAATTCTCAATACCTTCCTGTTAGAAAGCAAGAGTCTAGGGATGTTACCCACAAAAGCACAATCATCCCAATGTGCTTAATTAGGTTTTGATTGGGACCAGACAGTAGAGTAATAATGAGCTACATATACATACCCTACTTAAGTGTTTGAACCATGCTTGTTTACTAATGTAAAAATTGATAGAACACTAATTCCTATTCAAACATGAAGCACCAAAGGAAACAGGAGACAGCTTCACTCTGTTGAAAACACCTAAGATAACAAGTCAACCCCTTTTTTAGCAGAGAAAAATGGCCAGGCTGCTTCTTGGATAAGGAAAATCATGGTGAGTTTACAGTAAAGGACTTAATTTGGTGTCCCTGGAAGACTTTGCAGGGTATACCTACTCTAGTAATCACTCATCTTCATAGAAAAAGTTGGCTAAGAGGAATCTGATGCTCTGGTCCATGTGATGCAGTGAGGGATCGTCAGCAGCTCCATACTATTCGTCCTCTCTTATTCCCATCTTAGCTGCACACTCCCATACGCCTGTGTCATGCCAGTGCCAGCAAGGCCTTCCTGGGGTTCTCCAAGAGAAGCAGCAACCACTTTATGGATAGGTATTCATATCATATTGGTTCATAATACTGTGCAAAACAGCTGCCTAAAGTTTGCTTTCCTCCTAGTTTTCACCTTCACTTCATATGCCTCATTTTCTGCCTTTATTCTAGCACTGTAAGCATTTTGGGTAGCAAGGCACAACCTCAAGCAGCTGCCCTATAATGAGCATTCTAGAATAAAAGCTATATTCACCTGCCTCATCAGCTTCTTGACCACCATCCCAGCACGTAAAAAATCAGATTATTTCCTGAGATAATTTTTTTTAACTTTCAAGTTTTTCTTAAAATTCGTCTTAAGTAAACCAGTACAGACTTTGCACCACACACTACTGAATTTTTATCTCTGCAGTTAGGAAAAATTGGAAGTGTTTCCTTCCTAAAGAGATAAATAACTACAAGGATAAAAGTTATGGTCCAGATCAAAAACTCAAAAAACAGCAGAATTCTAAAAGGGAAAATTATCAATATTTAATTAAAACTACTAGAAATTTACAGAGTTGATGAACTAAGGGCATGGGAAATACTCACAAAGAATTTTCAACACAGCTATAGAAAACATGGTCAAGTACCTCAAGTACCATTTCTTACAGAAAATGTCTGCTTCAGACATTTCTGGCTTTTTGCCTGCAGGTATCAATTGGCATCTATAAAAGATAATAGGATACAACAGACTCACTACTGAAACACCATATACTGCAAACATGAGGAGCAAAAAGAGTTCTTACATTTAAGAAAAGGAAAAACATGATAAAGATAACTGCAGATGTGCAATGTGACCTCGACATCACATGAGATTACAGGCACTATTCTTGAATAATTGAATGAAATATACGGAGATAAAAGTGGGAAAGATGCCACATAGACTTCCTAAGGGTAGATTATGCCAGACAAAACTAACATTTTTCTTTGATACTTAATATATGTGAACTTGACTGAAGTATTTGATTTAATGCTGTAAACTATTAAGGAAGTTGCAGAAATGAAAATTGGTAGTACACAAATCCCAGGAAGGTAATAGGTAGTGAATGGGTTAAATTGAAATAGGGATCATCAGGCCTGAAGCTCCTCCAGGATCAGCCCTAGGACAGATCTTACAAAAGACTAATGATAGACACCACAGAACAGTATTAATGAGATTTGCTTACCAAGAAGCTTAATAAACAGGAAAAGCAGAAAACCTTACAGAGGAATCAAACAACTTTGAGAACTATTCAACTGTGAAAACAGAAATAGTATGAAACGCCTTAGCATGAAATGCAAGGTCACATATTCAATGCCTAGTCAGTTTTGTTAGTTTTGTTTTTTCTTTTACTGTAAAGGTAGGGATTTTCTTGTTGGAGAAAGACGTGGACTTAATAACACTTAGACAACCTGAGATGCCTTAAAAGACACTACTATTTAAAGTAAAAAAAAGAAAAAAAAAAAGAAAAAATCCCACATTTCCAATACAGACAATGAAATGTCCATTGTAAGAATCCTTGCTATGAACAAAACCAGTATACCTTTTGCAGTCTCATCACCATTTGCAGAACAGAAAAATAGAGTCAACAGAACAAGTAAGATCATGAGAATGAAAACAGTATAAAGGGATCTGTGAGAGATGGACTCTATAATGGCCTTTAATCCAGCGACAGGATCCTAAAATAGTTTAGCCTTGTATAGCTTAATAAAACAAAGGACAACAAAGATTGTATACACTTAAGGTCCTTTCCAACACAAACCATTCTATGACACTGTTATCAGAATATACATCCTTCTACAATGAGATTACTAGCTCAATAAATGAGGGGAGAGCAATGGATGTTGTTTACCTTGACTTTAGCAAAGCTTTTGACGGTTTCTCTCATGATGAAGTATGGCCTACATAAATGGACAAAGAAATGGACTGAAAACCATCAGAATGGCTGGGTTCAAACAGTTGCAATCAGCCCATTAAAGCCAGCTAGAGACCAGTCACTGGTGGTGTGTCCCAGGGACTGACACCGAGAACAATACATCTTCATTAATGACCTGGATGATGGTACAGATTGCACCGTCAGCATACTTGTAGACAATACAGAACTGCAAGGAGTGTTTGACAGACCAGATGGTTGGGAGGTACTTGGACAGGCTGAAAATATGGGCCAACAGGAATCTCGTGAAATTCAACAATGGTAACTGGAAAGTCCTGCACCTGGGGAGGACATTCACCAGGACAGGCTGGGTGGAAATCAGTTTTGCAAAAGAAGATATGGAAGTCCTAGTGAACAAGTCAAAGACAACCCAGTAATGTACCCTTGCAAGAAGGACTATAACAGTATCCTGGGGCTGCATTAGGAAGAGCACTGCCAGCAGGTCAGGGGAGGTGATTGTTCCCCTCTACTAAACAGGACATACTGGACTGAGTCCAGTGAAGGGCCACTAAGATGATTAGGAGATCGGAACATCTGTCATGAGTAGAGGTTGAGAGAGCTGGGACTGTTAAGCCAGGAAAAGGTTCAATGGAGGTCTTACCAAGATGTATAAATACGTAATGGGAGGGAGCAAGGTAGACAGAGCCAAGCTCTTAACAGGACAAGGATAAGAGGCAACAGGCACAAATCGAACTACTGAAAATTCCATTTAAGTATGAGGAAAACACTTTTTTACTCTGAGGGTGGTCGAAAGCTGGCACAGATTTCCTCCACAGAGGCTATGGAGTCTCCATCCTTGCAAACCTGCAACCCTTCAAAACCTGACAGTCCACAGCAGCCTGCTTTAGCTGACCCTGTTTAAGAAAGGGATTTGGACTGCAGGGCCTTTCCAACCTCAGCAATGCTGCAATTCTATGCAAACACCAAAACGGCTACTTGAAAGAGAATACTTACACAAACATGGAAGCAAATCAGAGGACAGAAATTACAATATTATTCACATAGGAACAGCTTTTCAGAAAAAGCAGAGGAAGGTAGAAAACCTATCAGATGGTTTTCAGATGAAGTTGACAGATTTATGAAAGAGAGTACAAGACATAATTGCTTGTGGTATCTAGACAACTTCAGGTCTTTCTCTTTAAAGAGAAAGATAACTTCATGCCTCACATCTGCAGCTACCATGAAATAATACATCACTGAATACATATACAATTAAGCATTCATTATTACAGTCTCCACAGATGCGCAACAATCTTTTAGCAGCCCTAACTTTAGTGAAACCTGTCCTGTATTAAATGAAATCTCATCTTCAGGCAATTATGAGTTTTACCTTTAAGTAGTTTTGCAAAATTAAACATAAAATTTGATCTAATCAATTTCCAAAACAAAGAGAAAATTGTACATAGTCTGCGTCTCATGTGAAATCTTTCATGTTTATAGAGAATGACAGGATATCAGTCTGACAACTTACAAAGCTTCCAGAAGCCAAATTAATTGTAAGTGCTCATATTAACTTAGTACTTAATACTAAGTAACTGTGACTGGGGCCACTTAAGTACTTTAGCTCTTACATTTTTTACCTTAAAAATATTTTAACTAACATACCCTGAGAAAATGAAAATATTAATGACTTCTACCAGCTTGAAAGAAACAAAAAACAACCAACACCCACCCCCCCCAACAACAACACAAAACCCCCCAAACACCTAAGTCCAAAATTTGTGTTTGGAATTTGTTTTAATGTCCGCATTAGTATTAATTCTGCAATCCAATATATAACCCTAAACTAATAAGCAAGAGCGAAAACATGTTACAAGATTTTGAAACCTAATCCTACAAAAAACTGAAACATTCAGAGCAGGCCACATCACCTCTTCTTCTTGACCTCTGGGTCTTAAGATCACTGTATGTGAGAAGTCTATATTTTAGCTGTTTCACTCCAAAGCAACCTCAGTGCCCTACCAACCATGGCATATCACATAATTTCTGAGCAACTGATTTTATGGCAACAGGCAATAAAACCTACTAGTAAAACAAACATTCAAAACATACATCAGTTGAGGTTTTATTTTATGTTTTATTTCTAGCAGATTACCAAGTTATCAATTATAATTAATTATGTATAATTTTTTTTATGGAATAATAACTACTAGTGATTACCAAACATGTTTCAAGCACAAGGAAACAAATTTCTACATACCATGATTTAAAACTCCATGTTTTCTACTGAAATGCATTCAAATACAACAGTCTATGAATTTTTCCTGCCTTATTCAGCAGTTTTAAACTGCTATTACTAGAATTTATCTCTGTTAACAGCAGCTGTCTAGACAATACACAAAATAGCATTGTTATTATTTTGAAGTTGCAGGATTTTCTTATACCACTTACATATTCTCTTTGTTGGCTTTTAGAAGTCACCCACTTCAAGCAGGGTACATGGACCACTACAAACTTGAGTAAGAAATCTAAGTTACTTCTTCATCACAGAGCCCTCCTAGCAAACCTTTACTATCCCCTGATCTTACAAAATGAAAACATCATACAAAAAAATCCCCCTTCCCAATCATCATAACATTTACGGATTCTGTTCCACTTTATCCATAAACTACAAAGTAACCAATGAGTTTCTGAAATGCCTGCTGCGGCATATCCGATGTTTATTGTATCTAGATTTAAAACCCTGATAAAACACTTAAAAAAAAAAGCTGAAGTATCTACCACAGTGTATGTTTCCATGGAGAATAAATGGATACTGTAGTCAAAGATGATGTGTTATTTATTTTTGCTAAATCAGAGCAGTACTTCTGCCAAATACTTCATTTTATAACATCCTGCATGGAAATACATCAAAAAAGCAAATAGATATAAGCCAAAATCCACTGCAAGTCAAAAGGAAAAAGAAAAGAAAAAGAAAAAAAAAAAGATCTTAAGGAAAAAGAGCTATATTTAACTGCTAAGGAGCCATGGGACAACTGTATCTCACTTGAACTGATAACACTAGAAACATCTTTTTTTTGACAACTAATGTTTAGAAACTGTCAGTTCGTATGTCTAGCAATCTTTCATCTCTGTAACAATTCTTTGCAGCCACACTTCTGAAGAAGGAAGCAACTTTAATTTAAAGAATGTTTTTCTTCACCAGGAATAGTTTCTGTCAGTGTTTCTTCAGTGTGAATAAAGACTCATGAAAAGTCCACATACCTAAATCACTGAAGTTAGGTATTAAATATACTAGCTTCCATGTTGAACAGTACTAGATAACTCCACCTTGTATTGATACAGATTAGAGATAAAATATTACATATCTACTGTGAAAGCAAGCTGCTCAGTGGCTCTAAGTGTTTCTGTGTCAACATTTACCCAGAAGAGAACTTGAAATCTTTCATGAGAATCTCCTGTTTTCATGTACAGTATAACAAATGCTATTCTCCAAAACAGCTGAAATTGGCTATATCCATCTCCCATTTGCCAGCAGGGCAGAGGATTTAAAGAACAGGGTTAATGAAAGTTGATTCTCATTTAAATAGATTCAGGTTTTTCTAGCTTCACTGTTAAAGAGTTGGGTCATAGGGGCATGCAAGATATATCTACAATTCCCAATATGACTTTAGATATTTTCCCAGATTACATAAACCCAAAAGGGTCAGAAGACAGTAATCAAAAATGAAGACAGGAAAAAGGATTCAATGCTGAATTCCCCTTGCACACTGGTGTGGATGCTTAAAAATATACCAAACAAATAAGAAGGCCCAGATATGCAAGAATGCTACTTGAGCTGGAATCTGGAAAGACCAAGAGAAAAGACAAGGGAAGCCAGCCAGGGAAGTGCTAGCCAGCCGGCTGCCTATTTGACACTTAAACTGTTTTGTGTCCACGACTCCTCAGGCCTTTTTCTACATATGTCTTAAGTGGAATCTAGCAAATACATCCAGCATGAAGATTTCTGGGGCATGCGTTTTTCTTCTAAATTATAATAATAATTATTTCTCCCAAATAGGTGGTTCAGTATTCTTTGTAAAAATCACAAAACCACTCAAAAAATTCCCAAGTCAATTTGGCTATAATCTACTGTGAATCTAAATTCCTGTTTTCTTAGTCGAACAACTGAAATCAACAAGGCAAATGAAATTGTATTTTAACAATTTTCTGTGACAAGCTGAATTAATACTGAAAACACTTTTCTTTAAGAATCTCCAGAGTTAGTTCCTATTCTGGCAAATGCACAGCATTAAAACCACAGTGTCTCTCTTAGCAACCCTGTGGGCTCCCTACTCTTCATATTTTCATGTTCAGAGCAAAGAGAGACATATGATCCTAGGCACAACGCAGTTCCTTCTGCACTGCAAGTGTATGAATCATGTACTTATCAACCATTCTCTGTACTTCTAATATTTAAGACTAAAGCATTTGAAAAAACCCACTACATTAAATATAATGTACTTAATCACTTTGATCTGTAACATGGTCCTCGTAGAAGACAGAAAATTAGACAGCTTTCCTGTAAGCAGAAATAGATATGCCTTTTTTTTTTAATAGGGACATGAAAAACATTTGGTTTGGAAAAATGGTAGAAGATTTATCCTGACCTCTATGCCACGCTCTTGAATAATATGTAATTTTATTGCTTTTGAAAATGTTAGTTAAGAAACAAAATTGATAAAAAGCAACTAAAAACTCCAGGCCATTGTCATAGTTTTTTATCGAATTACCAATAACACACACTGAGAAAGACCAGTGTTGAAAAAATTACTGCCTGTTAAAATGGATTTACTACAAACCAGAAAACATAGCGTAAAAGAAAATTGATCACTACTTAAAAGAGTGCTATAAATGAACACAGTGCTTTACAGATAAATATTAACAGGGTTCCTTCCCCTTAAGAGCGTATAATTGAACTCAAATGGGATACTCTGAATGACAATTAAGGTTTGTGAAAATGAGCAGAGGCATTATTATTGCAAAGACGAATATAGAAAGAAACAACAGAGACTTGCATACTCCCTGCTTGATTTTCTGCAAAAGCTCTAATTCACACACTGCTCTTGTTCTGATGGCTGTATGGATTTGTTCAAAGGAAAGATTACATACCTGTAATTTAAAAGGTGGCAGTTGACTATTAGAAGTATCAGATTTTATATTCCTTTTATTACTACAGAACACTTAAAGAAATGATAAAAATTCTATAATTTATGTGGTTTACTTCTTAAGAGTCTGACATTACTTTTCATCTCAGAAAAAATGGACATAGTTAGAGCATGCATTTTGTTCAGCTTCTCATTGTGGTGGAATAGACTGAAAGCTGTTTGACATAGGCAAGACGATCAATATAGATGAGATGACAAATGACCACCAGCTGTGTAGAGTACAACAGAAATGCAATACACAAAAAACAGAATAGAAACAATAAGAAACAACTGACATGAAGCAGGAAACTGAAAAAGTCTTTGTCAAAAAGACAATCTTAGTATCGTTTTTTATAATATAACTATATATAGTTATATATAGGGAACAATATATATATATATAGTTTAATATATATATGGAACTATATATATATAGTTCCCTCTAGAGTCCTGAGACATTTCACAAATTAATTCACAGAACGGAATTATACATGCAAGTGTAAAAGTAACCCATAATATGACAGCTGGGGATATTCCTCTGTCACTGGCAGCATCGTAAAATTAACAAAATCAAGATCTAGGCAGATGAGGTAACGGGCACTCTAGAAGACAAGCTAGGAACATATTGATGCAGATGCTGCAGTTGAGAAAAATCACATAAGATACACTTTACAGCATTAGAAACTCAAGGCTACTCCCTATTCCAGCATCTATTCAGAATGTATTGGAGCACAAAGAATAGAGATTATCAGAGACTTTCTAATAAATTAAATAAAAAGGGATAAAATTCAAATATTTCTAGAATAGATAGATACTCGACTTGGAAGAAGACTTTGAGGGACTAAATGGCCTGCTTGTTAAAATGCATGATTATACCTAAAGAAAAATCCCCAAATACTGTAAGATATGAAAGAAGAAATATAAAGCACAGGTGAACGCAGCACTGTAAAACCAACAAAGTAGGCCTGAGCAACGAGATAGTCAAGTCATTTGAGAAATACTTTAGTAAAAGCTGAGTTTGGGGTTTGTTTGGGATTCATTGTTGGTTTGGGTTTTTTTTTTCCCACAAGCAGAAAAATCACTTGAAATAATCAATCAAGAAAAGAAATATTGAAAAATCAACAGAAAATACTACTATGTTTTGGTCAAATCAGCTTAATTTTCAAGCATATGTTTAGGAATCCATAGAGACAAAAGAGACGTACAATTACCTGAAAATTTTTCAGACAATTAATAAACGTAAAGCACTCTTAACCTCACATTATGATGCTGAGTTTCAAATGTTATTGACACCTATTTTTAAATGTCCTCATTTCTTGTCTGTGAGACCTGAGAAAAGGTGTCCACCCACATATAACAGTATCACAGGATACAAGAAAAATTCAACCTCCAAAAAGGAAGAACAACATTGCTGTGGGATCATCCAAAGATCTGCAGTGTTGTCACTTATGACACAGAAGGCAAAAAAAAGATCATATGTATACAGCTATAAAACTCAGTTCAATTACCTCTTGTTAATTGTTTATAGAACTTCACAAGATAAATTAACTTTTCCTCCTAATATCTAAAAGAGAAAGTATTTCAAATATTTTGGCTAAAAATGCTATGAAGAGAAACAGCACAAATTAATCAAAAGTTCTTTGAGATAAACAAGAGTCCATACTCCATCTGCCAGAACTAAGGAACATTTCAAAGGGGTGGCAAGGGAGAAACAAGCTCCTAAGGCTAGGCAGCTAATGTTTTTACAGTGCACCTTCATAAGCATGTGATCTGCTAGTGATAGCTCATCTGTTTCTGTAAAAGCTTCTGGTTTTGCAACAAGGCATTCAACGCCATGAGATGCATATTTAACTATATAGATAGGCAAAATAAAGCTGTAAAGCATGAGCAAATCTGCATTATGAGACTACAATATGAGTAATGCTCTCAATTTTTGCAACATCATAACACTCAGTAAAGCATCCGAACATCAAATCTCAGTGCTGTTTCTTTAAGCCTTTTCATCTAAAGTAGATCCTGAAATAATAGAAAACTTGAGGAAAAGTTGGAGTGTTATTTTAATAAGATTTTCAGTAACTCAGGTTATACATACTAGAAAGTAGACATTACAAGAAGGGGCTTAGAGGTCTTATTATTCCTTTACTTGAGAAAGAAAAAACACTTTTTTTTTGGTCTATGATTCCAGATTATCTCATCTCACCACAGAATTTCAACCAGAACCTAAAATAATTCCTTCAATGTACAACTGCAGTGCACCCACTAAAAAAAAGACTGAAGAAGGTAGGAACAATTTGTTCTTTTGATAAGATGGAGCAGCAGGCTGGTAAAAATTTCACCATTTGGGGATTAAAGACTAGTTAATACACAATGGTGACGAAAGCAATACTGGCATTTGCAATGTTTTTACAGTCTACAGCTGTTTCTTTTTGAAAAGAAAACTTGAAATATATAAAATTTTTCACTAAGTTTTAGACAGAATAACTGAACAGAACAATACTTTTGCTAGAAGGAAATCACTAAGACAAAGAAGTGCATTGAAATTAACCACTGAGAACTATATATATATATAGAGGGATGTGCACTGACAATGTCATTTCCTTATGCTAGTTAAACATGTAATAAAAGCAGGCTAAACGTTTCAGCTTCATTCATAGAATCTGTTTTGCAACATGTTAGATAAAGTTAAGCTAAATCTCTTAATTGTAGCAGATGCAAAATTAGTGAAAGCTCATCCTTTACATACTACAGGACTAGCCTCATGTTCATAAATCGTTGCATCAAGTGACAGTTATATTATGCAAAATTCTCAGTTGTAGGAATCCTGATAGAAGCCTCAGTGTTTTTATTGGGTAATAAAATGCAAGTCACTCTAGTGGAACCTTTGGAAGAAATTTCTTTAATATGTCATTAACACTACATCATAAACTAAATCGTTGATTTGAAAAGGGTACAAGGAAAACTGCACTCATTTCCTGCTGGACAATTTAAACCTAAGAATGCAGAAATAAGGCTGACAGTAACAAATTCAGCTATCTTTCTAACCTCAGATATTTCAGAAAATATGAGAAATTGAAATGCAAAAATAACAGAAGAAAAAGTAATTTTATCATGAAAACGTAAAGACATTGACGCTAGAAAACTATGATAGCTCCTATAACTGAGAACACACCAAGGAAGAAACCTAGTATCAGTTCATTAAGATTACATTGAGAGATTTTGCAAACAGAAATAAGGAGAATTTAATGAGAGTTCGAGAGTGTAGAAAAGCTGGAATCTAAACAGCCTCCTTCAAAGTTTAGATTAGCTTCACATTTTTTGCCAATTTCCCAGAATTTAATCATGCTCAGAAGAACTCTTGCAACACTAAGTGGCAGCTGGAGAGTCTTTGCCTGTTCCAGGTAAGCTCCTGAGACATTGGGGTACGCACAAAGATTTATAAATTCACTGGAATCACAATGGACTCAGAATCATGCCTCCATAAGTGTAGCTCAGAAAGCAATCCAGTACTCCTTTGGTTTAACTGAGATGTTACTTAACACAGGGATCTCCCTCTCTGACATTTTCAATATGAAAAGTGAAGCATATTCATTTCAACTCAAGAACTATTTTCTCAATATAAAATCAGTTTTTTAAAATAGCTACACAAATCATCCATATCTACATTTAGTTTGAAATAACTTTAAAAATTAAATCAATGCAGAACATTTTAATCACATAGCAACTGGATCGGTATGCTATTTAGAAAATTAGTATTTGAATCTCAAAACCCAGATTATTTTATTATTTTCTCCCAAAAACATATTGGTCATACTTTTATGTGTTTGACGCCTATTAATACTGCTAAGAATTATGAAGCTTCAGATTTAAACAATTATTCACTTAGGTATGACAAGGAAAACACTGGAACTACACTTACAAAAAAGTGTAATTTAAGTATTTTATAGGATCACTTTGCTGCTGTTCCAATACTAAAACCACTGTATTAGAGAGACTTCTCAGGAAATTTAATTTCTAGAAGTAATGTCATGTTCAGCTTTGGTCAATTGCTGAAATTCACATTTGTGGCTGTATTACTGATGATAACACTATCTATAGGGCCATATATTTTCTACCTCTGCAGTGTCTTTTTCTATCTGAAGCTTAACACGCTACTTTTGTAATAGTATATTCTGTCAATATAGTTGCTAGTATATTTAGTATCATTATCCTATAAATAGTTATAATACTTTTAGATCAGAAAATACACTTGTTTCTCCCACTTACTGTAATTATTTTCCCCTTTTTTACTCCTTCCCAACATTTTTCCAAGTTATCTTTAAAACTGTTAAAATAGAATGGGAAATGGACTTTTTGTAAAACTTTAAATGTTTTTTTTAAAAAAAAACCAACCAAAACAAAGCAGACTCTCCACAGGCTGCATTGCCTAATAAAAAAAAAAAAGTTACTTGTAACATTTTCATACACACACAGACATAGGAACACAGAAAAAACAGTCCCCTCCATTCATGCACATACACACAAAGGCGTCCAGAAGCTCTATTTGGACTTCTAACTTCCCACGTTTGAAGCACCTCCATACTTCTTAAATCATTTGCTTGATACGAGTTCACTCAATACATTGAGTTTGATATATAATCTATTCTATGTATTTACTTGTTTTATGCTGGTTGTAAATCATTAAAGCGGAGTCTGCATTCCTGTTGATGTGCAGCTCTTGGTTTGCACTGTGGCTATTTTTGTATACTATGTCATGGCCATGATAGCTTAATGATTTTAAATCACTTTCCCAGCTGGATACCACAGACTTTTCATCTTTTTCATAAAAAAGTGCACTGAATACCCATTTAACGCTCGCTGGTAAACAGGCATTAAATCTGGAAGTCTTCCACTATTAGTCAATATTAAGTTTAATATGTGGAAAAAATATCCTATGAATACATGACTCCTTAAACAAACATAAAACCTAAACAGCTTCAAGGTAATGGAAACAGTGTTCCATTCTAAGTATATCTTTACATTTTCATGGCCCAGATCCCACCATTTTGCAAGTTTTGCCACTAATACAGCTGGTTATGGTAACTCAAAATATTTTAACATCTTGCAATTAAGAAACTATTAAATATTGAGACATGTTAATAACTCTCTCTCATTACCACATTAGAAACCATTATTGTCACCACACAGTATAATGTAATGCTGGATTAATATAGTGGAAAATTGCTAATCATATAATAACATTTCAATGTTTTTACTACATTAGCAAAACTGATTAAGAATAAAGTGCAAATAATAAATAAGACAATTTTACAAGCAAGGAGGAAATTACAAGCAAAATGACAGCACAGAGAATGCTGCTGTAGCCGATAATACAAATATCAATTACGCAATGCTTCTGGCTAGAATTTTAAATACTTCCGAGCTGCTGATATGCATCACTTTTGGAAATCAGATCTGTTCTTCTATGTCTTAAATAACACTCAAAATTGTTACAGCCTTTTCTAATTGCATTGGAATTTGCAATCAAATGGGAATTATTTCAAAGGTTGGAAACCATCTACCATTTTAACTTCTGTTACATTGTACACATTTACATGTATTACATTATAGTAAGAAAGCTAACAGATTAATTCAAGTTCCAGCTAGGAAATAACGGTATAATTTAATAATCCCCTGTAGCATATTTACACACTACACATTTGACTTAGTATGCATGAAACAGAAAATACTAACAGGATCCAATTTCTGTTAACATGCAAGTAGTTTTTTTCTGAGGGCTTTCAAGAATCCACAAACAATACTTTTAAATTAAATCATCCTTTTTGTAGCATGCAAGTTCCAAAAAGCATGATGAATATGAGATTACAATAGAAAAGCCTATCCCTTTTATCAAGCTTCATTTTGCATAATTCATCTTACAAAATATGAAACAATTATTATAAATTGATTCATTAGTTATTTAAATATTCTAAACAGTGAATATAAATTCAAAATCACTTAACAGGATATATTCAGATGCTTCTAATTTCTTTTGATATAAAGAATGCAAAACAAAATTTTAACACATCTTTTACTAATTCTAGCAAGTTTACTGCAATTCAGTTTACAGACTTGAAATAATTATTTTGAACTAATCTCAATTAAATATAACTATAAATATACTGAAAAGAACAAATGTAGCTTTAACAAAGACTTAAAAACAGTCACAGCATGCCACTTTAGACCCTATACATTTCAGTAAAGATGTTTCTGCAGCATTAAAAAGAAGAAAACATTGCAAAAATATTTTCCAACTCACAGACAATAACACTATGTTAATGAAAGTTAAATTTTTATATACCTGTGCTTACAGAGTGTCTCTGCTAGATTTAAATTACAGTACTAATTTGGTATGTTTCCACTTACAGGACTATACCATACTTTGCTATACACATCAGTCTTGGAGTCTAGTCAAGTTTTTGGCACTCGGAAGTTAATACAAGTTTCTCAAAATACAAATATCCATTGCTTATTGCTCCGCATTATTAAGGAACCTTCTCACTTGGTTTTAATTTAGAGAAGAAAGTGGATCATGAATGCAGTAGATTGGGAATTTAGTTGACTTTCATCTAAGACTTTTGATGTAAAAAGTCCTGTTTCCCTGAAACAGGAAGGTATTTTTACTTTTACTACCTTACTTACAAATCTTTTTTTGAGAAGACTTTTGCAGGTAAGATTGCTCATGGTAAAAATGCATTTCCTTGTCAGAGAGTTAGAACTGAGCACACTCAGGAGTATTGTTGCAGATCACCTAACTTGTGTGTTGAGAAATGGCAAAGCATGTTCTGAGTACAGGTTTTCTACATCCCAGTGACTGCATGGACTACTTTAGTATTCCTGGGATTAACTATTGCTTATACTCATATCAATTAATTTCTTACCCTGTCAAATTTGGCTCAGTTGATAAAGGTTCTTGAAGAAGTCTTGAAATCTAAGCATTTCACAGGAAGGAAGGAGTAGTTGCTGACAAAGGCATAGCTGAGGGTGTGAACAGTCATAACTTCATTGTTATGACAGAGGAAGAGAAAAAGCCGTATTTTCTTCTTCAAATCTGCAGAGATACTAGTCTTCCTTTAGTAAATAGAACCACTCGGTACTTCAAAGTCTGAATACATTAATGATTCTTACACCCATGTCAGAAAGTACTGTTTTATACTGATAGAAAACCCTGAGAAATACAGAGGGAAGAGTACCGGGAAAACAATTCTGAAAAAAAAATTAAACCTTGCATTTGTCAGTTTAATTCTTGTAATACCTAGATTAACAAGATTGAAATACATTAAAAAGCTACCCAAAAATACCTAAAAAGGGCTTTTGAAGTAAACCTAACTTCAAATTTCATTGCTATTAGAAGACTATATTTAAAATTTTATGTTCCTATCCTGCATTTCAGTTTCATCACCATGCTGGTTCAACCCTTATTTAAGGGAAAAAACATGAAAGCCTCAAAACTGAAAAAACTCGCCCTGACATTCACCATGTTAAATTACATTACTAGCACAAGTGTAGTATTTGCTAATTAGGCCTCATTACTTTCTTCATGAAAGAGTGGAAGAATGAAATTAAATCGGTATCTGATCAAGGTGGTTCGTATTTTGGCATGGATTTTTACAGTTGATGGATTTTTATCTGATGCATAACCTCAAAACAATGTTTTCATGAAGAATGAGGTGATACTTCCTGAAATTCATAGGAATGAGGGAAGGCTTGCTATCAAGTGCATAACAAGTCATTTATTCTTACACCACATGTTTGTAAACCAATCATTTCCTATTTATTCAGATAAAAACAACCACTTAAAGCATTGACATAATAGAATTCTTTGCATCTTGAAAAATAATTTTCCTTTTTTATTATATGGGCCCCAGAGGAATTTTAACATTTTCCACAGATGCCGACTTGCTGCAATTTAAAGCATTGCTTCAAATCCAGCTTACCCATATAATCTCCAAAATATCACTGATTTTAAATTAGGGCTTTAATAGATGCCTAAATGACTTAGTCATATGGAACACAGTTTTCAACTTACTCACATACAGAAATTACTATATAAAAAACACAACTGGGAGCAGGTATTAAAGGACTGAGTTTACCAACAAAAGCAGAGGTATCCTATCTAGAAGCCTCACCTAAATCACATGGTGTCTAGTAATGCACCACATGCCATGTACAAGATCAATTACAGATGCGAAACTGTTACAGCACCTAGACACAACACAGTAGACTGAGGACAGAAAGTAGGTCCACACTTCAAATCTGTTACTCATATTCTCAAGATGTTTTATTGTATTTCCTCTTCAAGAAATGTCAATAGTTTTGAAAGTGAAGATAGCAATAGATTTGAATCAAAACATGCAACTGTTTTTTTCCACTACCAAAGAAACCTTAACCTATGAGTACACACAGGTTCAGTTGCTACTGTGATTAAATAATTATACTCTCTATGAATTATGTCAGTTGATGGTTAAATAAGGAAATCCTGCTTAAATAAGGAAAATCCCAAGACCAGGCACATTTTTGAGAAATTTTGCAGTGTTGAGGGCCAATCACTACTGTAAATCTTTTTATTTTCTTTCTAAGAAGTTATTGGAAGTGTTTGAAAGAGAGGCTATTTCTTCAGTAAAAGCTCAATTTTCCCATCTATTTCTTCCCTTCCCATCATCACTTTGACCAGAAATTGATGGGTGCACATGCAATTTGACTTACTGAGAGACAGGTATAGAATGAGACCAGAAATGGTCAAAGAGAAAGTAGGTAAAATACAACTGTCTGATGGCATTCTACCAAAGAAGCTCCACTTCCCCAGGAACAACTATCTTTACCTTCGAGCCCAACTGTAGAGCTAAATGTTTCCAAAGGTACAAAAATAAATAAAAATCTTTATTTTGGCCTCAGTTATCTCTCTCAGTCTTCCCTGAATTCTACTATGTTTATCTTGCTTTAAGATTAAATCTGTAGTTATTTTACTCCATAGAAAGCAAGAAATGAAATGGCCATTATCGTAAACAGTTAGTGAAAATGCATCAACATTCAAAGTGGAAGAGTAAAAAAAAAAAAATCACAAAATTTTGGTATTCAAAACAGCAGGATAAAAAGAGT
Organism: Hemiprocne comata; assembly: GCA_020745705.1. Taxonomy (NCBI): domain Eukaryota; kingdom Metazoa; phylum Chordata; class Aves; order Apodiformes; family Apodidae; genus Hemiprocne; species Hemiprocne comata. Next base: position 16,351,432 of record CM036592.1, read on the forward strand.
TGAAAGCAAAGAAACACACGGGTAATGAGTTACCATTTTTGCACACTGCTTCCTCTTATTCAGCCACTATTTGTGAAAGTAAGAGCACGTTGTTGCTTTTTTTCAACACAATACTTTAAAATATATTGCCTTCCTTCAAATTAAAACCTGAGTATAAGCAGTAGCAGTAATTATGCTAGTAGTTACAAATTATGTGTGCTTCAGTACAACTATAACTTGGCTGAAGTCACCACCACTGATGGTTTTCAACTAAAAGCTTCTAACGCAAAGCATCTGATTATCTCCTCCTGTTAGATAGCTCTACAACTTCAGAGAAATATGTTTCATTGAAATGAATATATTTGACTTAATTAAGGTAATTTACTGTTTAACATAATATACTTCAATCTACAAATCCAGGCCAAAAGATGCCACTTTAGATAATGGTGATGAAAAGATGATTTAGAGAAGAAAGTTTCTAGAATGTGCCTTTATCAATGAAGACTATCTATGCACTGCTGCTCAGTGCTCTTAGGATCAGTAATTTCCATCAGATACTGATACTCCACAATAGCATAGGAAAGGAGAGTGAACCAGAACATATTTGTCTCATTCTTGTTTCTGATATAATTTTGAACAAATGCCGTAGGTCAAAGTAAGGGAGGCAACTACTTTAGACCCTGAAGACTTACTCCAACTTGGTAACTCAAGAGTCCCCCTCTGATAGAGTGCTGTATATAAGAATAAATTCAAGTATTTATCACCACATGTAACCATGGTATATCCACACAAACTAAAGCAGTTATTGCAAATGACACATTCTTCTGTCCGTACTGGATTTACTGTCACCATGTAAAGCTCACAGGTGATTCAGAAGGCAGTAAGATCTGAGGTCCCTAATTTACCTTGGAAGAAAAGTTCTGTGGGCTGATTATCAGGAAGAAAATGTAGGCCATGTTCAGAAATTATACAAAATGCTCATAGAAGATATTGCTTTACATTGACTTGACTCTGTCCTCTGTTAGGATGCGTAAGTTAGAGTTCATACCTATAAATTACTTCTATCTCAAAATTTCACTATTCCTTTCCAGATTTCGCAGCTGTTATTTTTAATAGCTCCCCTGTTTCTGAAGAGGACAGCCATTGTGAGAGAGATCTTTACTGCTAAAGGAGACACAGTCCCCTAGGTAGTACACTCAGCTTTGAGACTAAGCACCATGCTCTGGGGCCAGTTTCAGTACGCAATGGAAAGCAACTGTAGTTTAGAACTGAAGCTTTCAGCTCAACTTTAAATTGCTGTGTTCTGGACCAGACAGCTTTATTTTAAGCCTTAGGTATTTTCCAGGTACACAACTGCTAGAGTAAACAAGCATGCAAGTGTCAAAGGTAAAATCTCTAACTGCCAGAACAACAGCATAGACGTGTAGTCAATTAAAAGCAACTTTTAAAAGGTCTCTCATACACTGAATATAATAAGCTGCACATCATTTTTAACAAAACATTATTTACCAAACTTATTTTGGTATCACTGCTACTGATGATAGCAATAATATATATGTTCCTAAGTTTAAGTCAAATACATAAGGAACACCACTGTGGAAAGGCTGTCTCCATCTCTTCTTCCATTACTTCTCTGATGACATCCCTTGTGTTAGCTCTGTTGAAACAAATGCTTACCAACATCCAAAGTCAACCTAATTGAAGAGCCAAGTGAAATACATCCACAACAATAGCATTTTTTGGAATAGTCCTTCATTCTGTTTCTGAAGCAATATCATACAAAGAAAAAGATACAGAAGCACCAAGTGTTTTTTTGTTTTTTTTTCCTTTACATTTAAATTATAATTGCATTTTTGTAATTATATTTTGTAATGGTATGTTATTAAAAAAAGGACGGCTGGATGAGGTGCGGATGTCTACAATTCAAGCATGATGCTATAGGACAGGCCAGACCCTGTGTCCTACCACAACACTCACAAACATATTCCAAAAACAAAGCAATAAAGCAACAGACTAGAAATTAATTATAAGGTACTCCTTCTATAAGGACAGTGGGTCATGATAACTGGCACAGCAAGCAGCACCTGACAAATTCTTTATTAATGAAATATGTACTGTTCACATAGTATTCAGAGATCTCTTCCCTAAGCAGACTGACAAAATAAAAAAGAAAGCTTCTAGTATATGATAGCCTGCTATTGCACTCTGGGTCCCTCTGTTAGGAGGGTATTTCTACTTTCCTGATAAATGAAACTTCCCATGGAAAAAGAGAAGTTCAGAATGGGGAAAACAGAAAGAAAATGCAGCAAGAAAGGTGGAGAACAAGGGAGGACCAGTCTCCTAAGAGGTACAGTGCATTTGTATTAGAGAGCAAGACCAACGTAAACACTTGCAGAGACCTGGGCATGAAAAGTGAATTGGAAAGAATTTGTCTAGTGTCAGAAGCCATTTGAAGTTCCCAAACAAGCAACCAAAACGATTTTAAAAGCTCTGTAAAGAACAGAACAGGGTGGGATTTGTTTTTAAACGCTTTTGTTTAATCTGCCTCACCCAAATAATTTTAAATCGTAGCTTTACAAGTGGGAACATCTGGCATTTTTCACATGCTCACAAAAAAAGGCAAGTAAAATGGAATTGTGTAAAGTGGAAGAGGCTATTTCTTGTTAAGCCAGACACACCATAAAAGAGAAGTTCAACTTCTGTAGTCAGGCTGCAGTTCAGAGCATGAGTTAGAAACAATGCTTGTGTGTTTTGACTTCTTGGTTGAACACCAAATTTACTTTTTGGTAGTCAAACCCCTGCTTTCAGCTAGTAAAATGAGAAAAATCTGACAAGAACACGGGTCACATGATGGTAAAATTCTCCCCCTCCTTCTGGAACAGATGAAAGAATAAATGAAACTCACCTTAGTAAGACTAACAAAATAGTTCAACAATGTGTCTCAAAGACTGTCTGGGAAAAATGTGAAGTTCAAAAGAAAAAACAAGAACTCAAAATGCCACCTGACTCCATCATGTTGCAATTAAAAAATAATTATCTGATATATATTCTTACTTTCTTGACTTGGAATATACTAAATTATTATATCTCAATATTTTTAATAAAGCTTGCCATGCCATTCTCCATCTTGTGAGTGAAACTGCCTTGGAATTTAATTATTAACCTTTCAATTGACTCTAAAATTTAAATTGCCCACAATATTCAACAAAAGGAAACCTGGATTCCAAGCCTGTGCTGCCTCACCAATTGCTGTATCCACCTTCTTTTCTTTGTAAAAAGTATTAGAGCTATTGACAAAGGGGTCTCTTGGACAGGTATCTTCATATGAAGAGGTCACAGTTACTTTTTCTTTTAAGTACCTTAGTTCTCAGGATCTTTAAACCTTTGAAATGTATGCCAGAATTAAATAAAATACTGGCAAAAAACACAGAAGCTTGCTTTTTTAAAAATTTGCATATACTGTATGTGTACAGTCAGACTTTAAAGCAGAAACCTGTTCTATTTTTAGCAGGGCAGCTTTGAGTCATCTAGTCTTAAAATTCTAGCACAGTTAGATTGTCACAGAAAATCACATATGGTCTACTTCACAGCAGTCTTCCCAGCATAAAGCCCAAATTTACATTATGTATGTAAGTTTAAAAACTGTCATTGCTACAGTTTTTTAGATCATGTTAGTTATTCTGAAACAAAATATATTTGTCATACCTAAAGCCATCATCCATCCATACCCGAAAAGACAGTAGCAGGAAGAAAATCTTACTGTCATCGCTGCCAACTTGCCCTTACTCTGTGACCCACCAGTTCTGGCTTAAGCTAAATCATGCTCTGGATCCTAGAGCATGCTTAGTGGAAAAACAAGGCATGCAGTTTCTTGCAGGGCTATTGGAAAGCATCTGAAAAACAGATATATCCTTCATCAGTAGCAATGGCAAAACTTGATGAACTGCCCAATTTAGAGCATCACAGACTATCTTGTAATTAAATAAAAAAACTTGAAAAAATAATTTATTCATTAAAAAATGGTCCTGAAGAAACAACAAAACGAAATATGCAAATACGTAGACAAGCACTTATTTGAGACTAATTCTTTGAGAATAATTCCTTTGCTCTTGCTAGATGTGCTTTCCTCACTTTTCTATATTAAGACTCCCTCAAAAGAATGAGTCTCACTTGCTTTTGCTCTCTGCATCTAGTTACTTCTGGAAAGGAAGCATAATGTAAAGTGGTTGTTTCCGAGATGCGAGCTTTCAGTTCCATGACTGCAAAACATCATAAAGACATGGGCAACTAACACTGGACAAAGGAAAACACAATAGAATTTTAAAACTGTTTTGAAAAACAGGTTTTTAATGTATCCTGAAGTACATAAGTGTCTAAAAAAATGCAATTAATGATATAATAATTTGGTTTAGTGTTAAGGTATAATTGTAATGTAAGTGTATTCCTGCCGTGCTGCAATTTTGCATGTTTCAATTCAATCAGCTTTTGTAAATAATATTTGGAAAAACTTCACTGACTTAAACAGACACTCCCTCAACTTCTACATCTGGTCAATCAGACACATTACCATTTTATCTTTTATAAAAAAAGGCGGGGATTGTTAGGAGCAGCCATACTTAGCAATTCTTCACATCAAATTCGAAAGGTAATACATAACACATGTTATCAAGATATCTGCATTTCACATATGACAACTGTTAGGAAAATGAACTTGGGGATCCAAATTCTTCCATTACTGTAGTTAGACTAATGTTGAATTTCAGGCTACCTTGCCATTATTGTTAGCTATATTCATACACTGATCTCAGATTATTGAATCAAATTCCCCTCTCACAATAGGGCAGGGGCCTTTACTAACATAGCTGGACAACAGTGATAGTGATCCAGACAGATTTCTGTAATGCACGTTCTCTAGAGAAGAGCAGCTGACGTTTTGGGCTCTCCTCTACGCACAAAGCTCTGACTTAGGAGCAGGAACAGACTTCCATAGGAGAGCTTAGTGGTGTCTAACCAGCAGATTTACCAATCCTTTTCCCAGGAACCCTCAGCCTCACTGCAGGAACAATTAAGTTGCTCATGACATGTCTATTGAGCAACCACAGCTGACAGCCTGATAAATTAAAACAAACCAGCACCTATTTTCTCTTAGTATTTCAGCCTGCATTCTGCAGCGATTCAGCAGCTGTTAGAATAAGCTGACCAATCTTGAGATCATAGGTGAGAGATGCTGAAACCACACAAGTTTATTTGATCAATCACACCCACTCGACTTGTACATAAAGTATTTTAAAAACTTGAACAATCAATAGTAACAATATAAAACATATAAGTCAACAAGTTTCCTTCATTTAATAATAATCTACTATAGACTATGAAATTAATCTACAGTCATGCAGAATTTCTTCCACATAAGTTGCATGAAAAAGGCAAAAATTCTGAGCACAAAGTCCAAGTGAGCTCTGGAAATGTGTCTTTTAAAATAATCCTTTTATTTATTCCAGAATTAAGAATATGAAAGCACCATTATTTCAGATTGTATTTTTAAAAGACAAACTAACCACCTTAATTTATCCTACTGCACATTTGTATCACTATAGTGACAGTGAAAGAAATACTTGTGTTCTTAGGGTTTAAAAATATATCTCAATGCATTAATACTACTGCTGACGGAACCGGAGTAAATAATTTTCTTGAATTAAGTCATTTGCCAGACTGTAACGTCATAAAGAAACTCATAATTACACGTAGTCATTTCACTTTACTAGCATATCTAAGCTTAACTCTTCTTACATACACTTTACACATTGCTCTTTTATCAGTAAATACTGTTAAATTCTAAAACATCTGCATCTAACCCCTAGAGATGTCTTAGTCAGAGTGGTCTTCTCATTAGAAAAATAGAGAATATAATACTGTGTGTAGAAGCAAACAAGTTTACTTAGCTTATTTTGTTTCCTAGGGCAAATCTATATTGATTCGGGAAAAATATATGCAAAAATAATTGAAACATTTTTTTCAGTTAGTCCTGATAGGGTGGTATGTGTGAGGATGGGGGAAGTGTCTAAGGTAGATACTTTGAATAGCTAGGAAAAATATGCAGAATCTCGCTATTACGCATCCAAGACCCTTCCTTCACTCACAAGTGAAAAACATCGCAGAGTTAAAAGCAGAACACAAGCATAGCATTTGAAGTGAATACAAAACCATCAGATTTCAGTGCTCTGCTTTACTACGTACAACATAACAAGAAACTAAGTGGAGCTGCTGTGTGTGTGTGTGTGTACTTTAAGACACTGAGAGTACACAACAAGCATATTTTTCCATTAAGGTCTTGTGAACATTTTTGTGCAGAACCGCAGTACTATGAGATAAATATTCTGGTAAATATTGTCCTACAGTTGTTTAGGATGATAACAGACCAAATCCATCTAAATACTACTTCACAGCAAGAGTAATTAAACTATGAAACTCAATGCATATCAGTAAGGCCAAATCTTAGAAAGTTCTTTTAAAGAAAATACTAGACATACATGCCAATAATAAAATTCCAGACCAGCTCTAACAGGTCAGGGTGTAAGTCAACTACTGATGGAGTAGTCCTAGGATGACTTGCCTACTGGGAGTTCACTGCATTATCCCATATCCTTTCTTTGAATGTTATAGTACATAATACTAGTCACAGCAAAGGCCAGTGAAAGAGTCTGATGTGATTGTTAAGGCAAACTTTCTTATTCCTTTGAAATCATGCTCAGGGTCCTAAAAAAAAAAAAAAAAAAAAAAAGAGCGCTACTGTACCTCCTGATGAACCAATTAAATTACCAGTCCTTATCCCTTTACATTCTTAAAAAGACTAGGTAAATTCCTATATTAAATTTGTTCTGATAAACCACTATTATCTCCACCATACACATAAATTATACTAATTATATTATACTAATTATACTAATTTACTATATGGCTACAATGCAAGATTGCAGCAAATTCAAATTCAGAACTCAAAAGTACAAAATCAGACACACATGCACTTGGATTGAGCACAAGTTATTGAAAGAGAGAAAAGAAGGGTTTTAGGCAACACATCTATGCATATATTTAATGTATGTGCAAGGAAGTTATACTAATGTATTTAAACTTTCTGAGGAAAGCATGAGGTCTCCAGCAACTGTATGTTATAAAACCTGCATAGAGATCATAGCAAACAGCAAGATTTTCAGTGTCCTTGTTCAGGAAAATAAAAATAGATGTACACTTCCAACTGGAAGTGTTTTAGAGATGCGCAAGAAACCTCCGTTACTTGGCATTTCAGATTTCCAGGGCAATTAACTCCCTACTGTATCACATCACTTAACATTAATTAATTGCTAAAGATGTAGTTATGTAACTTATTAAGCTGCTACGGATAAAACAGCTCCCGAGCTCCCAAGACTTGAGTGGCATACCAAATTAATATCAGTGAAACACAGGGATTTACCCTCTCTTCTGAGACTGCTAAATCAAGCAGTCCTTCTCCTTCCAGTGCCAACTAATGGGAACGAGTTGAGCAAATGTTAGTCAACTGTTAGAGTGCCACCAGCTCACCATTGAATGGACAGCCTCACTGAGTGAAAGGTCCTGAGCATGTCCCATTATGACAGTGTGCAAAAAAAACGTTGGAGGGTTCACGGCATGGCACCCTTGGAACCAGGTCCCCTAAATGTGGCTCACTGATACTTCCAACTGTTTATTTCTTGAGGATAAATCCCAGGCTGCCCCAATTATTGTGTTACCTAGAAAGATGTTCATTTTCAGAATAAGCATAAATTAGGCAAAGTATTAATTAAACTCACCCTCATATATATCATGTCTTACAAATTAGAGGTGACATTGGCTCAAGGGAAAGCAAAACCAAAAACAATCAAGTTTTGAGTCCACTCAGTCAGCTGGACATAATCTTAGGGACAGAGTCCAAATTCCTCCACTGTTTTTGAAAATACTGACAATTTTTTACAGCTCCAAAACATGGTGCTAAAGGGAAAGCAAAACCAAAAACAATCAAGTTTTGAGTCCACTCAGTCAGCTGGACATACTCTTAGGGACAGAGTCCAAATTCCTCCACTGTTTTTGAAAATACTGACAATTTTTTACAGCTCCAAAACATGGTGCTAACATACCTAAACAGGCATAGAAGCTGAGTCAAGCAGCAGGCATCTGAACTGCACTCCCAGGAAGGGCCAACTGCTACCATTTATATAGTGCATTCTGATTCCATGTGAGTGACTGATGTTTGATGACTCTGGAATATGGAAACAGTTTTTCACCATTTAAATAAATTACAATTTTGGATGGATGAACAGAGGCTGCATATGCACTCTGAAGCTCACTCCAACACACTAAGAAGGAGTTTCAAGGTTCTATCTGAACGGATTTTGGTGGATTGTGACTGTACAACTCTTTTTTATTGTTTTTCTGAAGTGATTTTAGATGTCATGTATTTCAAAAACATTCTTCCCACAACCCTGTTGATGCTGCTGGCCAAGGTCAAGACCTGAAGAAATAAGTGGAGTTGGTTTTGGTGCATCAAACAGGCAAGTCCATGTGACCAGTAGCCAGCCACTCAGTTACATGCCAAAGTGATGCACATAAGGACATTTGTCTTGCATGCTTAACAGTTACCATCTGTCTTATAACAAAGTCTGTTTTAGACTGACAATGGTGTAACTGCAACTGTCTCATTTTCAAAAGGACAAATTTAGGGATCTGTCACTGAAGAATCTGAAAAAATGCCCAAAGGCCATTAGTTGACCATCCTGAAATTTGTTGAAACTACATTCCCAGGCCCCTTAATATATATAGAGCTGTACACAGTTACTTCCAGTATGCAACCAGTACTGGAATGCAGAAAGAAGCCTATCAGTAACCTTGAAAAGGTCCTCCAGCACACTGCCGCATCATTTTCTGTCAACATCTGGCCCATAACCATATAAACAATGAACGGGCATCCTACACAAGTATAAAAAAGCTTGAGAAGCACCCAGCTTTGTAACCTGAGGGGAACTGGCTCAGAATTTTGCAGTTTGCCATAATGATAAAGTGGGTTTGTTGCATTTCCTTTTTAACTGTTCCCCTTAGCTCTTAATAAGGCTTTGAAACTGATCTTAGGTACAGCAGAATAAGACTATTATCAAATCTTAGACAGCTCTCAAATATTACAGAATTTCTCTATCTGTACAAATCAGCTTAGGCATTACACCAGCTTCCCAAGCTGCATGTTATAATTGTGAAGAGGAAAGGCTCTCAGAAGCACGGACACATCACTGTGGTGTTTGACACAGGCTAATTTGGAAATGCACATGAATTATAGAGTACCCTTCAGAAAATAAATAACTTAGGAAATGGATGACACTGGCATGTAACACTGCCCACCATGACATTATTAATGGAACATTGTCTTTGCAATAGTGGAAATAGCCATTGCTGTATTTCCAAAGAGATAAATGACAATTACTATTTTTGTCAGTACTGAGGCATGTTTAGTTATTCCTCCAAGTACAATAGGACCGGCCAAAGCACTGGGGATAGATGCTTAAGAGATTCAGTTTATTGGCTAGTAGCATATAAACTTTAGCAAAGTATAAATAACAAAAAATTACATAACCTTCTCTGGTTTATCTTCTATGTTGAACCGATTTGAGAAGCAGGTATGTGCTCTTGCAGAACAGCACAGAGTGCTGTCATTGATGCTGACAGGAGATGATACTAGTGCAATGCCACATCAGTGCAGCACAGGAGAACCACGCAGCAGCAGGCACAGAAGGAAACATGCCTCAGGATTGTTCTCTGACAGAGAAGTGAGGCTATACCCTGAAGTTTATTAAACCATACCAAACAGAAATGGTTTAGAGAGCTTTTTCATACTTTTTCTTGAAAGCTGGATTGAGCTGTTGAAAATATTGGAAACATATGTTTGCTGGGGCCACCAAACCCATCTGTGTAGGGGGATGTAATGAAGTTGCTTAAGGAATATCAAACACAAGGCCAAAACTAACTCTGAGGAATTTAAGATTCTGACTCCAGTGGTTCAGGAAGCACAGAGACTACCTCCTTTGGAAAAAAAAAATTACCTATTTTCTTTTGGTCAACAGAAACATACAGTGCTAAATGTTCTCTGCTTCATAAAGTGGAAGGAAGGAGTTTTATGGAGACTTACTCGCACTTTCTGGGAGCGTTATTCAAGGAACAGTTTTTGGAGCAAAGTATTCGTCGCATAAGTGTATTTAAGCACACAATAAGCAGAACAGAACACATTTTTTCTACTTGATGACATTACTCATTCCATGAAACAGTAAGTCCTGCAAAGTTGTATCATAAAACAAAAAAAGAAATCAAGAGTATGCTTGGGGTGACCTCCTTGATTACTTCTCCATTACCTCTCTCCCAGTTCTGCATATTCAACTTGTTTTGAGGCCTGCTCTGCAACCAAACCTTTCTTCCTGCTATGCCTCAGTCTAATCTCTTCTATAGAAAAGAGATATTTTTTTTTCTCTTGTAGAGAAAAAGGCTAAATTAATTAGTTGTATGACCACATACATAGAGTTATAGGAAAGTGAGGAGGAAATCACTACATGACTGAACACCAAAGAACTAATGTGTGATGGACTTTGTAGATTACATACAGTAAGTAATGTTTAGCCAAGGGTACTACTTTGCAAATACATGCAGAATTTTAAAAGCATGAAACCAATTGCAGTTAAGCTAGTTATATGTTTACAAGATTACAGCTGACTTGTAGACACAGAGGTTTACTATAAATCCAAGCTTTGGCCATTTACTCACAAAACAAGTAGTAAAAATTAAAACACGTCTAAGCATTCAGCACATATTTTTTATAAACAAGCATCAATCTGTTCATTTTTAAAAAGTGAATTCTCAAACTTGTCAGCTTGTTAGAATGCTTAAAAAGCACAATCACTTTAGACTAACATCTCAAATCTGTTGTAATTGAGTAATAAAAATTGGGATGAAGTCCTAAAAATATAGGCTGATACTAGGAAAATGTCATACTTGCCTGACATACAGAAGACAGTGAGACTCAATAATTTAGCATTGTATTGTTCTCTTACTGTTATTTCTCATTTAAGTCATCCCAATCAACACTCAATTATTAAGAGTGAATAAACACATACTCTAGTTTAAAATCAAGCTTTAAAAGTATCTAACTACATTATGTAGGCTTTTGCAAAAAAGTTGCACAACCACAACAAACCAAAAGCTTTTGAGTAGATAGCGAGAGGAACTGTGGAATGAAAAGGGGAGTCTTTACAATTTTATGTATTGTAAAAACATTATAGTGAACTCACAAGAGTATCTATGTAAAAGCTTCCTAAGAATTTTAACTTATTTTCCCCTTATCTGCCAGTCCTACAAAATTCAACTCAAACCATGTCAAGCTACATTTTTCCATGTTCACATGGCATCACTTGCAAGAAACCTGCGTAATGAGAATTGCACAATTATTCCAAGGATGAATAAACAATAGAATATAGTGCTATCTAACTTGCTAAGTTAGATCCACAGCAATACCAGAATTGTCAGAATCAAAATAAACTCTAAGAAATTGAGCATAAACCAAGAGTACTCATTCTGAGGCTGAAGGACATGGCATTCTTTATATGCCAAAGTTATGTTGTTTAAAATCCAAGTTAAAGATTTTTATCAAGTCAAGACTTGAAATCCAGCAGCTGAGTTTGACAGATAAAACTTCAGAGAGTACATCTTGCAGTTCTAACCTCAGCACTCTGAAGTCAAAACAAACAATGAAAAAATATCATGCTAATATGGCCTGGTCAGCAACACTTGCCCTGTCTGCACATGTAAGCTATCTGTTTTGCATACTTGAAAGTACTTTAAACAATCCCTATTATAAGATTCAGATTTTTTTTTCCCTTCCAGATCAGTGTTGTTGAATTGTTAATTAAAACTACAGAAGGAAGCTGAGAATTAGTCAAATACTGTCTTCAAAAATCTGAATTCAGTTTGTTGGCAGAACTTTAAAACAATACATTATTTATGAACTGCATGCAGTACATGTATGCATATTTTATAGATTAAATATAATGGATCCAATCATTTGAAGGGATTGCAAGAGCTCAGATTAAAGCAAGATGTCACATATCATATTAGATACAAAACCAGAATTTAATGATACAGGTAAAGGTCAGAGCAGCACACTGCAGTTGCATTTTGATACCCCCACTCTCCTTGTTCTTAAGCATGCATCATAATGTCAACTCTAAACACAAAGCAAAACTAAAAGTTAGTATAAAACAATAAGTCTAATTCCAAGATCACTAAGGCAAACAGAAACATTAAACTTTAATTTCTATTCCAGAAACTAAATTATTGCAATTCAGTTCATCATTTCTATTCCTCATTTTCCAAAGTTCTGTCAAGCAATTTTCAGTGAATGATGCCTGTTTAATTGAAGCTTTATCCAACAAAGTTATTAACGCTCCCTATAGGCATGTTAAGAAAAAACAAACCCATCAACTGTGTCTAATAGTAACACAGCACCTCTAGAAGTGCATTACCTGTATTTTTACTGATAATCTGGATTCCAACTGTTCTTTGTATTATATTGTACTCAGTAAAATTCTTTATTCCTCTTCCTCTCTCCCTGTTCTTTATGGTCTGTCTCTATTTTTCCACTCAGTACCCAAAAGTCTTAGGCGAAAATATATTTATTTCAATTAAGACTTACCCTTAAGGCCTTAAAAGTACTCAATCTGTTCTGATTTGCCATATTTCTCTTCCAGGTGAACAAATTCACACTCAAGAAAGATCAGAGTGGACAAGGAAAAGCAGAATGGTAAGGAAAAAACAAGAATGCAACAGTGAAGGATGCAGAATCAGAGCAACATTGGGATTTTTAGAATGTTTTTCTCTTTCCAGATTACCTATTTCCTATCCTCTCAAAAAATTCTGTCTTTTCCCTCACATGTTTTTCTGTCTACACTTTCTTAACTTCTTTCTGTCACTAGTTTTTTCCTAACATGAATTAGTATTCCCACTACATAATTCACTGTTATTTAGTCATTCCTTAATGACTAAACTGCAAACTCATTTATTTTATCTTTTCCATTTTTATGCCTGTCACTGTCATCTCTAGAACAGATCAATCACTTCCTCCCCCCTTCATAACATGAGTTATGATAACAGCATCAGTATATGTTCAAACAACTTCAATACCCCAGAGAAACTGAACATAAACATCCTACCTCAGTGGCTTTAGTACTGTTCGTTACTTCTGTATTTCTCTTGGTACAGTTATTCACCATTTTCAGCTATTTTTAAGAAGTATTATTGTACTTATAAAAAACTTTTATATAATAAAATTTTGAAAAGAGTGTGGTATTTATGTGTTTCTACCCCTTTACCATTTATCTTCCCTCCTCTTCATTTTTAATCCAAGTCTTTTGTATTTCTGTTGCAAGAGTATTTTTCATTTGCTTCTTCCTTTCCTTTTACAGAGCTTTCCCTCTAATGTATATTTTGACTCTGCTTCTGCATTTCATTTTGAAAAAAGCTGTCTTCTTCATCATACATTAGAAGTATTTCCACAAGGAAAAAAAAAAAATCCTTTCTGTTGTCCCTGGTATATTCATATCTTCTTTTTTTCTGACCCTGTTCACATAATGTCCACTTTAGGCAGCTAACATTCAGCTTTTTTATTCTAAAAATGCTCTTAAACCGTCCCTCACTCCTGCAGCATGCCACTCTACTTCTTCTCTACTGCAAGACAACATACTAAGATTCCCTTTAGTACCTTACCTGCCAAATCCTTCCTTTAAGGGTAAACGTGGTTAGAACCACAGAACCACGCAGGCGCAAAGTGACCTCTGCAGATTTCTAGTCCAATCCACCACTCAAAGCAGGATTTAGATCTGGTTGCCCAAGGAGTCACATTAGTAAGTTATAAAAATCTCCAAGCATAGAGACTCAAAAACTTCTGTGTTTACCCATTCTCACTGTGAATTTTTCTCCTCATTGAAGGATTCCTAACTGCAGCTAGGGAACTTGTCCTTGCCTCTTATCCTTCTACCATACACCTTTGACAGACATCTAGCTCAATCTTCCTTAAAACCATCCCTTGCACTCCTAGGTACGCTGTAGTTGTAACTGTAACCTTAACAGAAAATGTGTGAAAAAAATAAAGATAATAAAGAAATTTTAAAATGGATAGATGGATAGATAGATGGATAAAAGCATAGTCTGAGCTAAAGAATCACAAGCACCCACTCAGTAGTGCTCATGATGAACACAGACAATACAAAGCATCAAGCTAATTAAAACTCAACATTTCAGATTACCCATAATTCTTTAAGGAAGAACAAACCTGGGCCACTTTTACGGAATTTTGAGTAGAACCACCAGCATGATATTCTACTTTGAACTTTTTCACAAGTTCTTCAAATCTGTTAATAAAAAAGAAGGTGGAGAAGAAAACAGTTAAACTCTATTTTTTTCCCCAAAAGACGACATGAAGATTAGATGCAGATGACATCATGTTATTTGAAAACAAGAAATTCAGATACATTAGCTGCTACACATGGTGCCAGCTGCGAATATCTATTTAGATTCAGTCCAAATTACACAGCAAAGTGTGATATCAACTTGAAACCTTCACCTTAAAGTTGCAAGTAGAATAAATAACCAAAAAACTCCATTATCTGAAGCATGAGGTTGATTGCAATGAACCATTAGATTGACAAAATACATGTGTGAATACAAATTACATAAATTAAGACAATCATACACTTAGTCTGTTTAAAGCTAGAAACATAATGTAAAATTAAGTGAGAAGATTGAAAAGATCTGGTGTCTATTTCAAAATTAACTTGATCCAAACAACAGTGCTATGTTTTAAGTTTTCATTTGAAATAGTACATTTTGACACGTAAATAACTTTTACAAGCAAATCTACTAGTATGTGAGAAAATCTGATAACAGAAAAGCCAAGTGTCTCCAGATGAACTTTCAAATCCTTCAAGTCACTTAAGAGCCAGCCTTCTCTCTATTCACAGACTATAATAAAGTGTCACAGAAAAGGAAACTAGAATGATGGAGTTGTGGAGACTGCAGGGAGGCTGTGCACAAGTGCAGCATCATGCCTTTAAGTTCTAACCACACTCCTTAACAAGTTTTGCAGACTTAACCACCTCAGAGCACATTAGACTCAGAAGGAAGTAATCCTGCAGGAAAATTAAAATGTTTGCTGTACAATTGGTTTGCATATTTAAGGCTCAAAATTACCTCAAGTTCAACCCTAATTAATAGCATAGATTTGCCCTTAAGGTGTATTAACTTTAGATGTATACCATTAACAAATGAAGCTTACCAAGTTGGCTGTATTTCAACATATTTTATCATATTCACCTTTAGCATATTTTAAAAAAACCCAGTGACATCTTCATTTCAGAGAGTGCAAAATGACTGCTATCTTCCAACCCTATCCATCCTCTCCCGCTCCCAACCCCAATCTCTTTATAGTATATGAACAATGGTTTGGGGATAGATTTGTCAAATAACAACTTGCTTGTTTAAAAGGTTTTGATTTTCAATACCACATTACCTAATAAGAGCATTTTTATGTCTGCAGTACTTTCAATTTAAAATGCTTGAATAATGAGCTACTTAGCTTAGCAAAGTTTCAACAAGCAGAAAATTAGAAAGAACCAAGAACTAAATTACTACATATGCTTTTTGCAGTTAGCCACACTACTGATTACCCACCAATTCAATGTTTAGCAATTGAAACCTCAAATGATAGCAAGTAGCTCAGTCTAGGGAAAAAAAAAATAATAAAAGAGGTCTCCTAACAAATGCTTCTCAAGAAAAGACATACAAACTGTCATGAACCAATTCATTATTTGGCAATATTTTTTCTATAATTTGACATTTTACCTTTTCAATCTGTTTGAGCATGTACTGCTCAAATCTCATTTTTGTATTCTTGCATATCTACAAGCATGCCAAATGATATTTTAAGTCCTTTACCTACAGACATCTAATACTTCTATGTCTGTATTATTTAATGGCATGTTAAACCTTATAAACTTAGTTTCCTGTTATTGATCACCTATGTTAGCAGCTCTCAATCTAAATGAGTATGTATTTAAATACTTGTAGTTTCAATGAATAAAATAGGTGGTATCTGAATTTTGGGGGAAAAACTGCAAACAGCCTTAAAATACTGTCTGTATTGTGAAGATTTCAAGGTGACAGCTATGTAATCTAAGAAATAATCTGAACAAACTATTTAACAGAATAAGACATATAACAGCAACTGTCTTTCACTATTTCAGATGGAACATTAAAAGACTTAACACTTTGTCTTCAAATTAAGATAGTAAACTCAACATCTCTAAAGGTCTGATATATAAAATAGAATGAGTTTGTACAAATGCATGAAAAGTAATTTTTGCTGCTCATTTCCCATGACACATCAAAAGGATGATATAAATTGTGTTGTTTTAATCCACAAGGGCCTGATAACCAAGAATGACCTAAAAATTAAGAATGCCAATAGCTTTTTATCTTAAGAAGATGAACAGTAAGATGGATATTTTTCAAAATGTCAGCAGATGGCACAGGCAGCGTGGGAACACTGACTTTGTCTGCTGTATGTCTGACCTGCAAAGGCAAGACTGTCATTCCACCATGCCTCAGAAACATCATATTTGCTTTTATAAAACTCTCAATTTTAAGGAAGGAATTTTAACTGTAGAAATTACAGGCTCAGGAATGCTAAACAGAGCTTCTGTGTGTGCTTCACATCTATGCTGTTATCACACTTAGGATAATTCCAGAAAATTAGAACCTTATGAGCAAGACTGAATAATATTTTTGTTTCATGTTCTGCAATTGTTGGTCTTTTGAGTATTTCTTAAGGCTGTGCTATATCTGAGAACTGTGACCCTTATTCTGACCTAGTAACATGCTATTACCTTAAATAACAGAATAATAAATCCCACAATCAGCACCGTATTAGAGAGGCCCCTATTTTCGGTACCATGAATTTGTCCACCACATTACAGAGTATTTTAACAAAAATAAGGTTGCATTTGCAGCAATATATGTTTTCAGCTGTGATGCTGCTGATCAACCATAGCAGTGACCAAAGTTATAGGTTTCTGTTTTGCTCAGTTCTACTACCAGCATTTATTTCTGTCAGTTGCTTGGGTTTTTTCTCCCCTTTTTTAAGAAAGGATTGACTACTAACTGAACTTGGTCCTGAAAGGCGAGTCTTTTGAGTAGCTTCCCTTTTGACAGTATTAATGGCTAATAAAGTATAAGAAGGTACTAGAATAAACTGTTCTATAAAAGAATACAAACAAGAATGAGAATAAATTTTTAAGCTTTTTTTAAAAAAAAAACAAGATACACCACCTTATATTACAGGAGACAGAGGCTTAATTTTAAAAGGCACTCCTCTTACATACACCATACTTCAAACTGGAGACAACTGTTAGAATTTCCCCCCAGAAAGTATCATTGCTGACAAATTCACCACCCTGTTTGTCACTCCAACCATTCATAACCTGAGCATCACTATCCATCTTCTTTGTGCCCTATCACCAATTTATGTTTAAGCCTTACACTATTTTTTCTCATGAAGGAATGTACCGTATAGGCATGATTTCCTGTACTATACAGATAAATGCACTCACCTTAATACCTTCAGACAGCTGCGAAGATCATCTGTCAGCTATCCCTCTGACCAGCTCAATTCTCTCCACACCCCTCTTCCAGTCCCTTCTCAATCATTTCAAGCAGAAGCCACTTCTCTACATTTTCAAGGCCTTGCAAAGCTTTAAGGCACTGAACATACCATCTTTCATTCAGTAGGTTCAGATTTACAACAGCCTTCGGGCACAAAGCAGTCCACAAAAATACCTTTTCTCTCACTAACCCATGAGATCATCCAACGTTCAGTTACTAGAATTTTATATGAATGCTAGCAAATCTACTTTAAATCTTCCTTCAAACTATTTTTCAACATAATATCCAAAAAAGTCATCAGCAAGCCTGTGTGATTTCCCAAGGCTATTCTCCAGCCTAATGACTGGCAATCCTCTCCTGGATCAATACTCATCTCTTGTAACTTGCTTTATATACAAAATCTGAGGCTTTTTGGATCTGGGAATATCTTCTTGTTCTATGTTACACAGCAACAAATACAGTCATGTTTAGCTCACCATGGTTTCCAAACAAAACTGACAACAAAAATAAGCACATAAAACATTCCCTACAATTGAAGGTGGACATCATAAGGCAATGGAGCTACACTTAAGAAAATCAGGTAAATCAGGTAATGCTGTTAGGTTTTTGGACACAATTTATATTAGACTACAAAGAAACACTTTTTGAAGAGTAAAATGGCCATAGAATACCAACATTTAACTGTTTCATATAGAGACAGCACCGGTAAAAAACACTTATGATGCATATGTCAGAAGCTACTTATCTGCAAGAAGTAAAGAAAAGTAATCTCTTGTTTTTCAGCAGGGTGTTTTGCCCTGGATATCTTTTGCTATATCTGCTTATTTACCCAAGATGTACTCAACAGCATACATCAGCAGGGAGCTACACATTAAAAAAAATCAGCTGCCAAAAACAGCTTGAAAAGAGAAAAATAATGTTTGCCCTTTTTGCTTTTGTATGCCAGATAATGACAGCCTGAAAGTAAGACAAAAAATTTGTTATTTTGTATAGTAATAATACAATTTTTCCACTGGATTGCACATTTTTGTTTGGTCTTACAAAAACACTAAGATGGAAACCTCTTTAAATAATCAAGAAAAGGTTGCAAGTTGCACATTATTCTGTAACCTTTTTCTTGGGAAGTAAGTTGGGGTCAGCGAGGCAGCCTTGGCTGATATCTTTAGAGAAGAAGGAAGACTAGGATTTGCTATGTTTTCAAGATGTTGCCCAAATTTTAATTAGATTTTAATTACAAATCATAATTAATGGTGATTCTGACACATTTCCCAGATAGTTATTTTTAGTTGCAAGAAGTAGTCATACTAAGACATTGCAATAGCTTAAATGTTGAGCCACGAGGAGAACCAGACTAATACACTGAGACTTAGAGGTGTGATCCTTTTAACTGCACTTTTAAAAATCTACTTAAATCTTCAAATTAAGTAATCTATGTCAGAATGTCCATGAAATCACTCTGTAAATTAAAGAAAAAAAATGTGAAAGAGTGAACGTCATAATAAACCACCTGTTTTAATAATACTGAAGTCTCAGTAAAACTAGAAAAGTACTACCAAATATTATTTCCATTTTTTAAGAAAACCCCCAAGATATGAATCAACACAAACAACTAAATAATGCCAAACCTGCACCCTGATGGTTTTGCAGGGCATGGAAGAAGTAGTTATGCATACATCTGGACACGCCTGTCGTCTGTCACATTCTCAGTTTCATCACAGCCTGGGCCAGTGCCAGAACGATGCAGGCAGCCACTCTGCCAGGCAGATGGGGCACATGTTGTAGAGAGACAGCCTTCCCTGGTCAGTGTTAGCAGGCAAGCTGAAGCCCTCGTAATTCAACCCTGAGTAAAACTAATTCAGACTTACGGGAAAGGTCTAGTCTTCAGATGCGAACATTGTAATAAAACCACAAGGTTTTTAAATGGAAGTAAAAGGAAGGCTACTTTAGGAAAAATACTGTAGGTAAAAAGAAAAGCAACTAGTATTTTTAACTCTAAAGAGTGTACCTAATTTCCCTATCTAAACTGTACAACTCAGTGTTCAAAGTTCAAACCCTAGAAAGGAAAGTTGTATATATGAATTATTCTATCCCTAGTCTTTGACGTATTACCAGTTAAGATGGAGATGCAGATATAATTGGTTGTTCTTACTTAAAATTGGACCTGAAACAGCAAAAATACTGCCTTTTAGAAATGAAGTACAATCACAGAGGTACATAAGAAAACTTTGTAACAGCTGCTTGGCAATGAGTGACTTTACCCAGAGCTAGTTCTCCTTATTAGCTTGGCACAGAATTAAAGAGTCTGGGAACGGGTAGGGGAGTAGAGGGGAAGAATGAAACGTGCTAAAAAGGAAGTATTGGAGACAGGTTAGCACCATGGACATACAACAGAAAGCGAAATGTGTTAGGAATATGACTGCTATAACTGAATATAGCAGATATTTTTCTCCTCTATTTACTAAAATTCAGAAAACAGTGACTAATCATGGAAGTATTTACTGTTGCAAACTAGAACTTCACATAAAGTATTTTCCTAATCACCTCATCCAAACAAACAGCAAATGAAAAAGCCAGTAATTCCAACCAGGTTAGGATTATGAGTACCAAATGTTAATATACGAAAGAAGAAAAAAGTGCATAGGCAAATTGCAAGATTCATAGCTTTGAAATATTGTACCACAAATGTTAGCGAGGTTGAAAAAAATGCACTTAAATGTCAGTTTGATAAAAGCCAAAAGAACATTTTCCACATGTGTTTGCATTTAGGCATATTGAAACAAGATGGAAAAAGTAACAGTCATTCAAATGTAAGGTTAAAACATCAGCTCTTAAGCATCATGATTTAAAGACATTTCTCAAAGTGATTTATCTTTTTTCTCTTTTCTCAGCAGAGTCAGGCTAATTTATGCAAGTGTTCCTGAAAAGCCCCCCCTTATTCCAGATTATCTGGATATCTTCCCCCTCTACATTATTTTAAAAATGTAAATGAGTACACTCAAAAGCATCAGCCACCACAAGGCAAGTTTTTCTGTTGATATTCTGAAATACAGTAGGTAAAAGAAAAACTATACCACTAGATTATTAATTGATTACATTTCTGATTCTGTCACTAAACACTACAAATACATACACACTATATATATACAAAGTACCTTCATGAACCTTAAAACTTGTGTATTAGATATCATTACTATAGTTTAGAAATAGCTCCCTGCCCTTATGCATAACCAATCGGGTCAAAAGACATTTCAGACACGAAAAAGCATGTAGCATTTACCTTCTTCATCCTTGGATGTGCCCAAGTATGCTCTGGAGCTCTAAGGAACGAGGTCATTTCCTTTGTTATTTCTCAGCAGTATTACAAAAACATTTACACTTGCTCCTGATGTTCCTAGTATGCATTTGGCAGATTGTATATAAGAATACTACTTCTAAAAAACTAGGTCATTTTCTGTTTGCTTCTCATAAGTAGCATGGGAAGAATAAATGCTTTCAGAGAGCTACCAGTAAATTCTTTGTGTCCAAATTTCCTTGTTAACTAACCAATTAAAAACCAAGTTGTTTTTCATATTAGAAAGTAGCATATGTCTTAATCCTTGAAACATCAATAACTTTGTCCAAAAATAAAAATACAGGAAGGCAAGTAACACTGACTGGTTTTGAAAATAAGGCTAGATTTACAAAATTGAAAGCAAATTAGATATCATAATCCTAATTATGCAATAATCATATAAGACTGCAATAGATACTTCCCACTTGGCACAGTAGACATCAGGGGTTGACTGTCAAACCTTCGTGAATGCTAACTGAAACTGTTGTTTCACAAGCATCACCTTACTCCAGCTCACATCAAACTGAAAATTTGTTTAACTTAATACAATATTTGCCATGAACCTTTAATATTAAAAGTATTCAGTCACCTACGGATCTTAGACCTTATCTTTGCTACAATTTAGATTATCTAAAGCTGTAGTGCAAATTATGTATGCACACTTACACCTGGCAGAAATAAATATTTTACCATATTAACTTTAGAACATTACCTTTACAACTTGGAATTTTAATCTACAGATACATCAAAACAGTGAAACAGTAAAAAATAAGTTAACCAAGTTGCAACTTTCAGGTTCCAATTCAGAGTTGATAAAATACCAGAAAGTTTTGCAGACTGAGCTGTTCCAGAATCAAATTATGAACTAATTATTTCCATACATCACACATATTAAGCATTTTATCTGAGTAATATTTTCTATTAACACAAAGTCCAAAACAATGCTGACACTTCCCAACCACAAACTAAGTTTTTCCTTCTTCACAATAATACAAATACTGCTAAAACATCTTTTTCTTCACCCCTTGTGCTATTTTAAGTTATTTTAAATCAGTAACCAGTCAGTAAATTTAAACAAAAAAACCCCACCAGGATATTTAAGTAGACCAAGAAGACAATGTACATCCATTCTAAGCTCCTATTAAGATGCAGTGAACTGTAATAATTTTTCTCGTGAACAAATAGTGAGTGCAGAAAACCCTGCTTTGAACACAACCAACAGTAAATACCAAGATTTCTATTTTAGTTCTCTTTAAGCTCCCTGTTTCTCAAACCAACTCTGCATTGAACATCCCTTAAGATAGCCACTTATTGATAGTAGTTAATAACATGAGTTTCTGTAGCTCAAGAACACAGGCTATTTTTATTACCACAAGCACACATGCATACTCCCAAATATATTTCCTTTTTGTAAGTTTTTTATAAGTACATAATCATGTGTCCACAGCTTTATTTTCATAAGCTGGGACTTTGTGGCACATTGGTGGGGGGATGATGTAGGAAAGGAAGGAACCAGAACTGTTCAGAAGGGATAACATGGAAGTACATTGCTTTCACTTTTGGACATGACAAAAACCTGACTCTCCTACAAGCAGAAGACCTTATGCTGGTGGGATGACATGAAAGGACTGGATACATGGAACAGACAGCTACCTGAGAAGATGCATAAATTGCCTTA
The DNA here is from genome assembly GCA_020745705.1 of Hemiprocne comata. Lineage (NCBI taxonomy): Eukaryota > Metazoa > Chordata > Aves > Apodiformes > Apodidae > Hemiprocne > Hemiprocne comata. Next base: position 16,374,177 of record CM036592.1, read on the forward strand.
TAGGGAGACAATTATGAGACAATTTATAGATTCAGTGTAGTGTATTCAAACTAGCCATAAACAAATAAGACAGCGATTAGAAAGCAGTCTAGCCACAGCAGCCTGATGTTTAGAAAAGGTTCTTTCCTCTAAAACACAGTTTAAGTTTTCCCATGCCAACGTCCATGCTACTGCAGTTAAATTGATTCCGATACGTACACCAGCTTATTTATACTTTTCTCAAGTGTTTTTGAGAAAAACTTTTGCCTGCAATGTAGTTAAATGCCAAATTTCTAATATGGAAAATATTAATCTTGACTAACCCAGTCTAAGCCCTGTGGATTATTTAGGAGCAGCACACACTGTTAATATCAGGATCATTAAATTTGATCAGTTTCCTGCATTTTGTACAGCAACCACTGTAACGTGAGAAGATGGGTTGAAACAGTACAGGTTGTAAGGATTAAGAGGTGCTAATAATGCAAAAAAATTTATCTGAATAAGGTAAGATGAAAAGGTTGGGGTTTTTTTAATCTCAATATTCCATTGATAATAGAAAAAAGCAAACCCAAACAACTAAATAATCAATTGACCATAAAACTTAGTAGCTCTAAATGAAACATCCTCTTGCCAGGAAAACAAACAGGCCTCTTCAGACTTGTAATATGCTTTACAAGAGGAAGATGTGTAAACAAAATAAGGCAAACATATAGATTGTAAGTGGCATTAAAAGCACCAAAGAGACTTGACATTGATGCTACTCATTCAATCATTTCCTTTATACAGCAGGGTTTGGGGGTCTTTTCCCCCATCTTCCATTCAGTTCTCCCTAAATCTTTGCACAATTTTTTAAATGAAATAATTGTTTGCACTACCAAATACTGGAGTTTCACTAATAGAAAAATGAAGTGAACAATTTAACAACTCTGATAAATTACTCTTAAAGTAAGTTTTCTACTTGAGTGGTGATATTTTCAGCTGCAAATAAAGCCTCCTGTGTTGTATCAGCACAAAACCTTCAAACTTCGAGAGAAGAGGTCAAGGGAGTGAATATGAACTGCACACACACCAAGAGGGAAAAAAATATTCTTCAGCAGCTACCAAAACAAAGATGCCAATGCTAGATAATCCTTCAAAACAGTACACTGAATGTCGATGAATTTTGGGATCCTCTCAAAGATGCAAGCCTTATATAGGGTTTATCTAGTTAGGAAATAAACAACATACTCAGATTTCAGGAAGTGAATGATGTTCTGAATTAGGAAGCAACTGTGTATTCTTCTCCATCTGTAAAAGCTGACTGTCTTCAATTACCCTTCTTTCTCAAAAATGTTTCACAATACTAGGCTCTTCATTAGCCTTCTAGTTTTTGAGATTTTCACATACATCATAATACAATAATAATAATAGTGTGTGCCTGCATATTCTTACAGGGAGGTAAGTCTAAATTTCAACATATTTTCTAGTTGAAGACTTAGTTACTTGACAGAATATCTCCTGCAGAGATTAGCCTATTATTTGCTACAGACCCAACTCTGAAAGCAAGAAGCCCATTTTCTCCAGATGACTCATTAGCAAGCATGACAGAATGAAGTGTTCCAGCCTGAAATGCCAGCAGCTAAAAATAACTCATCCCACAGCCTGTGACAATTCAGTCCATCTCTTCACTCCAAAGGCACGATATCAGAGGGTCACCTTTCAGGGAAAAAATCAGCATATGCAATGAACAGAGTAGGGGGGGAAACATACCCAAAAATCAATGTTCCAAGCAGCACTAAAAGGCTTATTCCACAGCAAAACAACAATTCTGTGATTCTGTGATCCATGGATTGAGAGGAAAGATGGAAACATGTGACCCAAATATGACAACACTGAGAGACTGCCTCTGATAAATCGGTCATTTTGACTTCCCTGCCACTACAATGCTAACCACACATGTTTAGTGATACCCTGTGTTAGTCCTCATGCTATTTTTAAGAAGCTTATGGTCAGCTGTTAAGTTTCACAGAATCACACCAGCTCTTTTGCTGATCAGTATTTCTAAAAGCAGCATTTCACCACAGGAGTTGTGCATCTATCTCCATTTCCAAGGAGGCTGGAATGAAAGAGGAAGAAAGCTACCTTCTTACCCTGAGCCCTGCAAATACTAGGGGAAAAATAGTGAATCTGTCTTTATTGAGTACAGAAATACATTCTTTACAAGGAAATGTGGGAACTCGGAACCTACAGACCACTGAAGGTTAATTTCTGTGTCTGAAAAGCTGCTGGCACAACACACCAGTGCATAAGCACCTGGTAGTTAATTGTCACACAGTGGGCATTCATTTGATATCAACATTTTTTTTTACAAATCAACATGCTTTTCCTTCTTCAACAAGATAAGTGGCCTGGTATGGAAGAGGAAAAATAGACATAATCCATCCCAACTTTAAAAAATGTTCCTTGCATTTTCTCCTGTGAAATTCTCATAAGAAACAGGGGAAACATGAAATTAAACTAAATATTCTGAAGTTGTTACACCAGTAACTGAAAAGCTTCAACTCAAACTATAATTTTCTATACAAACAAATTACAACTCAGGCTTGGCCCAGATGTGATTGACCTGTTTGGTTTTGCAGTCAGTATTTATTAAATAATCAAGCACCTAAACTTAGCAAAGCCTAAATTTTAGATGCAAAAAACCAAATAAACCCACTTTGTTCAGCATTCCCAATACATTGAAGAAAAAAAAAATGTTTAAAACTTAAAGTTAGTAAGAACTAGCCCTGATGAAACAAATTTAATAAACAAGGAGCAAACGGAATGTAACTGGGATTAGGCAGCAGTACCATTGAGGTGGGGGACTGGGGGAAAGGTGTCAGAAGGTGACGGAGGCCCAAAAAAGTAGAAAGCAGTTTGCAACATAACTATTGTGGCAGCTGAGGGAGTTGGGGGAGTAGGAGAGCACGTATTTTTCTATAATATAGTAGTAAGGATGACAAAAGTTAGACGCAAGGACAATGTACTCTTTTCTACTCAATAGTAATGAAGACCGCAACTATCAAGCCCAATTTCAGTACCCTGCTTTGAGATAAAAAGCAGTTTGGAGAATTAACAGGAAGACAAGCAGAGTAAGAGGTATTAAAACATGTTGCATAGGAATATATTGAAGACATTTAATTTAATCAAGAAATGTCTAGAAACAAGACAGACTGAATAATGACTCTTACAAAGAAATCAAACATTTCTTCATACAGAAGAAATGCAGACACGCAGAAATGAGCTTAATTAAGACTATACATTACAGAAAGCTAACCACACATAGGGAGACATATTACATAGGGGAGGGAGAATCACCTTCACAGTTGGACACACTTTCAGATATTTCAGCTACATATGTTTAACTTGGTGCTATACAATGGACTTGAGGCTCATACCTGCTCTGTGTCTCTATAACTATAAACTACAGTAGAAAACTGAATAACACTTCCTTGGGTTTTTTTATCTCTAGGTTGAACACTCCTTTTATCATCTACACATAACACAAAAGCTCCCACAAAAGAGGAATGAACACCACCAATTGAAGTTTTGAAGCAAGTGCAAGTCAACACCTTGTTTCAAACAATCTTTCACATTAAGGCCACATAAGATCAAGAATAGACAGCTGTTCAAGAAATCAGGCAACTGTGATGAAGTTCTACAGAAACTCAAAGCAACCACAACCACTTCTCCAAAATAAAATGAAAAATCCAAAACTTGAAATGGTACCTAAATCTCCTGTTGGGGAGAGGGAAAAAGGAAAACACGTCGGAATTTAAAAACAAACAAACAAAAATGAAACAACAACAACAAAAAACCCCACATATCTTTTTGCAGTATCTATGGATATCCAACTATTAAGTGTGATGAGAATGATTCAAGAACCCATAAATAGTAGAAAAACAGCTCAAAGAGCAATTTTGAATAGCTAAGCAAGACCAGAATGAACACAAGCAGCTTTGGTCCTCATCATATTAAAAGAGAAATGGCAAGAGACTGAAACGGGTACAGAGAAGACCAACAGGCATAATCAAAGACATGAAAAAGTTTCACATTAAGAAGACGACCAAGAAACTGTCTAGAAGAGACAACTATGCAAAGAAACAATCAAGATCTATAAATTCATCAGTGGAATAGGTTGTGATTATTCACATAATGTCATACTATGTGCCTTTGACATGGTCCCTGCCTTTGACACAGTCCCTCACAGCATCCTTCTCTCTAAATTGGATAGAGCCTGATCAGTGGATAAGGAACTGGCTGGATGGTCGCATCCAGAGGGTAGTGGTCAATGGCTCAGTGTCCAATGGCTCAGTGTCCAGATGGAGAACAGTGACAAGTGGTGTCCCTCAGGGGTCCATACTGGGATCTGTGTTGTTTAATATCTTCATCAATTACATTGACAGTGGCATTGAGAGCACCCTCAGCAAGTTTGCTGATGACACCAAGCTGGGTAGTGCAGTCGATATGCCAGAGGGAGGGGATACCATCCAGAGGGACCTGGACAAGCTGGAGAAGTGGGCCCAAGTGAACCTCATGAGGTTCAACAAGGCCAAGTGCAGGGTTCTGCACCTGGGCTGGGGCAACCAGAAACATCAATACAGGCTGGGGGAAGACATGCTGGAGAGCAGCCCTGTGGAAAAAGACCTGGGGGTACTAGTGGATCCAAAGCTGGACATGAGCCACCAATGTGCAACTGCAGCCCAGAGGGCCAACCGCATCCTGGGCTGTATAACAAGAAGCGTGGCCAGCAGATCCAGAGAGGTGATTCTGCCCCTCTACTCTGCCCTGGTGAAACCTCACCTGGAATACTGTGTCCAGCTCTGGAGCCCCCATCACAAGAAAGACATGGACCTGCTGGAGCATGTCCAGAGGAGGGCCACGAAAATGATTCAAGGGCTGAAGCACCCCTCTTATGAAGAAAGGCTTGAGAGAGTTGGGGTTGTTCAGCCTGAAGAAGAGAAGGCTCTGGGGGGACCTCATAGCAGCCTTCCAGTACCTGAAGGGGGCCTACAGAAAGGCTGGGGAGGGGCCTTTTACAAGAGCACATAGTGATAGGACAAGGGGTAATGGTTTGAAACTGCAGGAGGAGAGATTTAGGTTAGAGATAAGAAGGAAATTCTTTAGTGTGAAGGTAGTGAGACACTGGAACAGGTTGCCCAAAGAACTTATGAAGGCTCCATCCCTGGGGACGTTCAAGCTCAGGTTGGATGGGGCTCTGAGCAACCTGGTCTAGTGGGAGGTGTCCCTGCTCATGCAGGGGAGTTGGAACTCGATGATCTTTAAGGTCCCTTCCAACTCTAACCATTCTATGATTCTATAAAAGGCACAAGTAAACAAAGCTAGTGACAGATTCCAAAGATGGAAAAGAATATATGTCTACAAAACATCCAGTGAAGCTATGTCACAGGATCTCCTGACTTAATCTCACTATATGAAGAATGTCTCTAATTGTGTACAACTATTTCTCTCTCCCATTTTACTCACTAATTATTCTGTAAAAATAGCAAAAGTATAAAAAGGCCTCCATCCAAATCCTTTCTAAGATTAGAGAAAATAAAAAGGTTGAAAAAGTCCCAAACATACTCTACCTCTACCTCATACTCTCTCTAGCTAAGAATAACCAGTAGTGGTGAGAAAATTAAACTGTATACATGAAACATGCCTGAAAGTTTTCTGTTATAGAGCTGTTATTTGTATGAAGATGATACACGGAGTCAGTAGGAATGAAAATGCATTTGATCAAAGAAGAATTCAACTGTAGCTACTTGTAACATTTTCTATTTTTGTATGCCATATTTCTTTGGGTACAAAATTTCAACCAAGGTGGATTAAGACCAACAATTAAACCAGTTTTATATATTTTATTTCAACCCTTAAAGATTAAAGCTTTTAAAATATATATTCTAAAAGAGTTTGCTATAAAAGTCAGTGAAATATTAAATTCAGAATTTGAGTTTTCAGTTTTAATAAATAGTTTGATGTCACAGTGAACTGTTTGCTTGAACAGTCTTTTCCTAGTGGGCAGGAACAAAGCAGCTTTGAATTACAATGCCCTGCAGTCAGTAAAACTCATGAGGTATTCATTTACAGTTTCATCTGTGATCAGTTAAACTATATGTGAAATCTTAAACATCTTTTAAAAAACACCACAAATAGCTCAATAAGGTATTTTTTTCAACAGTGCTTTAACAAAAACCATACAAGATTAGCTTCTATTGTCAAAACAGAGCCAAATGCAGGTTGTGTTTAAAGCCTGCATTCTAGTAACCAAACAATACTGAGAGATGTTATCCTTCAGTAATATCTAAGGAACTGGTACAGAAGTAACAATTACGGTCTCCATAACCACCTTACTGATTTTTAACTCATACAAGAATAAACACAAAAGTAATAATAAAAACGAAAAAAAGTAACAGAAAAAAAATTTATAAAAACGTATATATCTATAAAATGTATATTATGTATAGCAAAATACAGGGGGTTTTGCTACAGTGTATGTACGTATCTATCTATATATAACAGATGGCAGTTCAACTGGTCTAGAATCAGAGTATTGCCAGCTTATGTTCTTATGTCCCTGTTCTCTTCTTCCTCTGGTTTAAAAGCAAGTATGTTGCGGCTACTCGAAGTCACATCTCAATTTGCAGAACTTGCTTTTGGGGGAGACAGTTTAGCAGTGATATGTAATTGTGGTCAAATGTGAATACTGGGAAAATCTGGAACATTTATATGCCTCTTAAAACATATTTATATTGCTAATATGCATTCATTTTTTAAAAGTAACTTTGCATAACTGTTGAATTAACTTTCCATAACTGTTGAGAACTGCATCCATTTTACAACACTTTGTTAAAGATTAAGACTTTTATTAATAGGTTCTCATTTATTATAGAGGGAAATTATAATGTCAAGCTTTAAATAGAAGTCCCTTATGAACAAAGTATATTAATATAAAATACTTGAAAACATAAGGAAACTTTTCCAACAGTCATCATAACTTACAGTAACATCCTTCACACATTTAGAAATACTTGCATTGAAAATTTAAGGCTAAGCCATCAGTCACAAACGTGATTTAAAACTGCAAGACAGTTTTCACAAAAGTTTTTCACTTCCCTATACAACTAGAGACATAAGCACAGAAACTCTGTTACTGCATAAACAGAGAGTAGTAAACTAGCATAGATCATGACTTAACTATTGCCTCTGTATCACAAAAATCTGAACTCCTACTGTGGAAATGATGTATCACTTGCTGCTTTTCAACGACTTGCAATCAAAGCTGGAATGCTCTACAGAACATCATCATGAAGACTGGCACATACCTATGGGTGTCAGTTTAAGCTGTGCATGTGTGCATGGTTTATTTTTTTTAAATGAATTACTAGTTATATACTATGAACAATTATAAATTATCATCACCTCATTAATAAAATATAGTAGTTTGATTTTTATTCATGAAGTTCTTTTTCTCTACTTGTAATTCTGTTCTCCTTTACTAATTAGTAGCAGTTATAATAATTCATTAAAATATAATGCAACGTTTTTTTTGAGGAAACCAGTAATGTTACACAATCAGTAGATGTCCCACAATTCAAACATTACTATGCTAACTACAATTAAAAAAAGGGCAAAAATTAACTTCCAACACATTTCAGTTGATTTCTATTTCCTGGATTTAAGACTGTGGATTTCTCAATTGACTCATCTATTCTAACGTGGAAACAGCTGAATTTTAAGCAAAATTGCTCAAGTTTCGTATTACAACACAAGCAAAATGGGTTTATACACAAAAAAGAGCTACACAAAATGTATGAAATTGTATTAATGATGCATAAAATCCTCATGTTAAGAACACTCAAGTTACAAGTCAAACACTTTAAAGTTCAGAAAAGCTGGAAATAAGACATTTCTGTGTGTGGTGCTTTCTATTTCCAGTTCCCTATCCAGCTTGTGGCCTTACACCTTCTATATACACCACTTTTTTGTCTTCTGGGCTCTCTTTTCTTTTTTTTTAAGAATTTTCTATTTGTCTGGTTAATGCCTTTATTTGTGAGCACTTTGGAAACCATATTAGCTTTGTGTAGCATCTGTATTGTTCAAATCAACTGCACCTTGCAACTCATCCTAGACCTTGGGAAAACAGAGCCTGCAGATGGCCTTCCTGCACATGTGGCTAACTAAGAGTCATCAAGTTACACTTTTGCAAGGAGTTATATATGAGCAAAGCTTTTACAAGTCTGAACAGAGTAACACCTACTTGGCCACAAACTTTTGCTGTTCTACCACCAAAGGCATTGCAACTTTGGGCAAATTTAATTTAAAACTAATCATTTAAATAACATCAGAATTTAGACAATTGCCTATATTAAATAATCACGTTGGTGGCAATGAGACAGCAAGAAGAAATCCTAAAGCAATCAAAAGTGATTTCCAAGCCCTGGGACATTTGGTTAAAGAGTCAGGTGCACAGGTGGTATTTCTTTCAATACTTTCTGTAGGGGGGAAGAATAACGAATGGAGTATGTGGTCCCAGCTGATGAACATGTGGCTCCGAGACTGGTGTTATAAGCAGAACTTTTTGGACCATGGGATGGTCTATTCTTCACCAGGTCTAATGATGCCTGGTGGCAGGCTCCTCTCATAGAAAGGGAGAAGAATTTTTGCTCAAGAGCTAACTGGACTGATTGATAGGGCTTTAAATTAGATTTGAAGGGGGAGGGAGGCAATAGAATTCCAGTCAGGGTAGAGCAGAGGGAAGGCTCATCAGAATCTGAGGAACTGTCTCCTAGTGAGATTCTTCATTCTGCTCCACGAAGAAGAGGGCACAATAAACCACACTTGAAGTGCTTCTATATGAATGCATGCAGCATACGGAACAAGCAGGAGGAACTAGAAGCCTTGACCCATTCCCAGGAATTTGACATTATTGGCATTACTGAAACCTGGTGGGATGAGTCCTGCGACTGGTGTGGCACAATGGATGGTTACAGGCTTTTCAGGAGGGATAGACAGGGCAGGAGAGGTGGAGGGGTGGCATTGTATATAGTGGATGGGCTGGAAGGTATGGAGCTTGCACTGGGTGATGGCACAGTTGAGAGCCTTTGGGTAAGAATTAAGGGGCAAACAATTAAAACAGGCGTCATTGTGGGAGTTTGCTATAGGCCACCCAATCAGGATAAGGAAACTGATGAGTCATTCTTTAGGGAACTACAGGATACATCCAAGTCTTCTGCACTTGTCTTCATGGGGGATTTCAATTTGCCAGGTATCAACTGGGAGCACCACACAGCTGGTACAAACAGGTCCAGAAGATTCCTAAACTGTCTAGATTATAACTTTATGGTACAGGTGTTGAGAGAACCAACCAGGAAAGGTGCCTTCCTTGATTTGTTACTTGTAAACAGAGAATGTCTTGTGGATGAAGTGGCGATTGGAGGCTGCCTTAGCCACACTGACCATGAAGCAGTCAAGTTTAACATCTATTGTACTAGGAGGAAAACTAACAGTAAGACCTCAACTCTGGACCTGAGGAAAGCAGACTTCAGGTTGCTTGGGGAACTGCTTGGTAAGGTCTCCTGGGAAAAAGAGGTTCAGGGTGATGGGGTCTAACAGCACTGGTCACTCTTTAAGCACCACCTCCTAAGAGCACAAGACCAGGCAATTCCAAAATACTGGAAGTCAAGCAGGCAAGGTAGAAGGCCACCCTGGCTGAGCAGGGACCTCCTACTAAAATTAAGGCACAAAAGAAAGGTGTATGGACAGTGGAAGGAAGGACAGACAACACAGGAGAACTATAGAGATGCTGTTCAACACTGTAGGGCAGAAATCTGTGCAGCTAAAGCTCAACTAGAGTTGAAGCTGGCCTGCACTGTGAAGGATAATAAAAAGGGCTTTTAAAAATATGTTAATAGCAAAAAGCAGGGCAGAAATAACATTGACCCATTATTTGATGATCATGGACAGCTGATAAACAGGGGTATAGACAAGGCAGAGACGTTTAATGCTTTCTTCACCTCTGTCTTCAACACTGATGATGGGCTTGAGCACCCCTAGAGCCCTGGGCTAGAGAACCATGACTGGGCAAATGACAGTCTCCCAATCAGCCCTGAACTTGTATGGAATTTGCTGCTCCAGCTAGATCCTTACAAGTCAAAGGGACCTGATGAGATTCATCCAAGGATACTTAGAGAGCTAGCAGAGGTCATAGCAATACCTCTCTCAATGATTTTTCAATGCTCTTGGGAATCTGGGGAGGTACCAGTTGACTGGAAGCTGGCAAATGTCCCAATCTTCAAGAAAGGCAGCAGGGATGACCCCGGTAATTACAGGCCTGTTAGTCTCATTTCAGTGCCTGGTAAGATTATGGAGAAGATTATTCTGGGAGCTATTGAAAAACACCTAAAAGAGAGTCATTGGTCCCAGCCAACATGGGTTTGTTAGAGGAAGGTCCTGCTTGACCAACTTGATTTCTTTCTCTGACAAGGTGACCAAGGGAAGCCAGCTGATGTAATCTTTCTGGATTTCAGAAAAGCCCTTGATACTGTCTCTCACAGTATCCTTCTAAACAAAATGTCCAGCATCCAGCTGGACAAGCACATAATACATTGTGTGAGTAATTGGCTGAAGGGTCGAGCTCAAAGCGTCATAGTAAATGGGGCCACACCAGGCTGGCAACTGGTCACTAGCGGGGTTCCAAAGGGATCCATCTTAGGGCCAGTACTCTTTAATATATTCATAAATTACTTAGATGCAGGACTTGAAGGCCTGCTTATTAAGTTCATGGATGACACTAAATTGGGAGGAGCAGTTGAAACTCTCGAGGGCAGAGGGGCCCTGCAGAGGGATCTGAACAAATTAGAGAGCTGGGCAATCACCAATGGCATGAAGTTTAACAAGGAGAAGTGCCAGATTTTGCACCTGGAACCCGGTAACCCTGGATATACAGACAGTCTGGGGAGTGAGAGGCTGGAGAGCAGCCCTGCGGAGAGGGACCTGGGGGTTCTGGTGGACAGCAAGTTGAACATGAGCCAGCAGTGTGCCCTGGCAGCCAGGAGGGCCAACCAAGTCCTGGGGTGCATCAAGCATAGTACAGCCAGCCGGTCGAGGGAGTTGATTGTTCCACTTTACTCTGCACTGGTGCAGCCCCATCTTGAGTACTGTGTGCAGTTCTGGGCACTACAGTACACAAAGGATATGAAGCTGCTGGAGAGTATCCAGAGGAGGGCCACGAGGTTGGTGAAGGGCTTGGAGGGGATGCCGTATGAGGAGCTGCTGGGGGCATTTGGTCTGTTCAGCCTGGAGAGGAGATGACTGAGGGGGGGATCTCATTGCAGCTTACTGCCTCCTCACTAGAGAAGGTGGAGGAGCAGTCGCTGACCTCTTCTCTTTGGTGACCAACGATAGGACCCGAGGGAATGGTAGGAAGATGTGCACAGGGAGGTTTAGGTTGGACATTAGGAAGGGATTCTTCACCCAGAGGATGGTCGAGCACTGGAATAGGCTCCCCAGGGAAGCATTAATGGCACCAACCCTGACAATATTCAGGAAACATTTGGACAATGCCCTCAGGGTCATGGTATGAACCTTGGGGTTGTCTTATTCTGGGGCAGGAGTTGGACTTAGAGATCCAGGCTGAGCCACCATCCCTGGATACATCTAAAAAGACAGACGTGGTACCAGGGGACAGGGTTTGGTGGTGGACATGGCAGAGCTAGGGTAGTGGTTGGACTTGATGATCTTGAAGGTCTTTTCCAACCAGAATGATGATACTATGACACTGTGATAACCACCATGATCTGCTTAAACGTATTACATTATCAGTGGTTTCAGCTCATAACAATAATCTGCTCACAAAGAAAGAACTACTTTCAGTTGTACATCCCCCCAAGGAAAAATGAAACCTTTTGTAACACATTATTGATGAGAAAGTATTTATGTACACTCTTTGGCACTGTGGCTTCCTTTATTTCCTCCTATTTGAATGCACCACTTTTTTTTGGTTAATACAGTAAATCTGTTGTATTACATCTGAAACTGATTAATGATGCACTGTATCAAGCTAAGTAGAATTAAATTAGTGTATAATTGATTAGTGTGTAATTGGAGCAGAGCTGTAGATTTACCAACTTTAATTAGGTTGGCTTATTACAGATAATTTACATTATCATAATATAAAACAGCAAAAAGTACTTGGTTCATCAAAAACTTAAGATCAGGTAGACAGGCTCACAGATTAGAGAGGCATACAAACTAATGCCTTACAAAGTTCTTTAAGACAGGTAAATCATAACAAGTCCTTCAAAGAAAGGCAAATTGCTGATTAACCTTTTACCCTGGATTTCCTAAGCAATTAGACTGTTTATACTAATTTACTATAATAAACCATTCAAATAGAGAGGGTGTATCTACAAGGGTGCTACAATTAAACATCAAATCCTTTTAGTCAGTACACAATATTGCCAAGACCAGAAAAATGATTACTGCTCTCAAAAATGGGGAAAAAAAGGAACAAACAAGCCTTTAAGATTGAAGTGTACAAAGTATATGCATCTACTAAAGCAGCAGAAAGAAATAAGCAGCAGCAACTCAGCTACCATATCTCATCCACATTTTCTTAACACTCATATAGATGGTAACTCCAGTCTAGACAGAGGGAAAAACTGCACATTCCCCTGAGTACCCTGCCACAATAATTATGTTCATTATCTTGCATGCTAACAACAAAGATATAATAATCTACCAGTGAATAATTAATACATTGTCAGGTCCCTCTATGATGTTCACTATTAATGGTCATTACTTACAGTGCAAGTTAGAATGCAATTTTTTTTTAAGATGCATTTACTACATAAGCAAAATCTTTGAATCCAGTAATTTTTACTTTCTTAACCATTAATTAATTTAGCAACCAGTAGAAACTTTTTTTTAAATCATTTTTTTATATATTTAATACCAAGCAGGGGAAGTGAAACAGCCAGTAGGCAACTTCACAGATAAATGTATCATTATTTTAAGAGGTTAAACCTTAACATTTTTAAATTGTAAAATAACAACAGAGTGAAAAAGCTTTAATGACAATCATTGGTCCTCCCCACCTCCTCCCTCCCAATTCTTGCTTTATTCACTACCAAGATTAAAACATCTTTCCACTGGTTTTATCTAAATACTTGCCATCTTTCTTACAGAATCTAAACACACACATTAATATAATTAACCTACTCGCCTACTATAATCAATAATTACAGTATTTTTCTATTATCAAAACTAAATTCAGTATCTCTATACCTAAGATTTAGCTTCCCGTTTTCACTCATGTTTAGAATTTTCTGTTATTAAATCTGCTGAATTTAGCATGGAGAAGTTAAAATGAGTCCATCTTAATGCATTTCAAAATTGTTTTAGGTTTAGAACTGCCATAACTTGTCTAGCAACCCATACATATTACTTTATTCTCTGAATCAATGTACTTAGCTTCAGTAACTTCAAAACAGTAAGGTACAAATCCTCTCTCATGATCTTTTTTTCCTCCCTCTGCTCACCTCAATCTCTGTACTGGCCCCTCCTAAATATTCTTAAAGGCTAACAACTTACCTAATTTAGACACTTTTTTTACTCATACAACTTAGCAGTAACATTGCTCTCTCCATACACGTGGTATTAAAACTATGATGAAATTCAATGGTTATAAGCAATTTTTATAATTATGTTCTGATTTTGTATGCTTATTATGAGTACTTTCAGCAAATCCATTCACACTACATAAACAAAATCAGTTTTCTGTTTAAGATAACGATTAATAACTATCCAGGTTTCATTAGCTCATGTAACAAACATGATTTTGGCAAAATGAAACACCAGAAATGACCAGACTAATAAGACATTAATTCAAAGCATATATGCATCACCAGTACCCTTCAGCATCAAGAAAACATTTAGCAGAATGAACTGATCATCAGGTTCCTCTCACACCTTTCCAGCACCATTAATGGAGGATGCTATTCTGTGTACCTCTAGGCAGCTCAGCCCTATGAAACCTTTACTCTCAGTAAGGCATAGTTAGCATGTGTCCTCTGTAATAAACTGGATATTCACAAATCCAGGTCTATTCTTTGCAGCATGAAGAATCAAAACCAAGAAAAATCTCAGTACCAAGACGTTCAAATTCAGTTGTACACAGAAATGTTTAACATTTAAGAACTCTGTGGATCAGAGGTCCCCAGTGACAGGAACGAAAAAATACATTTATTCTTACTATTAATTAATTGTCTGAAGAAACAGAATTAACTGTCTCAAGAGGTTAAAACTTTTGTATAACAGTTTTTGTCAATGTCATATAAACTTGGCAATCTGCTACTTAAATTGCTTCAACACTGCTATACTCTAAGTTTGTACAATTTCATTTTGTTTGATTCAAAACACAAGCTGCATGTTTCAAGATGGCCTAACGGTATTTGCTGGCTCCACAAAAGTAGCCACAGGATTAACAGTTTACCCAGAATAGTACTACCAGTTATAAAGGTTTAGAAACAAAAACAGAGTTCAGATTTTACTTTCACGCAGTTCCCCCAACTGTTACTTCTCAGGGTAAGTTCAGTATCTGACACCTTTTCAAACATTCAAGTCTATTAAGCTTCTGAATTTTCCTAATCATCATCTTCTTCTGAATATATTATGCTAGCATAACCCTCTAATTCATTACAATTGCTAAAACCTTTTGTTTAGAGGGTTTTTATTAAATAAACACAATGCTTGCCAATAGAAGCTTCAAAGCATACTAAAATGGGCAAGGAAAGAAATGCAATTGTTAAAAATGCGACAGTATGTGGATACACATTTTAACAAGAAATACAGAAATACTCAGGTATATTAGATTTTCAGTGGGTTATACTGAAATTATTCCCTGAATAAACTGTGATAGCCCTTTTACTTTCTTCCCAGCACTGCTGCCTCTCCATTATCTACTTTATTATACAAGTACTCATGCTACAGTTGGTCTCTAAATAAATCATCCTCCCATAAGTAAGAGAAACTAGTTCCATTCTTGAATTATGAAATTTAGATCAATTTTCTGGCACTTTAAATCAATGTAACTAATGGTCCAATTTCAAATCAATTTGATGCATGTAATTTACAATAAGCATGCACGTCCTCTCTCTGAAAGGCTAACAAATGAATTCTACAATGACCTCACGGTGATTACCATAGGAATTTAAGCAAGTTAAGAACACTCAGCTACTGTAAGTTTTGAAAAAAAACAACAACCAAAAAACAAGAGACATGCCTCCACCTCCAAAACCACTTGAAACTTAAGCCACGAGCAGCACATAAAAAGTCAAAGCACTGCTCTTCACTACAGTGATCCAAATGTACTATCAATGTATCACTCAATGATGTACCACTCATCTATGGAAGTAAGTCAGCAGGCCAAGGATGAAAAAACTGACCATTCCATACATGTTGGTACTTTTTCACAGATGCTCAAGAATATAACTGATTTCTTTCTCTTTCTCTCTCACTCAACAGTGACATGATAACAACACTTAACAGAAATTCAAGTCCACTAGTAACTCAGGATATGGTAGATATAAAAAACAATACTATTCCAGGCTGAGGAATACAGTTGTCCAAAAAGCTTTAAATACTATAGACTAGAAAAATCAGGCCTCAGTCCAGATGCTCAAACTTAGTTTCAAAAGACAAGTCACGAAAGCAAGTTCAAAGGAGCAGGTTAGTAGTCTATCAGTACAAGCAATCTGAAGATGAATTAACAGACAGTAGATGTATCATCAACCAGCTTCCTCCTCCACGGTGTTAAAACTCACATCACTTTCTTTCATATACATCAAGAGTTCTGAGGGCTGTAATTCCCAAACAAGGTTGCTTATTTCACTCACAACTTGGGTGGTAAAAACACAGAACTACTGCAATTCTTTCTTTTGCTACTCACACCAACAACTTTTTTCTATGTTTCAACTGCTGTTTAGTATCTGTGAATTTTGTTTTACTTAATTGATTTTGCAAGCAGCAATTACTCTAACATCTAGGTAGTGCAAATGAAATTAAAAATATGAATTATACAAAAAACCCTGCAGTGGTATTGAAGTCTATAAAAACAGCTTGTGCTATTGCTGCCAGGGCACATAAGCCTGAAATCTCCATTACATATGCTAGTTTTAAAAATATGTTCTGCAAAGGTAGTAATTTTTTAGTAGCTGTAGTGATAGGCAGCCTTGCTCTCCAATTATTAGAGGCAGCACTTTTCAATTATTAAAGGCAGCAAAACAGCACTAAATGGCAAGAATGGAAACACAAAACAATACATGAATATTTGGCCATTTGAATTAAACTGCAATACTCTTTATAGCTCTAGGCAACCACAGGTAATCCAGACTGGCCACAGAACATACACTTTAGAGACCAAAATCTAGTCACACTAGGATACCCTCTTGCTAATATTAGCCTCTACTGTATACTACCAAAATATCAGGTTTGCCATAGATGGGGTGGATAAGGGGGAGGGGGGAAAAAAAGTTAAACAAAAAATGGTAGCGAAAGAGGGTATTATAAATGTCTTAAGTTCTAGCAATATTAAGAAATGTATTAGGGGACTCCACCATGTCCCACAACACACAAGAAAGTGACAACCAAAACAGACCTGCACAAGAAAAGTTCTTGTGTGTCCCATTACACATTCAGTGAACCATTTATACAACTTCAGTTCACTAATATGATGTGCATGACAGGCGTAGAATGTATTTTAATACCACTAGAAGTGCTGTACACGTTGCCTCAAATCCTGGTGAACTAGCATTACCACTACCATTACTTCCAACAAATCTGAGACACATATGTGAAACCAAGTTATACACACTAAGGGCAAGTCTAGTTACTAAATGCAGACAGGCAAAATCTCAAAGAATTGGAGGAATGGAACAAAAAAATTTCAAAAATAAAAATAAACGTAAGCTCACAGAGCACATCCCACAACTTCTCCCTAGTAAACCAATATTGTTCAATTCCAGGAACAAACAGGTACTCCCTCAACTGTACCCTTAGGGATAAAGTAGAACATACTTTAAACTGTGAAAAGGGAAGTAACCAGCTATTATAACTCCATACCCCAATTTGTGAAGAGTAAACTTTTTAAAAAAATCTTAACTGTATGGAAACATTCCTAGACAATCAAACAAGCATTACTAGCAACCAGTACATGCATTCCAGTCCAGTTCTGATTTTTTTTTTTCTTTAAATCCTACATCAGTGGTTATCCTTCTCCAAGAACAGAATGGTGAACTCTTCACCATGTCTTCACTTATGTTCTTCAAAGAAGATAAAAGCTTCCTATATATATTAACCACCATGAGCTTAGCAGCAACAGTCCCTTATTTGAAAGTTTAAACAATGCCATAGATAGCTCGATGGATAGTGCATTGTCCCAAGAAGTCCAGGGTCTAAAAATATTTTCATGCTCACATATATGAAGCCAATGCTAGAGCCAGGTGACCAGCTGGTTGTAGGAGTAGATGTGCACTGTACCAGTATTTCAGGGCATCTGTCAGACTAGCTCTTGCCTACTCCCATAGCCTAAGTTCATAGCAGTTGGAGCAGATAAGGTGTGCTCCTGGAGCATGGCTTCGTTTTTGTTTTGCCCAAAAATAATTCAGTTCATGTGCTTGGAGATCACTCTACAATGGAAAGCCAAGTGCAGCAAGCGGGGACCGTTGGAATATTCAATTCAAAAGTTGAGGTAATCCAAACTAGACACTAACATAAATGCATCTATGGAACAGATCAGCTCAACCTGCCCAAACAATGTCCAGATTTACTAAGTCTCTTCCTCAAAGGCTCATTTTCTCAAATCCACAGCAGGGTTATATATAACATCAGTCTTCCCAACTACTATTCCTATATGTAAATCCAATGAGTCAGTTTTAATTAAGAGACCTTCATTTATCTATTAACACTGATTGGCTTAAATAACCTACAGTGTACTTAAACCAAAAAAGTGACATTTACATGAACAGGGCTGATTTCCTGAGCTGTAGTAATCAACTGTATTATAGGCAGCATTATACCTCAGACAACCATGATACTTAATTCTCTTCTCCCAGAAACACAGACCTAATCTCTCCTTTCCACTGCAAAGTACACAGAGGAAATAAGGCTATTGCAGGGACTACCCCCCAAGGTACATATCTTGGAGTAAATGACTTTCCACTCTACCAGCACCAGAAAGGGTTGGGCTAAGAGCACTGTGTATCCTTTAAGGGCAAGCCTACACAGCCTCATTCCAGCCTGTATTTGCATAATATAAGTATGAAAGTCAATAAAATGAATGCTTCTTTCTGCTAAGAGAAACTGAAACATCAAGAACAATTTGGAAAGCAGTAAATACACTCCCCGGGCTAATAGAAGTTTGCGTATCAATATACAATACACCAAAACCAGCAATTTTTGATTTTTAGACATACATACAATATTTGCAAACATTTCTTCCAGGATGAACACCATTTTGAAGACTGCATTTAATATGTTCAAATGTTCTTCATTAGGATTAAAGTTCATCCAATTCAACAAAGTTGTTTTAAATAATGCCAAGTATTCAGAAACAAGTCATGATGTAATATGAGAATTTTACATACTGTGTTCCCTCTCATTGCGGTTTTGGGGGTTTAATGCAAAGCTTAACATCTGCATATGCTTTGCCCTGCCCCAATTTATTAAGGACTTAACAAGGAAAAATAATTTGTTTCATAATAGTCAAGATACCACTTGCAGGATTTCTTCTGCCAGTTTCAGCATGCTGCCTTTTAGATCAGTTTGTGTATCTTAAACTCCCAGACTGATTTAATCTTGGTTTGCTGTTCTTTTAGACTAAAAAACAGTCTCCAACACTCTGCATTTTCTCCCTATCAAGGTATTTCTAGACTATTATCACATCTGGGACCATGTCTCTAACACTTAAGTCTACACCAGAAGAGGACAGCATATGTGGCAAGATGTTTCTGGCAGAACTCCAAGATTTTCACAGTCATTTTCTGCTTGTGCAGATCTGTCCCCACAGTGAAAGACAGAGCTCCCAGAGACAGGAGCCAATCATAGCATGACCAAAATGGGACATCTCCAGCACCCCATCTTTAAGAAAGAGTGGAAAAACAGGGTAACAAATGAAAGCCAGCCTACAGGTTTAACTCAACTGTTATATGGAGAAGAGATGAAAAATAATTTGAGCTATAAAAAAAAAAAATACATCAGAGGAACAGTACAAAGGATCACAGTTTTTCCTCCCCTTAAAATGCACCTAATAAGGATTCTCACTCTTACAAGACAGAGTTTGAACAGAATCCAAATACACAATGGAAAGCGAAGAGGTAACATGGGGTGCTAATCCCTAACCCTGAGTTGGAACTGCTTTTACGTAAGGAAATGGTTCAAGAAGTAAAAAAAATGTTACAAAAGAAGGGTTAAAATAAATTGAAATCTATAAATAAGAGAAGATTCATTAATCTACACTAAGAAGATACTGAACTCAGAAACTTGAGGCCTGAACAGATGGTATCTTTAAAGAATGCTATTTACCAAATGAAGCTAGATGCTCTGAAACAATATCTGTTTTATGAAATCTATCACGACTACTG
Source organism: Hemiprocne comata (assembly GCA_020745705.1). Lineage (NCBI taxonomy): Eukaryota > Metazoa > Chordata > Aves > Apodiformes > Apodidae > Hemiprocne > Hemiprocne comata. Next base: position 16,393,817 of record CM036592.1, read on the forward strand.
TACATTATAAATTTAAAAAAAGGCATATGCTACTACTACATCTTGGGTTTTGAACATCATATTTATATTCACAATCACACTGACTAAAACATGAGTTTGTGATGTGTTACCTCATTACAGTCAGAAAATTAATCTTTAGTAATAAGAATTTAAGTGAGACAGACCTGTGGCACACTGAACATGAGAATTCCATGTGGGAACATACCTAGGATTTCATACTCCTTAAAACAAGTGATAATTCTGCTTAGCTATTTCATGCAGGAGCTGGAGGGCATAGCAGCAGTTGCATAATAGAACATAATCACTCTTTCACATGCATACCCAATAATCGAGAAAAAGAAAAACCCTGGAAAACTGAGGTCTAGAATCATGTAGCTAGCTATAGTGATTAATAAATTTCATTCCAATTACTGAAACTTTTTTGTATGAACAGTTGATTTTTGGTTCTATCATAAACATGAAGAATGCAAAGGAAGAAATCTACAGAGATACATACTGTCAACCTTTTTCCCCCCACTGTTAAGAGACAGATGATTTTATAGTGACCCTACAAAACTATGTAAAAATGAGAAATTAAAAAAAAATCAATGAAATCACAAAATACATTAATCAAATTTCATTAATAACTCACACCATCATGACACTGTCTAATAAACATTGCACAGAAGGCTTCTCACCTTCAATTACAAGAACACAGGTTCTTGCGGGTATTTGATTCTTGTAGATCCCTGTGTCCAACTCCCTGGGACAAACTAAGAAGAATACAAAGGGATTTTTTTCCATTTTTAATTTCTGAAACACTACCTTCAGGTATTCAAAAGAAATAAAAATATATCACACTAAAACTAGTCATCCAGCTTATATTGCTATGCCTTTAGATGCAATAAGATCAACATTAATTAAGATCTTTATTTACTTTTAAGCATTTTAGGTCTTTTTGAATGCAAAGGGATTTTAAGAAACTTCAGTGGAGTGTGGAAATTTAAAAAAAATAATGGTATCTTTAGCTATCCATTTGCTTCTATCAAGTGGGAAGAGTTATATATTCTATTAGAGTAACAAACATTTTAACCAGCTGCCATACAGTGAACTGAGTAATAACAAAGGGGATCTTCAACTAAAATGAACTATCTTCATCTTCTCAACCCTCAGTGCAAGAGAAATGGATCCATTAATTCAAAATCCTTTTATATTACACCTTTGACATACTTAGCCTAATACTTTGGATCTCTTTTCAACTTCTACCATCCACAACATAGCTATACATAGTCTGTTTCAAGTAAGTACATCCCACAGCCTCCAGCCCAACAGACACTTCAAGTACAAGACAAATACCACTTAACACTGTTGTAAAAACCCTCACATGAAGCTCCTAAGTATGCTGGCAAACTTCCTGTCAAAATGCCACACTTCAGCTTCCAGCAGGAATTCCTTGCTCCCCACCTGGCATCAAGGATCTCCAATTAGACCTAACAGTACTGTACCATGTCCTAAAGCTTCTGAATAGTTTCCAAGACTTCTCTCAGAAATAGTTTGTCTGCCCTTCAGGCCAGGTCCTCTCAGTCTAACTTAATTCTGCTTCATCCACTGTTCTTCAGCAGAGCTCTAGGAAGAGAACTGTCTTCTTTCAGAGAACTCAAGATACATAACATTGCTTTGTTTGAGTCTATACTTAGGGTATCTCAAAAGTTCAAGCCACTGTCAACAATGTCTGTGCTAGATGAGCCAACAGTCACAAGAGCAAGTAAAATAAACACAGGAAAAGAGTTAACTGGTTGAGACAGAGAAGAGAAAAACTAACATGAAGAATATTAAATAATTACACCAAAAGGAGCAGACTGAAATCTACACCAGTTAGAACAGAGGCTTCACAACAGGTTGTCTGACAACTAAAAGAAACATTAAAAAAAGGAAAATATAGCTACTTTTATCTTAAAAAGCAAAATTAATTAAATGAACAGTAGAACTTCAGGACAGATGTAACAAACAAAATAAGGTCTTCCATATGCAGATAGAACAAGTAAGCAGCTTCTGATTTTAATAAGCAATGAACATATGCAACAGCTAACCTGTTGAAAGATACACCTGCTGAACATAAAACTGCCTCCTGATCGGAGAAATAATGAAGTCTGTTTTCTTAAGAAAGCTATTCTATAGTTCTTACCCCTTCAGCCTTACTTCTCTGTGATGTTCCTGAACTCCCACCACAGTATGCTCTCTCACGCTCTTCTCCTACCTCCTCCAACCTAGCTGGTTGGCTGGAGAAAAGGGAGGACCTGCTGATTAGGGGTTCCCTGGGTAGTACCCATAGGCTGTTCCAGACAACTAGGCATGATGCTGCTGGGAGCAAATATGCCTGAGTTCTACCCATTTTTCCTCCACAGGACTCTCTTCTTTATCCAACTACTAACGTGCTTGAAACATGAATTAACTTGCTATCCTACACATTTTCACTGCCTTGTCAAATATGGTTTGGTATTGCTCTCTGAGCTTAAGTACTGTTTGAAGACAACTACAGAATAGCTCAATTGGTAAGAGGTAGGCTTCAAATACAAAAGACAGTGTCTTGCCAAATCTCAGTTTCTTCTGAAGTCAGGACTGACAGCAGCAATAGTTTTCTTCGGTTCTGGAGATTATTTTTTTTTTCCCTTCCTCTCCTCTCCCAGGCCTCTTAAAGAAATTTACTCTAATTGCTCTGGACAGATCGAAATATGTGAAAGAAAATGTAAGGGAGAGAAAGCAAGCACACACACACAAAAAATACTGTTTTTAAACCAGCTATATGGCAAAATTGCAGTATTTTTTCGAATTATTCATAGCATATTCGAAGATGAATTTCAAAAATTTCCAAAGCCATTTTAACCCTCAACTCTCTAGCTTATCAAACTGCAATCTCTAAAAGAAGACGTACCTTTTCAAGTAGTTATTTACTTCTTGAAATGCAAATTTATAAGAAGAATTCATTTTCTCCCCTGTCAAAAACCATGAAGGGTTTTCAAAAGCTGATTTACCTTCTCATTTATACAAAGTAATGCAGTGTATTTGCATAAAACAGTCAAAACTCTTTTTTTTTGTAATGTAATAGGTAGCTAACTATGTAACCCCTGCCGTTTTAAAAGACAGTCCCCTTGTTAAGAAGCGGTTCAAAGTGACAATTTCAGTAACTCAGCATCTCTTTCCAGATAATTAGATGTATTATGAATATGCAAATTTCACAGAGTTGATTGGCTCAAAAGTATCCCATTCCTCAAGAACATCACCTTCCATTAAAACAACTGTATGACAAAGCAGCAGGCTCTCATCTAAACTTGGTATTAAGCATTCATCTGCAAAGCTTAAATATCAATCATACCAGACAGAATTACCTCTACCCAACCTTGCTGAAGGTACAGGTTATGGATGACTATTTTCCAACCGGTACTGTGATCTGTATACACAGGATTTTCACAAAACCTTTGGGGAGGACAGGGGTGGAGATTTTGTGCCATCCACGTTATCACAGAAGGTAAGTTAAATGACATAACAATAGCACCATCCAGTGGCAGTATCTTCCCTTTAAGAAGTTCATCACACATCATTCACAGACATCCTTGCTGGAGCAACTGCAAAACAGCTAGGTAGGTTATTTCCACCTCTAGTCAGTTTGTTGAGCACCCAGTATCCCGAGAATATAGAGATCTCGGTAGGGAATGCAGTACTAGCAGAGTCTGAAATGAGCAACTCCACATACAAATAATTGTGCAAAACCAATACTGAATTTCAAGTATCACATGTTAGATTCTGCAACTTGTAATATTTACAAAATCTGTAATGCAAGTTTATTCCAATGCTGAAATCCTAATATATTCACTAGAAGTTGGAAATGCTTGTTCCCTGAACTAGGAAGCTTCTTATTGCCTTTTTGGTAGAAAATGATTGCCTTCTCAGTATATACTTAACGAAAAACCCAACCAAACAAAGAAAACACAAAGAACCCTCCCTCCCCAAAAAACCCCAAGCAACTCTTCTCTGTGTATTTTAGTCCTGCTAATTCCTCCCTCTATTTTTTAAATTAATATTAAGTTTCTTCCTTCTAGTCATTTGGTTGATGTCTTATTTCCTCAGAAAGTATAGTGTTTTATAGTTTCAGGCACCAGAATGGTGACCTCTACTCATGGTAAACTCTGTGGCAGTCGAAAGAAATCATGAAAGAAAATAAAGCAAAAATTTGCTGTACAGTAACTGCCATCTGAAATAACCAATATGACAGCAACAGAAAAAGAATGAACTGGTTTTAAAAACATTTGCAGGTTGTTTTTCTCAGAATAAAGACAATAAATAGAGTCACACAGTTTAATAGTTCCATGTCCAACTCTTGACACGGACACATCCTTCCAGTTTAGGGAAGACTCCCATAAATTATGTCAACCACTAACACATGTATTTGGACAACTACGATGGCACAGTTTCCTCGTCGCTGTGAAGTGCGATGTTCACACACTGGGAGGTTTTACAAAGGCTGCTGTTTCAGAACATTCCCCTAGCTGCTGCTGGGATTATAACCCAGAACTTTTAATTTTTTTTCAAGAATTTGGAAATCTGTGCAGGACTGTGCCAACAGAATGGAATGGCAGGCTTACTTACTGTTGCATACATACATGTTTCACTGTTGCTGAATGCAAGAAAAGTTATTTAATTGAGTTCAGAAGCAAATTAAGAGTAGCCCATCTCAGCTTTCACCAACCTGTAAGACAACTTGTCACTACAGTTTAAAAGCACAGTGTTAACTACTGTAATTGCATATGTTGTTTAAATATTCACTTTCAACTTAAAGCACTCAAATTGGATTTCCAAAAATACTTTTTTCCAATACAGAGGAAGACTGTGATTCTGTCTACCTATCTTTCATAGTTTAAAACCAGACCTACACACATCATGCTGACCTAAATCTAGGACAAGCAGGATAAGAGAATGTGTGTGTATTCAGGTTTATTTATGCAGATATTAGAAATTAATAACTTAATACTGTAACTTAAATTATTACCCTTATATTCTCACTGTCTGCAGCTCTATTGTTACTCCCCTCACAATCAGAGCCAGCTACATCAGAAACAAGGCCAGGCCAAGATTCATGTCCTGGGGGAAGGGTGCTTGAGATACTAAACTGGCACAGGGACTTTATCTTCATTACCTCCCACACGCTTCTGCACCAGCCTGAATAATGTATATTGGTTTCAGCTGCTCAGCAGAGACACTGGCATCTGCAGCTGCAACTGCACCAGCTGACTCACGTGACCAGAAGGTACCACTGAATCCCTTGCAGCAGCTGCGCTCCATCTGTGATCACTGGTTTGGGGACAGAAGCTGCAGTGTGTGTCAGCTGCTGTTTCCACTTCTTGTAAAGCAAGGTCATCTGATCATACAGTCAGGACGGTATTAGGGCAGGAGACCTCCTTCAGAATAAGCAGATGGCTTGGTGGTTTAGGTACACACCTTCTGAATTTGCAGCAGGTTTTCCATGAAATTTGGAGCCAGCTACATTCCCTGTTTGCTTTGGCCACAAATTCATAAAATTACAATCTTATCTAACATAAAGCTGCAAGAACAAATAAACTTAAATGTCAGACACACACCCATATACAATGATTACAGTGATACAATGATTACTGAGCTATTTAAATATGTAGATCAGAAGATGAGATATTTCCTGTCAAGTCTTCAATGCTACTCATGATCACCAAGAAATCAGTTTTACGCTAAAACAGAAACTTATCTCCCTGCAAATATAAAACTGCATATCCATACCATACATACTTACACTGGTCAGCAGGGGCTTCTTCATGTCCTGATTAAATCTGAGTCAACTTTAAGTGATCTCTCCATCACACTACTAAAATGGCTTAAGTCTCAATAATTTTCCCCACACAACAGGCTACTGCCTGCTCTACGGTTTTCATCTGTAGGGGTGCCTAGGTGCACAAAACCTTACCCTAGCAAATACATATGCACTTTCTCTTTGCATGTGGCCATGTCCTTTCAATCCCGCATTGCTCTGGATTCCCAGTTTAGAAACATTGCCTTCTTTTTCCATTCCATTCCTATATGCTCTATAACCTAACTCCCTCTTCACTGTCCTTTATCCACTGTTTAGCTGACTTGTGGGCATTAGTTTCATGTTTCACCCTGCAAGCCCTCTGCCACTTCATGCTCTTACAGCAGATTTGATGCAAAGGGAAACTTCTGTAACAAAACAGAACTGCCAAATTTTGTACTGTGATTTCACATAACAGGAAGGCTCATCCATAAAACCTACTTCAGAAGTGCAAAGAACTGTTCTTCATAAATAATGTATGACAAACTGCCTTCAACTCATGGTCTCCTGTTTATCAGGAGGCAAAGAATGATCCACTCCCAACAACAAGACAAACCAGCAGCCATTCCAAAACAGCATTTTTCAATTCTCTGAAGCCACCTTAGAAATTTGAGTTACCAAGAAACAATTCCAGGAACTAAATATGCAACATTTTGTTGTCGTTCTATGTAGTGTATCCACATGCCTTCCAAGAGTCATCAATCTGAATTGTTTGAAGTACCTACTTTCTTTTCCTGAATTCATTCATTCAGGAGGAGGGGGGGAAAAAAAACCGCAATAAACTCAATCATGTTTGAATAGGGGCTAATTAGTAGTACAGTAACTCTTGAACTTAAACTAAATTCTAAACATATTAAGTAATAGATGCTGTAAATTTAAAGTTCGGGGTTTTTTTATTAGTCTTGTTTCTTAATTAATTTGAATGTTAACAACAAACTAATTTTTAATTGTAAGACATACCAACCAGCATCTCCTAAGTGACATAACAATTCAAATTTGAATAAATACTTATGATTCCTGCATTACTTCTCAGAATACTGCACTGTCAGCTTTGTGTTTAATTTGTTTTAATTTGATACCTTAGCAATTCCATGGCAAGGCCACAGCTGGAAGATTGCATCCCGTTTTTGGAAGCACACTTCAGAAGTACCTAAAACAACTTGGGGACAACCAGAGAAAAGCACTGAAATTGGGAAAAATTGAGATGATGTGAGCTGCAGAAGAGATGTATCCCTCAGTCTACAGATGAGGAGAAAAGGACAGGCTTGAGAACATAAAAATAAAACCAATGGGAAGAGAATCTGTTCGGTGTGTCAGTGAAGAATAGGGTAGTTTACAGAACTGAACTGTATTCAGAACAGATTAAAACGTAGATATAGTGTAGGGAGTGGGAAATTTTTAATGGGAGTGAAGAACACCAGTACAGATTATGTAGTAAGATTGCACTGTCTCCAAATGACATCTTACTAGTATCAAAGACCTTTAGAGGAAGCTAGACAAATATCTGCCAAGAATGACAAAGATGCATCTCTAGCTGGATTATGGGAATGAAACTAAACAATCTCTTGAGATCTCTGTCTAAAGTTCTATGAAAGAAAAGGCAATTAATGGACAGCTACTAAATTATTTTCACACAAGCCATTTCATCTGCTCTGATAGATGATCACCTCCTCTAAAATAGCAGAATCCACTATACTGAGCGCTAATTAGTACTCTTGGGGTTAAGCTTAACCTAGAAAAGACTGAATGGACAACAAAGACTTATCTATTCTTTCAATTGCTAGTAAACTACAGAGCTTATTGTATTTTTTTTTATTTGGGGCACTTCATCTGTAAATGAGAGTATTTTTAAAGCTAAATTAGTGAAAAGAGCGATGTTGCATTAGCAGCCTTGGAAATGGAATATCTGATGTGATCATGCCTCCTACAGCAGTGTAACACATGGGACATCAGTTTAATTTCTCTGGCAATTCAGTTCTAAACAGTCTCACTGAAAATAATTTTAAATGAGAACACTGAAGTCCCAGCACAGGAAAAATATATACCATATTATTTACTGAACTGCATCCATATGTTTGAGAACAACAGGACTACACCACAATACAGTTAATTACCTGATTATTTAGGAAAACAGTGGCATTATATTCTGACCATGTCTCTTACAGAATTAAAAAGAAACAATAAATCACATACTTTACGCCTTTGAACAGAACAAGCACATGCAGGTGCCACAAAGCAGTAAGTTCTATTTTTAAAATTCTGCAAGTTCGCTATAGCCTAAAGCTATTAAAAAAATCAAACAAAAATGCCTGCATTTTGAAATTCAGTCATAGTGTAGTTTCTGTTACAGTAGATTTTTTCATTAAAATGTAGAAATACTGAAAGCTGAAATCCTCCATCTATTTTTAAGGACTATCCAAAAAATGAGTATAAATTTAGTAATGAATATTTTTACCTTCTTTTACATTGGTCTGCTTTTAGATCATCATACCAGCAACATGTATACATTATTTTAATGCACATCATCTCAACCACATCATGCCAGTAACAACAAAAAAAAAAAAACAGAACAATAAAAGCACAAAAACCAACCTACAAAACCGAACTGAGCTTAGAGAAGAGATAATTAAACAGTAATTCTTGATTTTGCAACTTTGCCTATTATAACAATTGTTAACACAGTAATCTGAATACCAAAAACATTTCTGGTCTGTGTTAGAAAAAAACCCAAACAAACACACAGTTTCTTTGCTGTACTCTGATGCATCTTATCTCAAGCTCCAACTGCACACATACATCATGCACAACAAGATAACTATTTCGTATTTTCATTGTTTTTAAATAGTTTCTATGAAAGCAGTAAGCCTCCTCATCTCAAGCTTAGAATTATTTAAGAAAAAAAAAGGCAACAGTGCACTGCCAAATAATTTGGAGTCGTTAAAAGCTTTAGACATTTTACATCGTGTACAGTAGTCTTCAATTAATTGCCGCAAAGCTAGCTACTACATAAAGCACCACCTTGTGGCAAAACCAGTCCTGATTGCATAACCCTTTTCATGGGCCTTCAAAGATCATGACAATTTCAACAACTTTGCTGTGTATTTCGTTAAAATCTGAACAAAAACAGAATTTAAAAATTATCTGCCATTAGAAGATACTTTGAAGATTATCCTCCACACACTACATTTACAAAATTAATGTAATTTCATAAAATGACCAGGAAGGTATTAACTTTTTTTTCTGTATCTAGTGCTGTCTCCAGAGTACTGTGAGTAAAACACAACATCTAAGTAGTACAGTAAAATAATGGAATAAAAATCCCATGTTAAGTTAAACTCTCATTCTACCCCTCAGAATACTTCAGGCTACAAGACACACTGCAAGATCTGCATGAATTCTTTATTCTGGCAGCTCAAAACCATCCCACAGCAGTATCTTTATTTACATTCTCTTTCTAAGCAAATCTAAGATAGAAACTATATACGCAAAACAACAAACACAGGTAGAAGGCTTAATTACAATGTGTTGATAGATAAGCACAACTGAAAAATACTAATCCAATATGTTTACCACCCCGTATAAGTAACCTGCATGTCACTTATTTCATACCATCGATAGCAGGATGCAAAATGAAATCATGCAATATAATTGTATAACTGTAATTGCAAACACTTGACAATTTTCATTTTCAACTTAAGCAGATGTAAAGACTATCTTCCTCAAGGAAGGAAAAAAGCATTTCTGCTATAATTTAGATTCTTAATTGTTGGAAATTTTACATAGGATGTCTGTTAACAAGAATTTCATTAGACGATTTGTGCAACACTAATTTGCATTGGTGCTGTATTCAAAAGAATTGGATATGGGGTGGGCAGGCAGAGAACTGAAGCACAAATAGAGTAATCTGTAATAGAAATTTGTAGCTAACTATAAGGCATTCTTTTTGTACATGTGAGTCAAGCCTTTATATAAGCCACAGAAGGGATAAACCAGTTACAGATAAATCAAACTGCAATTTAAACTAATTTCTACAGAGGGAGCCAACAACCCAGGGAATGAATTAACAAAACTGCATTCCAGGTCAGTTCTTCCCCGTCATTCATCTCTTCCACTACGTACAAATGTTTTTCAAATATTCTCAGCTCATCATCCAGATTCTTATTGCACAGAACTCCCAAGCATGTAATTAAAGTTTACTTAAAGAAGTGCTTGATTACACGTCATAGAACAAACAATATCAGCATACAGCAAAATTTATATTTGCTTTGGGAGAAGGTGGCAATTTACAAGACCGATCATTCTAAATTGTTATTTATTCATTAAAAACATTACTTTAGAAGTTTCAAGTTTTAGCAATTCTAAAAATATTATTTTTAACAACTGCTACCAATTCCACAGTAGACATTTTGATTGATGTTTTCATACAAACCTTTACACCAGGGAACAGGCCAGTGTGATAGCTTCATCTAAAAAATCAGGAAGAAATTCAAATAGAGCTGTGTAAAGATGAGAGCCAGTAAGCTTTTACATGAAGCTGGACCCCTTTTTATTGCCATAACAGTTTTCCACACTACTCCATTGTTGAATCATATTCCATATTACATATTAATCCTCTCAAGTGTAATTTTAAGTAAGATGTATTATATAAGGTAACTCAACAGCTTTGACAGATGTCTGTGATAGGTTCATGCCCTACCGCAACCTTACAAATCATCTATGTTGCCAGCATATGTTCAGTAGGCTGACAAAATATTTAAAACTTAGTATTCCTGATATTTCAATATCTCTTTCCCCTCAAAAACCAAACTTCTACCCTACTTTTTAGGTTTTAGGGGGAACAAGGTAGATAAAAAACAGTGGCCTTTTAAAGAGACTACACACCAATGGGACACCATAAACAGAACATACACAGAAGAATTTTTGAAAGTGTCACTGAAAATAAGCTACATCCTCTAGTGGCACTAAATACTGTGGCTTGGTTGAGTCCAACAGCATTAGACAGACAGCTGCACCCCTTTACATGCCCAGCATTCAGGCATCTCCCACTGCATTTGAACCATCAATGAGGCAAGGTTGCATAGTAAACGGGTTTGGTGTTGAATCCTCAGCTTTTGCACTTAAGTGATATACAAGCAGTGATATATATACATGGTACCCCCCCCAAATACGATGAAACGCCACTACAACATGCCCATTAAAAAGTTGTCCCTTTTGCACCCTCAAGCTTTCTAACAGACTACTTCTAAACCCCAACTGTAAATTTCTCTACTCTTTCCCAAGCATCATACAGGCCCAAACATTTTACTGTTCCTCCAAGATTCACCCCTTTAATCAATTCTCACATATACACACATACTCCCTTATATTCACCTTGGCTAAGCAAAACCAGAACATACAAAAAACCCTAAATGTTACAGATAATTCAAAACTGCATCAGCTACCCAACTAGCTGTTCTCAAGCTTAAGAGTCTCTCTCTCTCCCTTGTTCAGTTTCACTCTGAAAAAGTATTCATATAGCAAGTATGCAGCTAAGAATAAAATTCTTAAATAAATTCCTCTCAACTATCTTGCAACAGAGTAATACAACTGCCCTCCCTTCTAACTGCAACACAAATAGCTGAGAGAAACAAGGCTTACATTTATCTTCTTCCTCCTTCTCACTTCATAGCCCTTACCTCTGTGAAGAGAGACAGTAGGAAAGCAGAGGTGGCTGTAGGGCACAGAACAGCTGCAACATTTCCTACTTTCTCCTTCAGCTAACTTTCAGAAAAGTTAAGTGTCCTGTCATGGCAAAAACTACTTAAAACAATTTATAAAATTGTACAGCCAGCAGTCAAAGCTGTTTTTAAAACAAGTATCCTGAAACACTGCTTACAGACTTTATGGTACCACCAACCTCCAAACAATGCTTTTAGGACTCACAATGAATATATTTTAGTTGCCTAATTCATACAAGCTAGTCAAGCTACTAAGATTTTGCTACAGCCCATGTTTTAGTAAAAAAGAATACTACTAAAACACCCCAAAACCTCTGCCAACACTACACAGTTAAAAAGGCCTTTGTATTGGGCATTGGGTAAACAAACCATGTGTTTCTACTTTAATATCAAGACAACTTAGATCCTCACCCCAACACTTGCTGCAGCTGGCTTATATTTATTCTCCTCAAAAACTTTTTATGTGGAACCCAGTGAAAAAAAAAAATCCATCTAGGCAACGATGCATGCGCACACACAAATCTATGCTTGGTTAAAATGACCTTCAGTTGAAGTCATTCAGCCCAATTCTGAGAAATAAAAATAGAAGCCGCTCTTGTAAAAAGACTGTACAAAGGGTCAGTAGAAATATTAACATTTTTCTCAGAGTTTATATTTATTTCTTGTTCTCAGAAAAGGAAAACATATGCAACATTAAGGCCTCACCAACCTTATTATGTCCAAGTTTCCCCAGCAGTCTTGCAGGATAGAAATCTTATTTTCCTCTCCTCAAAACTACAGGGAATTACTTGGGTTGGAGGAGGTGGGAAATACCTCCAGGACACCTCTTCAGCCACAAATGCATGCTTACATTCTAGAACACCCGTGGCAAACTGAAGATACTACCTTTATCCTATCTTTGTCATTCCACTGCAGAATAACAAACTTGCCAGTGAAAACATAAATGATTGCTCATCTGATTCACAACAACATTGGCATGCTTGGGTTGATCATCAGTTAAGGTGGCTTGAATTAATCTGCTTATTTTACATTAAAGCAGGCTAAGGAGCCTACAAACATTCCACTCCCCGGCTGAGCTGCAGGACAGTGACCTCCACTTTCTCTGCATTCAGGAGGTTTACTGGGGCCGGGAGGGCGGGGGGGTGGTGTGTGTGTGTGTGTGTGTGTGTGTGTGTGTGTGTAGATATTTCCAGCTGAATTATTAATATCATGTATATGTGCACCAACTTACAACTTTAGCGCTAACAAATTAATTTAAGATAAAAAAGTATACACTAATTAAAAAATAATTAAAAGGCTACTACAGTCAAAGTGAATTGGAAGCATGAAAAAAAAAGGCATCTTTCATACCTTAGCTCTTAAAATAGAAGTTAAGTATGATGCCTGTAAATCAACCCCAGTCTTAGTAGCTGAACTTCTCTCTAGCTAACTACAATTCAAGGACAACAGGATCTAGCCAAGTCAGTGTGTAGCTGACCCAACTATCTTTGGAGATAAGGCATTCATTACTGAACAAAATTTACATATTATGATGATCAGCTACAAAGAAGAGATCTCTAAGAAATGCAATGACATCCGAGAGTCAGAAATCACTGTGATACTACTAAATGAAGAAAGCCAAAAGAAGTCTTCCTCTCTAGGTAAGTCGATAGAAAAGCTGCTAACATTTCAAATACTGGAAGAAAAAAAGTATTTTAAGCAGGGTGATTTTGGCACTGAACAGGAATATATAAAGTCTAACATTAGGACAGGTTCAGGAGAACACCTTAGTTATAAGGGCACTGAACCTACAAATAAGTTTATAACCAAATCAGCAAGAATTACCCTAGTACTAAGTTGCCTTGCACCATTCCTTAGAATTGGCATTTCTTTTAACTATGAAAGCCCTTCAAATATCAGAAAAGCATAGTTAAGTACCTAACAACTAATCTGTAACTTAAATTAGAGAAAGACTTCAAGGACTGGAAGTGCTCTGAGGTTCAACACTGCTTAATATGTTCCATACTATACAGTTAATATAGTCCAAGAAGAGCAGCACAGAGCATATTAAAAAAGTTTCAAAGGTCTCTCCCTGAAGCAACGTGACACTGACTTGTAAGTGTTTTTCCCCAGTCAAGCATCCAGCAACATTCAAGATTCCAAGGTCAATGGCAAAAGCATGTTCAAACTCTTTCATTATAACCAACAGCATATAAAGTATGTTGTAGTGAAGCTGGAGCTACTTGTAGTGGTAACAATAAAAAACTGAAGAAGGGTTTCTGTGGCAGCTGATTAATGTAAAATTTTAGTTTTACTAAATTTTCTTTATTTAAAGGAACTCAACCCTTCATTTAAGAAGTGACTATGCTGTAAAAAATATCAATAACTAATATTCAACATCCATTAAATAAAAAGCTCCAACAGGACTTTAGTGTGTTTAAACTACTTCAAATTAAATATCTCACATCAAAAGGTTCAGTTTAATCATTATCTATTGTGCAAATAAAGCTTGTGTACACAGTACAACTTGTACTGTCCAAAATAGACCCATATGTCATTTAACTTGTGTTTAACCCCTCAACATGCCAGTACTCTTATTACTTCTACCTTATATCTTTAAAAATTGTCTAACATATTTAATGGGTTAATCATAATTATGCTGTCCACAAGTGCTCTGTCATTAAAGAGAATGCTCTACGTAAAACTAATCTTATCTACCAATCAAAAGCAACTGCTGTGTCCTGTCTTTTGCCTGGAGCTCAAGCAGCTTTAATGTCACAGGCAAGTTAAATGTCTTTTTCCATCCTCTGAAAGAACACGGAAATTTTATTTGGCTAGTAATTCAATCACTGAGATTTGTAACAAATAATTATTTTTCCAAAGGAACTAAATCTTTGTTACCAGAATACATTTTTACTGTTTGAAGTCTATGACCTTACTGAGAAAAATCCCAACTTTTAACAGGAGAAAACCTGACAGTTACATCTATTAATTCATCTGAAGCAGTTAGCTCATCTTAAACATGAATAAACTGCTTAAGTCTTTTGGGAGTACTATACGAAATTATGCAAAATAATGCTAGTGCAATAATGAAAACAGGCAATTACGTGCAAAAGCCAAAAGTTTAAAACAGAAAAGAAGTTTTACTTCTATGTTAGCATGCAGATGCAGAAAAAAAGGGACAGAACTCCCCTTTACCCTGAAAGAAAGAAATGTGAAAGTAATCCTAAAAATCTGTATCTTCTTTGGATATACAACTTTTATATAAATATTTCACTAGTCATCATGGAGAAGACACTGAATAAAATTATGTAAGGAGCGACAAGTGAAGGATTTTCTGTAGTTTTTCGTACCAACTACCTATCTTAAAAAAAAAAAAAGCAGAGTTACATAATACAGATTTGAGGGATGGCAAAGCAGACATTCACATAGTACATTTTTCAGGCAGCTTGTGGAGAGCCGTGAATGAATGGGGCAAGAAGAAAATTGGAGTTCACGCACTGCATGTAGCTATTCAGCCAGTTGTATTAATGCGCAGGAATTAGTAACAACAGTAACAAAAGAGACAATTACTGCACATAGTTAAGAGCTTTAAGAACAAGAGTATTTTTAAACTAAATTCTGAAATAAAAAGTATTACACTATTGCCTTTGTGTAACCTGTATGCTTACACATTCAAGCGAGCAGGATTGTTCCAGTTGTGCCATCTTTTACTTAGCTAGTACTTTTCTCCTATTTAATACGGTAACTCTTGATTGAGCTAATCAGTCATCATCAAAAGAATACCGTGTTCTGTTAAGTCCCCTCCACTTTCAAAACATGTTTACAGTTCAAAAGTCAGTAACTTGGAGAACTTAAGTATCTATTTAAACATCTACCATAACTGGGGAGAAAAACAAAACAAAGAAACAAAAAACCACAAAAAACACCAAAAAACCCACAAATCCTTCAAAACTGGGCATACAAACTCAGGATCCCCCTCCCACATATCTGGATAATATGCAGACAATACCTACCAGTCTTTATACTTTGCCTTTTCCAAATATATATATACATATGTCTGTGTGTGTATATACACATGCCTATGCACAGTACCCAGTATTTCCTTTGAACTCAATTGTAGAGCTTTTGTATTTCAGTACCTAGTGTCCCAAAATCATTTTAAAAAGTTATTTAGATGAAGATAATCTAAAATCAGAATAAATTTGAACTTCGAGTTTCTTTGATTTGGAGCAAAATAACTGAATATGCTGCCCTTGCAATGTTTGACTAAGCTAAAAGAATGATCAATTCACAATGGATCATACTTTTTTCCCCGGGAACAGTTTTTAGGATACAAAATCAGATTAGCCAAAACAAGCAAAATTTCAATATAACTGACAGGGCCCTGGCAACTCAAATACATTCCACACCAGAGCCCGACTGTGTTGATGGGAGTTTGAGAAGGTGAGAACGGCCATATCATCACATGAGAAGGCAAATTAAAATAATGAGTCAACAGTGAACCTGAAAAAAAATAATCTTCCTTTTCATTTCTGCCAGATACAAACATTTCACATTTATACAAACATTCTTCAGAGGCAGGCAGTAGCTGTTAGTGTAACCACTGTCACACATAAAACATCAACTAGGATGAACACAGACATTTAAACTGCATGCATAATAACTGCAGTTAAGTAAATATTTTAATTAGTGAAAAAAAAATTACACCTTTTTTTAAAATTAGTAGTTTTCAGACAAGTTACAGCAGGCAATACTAAAGAGCACAAGCTATTTATGAAAACAAAATTTTTGCTTCAGATCTTTAGTAATAAGATATGTATGTACATAGAAAAGTAAATACATAAAGTGTGCATGTATATCACCATGAAAGAACTTACAGTTCTTTGTGCTTCTCCTCTGCCAAAATTTGGTCATTTGGCTTCAGCCCATACCTTTAAAAAAAAAAAAGTAGTTTTCAAAAAAATGTATTACATGTTTATTAAACATCATACAAAACTTTTGCTTTGTATCACAGCTTCAAATCATATCAGATAATTTGGCTTGCTATATATTTACAAAGCCATTGCATTTCATATAATAAACTGCACATTGATCTTATAATTTGTATCTGACCAAACATGACTGTGAGGAACATAGACAACTTGAACACTGAAATTGGCTGTGGCATTTCTCCCTGTGTCAAATAAAACTATTATAATCATTACAAAAAGCATTCTATAGGAAAAAACCCATCCATTTTAACAAGCTTATTTGGGAAAACGTCTGCAATCCATACAGACATTATCTGATGAAAGCAAGAGCTTGAGAAAAAGAACCTTTCCTTGCTAGCTTAACCTAATAGGCAATTTAACATAATAGGTTGCCTACATGGTTTGAATCAGAGGGAAAAAGGAACCCAGCACAGGATACTACCAGTCACCGAACAGGCTGTACTGTCATTCACTTTCTGCCTCAGAGCAAAATCTCTTGTCATCTCAAAATATTCCTCAATTCTAACTGCTATGGTTTTCTGTGGGGTTTGGTTTTTTGTTTTGTTTTTGCTTTTCGTTTTGCTGATTGGTTTCTAAGACAGTCTTACATAATGTACGTAGCTAAAAGTCAAGCGTGCATTTGATAATTCTGCAAACAGCTAACTTCTCACACTGCAGAAGGTTCCCACTGTCCCTCCGCCCTCTGTTTTTGTTCCTTGCTCCAGTCAAGTGCAGAACCATGAATTACTCCTCCTGAGGAAAGACTCTGGTCACCAACCAACTACAATCAAGCTATCTTGAAAACTGTCTTTTATTTCAAATAAGCAGATAAAATGTATGTTTTCTTTTCCTTATAGCATTTTCTGATTATACCCTCTCAAACTCGTTTTCTCAGCATCCACTTAAAATGCAAACATTAACTCCACATTCTCAAGCTCACTAGTGCTGCATTCAAACATACAAGACAGTGACTGACTGACCCATTTTTCTTGTTTACATATGCAGAGACTGCCTTAGGGTATTTGCCATAGTATCACACTGACTTACATCTATTCATCCACTTTGCTGCTAAATCCTTCATGGAGGCACTTCTAATACAGTGGGGCCCATCCATATTTTCCTTCTAAACGCAGAGTTTTAATTTGACTTACTTAGCAAGCAGACTATAATGTAACACACTGTTCAATAACAGATTCAGGTCACTTGGTTTAATTGCCAAGTCTTCGTCATAGTTGACCATCCTGTCAGTCTCTAAGCCTCAAATTTTAACTGCTGTGATCATTTACTTCCAAATCAATGCCTTCTCTAGTGAACAGTACCAGGCTCTTTGTCTTTAAAGAAAAAGGCTCTAGCCAACTACCAGTCTTTTCGTAATGCTGCTACACCTACCTGATACATCCATTTGTCATGCCTTAATAAGCATTTTATTGATAGCAAATACTTACATATCACAGAAAAAGCAATGAGCTACCAGGAAATTCTAAAAGGAACATCTGTGCCAAAGGACACTAACTCTCCTTGCACAAATTGCAATCTTACTTAAAATGAAATCAGATTTGTTAAAAGGATCAGCTTGTCATAGAAATACCATTGGCTAATACAGAATCCATTTTGTAAAATGAGATAGTTTTGCCCATTAAAAGATACACCTGCATGAAGTCATAGCCATTCTTCACTAAAAATAACAGTACATGTTTTTCTTTGCACAGAAATCAGACATCTTCAGCTAGAACTGAATACAATTTTATCTGCTGAAGATATAGAAATATTACATATACTTGATCTTTTTAAAGCTTTCACATTCCTTGTTTCTTCACTTTTTTTAAAACCACCATTCAACTCCTACAGTTAGAAGAAAAAAATCCAAAGAAAACCTTTCACTACTTACTCAAACTAGTCAGTCAGATACAACAGAAGCCATGTAACATAATGGGAATGGTGTTTAACAGAAGTGTGAATTTCACCTCGAGTATGTTACTGACATACCACAGAGGGGTGTGGGAGGGACACAGTTGCTACCCCTGAGGTTTGCAGAATGGTTCCTTTGGTGAACCTTGGCTTACCAAATCTTTTTCGCCACCACCCCCTCCTTTCACTACAAAAACCGCCTTTTTCAAATATATTTCCTTGACCCCTAGAGATACTTCTTTGAGAAGTTGCTATCAAAGCAAATTTCCCACAAAGGGACATGTTTGTAAAGTTCCAATTTTTAATAATACTTTATGCATTAAGACAGGATGCATATTATATTTCATACACAGCTGCTGAGGTATTCCATGAACTTAAATGTGCAACTAGCACAGTGAACGGCTTACATAATATTTCCCAACATGTGTTTTCTAGGCAAGATTGAAAAGCACCAGTTGGCTCTTCCTTACTGATGACGGTTAGATTTGGGAGAATTGCTCTAAAAAGCACTTTAGGAGCCAAGGATACTAAATGCAAAATTGAAGCTAAAGATATGCAGTTGAAAAATGTAAAATAAGTTAGGACATTTAAGCTACCAGAACAACATCCTGTACACATACTACAGAAGACAAGGAAATAGGCTATGGAAGAAGGCAAAGGAATTGAAAGGACCACAACTTCAGTTTTCTCTATTTTCTGCCTTTTCAACTGTCCATCCTACACTTTAAACATTTATCACTCTCTTCAACTGTCCAGTGGCCAAAGTGTGATACGGCTTCAAAATGTTAGTAGCCTCTTTATCTCTGCTCAGTATCCTATTTCAAAACAGAGATCGACCTAAAAACAAAAACTTGCAAGGGTCTACAGCAAGATTGCAGGTAAGTGTCAAAACAAACTGTAGTGCACTTGAAAAATGACATTCTTAAACGTTTTAGCATGTCCATCACAGATATTTAACCTGCTGGAAAAGCAGCCAATGTTTAAGTCACTGCCTTTGAAACGGCAGCTGCAGACAGAGAACACATCCCAACTGCAGCAATTATCACACTGCACAGCTGCCTATTTCCACCAAACTGGTGCAGCTGCCTGCCCAGATATGCACACCCCAGCCTCTGAGCATGGCAGCTGATGGCTTCTTACAGTCTGATAGGCTGACCCTACCTCCAGCAAAGGTTCCACTTACGGAAGACAGCAGCTTTCTCGCCAACTCAGTTCCTTACACAGTTTCTTAAGCCACAAAATTATTGGTCTAACCTCTAGATGTAATTGTATTATAGTCACTCCAACATACCTGATTCTGATCAAAGCTTGAGTGACCTAGCTGCAATAGGAGCTAACAGAAATCACTATTCTACCATCCATCCTCTAGTCACAGTTTAAATAAGAAATTTCACACTGCTTTACTCTCTTCAGTGTTGAGATATTTTCTTTTAAACAGTATCCTTTCCAAACTGGTTACAAAAAGGCATGTTTAGGCATTTAATTTACCAGGACAAATAAGCAAGTTCATCCCCTTACATTTCATCAAGAAACAAAGGCCCAACTCTAATTGACACTCTGGAAAAGCATCGCTCTGTCCTTTGACTACAGTTGGGGCACAGTGATAGAGGATATCTAAATTAGCTGGGCAAGGTGATTTGAATGCCTCCCATTAATCCCTAACTCCATAATTTCAGAACGTTCACAAACTGGGGATATATTTCAATAATAAAATCTTGAAATAATTGAATTGTTATTCTCAAGAATGTTTTCAACTTCCAAAGACAAAGCTTTCCTGAACCTATTTTTTTTCATGTTTACTGCAACCAGTAACTCTACCAGAACTCAGACCTGAACTTGTTATTTTCTTCCTTACTAATTATGTTTTCAGAAACACATTTCATGTACATGCACATATGCACATAATACCAAAATTAGCCTCCTAAAACAAACTACAAATTCACAACTACATTAATCTTAAAATACTTAAATATCTCATTTTGATTTTTTAAGCATACAAGAACTTGTACATTCAGCTCTGAATTGTGCAATGGGTTTTAAAGATCCTTCTGAAATGCTAATCCTGCAACTCTTTTTTTATTTCCCAACTCCTAAAACTAGAAAGTATGAAAATTAATATGCTTGGACTGTAGTTGTCATTGTACAATAATGCTCTTAATGGAACAAACAGCCATAAGGCATGAATCCCTGTAGGCAGCATCCATTTTTACAAAGCCTTAACCAAATTAAAAAGAAAACACAGCCTACACTAAATACGTACTGGCGAAAAACTCCAAATGAATATCAAGTTCAGATCTGCTCTATGAACACGAGTTTCCTGAAAAGCTGGTAAAACTGGCCTGTCCTAAGGCTCAAGATAAAAACTGGTGATGAGCAAACAGGTTTCCAATGCCAGCAGGCCTTCATAGCTCAGAAGTAATTCACCTTTCAAAATTTTTAATTGGAATCCACCAAAGCAACAACCTATATAGAAACAATAACTAAAAATTGCAGATACCAAACTAAAAATTCACACGGACATCTATACTGCTGCTTTGGCCACAATAACCAAGACAAAATCTCCATTGTGCAGACTTCCCAGAAACAGAGAGGTATGAAAAGCTGTATACATGTAAGTTATATTTTCATCAATAATTTGAAGACAATTTGTGAAGGAACAAGATGCTAGAGATAAAAATTTGTTGCATTTACCACCAATGTGAATAGGCAGCATAAAAAAAAAGATTATAACTATTTCAGTAATACAAAACTGGAATTGTAAAGCACCCCAGGAAGCCCCAAACATGTATCTAAACATGTACCTGTGCAACTCCCCCCGCCTTGTTTGCCATACAAATAAAAGAGAACTATTTCCCACAGTACAGGGCCCTGTCTAACTTTACTCCCCCTTAAGTGCATTTGGGCTTAGCTATTCTGTAAGCTTACTGTACTTTACATGCTTTGCTGCAGTTACTATTATAAGTATTTCCCAGATAGATTAAGAATTGAATGTATGAAAGGGCAGATTTCCAACATGTTCTTTGAACTTTGCAGAAAAGTCATCAAAAAAAGGAAGAGTCTAAATTCTCTGTCAGACCTAAAGCACGTTGGTTGCATTAACTAGATAAGACAAGCAGAATATATGCTGTACTAGAATATGCTTCATCAATAAAAGACCTTTCAAAGACAGCTC
The DNA here is from genome assembly GCA_020745705.1 of Hemiprocne comata. Classification (NCBI taxonomy): domain Eukaryota; kingdom Metazoa; phylum Chordata; class Aves; order Apodiformes; family Apodidae; genus Hemiprocne; species Hemiprocne comata. The sequence continues at coordinate 16,415,417 of CM036592.1, forward strand.
TGTAGAAGTATTTTATACATTTTCAACAAATGCATTAAGAAACCTTAAGGACTTCAGTATAGTCTTCTTGTATTTCAGATTAATCTAAAGAAGTTTCCAGAAGAATGATTCAGCAATTATGCTGCTTTAATTTTCAAGTGATGTTAAGGCTACCTTCACTGTTCTAAAAAAAAAAAATAAAAACTAAATGCAGCCCTTTTTCTGTTGTTTTTTCTAAATTATTAATCTTGTAAAAACTAGGACAACCAGCCTGTGGGACACTGGTGCTCACATGTCCTTTTTCAGACTGTATTGACTGCTTTCTACCAAATGCAGTTAACACATCCCCCAAGATCTTTAAGGTCAGAAATACAGCCATGTGTGAACCTGCTATGACAGTGCATCCTCATGAGCATTTACAGACCAATGCACACAGAAAGCCCAACAGAAGCTCCCAAAATATTTCTAACACATCAGATTTATGGGGCATGGGTATGGAAGGTCAGCCTATTTCTCAACTTTCATCTGCAATTTATCAGACAAAATGAGCAATGCTTCAGTAACTGCTACCTCCATTTATTCTGAATTCAGCTATACATAGATCAAAAGGCAATAAGTGAACTGCTTTTCTTACAGTAGTAAAATGCTACTTAATGAAAGGCCATATTTCTGCATTTTTGACAAGGCTAAAGTTGCTTAGAAATTTCAGTTAAGTCTAATACTGCCTTACTCTTCTGATTACCTTAGTAAACTTCTTCATGTACACAAATATGGAGTGTAAGTACCATGACTTGTGTTTGTTTGGATCATTACTTTAAGCTTGCTAAGTCAGATTCTAGGGGCTGTGCATTTTCTTAAACAAGATGAAAACAAAAAACCACAACCCAGACCACACCTCATGTATAAATTCAGCAAACAAATTCATCACTGAACAGATGCAAACAGCTAAACCAAAATTAAAGTTTAGTGTAACTGGCACATAGACACACCCTAGTCTAAATATTTATTTTAAGACTTTTTTCCCCCATTGAAAAAAAACACCAGAATCAAACAGTAAAGGGCTTTGATTCATATCCTAAAAGTCTCAGTCTCTTGCCTGACTTGCACTGGTTTTATTCTGCCAGTTAAATACTTGACTTTTTTTTTTGTAAATTCCTCTGTTGCCTTGCTGTAGTCTCCCAGCTTCACCATCTGAAAGGTACCACACTCCCCATGCCCTCAAACAGGGCAACTGGTCCCATCTACCCATTCAGATTCTTTCTTGGCCACAAAATGACAGCATAACAGGGAACACTTCTACATTAATTCCTGGTTTTAGTGACAGCTGCTCATCATTCACTGATACTCCAGGATGACCCTACACAGGTTAGACAACTTTAGAAAGATTTTGTACTGAGTAGATACTGCTTTGCTACCAAATATGAAATGCAAGTCCAGAATTTCTTCCTTGAAAAATGGAAATACTAAAAAAGGCTTGTGTGATAACAATAAAATCCAAAAGAAGACCTGCTTCCAGAAAAATCTATGTTTTGCAATAGTCCACTTACACCAACAAAAGAAGAAACTGCCTAAAAGACTTTCAGACGTTAATTTAGGAAAGCATTAGGGCTATGATACAATGCACATTTCACATAGACTTAGCATGGATCAGCCCGAGACCCAACAATATGCGACACATTTTTGAGTGATCCAGACTTAAGTACAGTAGCTACTGACAAAATCCATAGATGACAGCAGACTGGCAAGGGTATGTAGTGACAACGGAACATTCTAGCAGACAGTAACTTCAAACACAGCAACTTCAAAATACAGATAGATGCAGAGTCAAGTAGGTAAATAAAACAACAAAAATATGGGCAGAGCATGCCATGGAGTAGTAACTTGGAGAGGGAGAAAACCTCCAAATTCCAGACTTTAAACACTGCTACTGGAATAGAAGTGTCAGAGCTGAGAGAATGAAGGACCATCTTGGGGGACCCATAGAGGAATTTATGATGTTTTCATTTTTAGCCAGTTATAAGTTCCTGTGTGCTAGTATGACTGAACTCTTATTTGGCTGCATCACATCCTATACATAATGCTGTTTTTCAGAAAAAAAAATGTGACATTTCTGGGTGAAAGGAACCCCAAAATATTAGCAGAAGACTTCTTTACTACAACACTTACTACGAAAATGAAAGATATATTTGAATTTCAACACAGAATTAACTTCAAATTATACTCCTAAAATGTAAAAGTGAGAAGAAATATAGTTATTCATGTCATAAATTTTGTTTCCCCAATTTATTGCATGGATATGATCACTACTTTAAATATAAGCATCACTAGGCAATTTTTTCTTGTGTTTTTTGTTTGTTTTTTTCCCCCGATCAACATTTTCCTACACAGTTGTTTCTAAATTATTCAGTGCAGTAAGACAGACTCCCCGCTGATAATATGGTCGAAAAACAGGACTTTAATCAGTTATTAATATGGTAAGACAGATTTAAAAGGCTTTTGAAATTGAAGTCAAAACAGTAATAGGTTTAAATGATTAAGAGAGATTAAGAAAGCCAGCAAAGTTCAAGGCCTGTTAATCACCAGACTGCAGAAAACTATGATCATTTAATAGGGTCAGTCCTATCACTCTGGACTTAAGCATATATTAGTGGCCTTGTCACAACAGTTTTCTTAACCACAGTGAGATAAAATATTTAAGACCTCTAAAAATACCCAGTATACAGCTAAAGAAAAATGGTTTTTCAGTAATAATTTTTGAAATATCTGACTGCAAGCACCTTTTAAAAAGCTGTACACACTTTGCACATTTTTTGGAAATTAGTACTCAATTCTCTGCTATTTACACTGGTAGAAATATACTTGATTGACCTTTAGTAATTTCATCAAGGAAAAAATATTAATTCAATTTGTGTAGAACTACAGGCAGTTCTGCTTATAGACTGATTTTTAATATTATTGCTTTGAGCCTTCAATATTTAAACCATTTCTTTAGTCATACCAGCCGTTTTGCGTTGTTTCTGTTCTGAAATCATAACCTAACATTTACATACCAATTTTCTTCAACCAGAAATAAACATTGTTTTGTCATTGAATATAATTTGGGTAATAAATGCAAATCAGCTTTTACAATCTTGCAATGAAGTTTTTTTTGCATAAAAACTCACAAAAAAAACCCCAAACATGTACATAATCCGAGCATTAATATACTGAAGGGTTCCTGTTCTCTTCCTAGTTATCCACAATTACTTGTATCACAGAACCACAGAATGTTAGACGTTGGAAGGGACCTCAAATGATTATCTAATTCAATCCCCCTGCCAGAGCAGGATCCCCTAGAGTGGGTCACACAGGAACACGCCGAGGCAGGTTTTGAATGTCTCCACAGAAGGAGACTCCACAACCTCTCTTGGGCAGCCTGTTCCAGTTTTCTGCCACCCTCACAGTGAAAAAGGTTTTTCACATTTACATGGAACCTCCTATGCTCCAGTTCGCACCCGTTGCCCCTTGTCCTGTCATTGGACATCACTGAGAAGAGTCTGGCATCGTTCTCCTGACACTCACCCTTTACATATTTATAAACATTGATGAGGTCGCCCCTCAGTCTCCTCTTCTCCAAGCTAAAGAGACCCAGCTCCCTCAGCCTTTCCTCATAAGGGAGATGTTCCACTCCCTTAATCATCTTTGTGGCTCTGTGCTGGACTCTTTCAAGCAGTCCCCTGTCCTTCTTGAACTGAGGGGCCCAGAACTGGACACATTATTCCAGATGCGGCCTCACCAAGGGAGAGTAGAGGGGGAGGAGTAGGTCTCTCGACCTACTAACCACACCCTTTCTAATACACCCCAGGATGTCATTGGCCTTCTTGGCCACAAGGGCACATTGCTGACTCATGGTCACCCTTCTGTCCACCAGGATCCGTCGGTCCCTGTCCAAGAGATCAGTCTCCAACTTGGTATTACCACTTCCAAATTTATTGTTCAGATCAACTTGTACCAGTTCTACAACACATCTGTGAGCAACAGTACTAAAAATCCCCATATATCTCACTGCTGCATAAGGAGCTCTTCTTGGAGAAGGAAATGGTAACAAAATATAATTTAGGGAAAGCAGAGTAGTGTGGCTGTGGACATGACCCTGAGATTCTCCTGCCCAGATTTATAGATTTTAATGATTTCATCTAAATAAAGTCTCTTTATATGCTATATATGAACAGCACTGCCAGCTACTTAACAGCTTCTTCATGCTTGAAAACAAATCCTTCATCATTTCCTCTTAGGAGAAGGCAGACTTATAAAACAATATGCTTGAAGTGTCAGGATGAAGTTCTACTTCTACTATAAAATACAGATTAATACTTTGGACAGACTAACAATGGCAGTAACAAACATAAAACACTAGTGTTAGACTCCATCAACATGCAATGCATTTCATAATTGAATTACAATTTTGTCCCCATACTCGATCTGTCCTGTTTTTATCTCTAAAAAGAAAAGTACGAAAACAGGATTTCTAAAATGTAATTATCGTAGTGTCTCTAGTCCAAAGAAAGGCCAGCCACATCAATAAAACCAATTAAGACACAGCAAAAGACAATCATTCTCCAGTAAAGAGCTCATAAACCACAAAGTCAGCCCAGAATGTTATTTTCAAGCAATAAAATCCTCCAAAAGGATTATACTGGAAGTGCTGAGGCTGCATTGAATCTTGATTTGTGTTAAATACTCTACTGTCTTAGAAATGCTAAGAATTTACCTTATCATCATCCATGGGGACACAGAGAAAAAGACTGGTGTATCATATTTAATGCAAAATGCACTGCTCTATTTAGAAATCAAAAGGAAACTAACAGGGAGTCTTCAATACCAGATAAAACTTGTTCTTATTTATTAAAATATATATATATAGTTTAAGATGTATTCCATTTTCCTGTTACACAACCTTATGGATGTCTTTTTGTTTGTGACAGGATAGACTAAAGTATAGATTCCATACTATATTACAACCTAAATGAGTCTCTGGGCTGCCTAAAAGCTAGATTGCTTTCATCATCTGTCTTGGCATCTGAGCACTTGTTACAGGACAGTTCAGCTTACAGACACTTCTACAGAGAACTGTCAGGGAGTTAATGTGCCTTAATTTGCCTTCTCTAAAAGTGATTTTTAACACTAACTGGAGCAAACAGCAAGCTAGAGACACGTGTTGCAGCTACTGTGAAATTCCAGCCATGCTGAAAGAACTTATCCAAGCCAGTGAAGACATTAGCTTTATATGAAAAAAAGTAGCATATGGAAAATGGCAGAGAATGTTTCTTTACTGCACTGAAATTTATTTCATCCTAAAAAATGAAAGAGCAATACCAAGATGAAAACTCAGGGAAGAGCTCTTGAGAGAGGAACTCCTTGCTTTGCTGCCATGAGAGGATGAGACATAGGGGAACAGCCACTACTGCTTCAGGGAAGAACTGTTCCTCCTTTTTGCCTCTAACCATAGCCACTGATTGTATCTTAACCCTTCACCCACAGTGGTAGCTGCATCATCAAGCCCAGACATCCAAGGATCTGCCAGAGGAAAAAGGGATTGAGGTATTTGGACAGTTCCTGTAACTTACAACCCAAAAGAGCTTCCTGATTTGGCTGCATAACAGTTTTGTCCTAGGGCTGGTTGTAGAAAAAGGTGTTCAGAGCAATTCTAATTTTGTGAGTCAGCAAAAACTTGAAATTCAAAATATCTTCCTATTTTGTGAAGTTGCCAGGCTTGGCTTCTTTTACTAACTTTTTACCCTAATTTTCATATAAAACTTGAAATATCCTGCTTTTGAAAACAAGTCAGCTACACCTCAGATGTTCTTAGGTAAAGCAGGAATTTGTAATTGGTGCTTTCAAAACAATAAAATGCAAGCAATTACCAAAGCAACTGGAATTAATTTGGTATCCAAATGGGGGAATATGTTGATACAACTCTACTGTTTGCCTTAGTTCATATATGCTAGTTAGCCATGCCCTAGCACAAAAGCTGCTAAAGAAAGAAGTCAGGGATTTCGCACAGGCTAAATTTTGCAAAGGTGGCAAGATTAATTTTTGTGGTTTTTTTTCCTTAAGTAAAGAAGACAGCTAATGTGATTTTCAACAACTCCAAGCTTATGGAATTACAACCTAGATTAAAAGTACTACAGATATTGAAATTGAAACCATATCTTATCAAGATACACATCCAAACACTACCTAACGTAAACCAATTAATAGTTGCATTCTGCTTAGTACTTTAGTTGTTATTTAGTACTGCTGTACATAATATTAAAAGCACAATTAGAAGCCAAAATAGCTTCAATGAAACACAGTGGAACACACTCTTGCAAAAATGAAATTACAGCAATCAGATTTGGTGGAAGGTCTTCGATCTTTTTTTCACACAGCAACTCTACAAAAAAGGCTTCCAAAATATGCATGAAATTCTGGAACACTTTGCTTCTTCTACTGGAAGACCAAGGAAATATAAGTATTACAAATTAAAATATTTACATTGTAACTACAGTTCTTGTCTCGCAAAAGAACAGATAAGGTATGCTAGCTTGAAGCCACATAAGAGACACTGGGATTGAAACATCTGCATCACCATGTAGCATTTTTGGGTTTCTATTATGTTAGTTAATAGTAGTTGAGACAGCGTGCCACCTTTACTTGGAGGGGTCAGGCACTGAATTTGGTCATAGTTTCACTTCTTATGAAAGAAGATGACTGCACGCTTCCTGACCAGAGTGACAGCATATTTTTACAATGACCATCTTCCTGCCAGCAGGAAGCTCATGTTGCCTAAAAAGAAGAACCAACCTCAACACTAAATACATAGCCTCAACAATACAAGTATTGAAAAAAGTGGCCATGGTAATATTTGTATTTCTTTAACTTCTTGCTATTCTTCACTTGTTACAGCTTGTTGTATTAGGCAGTTGTATGCTGCCCTTTATGCTTTACCATGTGCATCTCTGATTAAGCTTCAGTTGAACAATCTCTTCTGCCGTCACCTCACAACAAGGGGAAAAAACGCAAGAAAAAAATAAACTCCTGTAGCAAGATGGAAAAATAACCACCCGGAATTGCTTAGCCACAGTTCCCTAGTCTTTATCTGGTAAAATGACAGACATAAACCTACAAGTTTAAAGTAGAACTAAAAATTAAGACAATTTGTATGTTAAAATTAATTTATGCAGCTTGTATCGACAAAGATTTTCTCAGTGCAATTTCTGAGTTGTCCTAAAAGATATAGCACTGTTTTATAGTATTTAACACAAGTTGAAAATAAGAATCTAATGGCATAGCACAAACATCTACATCAGTGACTAATGAATTCATCATTGAATCTCATTATAATAATAAAAAAAGCCAACACACAACACTTTCACTTAAATATTCTATTTCCTATTAAAGGTGGGGAATCAAGGGTTTGTGAAATGAAAGATCTTTGTCCCCAGCTCTGCATTTAATCTGATCTTATCAGGGAACTGCAGGCTTCATGACATCCTGAAGTCTAAAACATAGACCTTGTTGCCAGTAACTTGGAACAGTGATGGTTCCACCCTGACAAAAATAAAACAGCACTCAAACAGCTGGTTTACCTTTCTCCAGCCCTTGACTAAGGAAAAACAGGAACACCAGTAATTAAGAGGAAGACAGGCTGCCTCCACCCTCTCCCTGTGGTTACAGCAGAGACCACAGATCCAACATTCCAGAAAGGAACTGGACAAGATGAGACAATGCATGGAGTTGTGTGACACAAAGCACAAGCACAGTATTGGGGACCAACAGCAGCAGAAGCACCTCATAGCTTAGGTTACAGTTAACAAGAAGACTGTTGTGGTATTTGTACATTGTTCAGGGACAGCAAGTTACTAGAAACAAGTGTAAAAAATTAGTATTTAATTTCAAGGGAAAGACAGAATCCCTCTCATCTTGATACATACAGCTTGGGAAGAAAAGCTATTGAGATTGCAAATTGCCCAACTTGAATGCAGCAAAACCAATCAAGTACTAATAAACATTATAATTTACTTAAATTACTATTTTTTTAATAACTGAAGTTTTTAAAAAGCTGAAGGTATTCCAACCGCTTCAAAAATGCTATCATTACAAAGTTGTCTTTTCTAAGAGATTACAAATCAATTTAATCTACAGTAAAAGAAAAAAAAAAAGAATGTGACAAATAATTGCTAATTTTTGCCTGGACTTTTCTATTCTTCAATTCACTAGTGATCAAACTTCTTCACTATATTATCATAGTAACTAGAAAAAAACTCTAGCCTTTCCTATGCTGTTGGAAATTTTGGCTTAGAGAAGTAGTACAGGAATGGAAAACACTATTAAAATTGCATCTTATCACCCTGCAATCAAAAAGGATGCTTGAAACCATACCCAGAACATGAATCAAAATTTTTATCTACAGTATCCTAAATAAAAACCAATCCTGTTATCGTGCAATCAGGAAACTCTAAGATGAAAAGCTTTCAGTGCAAACAGCAAGTACGACTTCCAAAGACTATCTGGTTTGGATGACTTCAGTTCTCTCCTGAGAGACCCAGCTTCTTCCATCAAAGACATATTCAGCAAGGGTCCTTTCATTTAATATTATTGCCGAGTTAAAAGCAGAGACACTTAATTCATAGAGGTCTTTAGAGTTTCTTGTTTGCATCAAGGAGTCAAAGGGAACTCAGTATTTCATCATTTGCCTTGTAATACAACTCCCAGAGTTTTGTTAACCAAATTTTGTATTGGGAGTGAAAGGAAAATACAGATAAGGTGTATGTGTCTGTCATGTGTCTCAAGGTTATTCTAAAGAAAACAATTAATCCAAGAACTCAGCATATTCTATTGGCATGTATTAAATTAGCAAGTTTTCTGAAGAAATGGAAAACTAAAAAAATGAAGTTGTGATTTGCAATTGATTACTAAGCAAGTATTTAGGAAAGTGAAAACACACAATAAAGTGATAACAAGGAGTGGAATATTTCCTATTCATGAACACGTTACATCCTAATTTACAGGTAACTAAGTAGTTACAAGCTCTTCTATAATCATTGCTCAAGCTCAGTATACCTGAAAAAATCTAAGCTCCTCATGTAGAACTTGTCCTGGCATAGGACAAATAGCCTTTTCCAAATGGAGCTTAACTAAAATCTTTAACTCTTTTCAACTACACATTTAACTAAATGCACTAGGAGAAATTATCAGGCTTATAGAAAGCTCTAATTATGTTGACAGGAATGCTACCAAATCTATTAGGCACATTAGCACCAAGAGGACCTTTTTAAGACAGCTACCATTACCCTAAGATTTGCAAGCAAACACTTAAGTTTTTTATAACTTCTCAGCAGTCAAATGATGCAGTTTGTCTCAACAGTTTCAACAACGTTCTATGGTTATACCCTGGGATGAGCTACATTGACTTCTACAGATCCAACTCAAAACCCAACATAATAAAGAACCCTCAGCTGTTCAGCTTCTCAGCCAAATGAGCCGATGCAGCTGATACTTTCGGTACTGATCTTTCACAAGGATTACTCAAACAATGGGAGATTCTATAGCAAACTACCTTAAAAAAAAAAAAAAAGGGTAGATTTTCAGGTATAACAACTTTTAAAATTATTACTATGTACTTTACATACATTCAGCACTATGCAGACAGATAACACAATCCCCAACTCAAAACAATTAAAAACCCCATTAACCTAAGGGGTTGATGAAGAACACAAAGTCAAAGTAAACACACAAATGAAATTGAAAAATTGCAAGTCTGCAAGTTTTTTCTCCCAGTTCAATATGGCAATATCCGTATCTGCAGCTTGTGTATTCTTTGATCCTACAACCTCCTAATATAGATCACCACTTGTCTTTCTGTCTTCAAACTCACTCCAGCATGTGTTTTTTAGGAAGGGCTTGTTTTGCATTGAAAACTTAAGACTGTGTTGAAACCTGAGTTTGATGAGCAAACAAAGAATCACTTCTGACTTCATTGACAATATACATTGATTAAACTTACAACATCAAGTCCTTTATTCTGACCCAAGGTATTTACTGTCAAAACCTGTTATACAAAAGAGAAGGATAAACTAACAGGAACAGCGATAAAGTTAATATATAAAATTCTTATGGGTGTTTACACTTAAACTCTTTCCTTATTACACTAAGCTACCTTCTCAAGTAAGGATCCAGCTGGCCCAATGGCCCCATTAAACATGGCCATCCAGCTGAACAGGTGAGACAGACTGCATTTTTACTGAATTCCTGCCAAGATACCAAGAGCTGACAATACACAGCTAGAGATGGATGTACATCTTGTTTAACCAGAAAAAACACAGATGCTAGACTGGTATAATTGAAAACTTCTTTCAAATGCTTCACAGTCCTGAAGTATCTATATTATTGCAGCTCCCTGCAGCATTTGGATAAGTAACTTTATTCTAGCAGTTGTTGTACAGTTCAGTTTGCTATTTAATCTCTCTTCACGAGCTGAGGAAGCATGGGAATTGATTCCCATTTCAAGATGTACTGCAAAAGGTAGTTGGACTTAGAGTAGAAACGTGTTTGTCTGGTAGTTAAATGGACTACTATGCATACACTCATAAATAGGGAGCTAGAAATTAAAATCAGGTACATGTGAAAAAGGTAGGCAAGCTTCTCAGGTTATTACCAGAGCTATCACACCATCAGCAGGTCCCCTGTGAAACTTACTGGAGGACTGCTTGCTTTAAATAAAGCAATACTCCACAAAGGCATTTTGGCAGTAAAGAAATGCTCACAGAGCATATGCTGTTCCATGAAATAGTTTGGCTTGACTGACAGGACCCAAATTTGAGTACATAAGACTTCTAATTTTTAAATTAAATTCAATTCTGCAGAGCACATCAGATGCAGTGAAAAGCACAATGTACTCTTGCAGGATCTCACTGCTGTAATATAGATCCCACCACCACTTCTACGACAACAGTTTGTAAGGATTAGTTGGGGACTATTGTTGGGTTGGGGGTAAGGGCATTATATATGTTCAGAGACTGGTTTTCAAGTTATTTCAGTAGAAACATAAGGCAGAGAATTACATCAGAATAATTTATTTTCTCAGCCATGAAGTCTATGTCGCGTATTCAAAGTTCCAGATGTTTTTGAGATTGATACACTCCATTACACTCTTGCCTTTTCCCTCCAGCTTATAATATTCAGGCTCTCACTTAAACACACCTTTAGATAAAACTTGAGTGATAAAGTACTGTTGCAAAAACAAATTATTGCTTTTAAAAGCTTCATAACAAAAGATTTGTGGCTCACAGTACACATTCACAAATAAAAACTCTGCACCTGTTCTTTATTTGGTGAAGTGAAACGTATTCTTGATCCAGTATTCCCATTTATAACTAAAAGAACGACTAGAGAAAAAAATTATTAACACTTAAACAATCAAATAAAGAACTGTGAGCACTCTGAAACATGAAATCGACTTACTGATCACTTGCAAGAGAAACAAAGAGTCAACAACTGGAAGAAAGTGTGTTCATGCAGAAGGACTTAAAAAAGCAACTATACTTTACATGCCTTGAAAAGACATCTCAGCTGATCAGAGAATAAGTTTAATGTCAAGAGCAACACACAAACAGCAATTCAGTGATGTGGTTATACAGATGGTAGCACAACAACACATGATAAGAAGTGGTCCTGTTCTTCACTGATAAATTTGAATATTAGAAAAGAAGGTACCCTTGCACAACTTTTCTTGGAGTATTACAGAAATGTTTTATTTGCCCCAAAGTCATCACTGAAGAAAGAATAGTGCTGTAATAGTATATCAAAAGTAACACACAAGTATTCATGCTACAGCTACCTCTTACCTACATCTTACTGACAGTGATGATTGCTTCCAATTAAAGGCCAGCAAAGACAGCATGAAGAGACTAAATAATTGCTAGAGAACAATAAATAGCAAAACCACATGAAAACACTGAAGTTTTTTCTTTTACCATCACTGTTTCATATAGCTAGAACAATCAAATGACTGATACAATTTTTAGCTTCCTTCAGCATAAGGCCAGAATCCCACAGAGATCAGCACAAACTTTGCATTACACAAGCAGGTGGTCCTCCATTTTTTCATAGGCATCATTCTGGAAACAAAACTGACATTAAAAAAATTAAAAATCAAGACTTACTTGTCAAGGAAGTCCTTGTCCACAACTGCACAGATATCAAGCAGAGGATTTCCCATTCCAAACAGGACATTTTCACTGTAAGAGAATAAATTATTTTGTTAGATTAGCACTGGTTTATTGTTCCTAGTATAATACACTACAGACTTTTTTGTTAGAAAAAAAGTTAGAAAAAGTTTTTCTTTAATACAGCTAAGGAACAAAAGATACACATTTTTCCCAGCACGGCAGTCACATGGAGACCTGGCATATAGACAGAGTCAAATTTGAGTGAAGAACCATCCCACAACAACCTTCTTTGATCAAAATACAGACTGCAAGTAGTCAAGAACATATAAAGGTATATATTCTGTTAAGCTGTCATTCGCTCAGAGAACCCCTCCTACAAGGACAAGCTGAGAGAATTGGGGCTGTTCAGTCTGGAGAAGGCAAGGCACCGGGGAGACCTTATACAGGCCTTCCAGTACCTGAAAGGAAGCCCTGGAAAGCTGGGGAGGCGCTTTTTACAAGAGCACGTAGCAATAGGACAAGGGGAAATGGATCAAAACTGGAAGACGGGATATTTAGGTTAGTCATTAGGAAGAAATTCTTTAGTGTGAGGGTGCTGAGACACTGGAACAGGTTGCCCAGGGAAGTTGTGGAAGCCCCATCCCTGGATGTGCTCAAGCCCAGTCTCGATGGGGCTCTGAGCAACCTGATCTAGTGGGAGGTGTCCCTGCCCATGCAAGGGGGTTGGAACTAGATGATCTTTAAGGTCCCTTCCAACCCAAACCATTCTATGATAAAGAATTAGTGCAGCATGCTACATTTTGTAGTTTTAAAGGATTGCATTCAGGTTGTAATACCAAATTTTAGACAGGGGGAGTATCAGACATGGTTACAGGAATTTCACTGAGCAGACTTAGTTGCTGAGTTTACTTTGCTACCGACCAATAATTAACAATTTAAGCCAGTTTTAATAAACTGAAATTACGAGATACTGGATGATTCTGCATTGTAAGCCACCTTGAACAGTATAGCTGTCTACTGATAAGAATGTATATACTTTTTAAAGAACGTGAAATTCATTACCACAACTTCTGTCACACAAAAACATGACATCAGAGATACTGTAAACAAGCTGAAAGAGCTGGCTTTAACTTTTTTTTAGATTCATTCAGAAACCATGTGTTACATTTTCCTGAATAGCGCATGCTTGGGTGATAATGTAGTAATACCAAAGGATTAGATACGTGGCCTAACGTCAAGTAGGATTGAAGGCAGCTGTTCTCAAAGACTGCCCAAAACTACATCCAAACCCATCACATTCCTTGCTAAACTAACACCTGCTGCCTGCAAATGGCAAGGCAAGCCCTTCATCTAGCCACCTTCAGCATGACCATCAAATACCTCTCCCTCTTGACTATCAAGTATTTGCAGAGAAAGCATATTCCCTGTCTCTCCATTCCCCAAAAAGTAATACTGTGACACTGCAGCTGGATCCAATGTGTATCTGCAGTTTATCCAAAGCTGCAGAACAGTGTCAGCTGAGTCTCAAAGAAAGTGAGTTTTCGATTGTTCTGTTTTCAATTGTTTTTGTTCATTTAGAACAAGGTAAATGTTTTAGAGACTCAACACCTACCTACTAAATGATAGATTTAATCAGTTTCTACTCAGCAGCTTTAAGAAAAAAGATATAAAAGCAGCAGAAACTGGATGATACACAACAATCCCATTAATTGTGTCAGAGGTTGGAAACTCCTCCTCTTACCTCCTCTCACAACTGCTACAAAAAGCCTTTAGCTGACAAATATTTGTCAAATATGAAGCTCACTCCTAACTGAGATAGGTAACATCTGCTTACTAAAAATCTGTGAGACTCACTAAATACTTTTGTCAGCATGAAAAGTAGTATGATTGTTCTAAGTAATCATATTAAATCTAGCAAGAAGAAACAAAGAAGGAGAGATATGATAATTAAGAAGACAAGGATAGAGGGGATTGCAGCTGGAGCCCCAAAACAGGATGTTCTCCCCTTGTGAAAAAATAAGCGTTGCATCAGTAGTATTGCAGGACAAAGAATGAACAAACCAGAATTCTAAGTGTTGAATGCAGATTTGTGCTAAACTGTAAGCTCCTGTACTTGATTTTTAGCTGATTCTCACATTGTGAAATTCTACGCATTAATAATTTTATACTTACCCTTAAGAAAAAAAATTCATCTAATGGATCATTTCTATATACGACAGCCCTTAAACGTGCTGCCAGGAAATAGGAGCTGTACCTCAAAAAATCTCAGAAATACAGCTGACATGTTAAGGTCACCACCCATGAAGAAGTTGCCTTTTTCAAAAGAAAAGCAAAATAGAAGCTAACCAAACATTTAACAGGCTGCAGAACATACTGGTCAATACACCTGAAGCAACAAAAGAGCAACTTTGTACTGGTTTAGAATCCACAGCAGCTCTTTTGAGCAAATAATGTACATACAAACTCCTAATATGCCAACAGCAGCAGAACTAGCACTTCCAGTTCAATATAACCCAGACAGCTCTTTAAATTGCATAGAGCAAGTCCTGTTCCATCCCCAAGCCTTCCTTCTCTCCTGGTATTTTATGATAATTCCCATTTTAATATTCCAGAGGCTGTATAGTAGGATGCCATCTGGGAAGGAAAATTTTAAAGCCAAGGTAGCCACACTAGTCTAAGTGTATGTTCAGAAACATTCCCCTGAAACTTCTGGGCAAACTCTCCCCAACTTCAGTATAGTTATTTCTCACAATCAAACATAGGATAGCAAAACTTGACAGCTTTTCAAACATACAAAACTTTAAGTACCTTAACTGTTTGATTTCTATGAAGAAAAGAGGTACACAGGTTTATAACACTCAACTTCTTTTTGCAAATAATACTAATTTTGCAAATACATGAGCTAATATATACTAATAGCTAGCCTTGTGTTTCAAATTAAATGTAATTCTACATTTTCAGTTGTTTCAGCTAGATGTGTGAATTAAACAAGTCCCAAGGAACTAGAATGTCCATGCTTAAAACTAGATATTAACATTCCATTGGCATAAAGGGAAAAAAAGGGGATAAAAATCCCTACGCTTCATTTTTACTGGAGACTGAAGTTGTCATTACTTGCTGACACACTGTGTTTGGTAAAAACACCTTTTTTGCCAGAACGGGAAGGGTCTAAACAATCTCCTTTCAAACCACAAGCTTGAAAAACAGAACAAGTTTAAGCAGACATTTAAAATGACCACTGTGATCAGCATTTCTGATACCACCTTTGTGAACCATAATCTGGAAAGGCTACCGTTTCTACTGTTAAAGAGAAATACTTGGCTGTGTAAATCTTTAGCCCATTCAACCCGATTAACCCAACACTGGCTACATTTCAGTGCAGTGCTAGTCACCCTTCCCTTATTGAGGGGCTGCAAATATCTGCACTGTTACACTACTGCGTTTTTTGTGGTAACACATGAGATGTAGCAGTTGCTTCACTACAGTTTGCACCTCTGTAAAAATATGAATTAAAAAAAAATAATACCAACGACATATACTTTGTAAAGCCACATACTGTAAAAGCATAACATTAAACATAATATTTAGGATCCTGGAGAATGCTAAGTTTAGAAGTCTCTGCAGCAAGAAGCAGAGATACTAAATGGCTACATCCTCGCCAAGTTTAACACACTGAGCAGCACATGTGAACCTTACTGGCCTATGTGTGCTGTTCAGTCACACTAGACACCTGCTTTGATTTCAATTACACAGATCATTTCCAACCAACTAGATGTAAAATATAGCAGCAGTAGTTTCTTGAAAGGTGAGATTTCACAATACATAGGTAATTTAGGAAATACACCTCTGCAACAGACACAGAACAAACACTTATGAAGTCCATAGTCTCCTCGACTCTCTTCAGTCCCTTCTCTTGCACAGGATTCCTGGTATCTAATCATTTGTGAAGGATGTTCTTGCTTAACTCGATTAACCTATTGCAAAAGAACATTTGGCCCAGCTCTTCAAGAAAAGTGACAGCTCTGCCACCGGCACAAATTAAGGGCATGTAATTGACCATACACAGCCAGTGGATGTCTATCTATATATATGTATACTCATACACACAGAGTACATATGTATCTGAACAGTATATATATATTTTTAAAACCTAAACCAAGAATAACATGTTCATACAAACGTAAAATTGTTTGATCACAGAAATACAGTGTCATCTGGAAGGCAAAACTATAGGAAAAAAGACAACTTACTCTACAGAAAGCTTACACCATATTTGCACTTTAAACTCTCAACAACAAGCAATATATTTTAAGAGTTTGCCATTTAACTCTGGACTAGATGAAGAGTTAGTTGTAATTACAAGTTCAAGCAATGTAATTCATTAAATATAAATACATCTTCACCTGCTAATTACAGCATTTTGTTTGGAAATTGCCAAGATCATTGATCTTTCACAAATAGCCAGTGTTTCACATATTATTCTTATCACAAGTTGAAGAAGTAATGAAGTGAAACCAAACTAAATGAAGCAAAACAAAAAAAAAAAACAAACATATCAGTACTGAGCTACCCTACAATAATTTTTTACAAGGCAACAAAATTAACCATAACTAACCTATCTGGCAACCTGTGCCCAATATTGTGGTTATACTTTACTAATGCTCTACTGTTGGCAGGAATTTTTAAAAAATATGGTCCCACTTCAAGTTGGCTGCTCAATATTAGCAGTACGGTATCTTAACTATCACACAATATTGTTACCAACCCATGCTGTTGTGCACTACAGTGGAAGAACAACATCAAAATATCAGTGGAAGTATATTATTAGTTACTGGCACAGAGACAGAGGAATATTTTGGGCCTTTGGGTAATGGCATGTCTTGCTTTAAAAAAAAAAAAAGATGCCCCATTATTTCTTAAAAAACATCTCCTGTTTTTTCTGCCACAAAAATCATCTCATCTATCTAATAGTAAAGGAAGCGAAGTTGAAAAATTCAGCTTTTTTATTGCTATAACAGTCTCATACTGCCATGCACCTGTAATGTACACTTAATTTTTAGCTCTTACACTAAGACATTTTACAGTCAGAAAGCCTTAATACGACATGGATAAGACACTTGGGTGTCCCAACTGGATGACAGCCTAGACTCCCATTCACAAATATAAGATATGGTTTCCAAAGATCTAAAAAGTTAATACTCCTATAGGGTTTGATTATGCCCTTAAAAGTAAGGCAAATCAAGGCAAGTTCTAAGCTTGTTCTCAGCATATCATTTTCAGTCACAAAGGAACACAGTCAAACCCCATAAAACGCAAGAATTATGTGTAAGAAAAAAAATTTACACTTTTAGTTAAAAGAGCAATAGTAAAGGAGCGTTTGTAGGAGCTATGAGCTCTTGACTAAGAACATCCTTCTCTCATCACAGTTACGTATAAAACATAAATATAACTAAGGTTACATTACTGTTAACCATAGCTTGTCTGACACTAAAAGTACCTCAGAACTATTACTGCATGATTCCAGAGTTCAGACAATTTCCCTTGCATCACTCCTCAGCACATCAGTTTAGCACACAGATCCTAAACGTACCAATAGCCTGTGGGACTGCTCACATGCTTTCCTTACTTAGGTCTTAAGTAAAGGCAGTATTTGGCTAAGGAGTTACACATTTATATATTGACTTAGAGAAGCATCTTCAGAGAAGATTTCATTCATTATGAAACTTGCATAGTCTTCTGGAGTGACATATTCACAGGTTCCAACTTAGAAGCCAAGCCTCAATCCTTGGCCTTATGTAAGCAAGGCTGCCGCAGGAAAAAAAAGCTGTTCCACCACCACCCAGCTCCTTACGCAGCTGCACTAACTCCACAAGCTCCAACAGTGAAATACTACTGCAATTTCAAAGAGGTACCGTGTGTAGGTCAGAGACGGTGTGAAATCCGATACATTGAGTTTTGATAGTGGAGAGAAGAGGTGGGAGTCCCCTTGAATGACCATTGGCCTTGGAACCTGCAATTCTAAGTATTTCTTTAGCAACTGAAGGACTGATCAAAATAACTACATGGTGAAGGTTACCAGTTCACTTCACAAGACCACCTCATCTTAAGATTAAGTGTTCTAGGAAGCGAAACTGGTCATAACTACTCCTTTCACTCCATGTTAAGGGTTTGTCACTCTTTAGCTATCACAGATAAACTGACACCACCACATTTCCAATAGACTGCTCAGAGTCTAGTCCACCATTATTACCCTGCTTCTCATTTTTTGCGATTCATTTAAAATTAGGTCCCAGTCAAGACACAGTACAACGATGCTGTAGGGTTCCAAAGCGGGTGCCAGAGCCCCACGACATCCTCCCTCTCACCCCCACGGCGAGACCCCGCCGCAGAGCGTGGCCGCCTGCGCTCAGACGCTACCTTTGACAGCGGCACCGCCGCGGAGAGACGCCGCACGAAACCCTCGACCATGTCTCGGCCGCTGCCCCGCGGTTGCCCCCCGGGGACCGGGCCCAGCCCGGCGCAGCGCTGCTGGGGGGCTCTCACCCGGGCAGGGGCGGACGGGCGGCCTCGCCGCTGAGGAACGGACCCGCCGCGAGACCCTCGCCAGCGCGTGACCATCTGCCCGCCACAATTGAACTCCGCGCGCCGCGGGAGCGGGTGACCCCCCACAGGTGACAGCCCCGCCCGCGGAGGCGCCCCACTGGGATGAGAGGCCGGGAGGGATCGGCGCGGCTCGCTCCTCTCGCCCCGGGGGCGCGGGCGTGCAGGAGCAAAAACAATTCGCGGCGGAGGGAGAGAAGGAGGGAACGAAGCCGCGGTACCCCACAGCCTAAAATTACATGGACGGAGTAGGGATAAGCCAAACTCCGGCGGAATATCGCGCCGGGCGCCCCCGCCCCGCGAGCAAAAGCGCATCAGCGCCCGCCGCCCCTTTCCCCTGGGACGCCGAGCTGGGCTGCGAGAGCCGCGTGGGGGTCGGTGTTACCTGAGGATGGGCATGGTTCCCCGCCCTGCCGCCCACGGCGGAGCCCCGCTGGCAGCAGCGGCGTCTCCCGACCGGTACCAACAGACAGCTGCGACCGCTGCACCGCCCACCCCGCGCACCGCCCGCCTCGGCCGCGACTGAGCAGCCGGCCACAACTGAGCAGCCGGCCACAACTCGGCCGACCCACCCGCGCTCCGCCACCCCGCCCCGCCCGCCCGCGCCTCCCGCGCCTCCCGCCATTGGCTGGACGGCCGGCGGGGGCGGGACCGGGCCCTCCGCGACGGCGGGCAGCGAGGAGCCCGGGGAGGTGGCCACTGCCCCGGGGCGCTGGAGACCGGCCCCGCACCCCGGTTCGGAAGACCACGGTACCGGGCGGCACAGCCCGCCCGGCGCCCCAGGCTCCCTGGCCGCCATCTTTGTTGCGGGCAGAGAGTACGCGACTCCCACACACCTCCTCCTCCTCCGCCTGTCACCTCCCTCCCCCAGTTCGAGGAGGCAAAACTGATCACCAGTGCTAATTAAAATAAAATTTTATCATGGCAGCGAAGAGATGAGGAGTTCTAGCCGTGCTGCCCACATCAAAGATGGCCAGCGGAGCCCCTGGCACCGCTGTCCCTCAGCTGTCACAGGGCCGTGGGAACTGCCGTGCTCCGAAGGAGACCCCAACCGCCCCCCGGCCGGGGCTGCTTCCTGGGAGCGGCGCCCACGCTCCCACCCGGGGCCTCCGCCCTCGCTTTGCCGCCGCTACAGGATCACTCGTTCTTCCCGGCCGCTGACTGACGCCTACCCAAACACGCGGTTTTTACACACTCGACAAGAATATGTTATCACTCTTTTTATTTGTGTGTTGGGTCAGACCTCAGCGCCTCCGCAGGTGACCTTCTGTGAAGCCTCCCTTCGCCGCCGGGCACCGGCACCCACAGCCAGGGAACACCAGGTGCCTGCGCAGCCGTGCGGATGCGGGCTCTCGCTTGAGTTCCAGCGGAACATCTATTTTATTCCCGGGTTGCTGGCGCGCGTGGCAGCCACCTGTGGTACGCAGCCACCGGACATGACTCTGCCTGTTCAACCTGCCAGGGGGCAAGAGTGGAGGCACAGATGAGATGTGGGCCTGTTTGTGGGGGAAAAAAGGGCAGCCCTTCATTGCCTAACCTCTTTCTCATGTGCCTGACATCCAAGAACTGCCGTATCAGCAAGGAAAAGCATCGGTAAAGCCATGTTCCTGTTCTCGCTCTTCCTACCCGCTTGCGCTGCATTTGGCTGTCAAAGTTACTGCCACCCCGTGCAGATTTGGCACTTACTTTGTTAACTTACCAGCACCAGAAACACTGAATCATGAAACTGATGTCAGAAGAGGTTGTTTTTGCCAAAAGCGGATCCCACGTTGTTCTGTTAAGTACTGCTGTGTCACCTCTAATTAAATATTTAAACTTTACAACCTCCTGATCATGTGGTTATTATTAGCCTTAGCTTCCCTTCCTCTCCATCTACAAAATGGTAATATTCTACTCAGAAAAAATTAAAGCCAAACTTTTCAACTATTTCTGATTCTTGGGTGTCTTGGAAGAGACAATGTCAAACTTTGAGATCTTCATGATGGCCAAGGACCCACAGTGTCACATGAAGATAACAGGAACATTTACATTCAATACCTCATATAGGACAAATTTCCTAGCTTCTCTAAACTGGACACTCAAAAATTAATCACCACTTTAAAAATTCTCATTATTGAAGTATGTCAGGGATCTTGAAAAGTCAAACTAATTGGAGTGGGAAATGCATCCATCCTCTTACTGTTGCAACACATAGTACAACAGGTCCCCAGATAATGATGAAGAATTTTGAACTCTAGCAAAAAGTAAATACTATATTTGGATATATAATGATCATGCTGAACAATAGGTTAATCCTAGTTTAACAATTCAATGCCTAATAGCCAAATCTCTGTTTTGTAATTGAAAATGGGGAGAAATCCCATCACAAGCAAATATAACAATAGTTGCAACAACACAGCTTGGTCTTGTTCCCATCACTGTATTTTAAATAATAAACCCATTTTTAAAAGACCAATATGTAGATTCCCTCTTAAATAAATGTCTGGCTTTAATAAGCACATAAGAATGTGTAAAGGAAAATAGATATAATACATTAACATGATCTATATTTATGGTAATTTGTAACATACAACTGCATATTATGAATATTAAGCTACAGAGTCCAAATGAGGTACCATCAAATGTTTCTAACTTTTTACCAGTTCACCAAGATAGGATCAAAAGGGTGTTCTTATAAAAACAGCCTTTCATGAAATGCCATGTATGACACCTCAACAGCATTTGTCAATAGCACTTCATAAACTTCCAACTATTCCCAAGTGCCCAGTCATCTTGCTTGTACTATTACATACCAACAGGTTCCACTGTTACTGACATCAAGGCATCACCTACTACTATGGGTTTTTTGGTCATTTGCCAGGGAACTTCAAGACATTCTGACATGTAAGCGGAGCAACAACAACCAGGGTATCCCTGGAAAAATGCTCATTTATCACTTATGGTCTTTCATAGATTAACTTTTTGATGCTTGTGCCACAAATTCTACTCGAAGTTGCATCACATATGTGCTAGGTAGCCAATCTGAGTTTGCTCTGCTTCCCTGACATCTTCCAAACTTGCTCATCTGACCTGTGCCCTCACAAGTGTTCTGGCTTTAGAAATCCCTGAGAGAAATATGGAATTCACAGCTTTTGCACCTAAAAACTATATAATACCTGACAGGGTCTAGCCACAATTCTCCTCAATTGCTTCTGATACTCTACAGTAAGCAGAAAATCTTCATGACCATGAGGTTCCTCTGTGTATAATGAACAATTATTCCTCAGGTGATTTCACTAAAACGCCTTCTTTTGAGCATGGCATGAATTAAAAATGAACTGCACCCCAACCTGGTATGACACCAGGTACACATGTGAGAACTTTTAAAATTGCACTTTATTGAAGTAATCCATGAAACAATACATTTTATACATTTGTAACTTGTGTAGCCAAGATATAGGCAATCTAGGCCTTTGCCTTGGACTAATGTGTTATGTTCTACACCACAAACATTTGGTATAAACTGCCCAGTTTAAAGCACATACAAAAAAGTTCTCCATTAACCCTCATATTTCACTCTATTTCTTCAAAGTACAAAGCTAAGGTTAATCTTAGATAAACTGCCAGCTCGACTATCTTTGCAAGACAGAAGCATGATTTTTTACATAATAGCCTCAGCAGACATTGTAAAATGGGACTAGCAAGCAAGAAGTCCACAAATTCTCTTCCAATAACAGCATTTTGCATAGTTGCATGTATTTTCCATTAGACCAGTGGTTGTTCTGAAAACTTCTCCATAGAGAGAATTTCACATTTTGCAACATAAAATAAAGTGTATTTTTACCCTGTATGGATCTACTAGCAAAGTATTAAATTGATTTTTTTAAACTTTTTTTACATTCCAGAGCATAACTTAATTTCTTTCATTGTTGCTTCTCATACAGCTATAAGGGCAAAGGGAAGTCTATAAATCTGCTGAGTCTTCACCATATTGCAGACAGCTATACTTTTTTTCTAACCTATTCTAGTTAAATGGCCTAGCCCTTGAGACAGTTACAACTTCTTTGTACCACTGGATGTACAAGGAAAAAACAACAGTAACAAAAAGTCTTTCACTGTAAATGAAATCCCAAGGTAGCATAAAGCCAGCAGGTAGCATGGGACAGCTTTGAGTGTGGCCAAACAATAATTAAAGAAATTATTACAGTTCAAAATGGAAAAAAAATCCCTTTTGCTTCACTGAATCCTGAGTAATACTCAAAAGACTTCTCTCCTTCACACAAAATGCTTTGACATTTATTATATAGATAATATTAGTGTGTAAATTGAAATAATTTAAGAAACAATTAACATACAGAAAAAATGAACAGCCTTGAGACAACCTAGTGTTCACATTGTATCTGCAAGTTCAATTTACTTTTTTCAAGAAGATAAGGTTTTCCAATACATTGCCAGCAAACACTAATTAATGACCTTTAGATAGCAACCCATTCCCTGCTTCTGAAACTGGTTTTGTGAAATATTTGTGTAACCTGCCTGTGTAAGTAACTACTGAAATGCAATATCACAACCTTGAATCACAAGCCAAAGTTTTGCTTCAAATATTTCCACATGAAATATACCTCAGCAACAACAGACTAAGCCAAGGTCTTGTTCTACAAAAAGCATATTTCACACTATTGCATTGACACCATCTTCAACTACTTCTACATTCACTCAAGTCTCCTTTCAGGAATCTTCCTTGTCTTTTTACAAGTAATGTTAGTAGATCCAATCAGACGAGTAATTCTGCACAAGTTGCTTCATTAGCTGAAAAAGAAGGAACTCGCAAATCTCAGAAAAATTCACAGGAACTTCAAGATTCATTATGAAATAGGCATATTTGCACTGTCTCCCCTCCCACAGGCAATCAAGCATGCAAACAGCTCTAGGGACAAGACTAGTCCTGTTGACTTCAGGCAGGCAGCACACCAAGTCAGAGGTATACATTTCTGCAGGTTACCAGCAAAGATTATAATCTCTAAACTATCGTTCTTCATCAGTATGACTCTTCAGGCCAGGTGCGCTGCAGGCAACATCAGTAATGAAAGAAAGGGACACCAGCCATGCTTGTGGTCCAGAGCAGAAAGAGCCTTCCCACGACCTCCTGTTTCCTCAGGTTACACACTCCTTTCCATAAAGCAAGGAATTACTTTAATTAAAAGGATGAAAACACTGTAACAAGCTTCTCCAATGCAAGAACACAAAACTGTGGAAATACGACACACACTGTGAAATCCCACAGGATTACATCAAAGGGCGGGTGAAGATGTGTTAAACTAAACAGTAATTTGAGAGTTACATATCTGAACAATGGAAACGAGCACTTGAACCTTACAGTTCAAGTGCAGTGATGTATTTTCACTACTGCAAGTCATTCCAGTTTTGGATATATTTCTGTCACCAGAACTTTGAAGGGAAGGTTGCTGCTGTTATATCCTAAATGAAGCAACATTACCAAAGTCTTCAAAAGTATTTGTTTGCCTGCTTTCTACAGGGGTCTAAATCTCCATCTCAATAAAATGTCTATTGCTTTTATTCTTCTGGGAGCAAACAAAGCAAGGTGCTTGAATTTTAGATCTTTCTTTGTGCTGAGGCCCTTAAAGAGTACTGACATGGAAAAAGTTACCCACATTTACAGATATGAGAAAGTGGAAAGTGAAAAAAGCGTAAGCCATGAAGACAGAAACTGAAATGAGTACAAATAGGGAGTGAGATGAAAGAAAAAAAAAAAAGGCAGAGATAATAAAAGAGAAAGAAAAATTATATACTAAATTCTAACAGAAAGCTGTGTCACAGCTAATTAAAAATATTCAGAATCTTCTTTCATTTGTAGAGAGCTAGGGAAGGAATAAGCTAAATTAAAAGTCAGTTTATTAAGAAAATTAAAAATGCGTTAAATTAGCAATATTTTTGCTGATGACACTAAACTGGGAGGAGTGGCTGACACCCCAGAAGGCTGTGCTGCCATTCAGGCTGGAGAGTTGGGCGGGGAGAAACTTGAAATTCAACAAGGGCAAGTATAGAGTCTTGCATCTGGGGAAGGACAACCCCACGTACCAGTACAGGTTGGGGGCTGACCTGCTGGAGAGCAGTGTAGGAGAAAGGGACCTGGGGGTCCTGGTGGACAGGAGGATGACCATGAGTCAGCAATCTGCCCTTGTGGCCAAGAAGGCCAATGGCATCCTGGGGTGTATTAGAAAGGGTGTGGTTAGTAGGTCGAGAGACCTACTCCTCCCCCTCTACTCTCCCTTGGTGAGGCCACATCTGGAATAATGTGTCCAGTTCTGGGCCCCTCAGTTCAAGAAGGACAGGGGACTGCTTGAAAGAGTCCAGCACAGAGCCACAAAGATGATTAAGGGAGTGGAACATCTCCCTTATGAGGAAAGGCTGAGGGAGCTGGGTCTCTTTAGCTTGGAGAAGAGGAGACTGAGGGGCAACCTCAACAATGTTTATAAATACGCTAAAGGTGAGTGTCAGGAGGATGGAGCCAGGCTCTTCTCAGTGATGTCCAATGACAGGACAAGGGGCAACGGGTGCAAACTGGAGCATAGGAGGTTCCATGTAAATGTGAAAAACCTTTTTCACTGTGAGGGTGGCAGAAAACTGGAACAGGCTGCCCAAGAGAGGTTGTGGAGTCTCCTTCTTTGGCGACATTCAAAACCCGCCTGGGCGTGTTCCTGTGTGATGTACTCTAGGGGATCCTGCTCTGGCAGGGGGGTTGGACTAGATGATCTTTCAGGGTCCCTTCCAACGTCTAAGATTCTGTGTGATTTTTACAGTCACCATTATCAAGCTGTCTAAAATCTATTGGAACAGTAATGACAAAGGACTGCTTTTGATAACAATTACCCACAGTGTGTTTGATAATTTATTCTGAAAAGAAAGAGATGTCTAATACGAACTGAATAAAAGGAATATTGTATTTTGTACTTTTAGTATAAACTATTTGCCAGATTCAATGCATACATTGTCTTCATGTAGATAAACTGATTTGTCCAAACAGCCAGCCACGTCATGACTATTCAATCAATTCAGCAGCTGTAGAATGGCCAGAAGGCCATAATGCAGCAGAGGATTTCACAAGTTTGTTCATTTTTTTTCCTCTGCAGCCATGCATATTTCTATACAGAAATGCACATATAAGCTCAAACATTTCTACAGAAAACGTCAACGTTCTTTCATAACTATACCAGACTGTTAACAGAAGTCTGGTTGTGGTTTTCACAGACTCCCAAGTTAAAACGAAACCAAATATAAAAGGACACAAATCCTTAGTAATTCTCCTCTAAAGTAATGCCTCACGAGGTTTCTAGTAAGTTGATGCTACCACACAAGCTGTTTGCAGTTTTGCAAGCCTATTTTCTGTTCAAATAGTGCAGTCTACACACACAATGATATTCTATTTACCACAGAAGAGATGCAGTCAGAAGCCTGAAACAACGCAGCAGGCATTCATGGCCTTGCCTAAAGCTGTTGGTTTTAGTGGGGATTTGAACCCATCAATGAAGACAACGCAAAACCTGCTGCCCAGCAGTGTAATGTCAGCACAACACATTGCTGAGCTGGGACCCCGAGTTTGGGTCTCGGGCTTTGTGTTCTGCTCACTGGGTGGCAAAAGCCGGTCATCCTGTATTGCTTTCAAACAACTTTAGCTGAACCCAGTCAGCTCTGTCTACCTCATGAGGGAGCAATATTTGCTCTCCTTTGCCTGAAAGGATCAAAAGGGACTAAAATGTATAAATATCTATCTATGAAACCTTCCTGATGATGCTTTGAGAGACAAATGACAAAAAAATATAGGGAAAGGAAAATTTGTTAATGTTGACAAGGTGTGGCTTATATAATAATGTAATTTAAATAATTTACATAATTCTTTACATTAAAATAGTTTTTGTGGTAGTCACAGGAAAGATTCAGGTTCATATTGTATGGGAGAATAAGTAAGGTGCAAGACCACCCTTGTTGAGTTTGTTAGACACGGTCTTACGAAAAGAAGATTGGAGAGTCTCAGATCTACATGTCGAGAACAAGGAATTCTACTCTAATTCTTGGTATAACAAATATGAAGTTATTATCTTCCAGAATTTTAAGTTATTGTTCATTTATTTTCTAACCTGTAGGTTAATTGTTTCCAATACCCCTGAGCATATGTAGCAGTGCTTTGCATTAACAAGCTAAACTCGTTACAAACACAACGAAGTCAAGGAACCTCGACCATTCTAGTACCTTCTATACTGGCTTTTAACAAGGGACAAAGTCCCACAGCAGCACTCAGCCAAACAAACATTGTTGCCTCTACGTTAAAATGAGTGCAGAGGTCTGCCAAACGTAGTCCAACCACCTCACCCACTTCACAAGTACAACCTGCAGCACACAGCACAAATTAGATTTATTTGATTACCAGCTAATTATGGCATTCCTCCTCCTACAAAACAGAGCTGGAGTCTAGTCTACACTTCATATTGAAATAGCTTGAAAGAGAGTTAGATTGCACAAGTTCGAGCAACATTCCTCATGTTTTATCTGTCATACCTTACGAAAGTATTCCTTTTGGTTTAATCAGCTGTTATGTAAACATGCCACCCTGGCCTTTCATTCCATTATAAATAACCTTTATATGTCTAAGTACTCCAGTAATGTTCTCAAATTTTTGATTTTTCATGTTTAGGCTTGAAACAGGTAATATGCAGTTTCTTCTAATAAGCTTTATAAACAAAAACACTGAAACTGCCAGTTTCTTGCCCCACTTTGCATTAAGGCCCATGGAAATAACTGTTGCTTTTTAATTACAGCAGTACACTTCAGTCTACCATTTATTTTATTTCAGAGCTCAGTTACATTTTCCTCTTCCACTATCTGCAAGTGAGCTTGTCAACTATTATTAGATTTGAAAAGTCAGTCAGCTGCCAAAGGAGCAAGTACCCTGACTTTTACAAATTTAATAGGATTAGTTCTTTCAGTAAGGACATCAGTACTGAAAGGGACTGTTCTCATCTCAGTACTAAAGTACATCTCTTCTGTGCTATATTTGAGAAAGTTATTAGTTATTGCCAAGGTAATTTTAGACCTTTGAAACCTTATGTTATTAATCCTCTGCATATACTGAATACTTGGAAGGAGATCCTATCTTACAATTATATTCATGCCTGAATGATCTTGAGAAAACAAACCAGAGATAGCACCAACAAATGCTCTACTATAGCTCTCTCAATACTTAATTTGACAGTGATTCCAGCATTGAGAAACCTTTCCTGTTATGACATTTAAAAATAAACGACTTGTTTCTGTGCAGGCCATCAGTCAGATGGGATTCAGTGATACTACACAGTGATCATGCCAATAAGGAAGTATAACAAAAAACACAGATTATTTCAATATGAAAACACTTAAAAATATTCCACGTGTCGTGAAGAAATATATCTGCTAACGAGAATGTTTAGATAACTAAATTCCTGTCTAACGAGGACAGAGACCCCCTCAAGGGTATTAATGGGGGCTTTCAGATAATATTTTCTAGGAGGAAGAGCACGGGGTGACAACCCAGGCTGCATTTCCATACGGATTGCTGTAGCTGCAGGCAATACTGTTTCACCCCACGACCCAATCCCGGAGCTCACAAGCGCGCTGGCACTAACCAACCCCGACCACACGGCACAGCCAGGGCCCCGCACACCAGGCGCTTCCCGCCGCACGGCAGCAGCGCTCCCGCCCGCCGCTGGCCCGGTCGTGGCGCCCCTGGGCAAACGCCGGGAACAGCATCGGTAGCCGCGGGGCGGTCGCCAAGACGGCGGCTGTAGAAGCAGAGGCACCGAGACGTCAGCGGGACGGCCCTGCCGCCTGCCTCCACGTGCACCCGGTGCCGCCGCGGGGGCAGCGCGGTGTGGTGGCGGGGCCGCCCGCACTGCCCCGCGCCCAACCCGGCTGAGCCCAGCCCGGCGGGACCCTCCCGGCGTGACTTTGCCCTCACACCGCGGCGGCATGTGTCTCGTCCTCCACCGGAGGCAGCGCCGTCGGCAGCCAGCGACCCTCCAGTATCCGCGGGGCTTCTCCGTGAAGAAAAGCCGCTTCCCGCCGCCCGTTACCTCAGTTGCTTTTGCTCCAGCTTGAGCTTCTTAGCTTGCGGCTCCCCCGCTGCCATCTTCGCGCTGGCCGGCGTGCACCACGCTCCACTCACCTCGGCCCGCCTGCCAACCCCGGCCCGCCCCGCCAACCGCGCCGGCACTGCCACCGGGGGGCGGGGGCGGCGGGGCGGGCGGCCTCGCCGGGCGCCTGACGGGGAGGGGAGGCCGCGCCGCCCTTCGCTGCTGCCAAGCGGTGCGCTGCCGAGCCGCCCGCCGGGGTGGTTCTAGCCCTTGGAGGCAGCCCCGTTCTCCGCCCGCTGCTGGGGCTGAGGGTCGCTGGTGGGCGGCTGGTCGCAGCAGCGGGGCTGGCGGGACTGGAGGGGAAGGGGGGGGGATCGCCCGTTATTCGCTGCTCAGCACAGGCAGCGCCCCGGCCGCCCGCATCTCCGCCTTGGGGCGGCCCCGCGTGCTGCCGGGCCTCGCCGCCATCTTGGCCGCTGCCCCGGGAGCGGGACGGGCCGCAGCGGGCCGGGGGAGGTACGTGGAGCCTAGGGGGTCCGGGCCGCTTGAGGGAGGCCTCACCGGGAGGGACGTGGGAGTGTTGGTTTCCGTGTTCGGGAGAAGCGGCGGCCGTCGCGGTGGAGCGGGCCTCGGTGGCACCCGCGAGACCTCCGCCCTGCGGGAGCCGCCTGTGCGCGGCCCCGAATGCAGCTGCCGGCGTTCTGGGTGGCTGGAGTCGGACGGGGGTGATATCCCTGTCAGCGGTGGTAGCGGGAGATTGCCCCGTAAATCCGAGACTTCCCGTTTTGCCT
Organism: Hemiprocne comata; assembly: GCA_020745705.1. Classification (NCBI taxonomy): domain Eukaryota; kingdom Metazoa; phylum Chordata; class Aves; order Apodiformes; family Apodidae; genus Hemiprocne; species Hemiprocne comata. The sequence continues at coordinate 16,445,081 of CM036592.1, forward strand.
GCATCTATTTCCCTTGTTCAGTCTCCATTTAAATACAGATTATTTCCGTCTTTGAATAAAAAAACAATTTTTCTGAGCTCTGGAGCGTGTGCAGAACAGCACGGCTTGTGCCGGAGCGAGGGCCCGGCCGGCGCCTGTCAGAGCTCTGGGTGTGCGGGGTGTCAGCTGGCCTGCTTTCTGCCCGGGCGTCTCCTCGGGACAGTATCCCAGTCCCAGGGGAATCTGCACAGGTTGCTCTCTGAAGTGATAAGTAGCGGTGAGAAGGAGGGATTATGCACAGGGGAGGGTTTTTTTTTAGTTTTTAGGGGAGATGGAGCAGGCCCTGCAGAATGATGCAGGAGCTGCCATTCAAGGCTACATGCAAAACCTGCAGGAAAGGCACCCCGGGAGGGGCGGAGGGGGCTGCAGGAGGGGTAGCACCCCGGTCACCTGAATCTTTCTTCAGCAGCATTACTGCAAACATGGTGGCTCTGGTCATGCTGTTCATGCTTAATTAGCAAGGGGCCCTGTGAGTGTAGATTTGCATAATACGCACTCGAAATCAATCCATTCTCATCCATCCCTGTGCATTGCACATTGCTTCTGCTCTGTTCAGTATCTAACACGGTAATTGCATAGAGGGTGTGGCATCTTTCTTTCAGTTCTACTCTACTTTGAAGTAGCAATGTACTTACCACCTTTTAAGCATGATGAATAATTTGTACCCATTAGATGTCGATCAAACAGGAGGAATAGATTCACCATTAAATGTAGCTATTGTATAAACAACCAGGCAAAAATCATACTTGAATAATGAAAATTTGTGTTCATAGGAGGCAAATTGCAGGATGGGAGAAGAAAAGCTATTTTGCTATAAAAGCACAAGCAAATTAAATTAAGCATGCAAGAGGTAAAATGTAGGAAGCAATATTTTAGAAAAGAACTGACTGCCAATCACGAGAATGATTCAGCTGGTAATTCCCAGTAGGTTTGAATTGCATGTAGCTTCTCATTTATTAAAAAACAGAACAAAAACCACCACCTGAATGGTATTTCACTGTAATTGTATAGGATTTTCATCTGTGGTGTGTTGGGTGCTAATTCAAAAACACAAGCAAACCTGGTTTTGAAAAAAAAAAACAAAACAGATTCTTTCCCATCTGTGTACATGTACCTGAAAATTCCTTGCAGATGGCAAGTTAAACTTAAGACCACTCCACGCCCTCTAGTGCTTGATTTTGCAGTCCTTGTCCAGACTTGAAATTTCCTTTTGAGCAAAATAGCTATGCACCAGCTAAGTACCATTTGCTCTTTCAAACAAAGCTCTCCTTACAAGCAGTTCTGCATTAAGAATCTTAGATAGAAACCTTGTATTGAGGATTCATGAAAGGGAAATTGAAGTACTTGAGGTAGAGAGGTCTAAACAGCAGGTAACAAGTGGCAGCTTTACTTCATGGCTGTAATAATTGGAAGAAACCAAATTAAACCTTTTTAAAATGTTACATTCCTTCCTCTTATCTCCTTTTTATTTCCCCCCAATTTATAGCTTCCCATATATCTTTCAAAATTTAGTTAATACACAGAAATGTGAAAAGGAAAAAAAAAAATTATGTTTATTCAACATAATGCACAAGAGGCTATTTTTAACAGGAAATTCTTAGATGACTCTTAGTATTTTAGTATTAGACTTAGTATTTGGGAGCCTGATTTTATTTATATAGGATGGAAGAACTAAAGGGTGCTGCTGTGCTCTCTTCTCATGGAAGAGAAGGGAGATAAAAATCATTATATGCCTTCTTTTCTAGTGCCTGCCCTTGGACTAGTAGTAGTAGAATGCAGCAGGGTTCCAGTAGTACTTGTTGGCTCTGATCTATTTCAGTATTCTAGTAGTGCATGGCTCTTTGGCCCAGTGTTTGTCCTTTCTGGAACCTTGAGTGCCTCTTAAAATAGAGCCTGTGTAAAAGAGCAGTACAAAGCTGGTAGCACTGTCACTCTAGCTGGTCAGACAGTGAATTGGGAGAGCACAATGGAACATCTTTGCAAACAACTACTGAGACAAGGCTTTTATATGCTATGATCAAATCCTGCTGCCTTGGCCGTTCAGAGTTCTCCATGGTTTGGCTGGCATACGAGCCTAATTATCAGTCTGTTCCTGAAAATCCTGTTGACAGTAAATGTGTGACAAGATACTTCCTTTATCTGTGTCCATTTGGTCCCATCTATCTATTCAGTACTACTTTCACTGACTGACTTTCTTAAGTGGTCCCTTAGTAGTCTTAAAGCGGCTGATGTAAATTGTGTTAGAAATGTTCCATCATCATGTAAAAATTTAGTTTTAGCAATGAATTTTTAATTGTTTTCCTGTGGTTTTTTTCTAACAGACTCTTGCTTTTTAAGCTTTTACAGTGAAGCTTTCTGTTCTTTCAGGCCCCAAAAGGAACTGCAGTTATTCAGGATCTAATATTGTTCTGTTGGCAAGAGATGGAGCTATCTTGCCAGCAATTAGAAGATTTATACTGGAACTAAATTGAACAGAGGCACCATGCAAATGTGTTATTGAAAAGCTCATCAGCCAGTAAATGAAACACTGCACAAATTCTTATACAGGCTGTGATTGTTACTCCTAAAAGCATGGAGGAAGTTGAAAATCTTGTTATGGATACCAAAGGCTGATTTAAGACAACTTCAGGATAGTCTCAAAGGACTACTTCTTTCGAAAACAATTCCAGAAAGTTACTAACAATGTCTTAAATAAGAGCAAAGATAAATGTATACTGAGCATCTGGGCAGCAAAGTGTTCACTATTTAAGAGGGATGATCTTGCTGATAAAATATGCATCTGAGTAGTTGGACAGACACAAGCACTTCATGGTGTTAAGTTAAAGTTAAGTATGGGAATTTTGATTGACTAACAGAGAGGGACACCAGGCAGTTCTTAAGAAGAGTTGCAAAAATGTTTTTTACTTTAACGCTTACTTTAACCAGATACCTAAGCCATGGGCATCTTATAAGTAAAAAGATTAATGACACTTGAGCAGCAGCAGTAAGATGGGCTAACAATTATAGGAGCCTCACAAAACCTGTGAAATTACAGAACTTGCACATTTTAGTAAGATCTGAGACTTCCAGGTGTACTAGTTTGAATCACAACTTGTAATGTTGTATCAGGTTGGTCCAGCCAGTTGTGTGTATGTTCAGAGCTGCCATGTTGGCTGTCTGGAAAATGCCATTGAAGTATTCAATAGCACTTCTCTTCATTAGGTTTGCTGTTTTAAGATCTGGTGAATGGGGCTAGGGAGGTGGAAAGCAAAGGTCTAGTTTTGCCACATCTGTGGTACATTTGTGACACATCTTGAGTTCATAGGAAAAAGGTAAGCTACCAACCAGTTGATTGTGACAAAAATACTAGCTTTAAAATGGAAATAGAACTGCCTGTACTAGCTTATTTGTTTCTCCAGATTACTTTAAGCATTTGATTACTTCCCATTCACTTGTCACTAGAAGTTCATTTCCACAAATACATAACAGAGGCTCAGACAGTTTACCCCCACTAATCCGTCTACCCTTCAGAGCAGCTATGCCAAATGCAGGGAACGTGGAAGCTGTGGAATACTTTCCCCAGTGATGGTCTCATTTCGAGCCCCTGCACCGTAGTTATTTCTAGCTCTAAAGGGCATCACAGAGGTCAGTGATAAATTCCTTGCTTCCTGGTTTTCAGAGCTTTGACTGTAGCTCAGCACAGTGTTATGGAAAAGCAGCTGGTAACAGTATTTCTACTTTAATTACATTTTGGAGTACTTAATTGCAGCTAAAGACAAGCATGTGCAATTGGTCTTTTTCCCACGCTTGCAGCCTTTCCCTTTTGCCAATGAGTTCCACTTTTATCTTGTGAGCCTGCTATAACTTCAGTCCAGATGTTCTGAGCTGAAAGACTGAAAAAATAGTAGCATTGCAAAATCCAGGTTTAGTCAAAAGAAAAGATACAGACTTGGCAACAGCATATTGAAGGCGCCTTAGTTAAAACTATCAGTTCTTCTATGAGAACTTCAAATCCTGGTAGGATAGAAATGACTGTAAAGACTTGCATGGAGTTTAGTGTGTCAGAGCAAGGATGAGAAGAAGCTGCCAAACCCCTGCTTGTTTTTGCAGTGCCTGTAAGATGCTTTTCAGTCAGACAGTAGTATGGAAGGCTCTCAGCCTACTGAAAATTAAGTTGAAGGCTTTACTCTGGACTGAAAATGCAAATAATAATCTACGTATGTCTTCAGTCTGCTTCTTAGGTAGGCCAAAAAGCAGAGAGATAGGAGACATCCTTTTGAAATAGTCCTAGATGTACAATGTTGGTATTTTACATAGAATGGTTTTATGCTGCCATCTCAAAGGGTTGGATGTGTTTGCTGCTGCACAGGTGCTCTCACAATTGTTAAATGTTTTTGGTGTGCTTTTGATACTGTTAACTTTGATTCAAGACCTTACTCTTGAAGTGCTGCAGCCTTTAACATGCTTTGCTGTTTGGCCACAAGTACTTGACCTATTGGTGTGAGGAATCTTACTGATACTAGACTGATTTCTTACGTTCAGCATTTTTTCATTTTTTTTTCCTTGCAAATGTTCTGTTGAGGTAGAAGAGAGTGGGGGATACTGAGAAATTAATTCAGGGATGTCTACATGCCTGATATGAAATCTAGCACTCTATAAAAAGAGTATCGGGGAAATCTTCAGTATTGGGAGCACTGTAAGTAATTTTTGTTAAATAATAGCTTGCGTAAGATATTTCTGTTGTAGCACCAGATGTAAGATACTCAACATGAAATCCATCTTTAATTGGCTGGTGCAAATTTCTTTACAGTGTGGGATAAATAAATAAAATTACTTAGCCTTGCATGTAATATCTTGATGTGACCACTGGCCTAAGAACTTACTATAGTCGGTGGGAAAGCATACAAAATTGGGAAGCATACAAAACTGAGCTGCCCATTGATAGATAGGGCAGGGTTTGTGCCCATTGATCTGCCTGCTTTGTACTTCACCTGCAAAGAAGGAGCTTCAGTTTTCCAGAGAACTTCAAATTAGCAGCAAATTAGTGTTCTGCTAAAATTTTTGAAGGAGGAAAGGAGTATGTGAGGAGTTCTGAAGGGAACTCTTACACTAGAAGCGGAATAATTATGTATCATGGGAAATCCCATAATCCCTACATGGGAAATCCTGTAATCCCTATCTTCCTACCCATAAAATGGGGTAGGCAGCTAGGTGGAATTTTACTGCTCAGTTTCCACAGATTCTGTAAGTCTGTAATCTGCCAAGCATGGTGCCCAGGATCAGTTTGCTACTCCAGGTCACCAAGAGGCCACACAAACCACTCATCAGATTGCAGCCGGTACCTGGGCAGCTTGGGTCAGATGAGTAAATAGGGGCAGTAGTCCAATGCTACTGCCCTTTCTGGCTACTCATGCCCTCCCTCGATTGCACGTCAAATCATGGTCTCACGGAGAGGGTGGTTAGACATTGGAATAGACTTCCCAGGGAAGTGGTGGAGGCACCGTCCCTGGATGTGTTCAAGGAAAGGCTGGATGTGGCACTTAGTGCCATGGTCTAGATGGTGTGGTGGTGTTGGTCATAGGCTGGACTTGATCTTAAAGGTCTTTTCCAGCCTTGGTGATTCTGTGATTCTAAGTGGAACTTAAGGCAAAGAAGAGGCCCTGCTAACACAGCTGTTCCATGTGCCAGGAGCTTGCTGCAGGCACCACAGAAGTGTCTCTAAATACGTAGTGATTGTGTTGGCCTGCTGCATGGCTGTGCTTGTTAAAAATGTATTGTGAAAAATGCAGTAATTTCCCATCAGTAGAATCTGTATGAGCAATAACAGCAGCACAACTCCTAGGGCTTAAAAACACTGTCTAAAGTACCTGATACACTTTGTGTGAGTGTTGTCTGAAGCAGCCTGCATTCCAGCATAGCTTCTCCTCAGTGGGCTGTAGATCAAGTCCTCTGGAAATGGAGTTGTGCTTTTACTGAAACTCTCCTATATGCAGCTTTGTGTGCATTTAATAGGAATAAGGTCTTATATTTGTTAACAGCTATGCTTTTGTATCCATATTAAAATGTACACAGAACTATTCTAAGCTTTATGGCTGGTCACCTTCATATGTTTGGGCTGCCTTGCTGTGGAACAATACTGACATTCAGTGGTTGATTATACTTGCCACTGTTGTGTGACTGTCCAGGAGATTTTTGAGGATTTTAATGTTCAGCACTGGCTAAATTCAGAACATGTTCATTTGAACTAGATTAAAGAAATTGTTTGAAGGCTCCTTTATAAGAATGCTGTACTTACAGTACTAAAGTTTTCTTTTTTACCAAATAAATTAGAGATTAATTTGCTCCAAGAGAGATACAGTAGAAAGACACAATAACACTTCGTAGCTTTGTTTCCTTTCACACTCTTAAGCAAATTGGCAATCACAGTTTGCAAAAGAACTTCCTCTTATATATTGTATTGGCTTAGTTGGATTTTTCTGTCCACATTTTGAGTATTGGTCTTTTTGTGTCTGCCACCAAAAAAAGTGTGCTCTTAGCAGGAGGTATCTAAGACCTGGCAAGGCCCTGTGAAGATAAGCACATTGTTATAATGCATGTGAAGGAGCAGCTGGAGTTTAGAATTTAGAAAACTGGATCTGGCTCCCTTTCCACATCTGCTGACAGGTAGAGGGAACTAGCATGCTAACTACCTTCTTTAGTAGTCCTTTTTCAGCTTCTCTGATAAGCATTGGAAGATGTACTTATGTTTAGTCAAGATCTGCAGGGCCAGATAATTTTTCAGTGTTACAAGTGTGTTGGGAGATCAGCCTAGTACTCTGGGCAGTTCAGAGTCAGACACAGCAACAAGAGCTCACTCTGGATGGATCCAAGTATTATTATTCCAGTATTTTGGAATGAGGCTTAATCATGCAATGTTTGGACTCCTTAAAATCTCCATGGGACTGGACCAGTTCTAGACATTTCTGTGCTGCCTTCACATTTGTGTACAAGTTAACATTAGAGAAGGAGCAAATTTTATCTGCATACCCTGGCCAAACATCCTAAGATTAATGAAAATTATGATAGGTTTTTGGTATACACATTTGGCATTTGGCTTTTCTTGGAGGGTTGATGGTGGTCGTCCTGTTTCAAGGTGTGGATGCCCAATAACTGTTTGTTCTCTTTCCAGTCATGTTTGAATTCCTCCAAAGGCTAAATAAGCTTCAATTCAGGCTAGCTCTATTGCTATACTCTGTGCATTCCCACCATCTCTTTTGCACCAGCTGTAGCACACTCTGGCAATGTAACTTGCATGAGGAAGCAAATACAACCAGAAACTCCTTTTTCTGGGTCAATTTATAGCTAGACGAGTTTTCTAATATAGATAATTGCAGAGCCACAGACCTGCTTACATCAATACCTGGAAGGCAAAAGGGATGAAAATCTAGTAGAAGGGACAGCTTCTTCAACTACAAAATGAATTTTTGCAACATAAAAGTACCAGGTTAACTCCACCTTGAGGAGCAAGTGCTTGGGGTATTATTTGTTTGTTTTAGTATCTAAGCCCGAGTTTAACCTAGGACTATTTTTAGTAGAGGATGGTTATACTGCAGGGAACCAGAGCATTTTATCTGTCTCATGTAAAGGCTAAAGAGATAAACTGAAGTCCAACAGCATTTGTCTCCTCTGTAGACACGCAAAAAATAGTTCATTTGCTTTATTTGAATCCATAACTTAGGGAAGTTAAGAAATGGGCTGGGAATTAGTTCTTTTAAAAAGGCGGATAAGTTTCTTGTCCCATGAATAAAATGAAGGATCAGCAGCTGAGGCATGTTATTTGAAAATCTTTAAAGATATAATAAAAAAATAGTTGTATTCCTTAGCTGCAGTTCATATTCTCCTTTTTCATGAATGAGTTAGTTTTTAAGTGTAAAACATTTTGTGTGAACATATTTCATGTGTGCCAAGCACATGAGGCAATTTTATTCATTAAATCAGATTTAGACTCCTACTTGTGTACTTCTAATGAATTCCAACCCTTTATCAAAGTGCAGCTTAGCATAGATCATAAGTAAGACTAATCAGCTAGCAAACTATTCTAGTTCAATAGCTGAAAGCTGACAAGCTAAACAGTTATAACTTTAAGGTAGAGCAATTCTTCGTCAAGAGTATAAATGTTATGCATACTCCACTAGCATAGGAAACTTCATGTGTTACCCTTACATGTTCCCAAGCCTGTTCAAGTGAGTGCCAACTCAGGAGAGCCAGCTTTTCTTTAAGAAATAAATTACAAATACCAACTAGGGATTAAAGTTGAAATCAAGGGTGCTAGCTTCTTGCTTACATTGTGAAATATGTTAGTGCCTTAATCCACTATGAAGTGTTTTGTGGTGGAACGTTCCTCTAAATAAAGAAAATACAATTTAAAGAAAATCTACAAAGCAGATTTTTTTCTTAAATTCAGTGTCTGCCAATAATGAATAAGCCTTGTAAGAAAGGAAATCTGGGAGAAAAAATAACGTCAGTCTTCATATCCTTTTGTTTATTTTAACTTCTTTGAATGTGTTTCCAACAGAAAATGATCCACAGCCTGTTTCTTATAAACTGTTCTGGAGATATATTCTTGGAAAAGCACTGGAAGAGCGTTGTGAGCCAATCAGTGTGTGACTATTTCTTTGAAGCTCAGGAGAAAGCAATCGATGTTGAGAATGTGCCTCCTGTCATCTCAACACCGCATCACTACCTCATCAGCATCTACCGGGATAAAATCTTCTTTGTGTCTGTCATACAGACAGAAGTACCACCACTCTTTGTAATTGAATTTCTGCACCGAGTAGCAGATACTTTCCAGGTCAGTTACCATTAAATAACTTTAAAAGTGAAAAAATTCAAAGGGAATATTTGTAAAATTTTGTTTATAGAAAGACCATAAACTACCCTGTCATCCCTTTTTGCAATTTTTACGTCAAACACTGGTTTGTAAGGGTACTAAGAAAAAGGTATATTTTGTGTATTCAATCAATTTCTAGTTACCAGTACACATGCACTAAAATCCAAATCCCACTTTGTAAATGGTGTGGTTTTTTTCTGTAAGCTTTTGTACTGTTCATATTTATAGAGATGAAAAGGAGCATGCAGTCATGGACACTCTAGGAATGAGCTGTGAAGTGCAAGTCAGTTTTCGATGTATTTCACAGATACTGTAAATAAACGAACATCTGTGAAGACTGAGCATTGCCAAAAGATCATCTCCTTACTTTACGAGAGTCTTCTAACAGAAGATGTTAATGTTCACAAATGGCAGAACCTTGGGGACATATATACTAGTAAACCAGATTACACTAAGTTCACTGTTCACGCTGTCTTTATTTCTAACTAGACAACAAATGTAACCTTATCATAGGATGTTATCAGACTATAGAAGTAGCTAGTCAGTTCAGGCACTGAAATTCCTTGATTGGAGGGTTTCTGTAATCAAAAAACCAAACTTCTGCAAAGCATTTTAACAGGAATAAAAATCCTCTCCTTTGTAATCTCTGATTTGTTTAGGATTACTTTGGTGAATGTTCTGAGACTGCAATTAAGGACAATGTAGTTATTGTGTATGAACTTCTAGAAGAAATGTTAGACAACGGCTTTCCACTGGCAACAGAATCTAACATACTGAAGGAGCTGATTAAGCCTCCCACAATTTTGCGCTCCGTTGTCAACTCCATCACAGGTATGAAAATAATTTTCAGCAGTGACTGGCTGCTTAAAAAGAAAGCCCCATGATACTTCCTAGCTAAAAAAAATCATATTGATGTAAAGCTGTAAGATGAGGCAGCTGTTCTGCCACTTCTCAGAATTAAGAGTTGAAGAAAAGCAACTTCCTCCTTACTTGCAGTTTATGCCTGTCCCCTTCACTATCCCCAGTGGCACTATCTAGTCCAGCCACAGCTGCCAAAGTCCCTCAGGAATAGCAGTTACCAGCACAGAAAACACATACTGGAGACAGGTGCTCTGAGATTGGTACAGAGCTACCCTCAAGCCTTGGATAACTGAGGGGCATTGGAGAAGGTTATGCCTTTTACAAGAAATCATTATAGAAAGGTATATAACAGATACCTAATAAATATTTGCTGGCTGGGAACAGATAGCATGAAGGGAAAATAATAGCCTGTCTTCAGCCTCCTCACCGCCCCCAACACCATTGGCATCCGGCAAGTATGTCTTGCACTGACAGAGCCGAATGTCTGTCACCTGAGCTGGTGGAATCTGCTCATCTGGCACGCGGGCGCAAGGGAGGGACACCATGATGTGTCACATGGGGTCAGAGATCTGCAGGGTGTTTGCCTGTACATTGTGTTAGAGAAGGGTAGTATGTGGGCTGCAGGGCCAAACAGAGGTAGTGCTAGGAGGAGCTGGTCTTTGAGGTGGCACACATGGTTTAATCTTTGAGTATAAATCTCATCAGCTTTAATTTCTGGTTTTTGAGTTTTGTTGTTTTGTGCTTTTTTAAAATGTGGTTTTTGATAGTAGTACTTATGAAAAATACCTATAATGTTATTGGACAAGATGCAGCCACTGTAAGGGGAATTAAGACTCCTGAAGCCAAGGGTTGCAGCATCAAATCCTTGTTTTATCTAAAGCCTTATTAGAATTCCCTAGGAGCCTAAAGCACCTGCCCAGGAAGGGTTTGTTTGGGTTTTTTTCTGAGTTTTTTTACTAGCTCAAAACAATAAATACTTCTGGTTTTTTGCCTACTAGGAGAGGGCCTACAAAGCAGGTTGTGTAGGAATTATAACCACCATCTCATGCGGCAGGATACACTTAATATATTCGTTGTGCTAAAGGGCACAAGCAAGCATGAGCTGTGACCCTGTCCTGAAACCTATTTAGGGAAGAGGGAGTTGTTTTCACTATACTGGGATTCCAAGATCAGTGCCAGAAGTTAATTTTTTTTCCCCCCCCCCCTTTTTAAAGAATCAACAGTGTACTTTATAACTAGGTAGCTCAGGAAGCCTCTCTCTCACACTGGGTGGTATTAAGAACTAGAAGCCAAGGGTGACAGCAAGGCAGACAGGGGCAGCACTGTTAAGATAGGAGCCCAGAGGTTGAGCCAACAGGTGAGGGTCAGATGATAACAGAGTAATCTGCAGCGCAGTGATTGCCAGCAAAGTCGAGAGACAGGTTGAACCAGAAAGTGAAGTCTATGGGCCAAGGTCTGGATAATTCAGCAAATGGTCAGGTGTAGATGGGGCTGTTGTGTTGCTGCAAGGTAGCTCAGGTGGGGTTCCAAGGGTGAGAGCCTCAGCATAACAGCTCCCAAGCAAAAGGGGTGGGAGGCCTCCCTAAGGCTTCTTCCAGGACTTCCTTCATAACAACTCTTATCAGCAAATCAGCCCTGAAGGCAGCCAACTAAAACTCTTAGGAGAAGGGGAAAGCATACTTAAGGCGCTGTAATGTCTTGAATCGAAGTGATGAAATCCTTTGCAAGATCTAGCCCCACATCTACTCCCACTCAGACCTCATGCTGACTTGAGCCTTGTCTATTGCTGTGCAAAATATAGTCTGGAAACCCTTAAGTCAGGGCACATCCTGGAAGTGCCTTCACATCATCAATGAATGAAGGTTTAGTGGTCTAGGTTCTAATCTGCAATTCTTGGGCGCTAATCCTTCTTTGATTCTTAATTTTGGCAGTTGAAACATTAGTCTTGTAATCAATTACTGATTTTGATTTCATTTTTAAGGCAGTAGTAATGTGGGTGACACACTTCCCACTGGACAATTGTCCAACATTCCTTGGCGCAGAGCAGGGGTAAAATACACAAACAATGAAGCCTATTTTGATGTCATTGAAGAAATTGATGCAATTATAGACAAATCAGGTAAGATGCCTTGCAAATTCATTTTTGTTTGTTCAACGTGTTTACATTTAGCTGCTAATGTTTAGAGAGAATATAGTCCAACCACTTTGTCTTTTATATATGTGAATCTATATCTTAAATAGAAATACACAATTTAAAATGACATGCCCAGATGTATTTCTTCAGCTCATCTTAAAACAGTAATATACTCTAGGCTGTTTCAAAAACATCCACAATAAATATTCTGCACTTAGATGTTGTCTGTTTGTATATTATCTCTGAAGAGAAAAATAGCAAAAAGTAGTTGAAGTTTTAAAAGTGGTGAGAAAATTATCTTCCATTGGTCCTGCCAACAATTCACTGTAGTCCTTGTAGGCCTTCAGGTGAGCAAGACAAAAGCTTTCATTAGCTTTTTTCTGATAGCGAGACAAAACTTGGTGCAAAATAACTGGACAGCATTGTTTTCCTTATAAACTAGAGCTAGATGCTCTGAAGCATAATAATACTATTTTCTGTATATGAAATATGGTATCTTAAAATAAAAAAATCTTTAATCTGAAATTAACTTGGAGGAGCAATCTGGTAACTTGTGTAAATGTTGCCCGAGCCAAGCAGTAGAAAAAACTAATCCAGAAGAACACTGCTGTGCTGTGGGCAGGAGTGTGCTGTTTTGTTCATTATTTGGGCCATCAATGAGTAAAGCTGAAGACTGTATGAGAGCATTTTGTGTTGGTATGGGGCAGGGAGCAAGTCTGATACCTTCATTCAGTGCTGCAGATGTAGCAGTAGTCAGTGTTGGTTTGGTTCCATACACCAACTCAACAAATGCTTTGGCCACCGTTGAACTGGGTATGTCAGTCATAAATAGCTGTTGTGTAGCTCTTATTCTCACTGTCTTGAAACTATAAGAAAGTGTCAATCACAGTCAGAACACCCTGACAGCTGTTACTGTCCCTAGGTCAACAGGATTCCCAAGAGTAGTATAAGTCTGAAGAGTTACAATCAAGACTGTTTTTCTGTATGTATTTCAAGTCCAATCAGTGCCCCTTGAGTGTTTAAAGTTCCTACTGAGGATCCACTGCAGTTGTCATAGCTACTCTTTTCTGCTCTGATCCCTTAGGGACTAGTAATGGAAGAATCTTTTTTCCTGACCTTCACTAGAACTAAGAAGTAGATAAGGTTGCTACCCTAGAATAGGGATGTTATGTTGTTTCATAGGGATATGGTTAACAGCTTTAACCTGAAACAGGATCACTTCTATTCAGGCAAAGTATTAACCCAGTTTCTCCTCCCCGTTGACTAGACCAGCCATAATTTCAACATACCTTCTAAAGTAACCTTTGCTTCTAGGGCTGATTAGTCCAGAGTCTTGCTCATGGCTTTCTGTCCTTAGAGAGCATTTAAGGACATGAGCCTTTCCTAAATAAGATGCTTTATATTCTTGCTTTGGGTGGCGCTTTTTTTTTGCTATAGACATATTTAACATCAAGATTAATATGTAATCTCACTGTTAAACAAGCCATGCTTGTTAAGGCCAATGTTATTTGGAGCTTTATAGCACCAACTTAGTGTTTTCATGTGTTTCAACTTCCCTGCACTGCTACACAACTTGCTAGTTTTCTGGAGATAGGGGACAGGGATGAAAGTGAGATTCAGAGCTTGCACATTTTGAAGTTCTTACTTGCTTATTGCTGGCAACCAGTTTAGCCACATGCAGTACAAGTTCTGTGTAACAGCTGCCACAAGTATTATTAGGTAATTTGGGACAAGCTCTTTGCTCTATGTATTTTAGCAAGCTGCACAGGCCACAGGTAACTGGAATGACCTTACCTATCTGTGCTTGGCATGTTCTTCAGTGTTGTGCAAATGTCATCTGTGCCCTCTAGCTGCAGTTCACAACCTTTGTTAGGCCCTTGGTAATATAAAGTCAAGTGTCTTTTTTTTTTCCCCCCCTCTCACAGGTTCCACAGTGTTTGCAGAAATCCAAGGTGTTATTGATTCGTGTATTAAGCTCTCAGGAATGCCAGATCTTTCTCTTTCTTTCATGGTAAACTTACCATATATTTGGGGATTTTAATTGCTTAGGATTTACTTGGCTTAATGATCAGAGGTAAACAATTTTAAGAGCACAATTGCTCCTTCACGTGTTACACATATGAAAAATTGCAAGTTTTGCATTATATTGTAGAAGTTGCTGCATTGCTTAGTAGTTGGAATGGCTTTTGTCTGTTCATAAAAATACACTCACAGGAACTGCTATACGATGTCAGACCAGAAGTCCATCTAGCTCAGTAACATGTCTCAGATAACGGCTAGGAATGATACTTTAGAGTGTAAGAAACAGGAATTGTATAGAGTTCAGTAGCTAGTTCAAACTGCTGATACTTGATGAGGTTTCACTTACCACTTTGCCACTACTTACAGAATCCACGGCTGCTGGATGATGTCAGCTTCCACCCATGTATTCGGTTCAAACGCTGGGAGTCTGAAAGAGTTCTTTCGTTTATTCCTCCTGATGGGAATTTCAGATTGATCTCCTACCGTGTCAGTTCACAGAAGTACGTTTCTGTTTAGACACACTGGTTCTTCAGACATGCAATCTACTGCTTTCTATCCAAGTAACTGCAGATTTCTCAGTTGGGAATTGACATTGTTGATAAAATGCATGTTCTCAGGTTTTCTCTCATCCCTTGCTCCATCCCCTCTAAAACAAGAAAACAGGTTTTCAGTGAGCTGCTGATACTCAGAAATAATTTTTCAGTGGGATAAACCACACATGGCAGTAATAGAGGGCTCTTTGTTCCTGGTAATCATTGTTGCTGCTAGATGCTTTGTGGCTAAGTATCTATACTTAGAGAGCTCTGATCTTCATAAAAGAATAAAGCAAAGAAGTCTAAACTGCAGATACTTGCCAACTAAGTCAGATTTGATTGGTGGCTTTTCTAAGAACTGGCTCAGTGAGATTACTTTAAAAAATAAACATATGGAGGGAAAAATATTAGGACAAGTGATATGGAAGAAAATCCTTTTTTTTCCTGTGATTCTCTGCTAGAAAAATAACTTCCGCAATAATGATGAAGAGCTGAGTATCACTTTGCACTTTTGAAACAAACTGGTTCTAACTGGAATACCTGCCAGGAACACAAGAACTGTTTATGCAAAAAAGCATTGTTTTCTCAAGCAGAGAAGTAGCCAGGATGCATTCAGCTACTGTCTTCTCTTTTCAGCTTGGTGGCCATTCCTGTATATGTGAAACACATGATCAGTTTTAAGGAAAATAGTTCTTCAGGAAGATTTGATGTTACCATTGGACCAAAACAGAATATGGGGAAAACAGTAGAAGGAGTTGTCATGACAGTTCATATGCCGAAGGCTGTACTTAACATGAACCTCACCTCTACACAAGGCAGCTACGCATTTGACCCAGTTACTAAGGTAAGTCTTAAGTTTTTATTTAAATACCTAAGACAACATTAGAACAAGTCATACATATTGCAGAGAACTGGAGCAGTGTTCCACACTTTGCAGAAAACTTTCCCTTTGGCATATGTTTATGAATTAAAAACCTTCTCTTCAACATTTACTTATTCAAACTTAGATACACACCAGTAGTGATTTCTGGTTTTATCATTCTCTTCTCCCTTCCCCTCTTTCCCTTTCCTTCCTCTTTTCCTCTGCTCCTTCACAGCCCTAATACTTCACTTTAGTGGATGCAACAGAGTATTTTGCTGGTGGTTTCAGCTACGGTGTATTTTGTAATATATGTTTTTTAAAACATACCTATCTGGAGAAAATGCAGTAGACTTGAAAATATGTAGCTAGAAACACAGGGAGCAGGAGATTAGGAAAAACAAAACAATAACAAAAAAACCCAACAACTCTTCCAGAAGATTTGCCTCTAGACACACAGGAAGGAAAACAAAAGGTCTGAAAAGCTCTATTTTGGGAGTCCTGCTTTCTTACCTCTCAGTTGTGGTTTGAGACCTTAAGCTGCTGAAACTTTTTAGTACCCAGGAACCATTTTGCTTAAGTGCAGTCTGAGCCAAGCCATTCTGCTGGCTCTAACACTCTGCTCTGAGCTTTCTGCTGCCCTTGGAATATCCCAGTCAGCATTTGATTTGAATTTTGAGTGAAAGCTCTCCAAGTAACTTTTGGTTTCAAAAAGAACAGATCTTACAAAAACAGAAAACACCAACAATTTGAAGTCTCCTTCCCTCTCTGCAGAAATAAATTATACTGTGTTTTTTATATAGAACTGGAATAACTAGGTGGATTGTAATTGCATTTATCAACAATTTTCAGTTTGTGATGAGAGGAAAAACAACTTATTGAGGGCAAGTAAAGGGCCAGTTTAGTTCTATGTATCTTCTTTAAAGAGTAAGAATCAATGGGAAACAAGTGAGTCTTAGGAAAGTTACACTATCTTAAACATCTCTTTTTGCCAAGTGCCCTAGTCGTGTTCTCCCCATTCTCGTGGTTAAGTTCCTCTGAACTTTGTGCTGGGCTTCACAGGTCTAGCTGACCCAATGTGACAACAGGATCACCGTTACTAAGGGAACAGAATAATAGGTGCACAAAACAACTAAGGAACACTGACAGGGCAAAAGAAATGTTGGGAACGAAAAGACACCATACTTGCACATGTCCTAACTATGCCACCTGCCATCTTCCAGCTGGTGGGATAATTCTCAGGGCTACCAGACTACTTTCTGTACCCAGCCTGCAAACTAAAAGCTTGACATGAACTTGACCTCATGGCTTGTTTCCTAGAAAGCTACTGTTTTCTGTTTCCTGACAAGGTGTTAACATGGGATGTTGGCAAAATTACCCCTCAAAAGCTACCAAACCTGAAGGGCATAGTGAACCTGCAGTCTGGAGCCCCCAAGCCAGATGAGAATCCAAGTTTAAACATCCAATTTAAGATCCAACAACTTGCAATTTCAGGTGAGTGGGTGGGTGTCATGTGTAATTGGTACTGACAGAAAGAGTAGCAGTAGGAAAAAAAAGTGAGAAACTGTTAATCTTTTAATTGGAAATAGTGATCTGAAGTCAGCTTGGTCCAAAACTGAAAAGTCTGGTTTACCCAAACCTGACAGTTACCCTTGCTGGAAGATACCCTCGTGAATTCCCAATTGTTTTACTCAAGAAAGACTGTGAGAAGTGTATGGAAGAATGGAATTTTCTTTGTTGACTTGTGCATTAAACATGCAAATTTATCCTTTTAGAGAAGAGTGAGGGATGATGATTTAGCACGCTGCTCTTGATTTGCTTTAGCCTTGTACCAGTAAAGCCCTTTCTAGTGGTCAAAAAACTCCATTAATTTTAAAGAATGCCCTCATTTCCTTCTGGAGCTGGTTAGTTTTTCATCTTCAAAATAATTTGCAAGTAAAATCAGAATGAAGTCTGTAGGGCAAGTGCAAAAATTAAAGCAAACAAGGGCTTAGTCTGCAAACACTGAAATCATGTGAGTTGTCCATGTGTGAAGTACTTCTGCAAGCAAGCTTTGCAGGATTAAGACCCTAGCAGAGCAAAGACTCACACTTACATGGAAGGAGAATGAGTAAAGACTGTAGAAGAGACATGTTGTACTTTTCTAGGCTGTGGTCCTTTTGCTAAGTAAATAATGGTTAGTCCTTGTCTAAGAACAGAATCCTGCAGTTTCCTCTTGAACTTGCAATCAACTGGATTAAATCTAGCAAAACAGAGTGGATCCCATGGCTGGATGCTAAAGGTAGTAGACCTGTGAGAAAGGAGGGAACAACCTGAAACTTAAATAATTAATAGTTAACAGGGATTCCTAAGTTAATACCAAGGGGATTGCTCGTCCTTGAAATTATGACTTCAG
Organism: Hemiprocne comata; assembly: GCA_020745705.1. Classification (NCBI taxonomy): domain Eukaryota; kingdom Metazoa; phylum Chordata; class Aves; order Apodiformes; family Apodidae; genus Hemiprocne; species Hemiprocne comata. Next base: position 16,462,772 of record CM036592.1, read on the forward strand.
ATAAAAAGAAATCTATAACTGGTCCTTTGCCTCATCTACATCATTGGCAATGAGCACAGTGTACAAGAGTTGTAAGAGATAGACTCAGTTGTTCAATAGTTCATCCCTTGGAAGGAAGATGTTGGCTCACTGAGCAGAGCAGAAAAAAGTTTTTGCCCTCCCTCTATTAAGGTGATAAGAATGGTTCCTTCTGCTGTTTCACACCAGATGAACTTGTGATTAGGAAGGAAGATCAGCTTCCCAACCAATTTTAACATGCTTCAAGAAAACAGGATTTCTAAACAAGATGGACATTTCTAGCCTTCTGCTTTTAACTTTGTACTTGGTTTTGTCTTTTTCAGGACTGAAAGTGAATCGCCTAGACATGTATGGAGAAAAATACAAGCCTTTTAAAGGTGTCAAATATATTACAAAAGCAGGAAAATTCCAAGTCAGGACATGAGAAGATCCTCCTCTTCCAGGAAAAATTCTCCTTAAAAAATTAACTTGACTGCTTAGTGACTTATGTTGCTATTAATTAGGTGCCAATTAAAACATTGATTAGTTTGGGATCAAAGAATTTGTACAAAGCAGCTCTTAGAGTGAAGGCATAGCTTAGATTTTCTTATGGCTTTAAAATAAGGTACTTTTTTTCTAATACATTCCCTTTTTTTTTTACTGACTTGTTGTGAATAGTTTGGTATAGGTGATCCACAGGATGTCACAAACATTACACTGCCAGGCAGATACCAAAGCCCAGAGGCCAAACACATTACTAAGGCCAGACAGGCCATTGGAAAAGTCTTGAGGGTGGCACATTATTCTGCTGAAGCCACCCGCAGAGGAAGCTCAGCTATTCTCACAGCCAGCTGCAAGTTGGCATTCCACAAAGCATCATGTAATCCCTTAAGTAGAGCACAGCAGTGAGAGGGGCAGGGGTCCCACAGGGGCCCAGGACATAGCAAGTGTCACTCCTGAAAGAGCTTCTGATGAAAAAAAATCTCCTTGTTGTTTACAAGAAATTGCCTTTCTTAAGAAGCATTTGCCTTAAACAGCTTTCATTTGTGCCATCTGCAGATGAACTGATAAAAATAACATTCTGCATTAAATCTGGGAGGTGATGGTTGCTTCAGTAATCCACTTTCTTTTCATTCTGTCTCATCATCACAATTTTTTTTTTTAAATACAGTTGCAGAGAGTAAGATCTATTTTTTAGGTGAAGCCTTTGCCTTTATTTAGAAACTCCACTTGTTCAAAGTGGATGCCACCAGATTTGTGCCATGTGTATACTGAAGTGTAGCTTTTTAGATAGCACAATAGAAGTGTCAGGTGTATTTAATGGTTGTGTGCTTTAATGTTACAAAATAAAGGGAACTATTCTGCAAACACATGGTCTCTGGTGAAATGTTTGCTATTGTAAACTATTACTGATGCTCCCAGGCAGGAGACATCTGATATACAATTAAATTATGACTACTTGCTACATCTTTACTGAACTTGATCAGTACATGCAGCTATTTAAAGATTAGAAAGGGCACTTAGGAGCATGGCAGGTAAGCTCCCTTTCATATTATGTTATTTTTAAATGGAAAACAACTAATCGTTAGATTATGACATTTCAAAGACAACAGCAATGATGCAAAGCTGACTAAACTTTTCCTTCTACAGCAGCATAAACTTGCTGTCTCTTTAACCCGATACATGCCCCATGCTACCCTTCAGTTCACATAGTAGGCTGAGAAACCTAAGTTCAAAATTGAGGAAGGGTGGAATACTGGAGAGTCTATATTTGTATAACCTGTTTGGCTTACAGATTGATCAATAGTTGCTAACTTTGCTTCAGATTGAAGAATAGGAACCAAAGTCATTCAAAAGTAAGTCAAAATTTGGGACAAAAAATGATCCAGTCTGAAAAACAGGAGGGGGAACCCATCTAAACACTGGCAGCACACCAGTAAGAAAAGAAATAAGCATATATTTTCTACTGGCAATTTTGGTAATATCACTAGGGTAAACCAGGCCACAGACAACCGTTTTGAATTTCTGAAATTGCAGTATATTAGTGTTAATAAAACAGCACTTTTAAGAACCAGCACCTGTAAGAAAGCCTTGCACCATTTTATTACTCCTCCCACAGCCCCACTCCATGTTACAGTAAATTACATCCTTCAGTTACATTAATTTTACTGGAAGACTTGCCCACAGATGTAACTGCTATGTCCCAGGCTGAAGTCTGAGTAGATAGAGCTGCTCTTCGCATTAGCAGCCTAGAAACACTGCAAGATCCCCTTTCAGAACTGACACCATCACCAACACAGAACATGATGTATTATCAGAACTGGCCATCCTTAGCACCAACACTTCCCTTCAGCACATTACAGAATGAGCCTTGCCAACTTTCTGTAACTTGGGCACCTGGGAAGCATGTGCAAAGGATCTGTCCCTGGAAGAGCTTCCATCCATACTTCACAGCCCACCACCAGACATCACTGTCAACAAGAATTACACTCACCTGGCAGGAAAGCATCCTGAGCATGAAGGTTATTTCCATGGTGTTTGTTGTGAGGCTTACACCTTTTGCTGCGGGTGTGCTGGCTCCTGCCACTTCTCTGAACACAGGGAACTCAACTGCAAAATCTGCAGAATGGGGGACTGTGTTTATTTTCTCCCTACTAAATATACACGTGCTGGTGCAATTTGTTTGAGTGGTACAGCTTAAGAAATTGGAGGATGTTGAGAAATTAGTACTGCCAACTTCTGATCTCTCCTTCTCTAGGTGTCCAGCTCTGGAAGTGCTGACAAAGGTGACTGTCAGGTTCTCATCCTCTCTCAGATAAGGACAGAACTGTGTGAACACTGAAATCTCAATTTTACCTATTATTACTAAATCCCAGATGCCTTCCAGCACTGCAGGACTATGTTCAGTCCTACAGCACCAACGGACGTTGGTTCTAGCAAGTCAGAACATTGTATGCTGGTAGAAATTTTTAGAGAGAAAAAGTGTTAAAGAGGTTCTTACTGTGAAAGGAAACAGGACAATGCTTCCCTGGTACTCACCCTTGCACCCAAGTTAATGTAAAACTGAGTTAAGTGGTGGCTAGAGCAGCAGTTCTTAAGAGGATCAGGCAATGCTCATTTCAAGTTTTCAGCACCTTGTTCAGTGCTACTAGAACAGATAACCATCAGGCTGCTGGAAGAACTCCCACTTTCTCCCACTGGACTTCAGCTTCCCAGAAATTCTTTAATTACTAGCTTTACAGCCACAGAAGAGAAACAACTTGTTCTGAGAAAACTTGTTTTATCTTCTCCTGTTTGATAAAATTGGCCCTTTTTCCTGTTCAGAATACATGGAAACATCTGTTGTTTGGCTTCAGTATTTCTACTGCTTTAGCTTTTTGCTCTTCTTGCTGTTTCAGTGTTCATCTGCTGCTCCCGTATCATTCATACTCACAAGCTGGTATTTGTACAAATGCATTTTTATTGTTTTAACAGAACCAAGGAAAGGTTGAAAACATATACAATACATTTTGGTTTATAAACAAAGTTGTATAGTGGTAAAACATTTCTAAGTGACATTCATAGTCTTTTTAAAATTTTTGCTGCATTTCAGGTCTAAAGGCCAATAGTGTTCAAAAAAGCAGTAATTGCATAAAGTGGACAAGTATCTTAGCTTCTACAAAACAGTTCAAGAACTTCTAGCAAACATTCTGAAAGAATATCAAAGGCAACCATGACTCCAAACTTTCCTGCAGACATTCCTCAATAAACAAAAAGTGATCTTTGGCATAAACAATTATGTATTAAAGGCATTATTAATATTGCATATCAGTAAAGCAACTAAAGAGTGATGCTAAAAAAAGAAATCTCAGAGAAGCCTGAATTTGGGGAGGAAGGGAGAAATGTGAGAAGCATTGAAAAGTAATACAGAAAGACTATTTAGAAAATCCCTTAAAATAACCCCTACCTATTCAGTGTTATTTACTATTAAATAGAAATTACTACATGAACAATTATGTTAAAGATCTAGTATAAACCAACCAAATGCAAGACATTCAGGTTAAGGCTCTGGCACCCCTTCCTTCCTCTTCCTGTTGCAGGTAATTACAGGAAGAGAATACTAAGGAAAGATCCTAAGTACCATGTATTTCACAATACCCAGACACAAGGAGTGAATTAAAGACAACCATGTGCTTTCTCTTGCTAAGGTCAGTTTGAGGCAGATGTATCAGTTTAACTTCCCTTTTTAGACAACAGTGCAATGAAGAGGGAGGTGGGGGAGAAAGTCCAGGTGTAGATTAACTGTTGCAGACAGGTAAAGGACAGCTGACTATGTTGTATGTCTCTTCCTTCAAGCTGTTAAGACTGAGCAGTTTTTCCAAGAGGGCACCTCTGTTAAAGATGGTTTGATCATGCAACAATTTTCAGCAAATTAAGAGGGCATCGTGAGGTCAGTGCTCATCTGGGCAGAAGTCTGAGTGTTCCTTGCAACTGCACAGACTCATTCTAAAACAGTAATTATCCTGTCAAGTGCCAGAAGATACTATGGAACAATTAAATCAACATGTGTGTGTATAAATATCTCATACATAAATATAAATATCTCATAAGAGAGAGGCGCATGTTCAATTATGGAAGGGTATAAACATCCCAAGTCTATTTTAGTAAGAGAGGAGGGCAATTCTGTGGGTTTTTTATTGCTGTGGTTGTATTTTGTTGTTTTTTGGGTTTTTTTTTCAAGATACAGTAACACTTTGTTAAATTCACTATTGAACTTAAAGATTTTGAGCTTCCAAACTTCAAATGTCAAAAGCAGTAAAAAATATCCTAGTATGTTTAGCATTAGGAACCACTGTTTGCTGGTAGCCATCAGATTTACCTAACCAGGGCTTCATGTCCCTACAGGGCTTGGGTTTCAAAAAGTTTATCCATTGTTGGAAACAAGGGGAACGAGGCAAAAGGGTTGGGTTTTTTTTTAATATCTTTACCTTTTTATTTCTACTTTGAGTGGCTGGAATAACATTAGATGGAGGGAGGATTAAAAAAAAAAAAAGAGGACTAACTGCCTGTGCTCATTTGGTTTTCAAAAGGAAAGAGCCAATGTGGCATTTTCTGGTCCTGAACACGCAGGTAGCTTAAGAGAACCAGGACTTTTCAGCTCAATACATTACTGAATGGAGCAAGAAGCAAAGAGTTCCACAACTGAAGGTCTCCAGCCATAAGGCTCAAGCTGTCAACAGCGTGCCACTAACAGCCACTGCAAAGCATTTCAGTACAGTACTAGAGTTTCAGAATGCCCACCTACAGGGTGACAGGATGGTGAGAAAGACAGCTCCAGTTTTTGCTGAAGTACTGTTGCCAGGCAAAAGTCAAAAGCAAAAAAATACCATTTCAAACATGGAATTTTAATCCTTACAGCTTACAACTGTTCTGCTGCCCCCCCCCACTTTTAATTAAAAACCCCACACCTTCCATCATCTCTATGTGGTTTAAGAACAGCCAGCTAAAATCCCATTGAGAAGATTAATGTGTCTGTATCCATGATTGTCCCTAAAAAACTGCCAAGTAACCAATAGTGTCCTAGACTCTCAACACAAGCTTAAAGTGATGTCCATGTTTTTTTTACATAATCGCATGGAAACTACTGGAATATACAGTGCATAAATGCAATGTGCTTCTGGGAGTACAGATTGCATGAAGATAATCTTCAAAAGCAAAAAAAAGGAAGAGAACTGTCTACTGTTGGAAGCAATTTTGAGGTGTTTGATATCAAATGCATTCCAAAGACATTTGAAATGCTTTCTCTTATGATTCATACCCTTATAATGGGGCATTAGCATAAGCTAATCTTCAGCTCATGTATACAGCACCTTTTGCTGTTAATATATCTCTTCTGTTAAAAAAAAAGCATTTTATGTTACAGAAAACAATACTTAAGTGTCAAGTGTTTACTGATACCATGGGGTCTTTCTGACCCAGCGAAGAGTGAATCCAGCATCTGTTCTTATCTTAATGGATGCAGCTTCAGCTTCTCTCACTGTTTCCTTCACAGATTGCATGAGATTCTGGGCATTATGAACCAACATCTCAGTTGCCTATCAAGAAACAGAAAAATTGCCAGTTAGTAAATAACACCTTAAGGACAGTAGCATGGAAACACGTTGTGCACAGGGACTCCCAGTGCAAGCAGCTTGTCACTTTATTGTTGACTTAAACTATGGAAAAGTAAATTAAACAACTAGTCTCTGGAAACCAGCAATCATTATCCTGACTCAAAACAAGACTTTGCCATTTCTCACTGCATATTTGCGCAAAATCTAAATCAAACCTTAGTGTCTTCAAGCAGAATAATATGTCTCAGAAACCAGAACTGTAGGACTTCAACTGACAACATGCATTTAGCAACTAACAGAAAGTACTCAAGATGTTGTTGGAGAAAAAAATATTTTCACTATGACCCACCAGAGGGTGCCACAACTCCCCAATGTAAAACCAGCCACAAGAAGCAAGTTCTTCCATTGGCTTCCTTTTTATTCTTAATCAAGGAGATTAAAAAGTTGTTCATTTAACAGTTTGAAGCAGAGCAACTTTTTGACTTGGGAAGGTCTCATGTTCCTCTATTCAACTGTAGGCTTTGAGTGAGATATCAAGGTGTGATATTAAAATTATCTTCACTAAACAGCTGAGGTAGGCTTCCAATCAGCGAGTTTCCAGAATACATCTGATACTCTATGTTATATATTTTTATCCATAAAACTCATCAACAATTCTGCAGTGCCATCAATTTTTACACCTCTTACCTGTTCTGACTCTTCATCGCTGATATTAGTTCTGCCGAGCATGGTAGCTTTGACAGTGGAGAGAATTTTCAGTTGTGTGCTGATGGTTGGGATTCGCTCACAGACCTGGGGATGGGGATAAAAAACACTTCACACTGTCAACTGAACTGATACATTATCCATTGTTTTTTTCAGATTAACTTATTTTGGTTTACTATTAGAAAAGGAATAAGACTAAAGGGGATCTTACAACCCTCAAGACTTTCTGGCAAATACTGGTAGGATACTTGGATCTCATTTTACTTGCTTTGGAAATTTCTGGAATGGAGTCAGCATTTTTCCTTTCCTCGAGGGTCTGCTTGGTTAGCAATGGGACGATGAATATTTGGCTGAGACTGAAAACTAAGCAGTGTTATATTTCTGCTATTCTTCTTTGAGACAAAGGAATGAGTAGACAGACCAGCATTCATAGCATAGTATTTTTCAAAACCTCTTTGAGCATCTTCCACGATCACCTGTAAGCAAATCCTGACTTAACAGAACACATATGGCCACAGGACTTAAAGACAGACATAGAACCTGACAAAACTTTACAAGTCAAGGAAAGATACACGATTATTGCCACAACTCCTGTGCTCACTTACAGAGAAATAATACTGGAGGCATTTACAAGTTAACTCATTACCTGCAAGAGGTTTGTTCTAATGCGCTTGTCAGTGCACTGCTTTGCCACCTCTTTGGCTAATCGAGTGACTTCATCTGATGCCTTAGCAATATCCTTTGCACACTGAATAAGGGCACGTTTGTTTCCACTACCTCCTCTCACCAGGCGTGACATCTCCGCCATTAGCAGCGCCATTCGTTTAGCAGCAGCAATGATGTCATTACCCTGAAGAGAACAACACGAATTAGTGTTTGTGCCAGGATGGAGGCTTCACAGAAGTCACAACTGAATGGCTGTATACGTTTTGGTTGCAACCCTTTCAAGAAATTAAGGATGAAAGAACCATTTGTGAACACGGAAGAGGTTTCTTCAAGGAACAGGGGAGATCTGTGCTAATTATGTCTCTGATATTTTTCGTCCTAACAAAAACAGCAAAAAAGTTGCTTCAAAACTGGAAAAGAAGTGGTAAAGAAAGTGTTAGTTTGTCCATGGAATGAGAGTTACTGCTCTGCTGGCTAGGTTTTAAGATAAAGCGTATTATTAGCAAATGAAATTCCAGATTTCCCAAAAACTGCTTTTTTAAAAATCAAGAAGTGTGCTAAATAGCTTGTTAAACCAAATAGCACTGATTAAGTTAAGTAGTGTAGTCAGACCATTAGAACATAAAATTTTCAGTGGCATCTGAAACCGAAGTTAAGAGCATCAGCTATGCTGCTATAATGCTAACAGATAACGGAGGAGAATCTGTAACATACACAACTTTTATCACAAGTAATGTGGAAATGAGATGCAACTTTTTTTTTTAAGTTAGTCATTGATAATGACTCTTCCTTTTTGACAAAAATCTCCCTCTTTAAAATAAACGGTTCCAGGAGAGAACAAAGTTATCGTTTAAAAGATAATCTACTGATGTTTTGCATATTAAAATCCCAGTTTCTTGTACCTCAAAATTACAGTCACGGCAATACTTCTGAGAAATATTTGAAACATGAATTAAGTATGACCAAGACAAAACCATTTCTTACACACTGTTCCAGAGAGAAACCTAGTGCAAGAAAAAAACAAACTTAGATGATCAACTGTTAGTAGTCTGTTAGTATATTTAGATTCACCTGGGTGGAAAGTTGTTAGAGAAGTGAACTATTTGGTGTCATGAAGCATTCTTATTGTGTGGATGAAACGTTAGCAGAGTGAGTTGAAATACTAGCACACACTTTCCTCAGTATAATGCCACAATTAATGACCAATGAAGTTTGGAGCAAAGAATACACAGCAAGAATCCAACTTAGCAAATGTATTCCCTATCCCTGTGCACATACTTCCATGACTCACTACTAGCAAGTTCAAGAAGATATCCCAGGTATTTTACAGGTGCAGGCAACAAAAATCTGAACTCCTCATTACCACGACCTAATAGCTAAACAGTTGGCTAGTATAACCAGTTATGATGCAAATGACATAACAAAGCTTTTCCATGTTTTCACGTAGGAGGATCAAGAAATTAGGACCAGTGTCATTTACGAAGCTCTCTAACAAGTTATCCAAGCATCAGAATCTGAAAAGGACAAGAACATTTTAAAAGCCCTTTTTATTAAAATAGTTTAGTGTATCTATGTAAATATACACACACATATATACGTACACACACCCCACTAACCTTTGTATGTTATGGGACACCAACCTCATTTTTTTGCAGCATGCTATAAAAAGTGACCAGTCTTGCAAGCATTTGTGCTTAAGACAGAAAGAAGAGACAGGCCACTTGTGAAAGTCTGAACCTCATGTTAGATTTCCACTGGTTTCATAAAAACAAAACCTCCATTCAGCAGCTAATAGCATTCAGTGCAGCTTCTTCTTAAAATAATTATCTCAAAACCAGCATTTGCAACACAGCCAAGTTCAAGCCAGCAGACAGACAAGTCCTCTCAGATAAATGCTGCCATACAAAGCCATTCCTTGTTTGAAGGTATTTTAATTGATGGCATCAATGGAGGCAAAGCACAATACATATAAATGACTTATTTAATGGTGTGTACTCTGCTGTATCTGGAAGTCATTAAGAAATCATTAACCATGGCTTCCCAGGTAGCCCATATGAATGGAAAAAAAGAAAAACCGGGAGGGAAGGCAACCCCTATTACAATTTGAAAACTGCCATAACAAAGAACAGGCAGATGCAAAGGGAGAGGAAGCCTTTGAATATTAATAGGTGACCCAAATCAAGCTTCAATCTGGCACTGACAAACAGATCTAGCAAACTTGTGAAGCCACTCTCAGTCCTTAAAATGAAGTGCAGACACACTTGTTCATTCAAAATGGCAGGGCCCAGCAGGGATCAAGAGTGATGCAAATGTGTCAGCGTTCCAAATGGCTGGATGCACACGGATCAGTCCCCGGGGAGACTCAGGAGTACCTTACTAGACCACTTGGTTGCTTCCCGATGCAGAGACTGAGCAGCAGCCAGAATGGGCTGGTTAACGGGCTGATTGGTTGGCATTAACAGCAGCTCAGGCTCGTAATCATCTTCAATGTCAGAGGGGAGAGTGAATTCAACATCTGCATCATCCTCCTCATCTATATCTACACCAGCCTCAGCCGCTTCATTAATCACAGTCACATCAGGCTTTGCAGGTGGCAGCAAGGGTGGAGAAACGGGACAGTTAGTACAAGAAGCAGAATTTGGTAGAAGAGCATTAACTGAGCTGTTTTAGTGACCAAAACATCCTCTTGGCTTTACAGGATTTGACAAGGCAGCACTAGGATGAGGTCAGAGGGAGGAAGGGAAGGAATACAAGATTAGCAGAAGGAAAAAAACACTTGACCTGTGAACCAAAGGTACCAAAAATATTAAGTTACAATTCAAAGATGCAGCAACATTTTTCATCCAAGCACACAGCTTCTACAGACAGAGGCTGACTTGCAGAACGACGTTTTTCTGGCAAGACAGTGGTGACATGAATGGAGTTTCTGCTGCAACAGAGGCCATTTTGACTGCATAGAAGCAGGCACAGCAGCTGATGACTGGTGTTTGTGCAGATAGACAGCTTTGTATGGAAGCCCATTCATATATGTATGTATGATATGTATGTGATAAGAAGAGACAGCAGCAGGATCATGGAAAAATCACTGACGCTGCTTGCTCAAGAGTTAAAAAAAGATGGGATGGGAAACACTGAAGAAGTGAGTATTGAAGTACTGCAGATAACATGAAAAAGAACAAAACTGGGTTATGAAAAGAGAAGGCAATACCTGAATGTTATTACAGTTCTTAAAGACTGAAACAGAATTAGTAGAAAAAGAGGATTATGATACTGTTTTGCCACAACAAGTTGTATCCATTGCCTTCAGAAAAAAAAAAAGAGGATTCAAGCAGATATATTGTTTTAGGGTAGACCACAAGGCAAAAGTATAACAATACAAACATTTATAGCATTCTGCAAGTTTAGTAAATACATTTCTTTGACTAAAGCCAAGTGTGATAGCAGTCAAACCACCCCTACCAAAAACTACATTTTCAACTGTGTTTTGCTTAAAATATGGTCTTTTATAGAAAAAGCATCTGCACCAACAAAAACACAAGTTTTGGAAGTTGTAGCTTCCGTATATTGCCAAATCAACTCATCTTCAAAGACATCTTCTATTCAAGTCTTAGTCTCATGAAAAGTTTACAAATATCCCTCGTTCTGATTCATACAAATGAAGGGGAAAGGCAGGGAAAGCTAAAGCAATAGTCACTGCTTGCTTTGTCCTTGAGAAAAATGGGGAGTACAGAAAAGCCCAGAATCCACTCAGTGAAGAGTAGTTTTTGTAAAGAAAGAGGAAAAAACAAATTTATTAAAAATCTTACAAGAATTAAGAATGTTACCAAGATTCTTTAAAGACTAAGTACTTGCTCAGTTCACCCATAAGCACAACACATGGTAACGTACCAAACTAATGTAACTGGATAAAAAAGCAGAACACAGTTGACACAGCCTATCGTGATTTACCATGAGCTAGACCTTGTATTTCTGTCTTTCCACATCTAACCTGTATTCCTCAGCAGCATGGTCCATCAATCCCTTTTCCACCCAATAAGTGACTCCAGAGACTACAAATACATTTTTAAAACTTCCTTTCAAAACATACTGTCAGAATTCCTGCACCCCTATTTCTAAGAAAGATTTAGAAAGAAAAATACTATGTTAACTTACTGGTTTGTTGGTCTCAAATGAAAGAAACACCAAAATAATAGGGTTTTATAACGTAAAGACACTAAGCTTAGAGCTTTAAGCTCTGCTGCTTGGCTTTCATAAATAAATATTTTAACAGTTTCACTATTTAATTTAGAATGTATATAGTATGTCTAGGTAATTTAGTACGGATGTATTAAAAACATTTTTTATTACCCACTGTGTATTGTGAAGTTACCCATTTTGCGATTCAAACATTAAAACACTTTGAGGAAGCCAAAATTATAGCTTCTGGCCTCAAAACTACCTTCTGAGATGATGAATACATTCCAGTACTATCCCTTTAGTAATATAAATGTGTTTGTTATAACCAGAAGTTTGGGGATAAATCGAGCTTTTCATTTTATGGAAAAAACACAAATTTGCAGGACGTCTGTATTTTCATCTGTACTTCCGAAACATATTTTCCTTAAGCACAAAGCACTGAAGTCGATTCTGTAAGCTATGCAAGTTTATCTTCTCACTCACTATCCCATTCAGTTGAGAGAAAAAAAAAGTGGAGATTTTAAAAGCCAAATTCTGACCTTTAATTTTATATCCAAAGAAGCCTCAATCTCAGAAGTTGTCTCTCAACTGCTGCCAGAGATAAAATGTAGACGTTTAGGGGAAAAAAGGGGAAAGCAAAAAAAAAAAATGTATTAGCATTTATAAGACTGAAGAGTTCACACTGCTTTGTCATCGCACTGAAATGGTAAGGAAATGAAGGACTTTAGCCTTAACAGCGAGTGTGACTCAGGACACAAATTAATGAGACCAGGCCATCTATATATGGTCACTTCTACAATCCTAAATGCACCAGATAAATTGCAAAGTAACCTGCAGTTCCCTCCAGAATTAAGACCAACCAGCTTATGATCCCAGCAGCTGGCACCTGCACCATCCATACAGACCTTTCACAGTCACTTAAACATCGCAATCAGCTTGGCAGCCTAGAATGGCATAAGTATTAGTGGCTTTCTAGGCAATACTAGAATCAAGGATCACTAACAGCTTAACATACAAGGCATATTTGTGTTCAGAGGTATGTCAACGAAGCATTCTAGCAATTAGAACAGTTGACCCTAGTTCACTCCAAAATTGAAAAGGTTTCTAATTCCTTCTGTGACAGCCTTTTTATTATTTGGTCTATAAAAGACTTTCTCTGCCGTTGAGATAAGTGACTTTGGACCAAATACACGGATACTGAAAAAAAAATTTAAAAAATCCCTTTTAGCGCAAGACACTTTTAACAACTTCTTACCTTGCTAGACCATTTGCGGGCTTCATCATGCAACTGCCTAGCAGCCATCATCATGGGCTGATTAATAGCTTCTCCTGCTTTCTGCTCTGGGAACTCTTCATCCTTTTCTTCAGGTGGTGGTGGTCTGGGTGGGGGAACCTCACCTTCTGGAAGTGGCGGTTTTGGAGGAGCAAGCTCATCCGTCAGCTAAGAAAAGCAAAAATCTTATTCAGTGGAATAAAACAGTATACAGATTGAGTAAAGGATGGTGTCATGGCAAGACATGATTACATGAGTTTGTGACTTTTTCCAGTTTTGCAAGAGCACCCTGTTAAAAAAAATGCCCTGTTTTAAGCTGCTCTTCCAAAACTGGGTCATTGTTTTTTTTGACTTAAGGCTACTTGTCTGCATGGCTTGCCAGAGAATGCATTTTACTTCTAAGCAATGAAAATATACTCAAATAATTTCAGTGTGTAATCCACAAGTAGTCAATGACAACCATGTCTTGTACTACAAACTGCACTGCACTTACATGAAGCTGCTCAAGGTCAGGAGGAGGAGGGGGAAAGTCTGGTTCCTGAGGCTGAAAGGCTTCTCTGACTTTTGCCACAGCTCCTAGAATTCTGTATCCAGAATCCAAGAAACTCTTCTGCAAACCTGAACAAAAATCCCATTACCAGATTAACAGCATTCTGTAATATTTAGTACTGCAACACTAACCCAAAAAATTACTTCTATAGCATACTGTGCTGAAGACACTTACATCTGTGAAAAAAGTTTAAAACCACCTTTTTTTTTTTACAGTGGATTTACATGTTTGTAAGGTTAGTGTCATATGGGCGCTTCGGTTCAAGAAGGTCAGGGAACTGCTCGGAAGAGTCCAGCGCAGAGCCACAAAGATGATTAAGGGAGTGGAACATCTCCCTTATGAGGAAAGGCTGAGGGAGCTGGGTCTCTTTGGCTTGGAGGAGACTGAAGGGCAACCTCATAGATGTTTACAAATATATAAAGGGTGAGTGTCAGGAGGACAGAGCCAGCCTCTTCTCAGTGATGCCCAGTGATAGGACAAGGGGCAACAGGTGCAAGCTGGAGCATAGGAGGCTCCACAAACATATGGAAAACCTTTTCCACTGTGAGCATGACAGAAAACTGGAACAGGCTGCTCAGAGAGGTTGTGGAGTCTCCTTCTCTGGAGACATTCAAAACCCACCTGGGCGTGTTCCTGTGTGACTCACTCTAGGGAATCCTGCTCTGGCAGGAGAGCTGGACTAGATGATCTTTTGAGGTCCCTTCCAGCCCCTAATATTCTGTGATATGCAACATGCATAAAATAAAGCCTAGACTGAGTACTGATCACTATCAATAGCCGAAGTAATTCCCAAAACAACTTTCAGAATAAAATAAACGATGTAATATTTTCCTATATAAAGTATTTGTTCTGATAACTAGTTACAAATAATTCTAATATAGATCATGAAAACACATAAGCTAAAACACTGAATCGTTTACCCTTGAATACATCAAAGGTCTTTGCATTTTAAGAGAGCAGAATTCAGCAGTTAGTGGTGTGACCTTTTGTCACCATTCTGGGATTTAAGTGTACACAAAATTTGCAAAAAAGGGGACACAGCTGTACAAGACAACACAAGCATTACACCACATCCTCTTCAGCTAGTAAAAAATGACATTTAAAAATCAGCTGACTGAATCCTTACCAGGATCAGAAATGTTTCCTGCTACTGCTTTAGCATCCATTACCATTGGTGATATAGTTTTGCTTAGCTCATCAGAGGCTGCTTTAACAGCCTCTCGGAATTTTGGGTCTTCTGAATTTTCAACTTCCCGTTTTGCTACCAGCAGGATGCGGTTTGCTCGTCTGGCAATGCTGGTGGCACCGGCTACCAGCATCTGAGGTTGCATGTTGGCCATTGCAACTTTACATTTATCAAGATCTTTCTTAATAGCCTCTTCTGATGCATCCAACAAAGATTTAGTATCGATGGCTTCATCCACCAACCCTAGAATAAAAGTTTAACACATTAATATTCTACTTCCATCTGTGAAAAGGGATATTTGGTATTTCAGAGACTGTTCACAACCAGAAAAGTGACTAACTATTTGCAAACTGGGGGTGGGGAGGGGTGGAAGGGGCATGGAAATCATGTTCCATCAACCCAAACAGAATGGGGGGAACACATAGATACCAATTAGTTAGCCACAAGTATCATCTTGAACAATAATTCCTACTTTACCTGTCATTTTTTCTACATTATCAATCCATTGGTTTTTCATGGTCTCGAAATGTTCATAAGCAGCTTGATTTCCAGGATTTCTCAGGAGGATACGAGCAGCTGATACTACCTGCCAAGGGAAAAGATTTTTAATTATGGAAGTACCAGCATACAACAACATGACACATTCCTGAAAATTGAGTTGTTTTTTCAGGACTGGGTGAGTAGCTCCTCATTTGGAATACTAGCACAGTAATTCTAGTTCAACATCTTGCGGCTTCAAGATTTACAATGCTTCTGGAATTTGACAACACTAATACTTTTTTTCTGGAACTTTTTAATTACATGCTAATATATCTTAAAGACACTGCTTGAAAGCACTTAGGTACAATACTTATTATACCAAAATTTTAGATGAAAATTACATTTTGGGAAAAAAGAAATTATTCAAACTTTTTTCCACTTACACATTTTACTAAAGTGCAAATTATTTTTGCTTCAATGATAAGTCACTAACACTTCCATCCAGAAGTTGAAGAGTATGACATGTCACTTAATCAGTTTGTTCTACATGGTATCATATACACAAATATTTGCTATTGCCCTTTAACAGTGTCAGCACTATGTTGGTCAGTGGTATTAACATATTACTCTGAGAACAGAAGCATAAAGAACATTCCACAGAAGTCAACCCCAGCCCTTTTAAATAGCCCTTCAAGACTAAGGAAGCAAACCTGTGGGGTCAACTCCCTTGCTGATTTCACCGTTGCCTGGATACCCTCCACAGTAGATTTATTTGCAGTTCCAACTGCAGCTGCTTTTTCTGCTGTAGCTCCCAGTCTGGCAGCATGGTTTTCAAAGTTTGCTGCTCTTTCATCAAACACCTAGTTGTCTCAAGAGAAAAAACATTTTAGAAGCCTAACTTCCCACAAAGAGCACACAATTTCTTCTAAGTGTCAGATACCAGAGGCACCTTTATAACATCCAAACTTAATTCATCTCCTGAAAGGATGCAAGACAACACAAAAGCTTTGAAACTGTTTTGTGGTCTTTTTTTAATCTTTACAAGGTTTTCTTCTTTTCTGACTCATTTGGGAAAAGGACACGAACCTACTTGATAGCTTTGAGGTATTAAGTACACTAATTCCCTGACTACTGTTGTAAAAAAAAGAAAAAATCTGTGTTGAAACTGCTTTAGCTCATAAAGATTCATCTTCAACCTCATAATCCAAAAGTAACTATATTTGGAAAATAGAGTTTTACCCTAAAAACTGAAGCTTTACAGTGGAAGAAATTTCCTTCTTCCACAGTTATTCAAGGCACAGAAGGCTTTGACAGAAAGCTATCCTGTCATAAAGCTAATTCCCCAAAGCCATGGGAATAATTTTGATCATGTTCACATCAGCTAGCCAAACAGAGCTGCTGGACACAATTTTAGATACTTCATATGCAGCCAGTAGCTTTGAAGTACAGGAAATATTATCCAGTAAAAGAACAGATTAAATCTGTTGATCAGTCTTGGTGTGAATTTAACTACTTCAATCAGCTTATATTATGTTGAGATATACAATCCAATAAGTAATGTGACAGTGACTTTTGTGTAAGAATTTCTAGCATGCTGAAAGCAACACAGTACAAACATGACAGGGATCATCTTTAACATTTCTTGACATCAGGGACAATACAGTTTCCAGGGAGATACAGCACAATTCACAATCTCCGAGAGTCCAGAGAGATTTGCATGGCAATCATTATGGCTGTCAGAATTAATAAGCACTATTATAAGCTTCAGAAAAAATACCAAGTCACTTCTCAAAATATTGATTCCTTATTCAGGTAAAATTAAGCACTAACTGAAGCTTCTTATGGGAAAAAGACCACCTGAGTATACTTGCCTCTTCTCTATTGGGAGCATCAGAAGGAGCAGTGGCTGCTACTGCTAACAATTTAATAGGGGTTGTGGTGTCACTGAAAACATCAGAAACCTCCTGGGTCATTGCCTCTTGCATCCGTGTTTTAAGATCCTGAAAAAAAAAGAGTAAGACCATTACCATGGGATACAGGAATGTTAAGTTTCTAGGGTTTCAAATACCATAAAACCTTTGTCTTTGCCTTGCAAAAAAAAAAAAGCAGCCCATTACAATGGCAGCCATTTAGATAAAACAATCTTAAAAGCATGATCAATTAATCACTTTTTACTTAATTTGAAATACAGGAAGTTTACATACCGCTCATTAAAGCAACATCAGAAGGTATAAAGAGGCTCAATTTCATATTTTGCCCCTCAAATTTGCAATGCTAGCCTGTTTTCTTTTAAAAGGAGACTTGAATTTTACTCCTAAAGTGTTCATTTGGAATTAGTTCCTGTGGCATGACATCAAGGTCTTTCTACAAAGTTTGTGTGAAGCATCTCAGCTTAGGTTTTTTGCTGCACTTTTGTTTTTATTGCACTTGATCAGTGCAGGAGTGCAGAGGAGCACATCATGTGTTTCACTGCGCTAGAGCAGATTTTACCTTCAGTGAGTCCTGAAGCTGAGCAGCAATTGCCCTGGCCTGAGGAGATTCTCCCTCCCCTCTTGCTGCGAGGTCAGCTAGCTGAGCAGCCAGTTGGTCTACACGGTCACATTTGGCAAGCAGGTCTTGACGATAAGGCCCCATCATGACATTGGCTAAACGACGCCCTTCTGCAACCAGACCCCGAATTGCTGCCTGACCTACAGTGGAAGAAGTGGCGTTGCATTAACATACAGTGGAACAAAAAATTGAAAGCTTAAATCAGATGCACCATGAAGTAAGCGACACTTCAGAATTCTTGATTTTAAGAACACCCTTCTAAGGAGGGGAAAGGGTCTCCTGCAGTTCGAGTAACTGCAATTCAAACTCATCAGTTCCTTTTTGCTTATTACAGCAACTGTGGCTAGAGATGCATCCTTTTAACTAGAGTGGCCTGACAGAAGTTAACCATTACAGTTGTCAGGCATTTGTTGACTCCAATGGAAAGCATTTGCATATTCTTAGTATCACAATTAATTTCCACATTACAAGTCTTTAGAAGATGATCAGGAAGAGGGGGAGAAAAGTCAAGTAGAAAACCTAAATGAAAAAGCAGAATACCCTCTCCCAGGATGCTAGAAATCAGGGGTAAAAAGGGTGAAGTGTCCAGGATATGAGGGGGAGGAGACACCTTACACAGTCTCTACAGTGTCTCTAAAGTTTTTCTGAAAAAAAGTATTTTTAGCATGGGCAATTTCCTTCATTCCCTTAAAGAAGCTTCCTGTTCTTTCACAAGAATATGGTCATCTCTTCTTTCAATAATACCAACTATTCTTCTTTTAAAAGAAGTCACAGTATATTAAGACCTTTAAAGAATCATTTTAAGCTAATGCTAACACACAAGTAAACCAAGTTTATCATCAAGCTCAAAATTAATTAGAATAAAGTTGTCACAGGACCTGACTATCCAAGAAACACTCAGCACTGCCACCATTATTTTGGAAAGCCTACTGGCATAGCTAAGTTTGGAACTGTTGGAGTGTCGCAAGATGCAAATATTTGTAGTAGCTAACACTACTCAGTTGTCTCATGTGTTGATAAAAGGAGATGCAAAATCTGCCTTGTTACTTCAAAATTCAGTTTGTATTGAAGCACCACCCTGGGATAACTGCCAACACAGAATTATTTTTCATGTGGTCATTACTGCTGAAGAACATGGAATTATTTTCATATTACCACAGCACTGAAAATACTAGACCAAGTTCTACCACAAGTGCTGTCCTGACGAGAGCACATATGATTCTTATTCTTAATATACCTTTCCTATAGGCACCCTGTCAAGTGCCAATGCAAGTCAAAGACAATTAAATGAAAAAATTTGTACAATGACACCATGTTACAACTATTTTTTAAATAAACTAGAAACATTTAAGTTACAGGACATGCCGCATGTCCACACATTTTTGTCATAGGTACTATTCCAGCCATTGATTAAATTCTGTAGTACAAGTCCAGTGTTAAGAAACTTCAGTCCCTTCAACACGCTTTCAGTATGTATGTAAACCTCATGATGAACGAGGCACTTCTGGGCTTCAAGGGCCATTTAAATTACCTTTATTTTCAATTAAACAATAATATAAATTAAGCTAAGCGTTTAAGACTTTTGAGCCAACCACTTCACAGGTTACTATGTTCAAGAGAAACAAAAATTAGGAAGGTTTTCAGCCACTGCCAAAACATGTCAAGAGACCTAGCTACTGCCATCTTGGTCATCTCATCAGGAAGTGTCAAAACACTTAACTCCACTAAAATACTCAGTCTAAAATATTGCATATAAAGTTGTATTTCACAAGTGTCCAAGATATCAACATCACTAAATCTTGAATTCAAGAATCTGTCATTGGTTATTCACACAACAGAAGTTATCTTGACAGACAGGAAAAGGTGCGAGAAAGAGGTATTGAAGGTTTGCAGTTATACTACTGCTTGTAAGGCATGTTTCCACTCATCAGTTGCACTGCTCAGACTCTCTCTGGTTAAGAAACCTTCTCCACAGATAATCCAGAAACCATACAAGTTGTATTTTTCAGGTCAGGTTTATGAATGTTTTTCTCCTCTCTGAAAGATGCAATTACTCAACTTGCTGGAGTAGGTATAAATTCAAATTTGAGCTACTGTATTTCCATCATAATAAGAGCAAGAACTACAGCACATTTCCCTATTCTTCACTAAAGTTTTTATTTCTAGAACACAAAGATGATCATGGGCCAGAGCTTGAGTCAAAAATATTGCAGCCAGGACTTGGCCATAAATTTCCAGCCACAAAACACAAGTAAAGAAATTCTGTGCAATCTCAGCATCTCATGAGCAATATTTTTAATCATAAAAGTTACTAACAAGTTTAACCATAGAACAGTAGAGGGAAGAGCACACAGGAACACTTACCTACTCCCCGATCAGCAACTGTAGGATTGTCTATCCACCTTTGAGCTTGCTCAATCTTGCCCTCCAAATGGACAGCTGCCTTAACTGGCCTTGTATTTGCTACAGCTCTGTTTGTTTTGGACTGTAAATTCTGAAGTGATGTAGCTATTTGCTTAGCCAATGCACGGGCCTCAGGAGAGTCACCTTTCCCACTAGGAATTCAAAAAGGTATAGTCATATACAGATCATTCACAGCTAGACCCAAATTCAGCAGGAAGAAACAATGAAAGGTTATCCATCTTGTTAGAGTAAGGTTAAATTTGGCACTTGAGTCTCAGAACAAATAATGCAGATCTGTCATTCATAGATCTCCACCTCAAACTTCTCTGTTGTGGTACCTGGGTAAGACACATGTCCAACACAGCACTGAGGTGGGAGAGGGCATGGTATTGTCATTGATAATACTGATCTATGACTTTCATTTCCCATACTCATGGCTGTCTTATGAGCAACTAAAATAACACCAGATAGGTGACAAGCAGCAAAGTAAGCAGCAACAGGACCAAGGCTATGTATAAACCTGAAAAGAGGTAGCAGGTTAAGACCCACAGCAGCTAAATCTCAATTAAAAATTAAGTGTCAAACTAATGAAGAAAAATATTTATCTCCATATTGCAACTGGCCATAGATTAAGACTGATCATATATACAATTAACTTTCTTCACTTCCACTCTCAATTATCCTCTTCACAAAAGTGACACAGATATATAATTTCTTAAAGTGGTGTTTTTTATAGTTTGCAGTTACAACTTAGAGCACTGACACTGAAGTGGTAGATATCTTGCCTTGCCATTTAGCGAACTGCTTGAACACTGATGACATTTGTCTCCATAAACAAATGTGAATTCCACGTTTTCCTGTTCCTTTGAAGCACTTGGACAGTACAAAGGAGCTCACCTGAGGCTTCAGTTTGGTTGTCAAATATGCCATAGGCAGTATACAGTAAGTATTTTCTAGGTAATACTTTTTTTTTTGAGAAAGATGGTACCAGTTGGATTTTGAGATAGAAATCATTAGGTTGAAGCATTAAAAAGGATGCCATGTTTTATACATTAAGTTTTTTTAAAGGATGTTGAAAAGTTAGCTTCCCCCTTACAGGAACTGAACAATTCTTTGCATTTAGTTTTTACTAAATGCAGGATAGCAACTCAGAAGCACAAGATGCCCATTCCCTGTTCTTGAAGGAAAATAATCTATATTCTGATTTTGTTCAGTACTTACAACTGCAAATGAAAGTCACTCAAATAAATTCATGGTGATAAAACTAATACATACTGTCGTCGCAGATCTGACAGCTTAGCTGTCAAAGCAGAGATTTCACCCAAGGAACGAAGGATATCATCTCTTTCTTTAGGCTCCTCACATAGTTCTGCAACTTTCCTTGCTTCAGCCATAATTCCCCTAATATGTTCTTCTCCTTCACTGCTCCCATTAGGATCTGCAAGCCAATTCTTAATAGAAAGAAGTTGTGGACAAGTGAGGATAAACAGTAATATTAATTTCTATAGAGACTTTAAAACAAAAATACCAATACAGCTTTCAAAACTTCATTTAATATTTTTCAAAAGCAACTTCTGTTTATCAGATACCATGAAGCTGTTCTATTGTCTGCCAGATTTTCTGTTTTGAAAAATATTTCAAACTAGGTGAAATCTACCCAAAGATTTGCCATTATCTCTCTCCCTCCAACATATGCCAACAGTATTTTCAGAAGTAAATTTTAAGTAGTGGCTTTAGAGACTCATGATCTGACTTTCAGAAAAAAATTCTAACAAATGTTCTTGTGCACCATGTCGCACTCTAAAGAGCTCTTCATAAAAAGTCTCATTATCATTTAATTCAAGTCAGATCATTAACATTCTAAGTATGCACACATACATTTATGTAAAGTATATATAGAAGGTTCATTATTCGACCACCATCATCATCACTGGGTAACAGGCTGACCATTGAGGAAGATTAAGAGTTACAAAAATAAAGTATCAGCTAAAAGGAAAAGTATTTTCACTAACATTGCTTTGCATTTGTCATTAATATCGAGTTTTAAACCCTGAACTTCACTTCCAAAACAGACTTCAAGGAAAGGGCTCTGATTTTACCCACTGGCAAATATGTGCTGTCAGAGACTGTTTTTAATAAGAACAGCTTATGTCCAAATTTAGGGCATTTTCTCATTTCCATTTCATAACCTTTAGATTTTTAGCCACACTAAAAATTATTTAAAGAGGCATAAGCTTTAGTAAAACTCCCAGCACCCTGTAAATTACTTAAGTATCCCCTATATGTTCTTCCTAACAAGTAACTACGTTGTGTTTGGAAAAAACTATGATCGTCACCACTAACATAATCATGTTCTGAAGTGTTTATTAAATCATTAGTGGTACCTGAGCAGCATCAATCTTCTTCGCAATTGCCTGCTTAGAGTTGGTCATGGCCTCCAATTTGCGGGCTGCATTCTCCACTTTGGCAGTGAGCAAATCCAGACCTTGTGACACCTGCTGTGCTTTCTGCATAGCCATGGGTGTAGCACCCTGTCCTCTGCCCAAAACAAAAAGAGCATCACAGATTCAGCTCAGGATTGAACAAAGCTCTTTTCTAATGAATGGCAACAAAAACTGTTTATGAGCACTCCCAGCAATTATTTCAAGTGATACAGTATTGAGTAATTTTTTTTTCCCATAAGAAAAGTAACTGAGGAGATACACCACAAGAGAGTTTTAAACTAAGAGCGTGTTTTCGCCCTTCCAGAATTTGACATCTAGCATACTCAGAAGTGTCACAAAGTAAGGCTCTTTGAGGATACAGTTTCACTGAAGTACCCAGGGCAAGGCCAGGTAACTCCTGATTTATAGATTGCTGCACATCAGTCAGAAGCTGCAGGAGTCATGTGTTGTCAAACCTAAGTTAGGACAGCACCCCTGTCAGTGAAAATGAGATGTCTTACTTGCCTCAACCATGTTGACAGCGTAGATTCGAGGTTATGGGCTACTGCTAAGACTTTGTAAAATGGTGTGCTACCAGCACAAAGTTGTGGGACTGTAAAAAACAATTTGCAGCATTACCACTGTTTTTTCAAATGCTTATGAATTAAGGGGGGTAGAAAGATTACTTCACATATGCCTGAGAACATTACTTTGGCATAAGGAAACTCGTACTCCACTCCAAAGTAACCTCACTACTGGAAAGCTTTGAGCATGTTAACTTTATCAAACTCCTAACTTCAAAAAGACCACAGTACGTGGAAGTAAGTGGAAGCATGCTACTGAGCGGTATTTAAACCATTAGGCCAGAGTCTCAAGATGTTTTTCTCTATCCCTTATTTATCACAAGCTGAGTTGAAGTTATTTACATATTAAACCAGCATATTAAATACATCACTTAGTAAATCTTAGTCCTGTCTCTTCTTCCACCTCCAAAAATTTCACACAATACACCAAGCTGATGCCACCCACTACTTTACAAGAAGAGTAAGTTTGGCCTAACCTCTTAACACTCTGCAGAAATTTGTACAAAGAAGCTCTTGCATTCTCTCAGGTCAATCAGCTGGAAATGCCAGTGAAGACAAACTACAGCCAGCTCCTAATCCACTACCACTATTATCTAGTAAAGCTAATATATAAGACTCTAATGACAATAGAACTAATATTTCTGAATTTTGCCCTTTTCAGCCTTTATATAGCAAATTAACAACTCTTCATGAAATAAGTTAGCATAGAATCACAGAATCACAGAATCATTAAGGTTGGAAGAGACCAGCTTGAGTACTGAGTTCAATTCTGGGCACCACAGTATAAGACAGACATTGAGGTCCTGGAATGTGTCCAGAGAAGAACAATGACGCTGGTGAGGGGTTTGGAGAACCTGAGGGAACTGGGAGTGTTTAATCTGAAGAAGAGAAGAGGGAAGATCTCAGGGGAGATCTTACTGGTCTCTACAACTACCTGAAGGGAGGTTGTAGAGCAGCCAGTATTGGTTGGTCTCTTCTCCCAAGTAAGTAGTGATAGGATGAGAGGAAGTGAATTTAAGTTGTGCCAGGGGAGGTTTAGGTTTATAAAACTACTCCAAGCTTATATACATATCATTGCAACACTTCAGATCCTGGCAGTCTATTGATTTAAAGTGATGGCAGGGAATTTATTCTTAAAGTAACTGAGAACAGTTCTCCAAATAAACTGCATTTGCTCACCTCTTGTACTGCAGTAGGGTCTTAAGTCAGAAGAGACATTTATTTTACCAAAAAGCTTTTTTTTTTAAACAAATAAAAAACTCCTAACTTGTACTTCTTTATCTGACAATTTGAGAGACGTATTAACATTTAGAAGAAAAGTACTATGGACAAAACCATTACCTGTATCCCTAAAGTATCACAATTTTTGTTGTGATTCTTTCTGGGGTTTCAAGGTGTGGTATTTTTGGGGGATGGGGAGGAGTGTTACAACAAAATAAAGAAACCAACATAACAGCACTCTGGCTTAACAAGTTACTACATTGGTACATAGCGGAAAGTTTCCTTATACTCAAAAGAAACTGGGTTAGCGTGTTCAAACTACATGGAATAGTTATTTCTTAGCTCATCATGTTTTGCTCTCACAAAGGAATATCATACTTCCCACTTTCCAGCAAAAGAATAAAAGGCCATAGTACCCAATATAAAAAAAAAACCCCACAAATGTCAATTTAATGAGAAAGAGACTCATCTGCCCCCTAAGGACAGAAGCCCTGAAATTCAAAACAGCATTGTGAAAGAATAACTCATTTCTAATGAGGAAGCAGAAAAATGATAAGGGCTCTGGTTCAATAACACTCTATGCAGGAAATGCACACAAATTTCTGCAGAATTTACCAGTGACTGACAAACAACTACTGCTTGCAGTCTAACACCCCAATAAACATTTAAGAACTAGAATATTCATGTATTCATACAGCAATTGGGGTATATTCTCTTTGGAGAACAGACTTCACACTAGTTTAATAATTCATCTCTGCCTAATTTGGAGGAAACTTAAGTGTTGGACATTAAACAAACTGAATAATCTACCTGACCAATTTTGCTCGTCACGTTATATAATTAAGATTTCACACATTACAACATATTATTCTTATCAAAAAGAGACTTACTGAGGTAAAAAGGATAAAACACAGTCACTGGTCTGCTTTCCTACAAGTCAGGAAATGTTTTAATAGAACTGGAAAACTGTTCATTAACAGCAATAGATTTACCTTGCTCGGAGGTCAGCCAGTTGATCAGTCATCTGGCCCAGCGTTTTACATGTTCCCAGAATTTCTCTGCGTTCTTTGCCTGCACACAGTTCTCCTGCTTTTCCAGCTTCATCAAGGATCTGCCTTATTGCTTGCTCACCAGCATCCCCTAAGTCACAGAATCAGTTAGTGAAACAAGACATGCCTTGGCACATATGAGTAAACTGCTCATCTCCTCATGTCCCACATTAACTGCATTAGGTTCAGCTGTGAAGATACATTTATCTAAAACTATGAGATAGACCCAATGTGATAATTCTAATTGGACAGTATTTCCAAAACAATACAGCGTAACCTTAATGTGCATTATGTGCCACGTATTTCCAATAATTTTATCATTCTGCTATAATAATTTCCATAAATACTTCATTTATAGAATCTGCAATTCAGGCTGAGAAGGGAAAGAGCAATACAACAAGACTGATGTAAGCCTTAACTTCAGTCAGTTGCAAATCTGACTTGATTTTGGCAAAAGCGGATGCAAGAACAACATTCCTTTTACTTGCAACCCACCCTGAACCCGTAGTATAATCTGCTTTGCAGAAAGTTCTACAGTTATCTTTGCATTGTCCTTACCTAGTGATTTTTTAATAGTTCATTTCATTAATTGTCAGGGTCAATGACAAAAGGATTTGAAAATAATCTTGAGGTTTCTGGAATTGACAGTGGCAAGGGGAATGAGGCCAGAAGTAGCACAAGCAGCAGCTCCACAGGCAACTCACTTCCAACTTCCAACAACTGTATTATTTTGGCTTCAATTTCAGAGTAAGTCTCTCAAAGTCCAAATGAAACAGGCCACTACCCAATCTTATTTGCTTTTAAGATGTATTAAAAGGCACAAATTTTATACAAGTAAAGATGACTGCAGTTACAGTATTTATGGCATTTTTATGTTAAAAATTTTGTATCAAAACTGAAAGAAAACCACTTTGAGATTGTGTTAGGCAAATCTCAAGTTTTACAAATTCTCGAGTTGTACAAATTTGAAAACACAGAAGGGGGGATTTTAAGCATTAGTAACCATTGCAGTTAAATACTGTTCAACGCAATTTATGGGTTTTTATTTTTAGCAGTGAAACGCAAAGTAAATTCTTGTATGTTATACAGAGTATATTATTTTGACAACTGAAAAGAAGCAAAGCTGTCCTGGTCATTACACACAACTTGTTCAATCTTCAGTATTTAAAGAAAGGAATAAATACAGGGTTCTACAAAGTGATCCACCATGTATGAGTTTAGTAATAATTAAATGCACTTTTGTCTTAAAAGAGAATTATTTACATCTTTAAAAACCAAAATACTTTCTGCTGGTTTTGTTTTGTTTTAAATATTACCTGGAGGTGCATTTGGATCTCTCAGCCAACCTTTTGCCTGATTCATCTTTGAATCTATTAAGGCTAAAGCTCTTTTCATGGCTTCAGTGTCCTTTACAAAAGAGAAACCACCAGAATTATTCTCATACCCTCAAAGCACAAATAGTCAACACAGCCAAAGCAGACAGAAGTTCTATAAAGCACAGTCTGCTTACAGAAACACACCCATATAAGCAGCTCAAACCCCATTTTCAAAGTAACAGGTCATACTTGCTTATTTCCACTTAAGACAGACATTTTCATTTCACTCAAAATGCAGAAAAAATGCATGCAATTTTAGTGATTTTTCTGTCCCTTCATTCACTAGCATTTTATTTTCTACAATTGGAGTTCTAACAAGCACACATCTTGGAATTAGTTCCATTTTTTTCCTTTAATTTATATCAGAGCACAGAGAAAGCTGTAACAATGAGATAAAACTTGTCAAAAATGGAAATTGGCCAGTGAATTTTACTACTTGCTTCAGTGTAAGAGGCTGCACATCTGCATTTTTCACCTACTCTGCTGCTTAAAGTCAAACAGCTGCTGCTTGTAGAATAATCTACTGCTTGCAGAATAGTGTACTGCCAGCCAGTTCCTGCAATTCTCAAATATGGAGTTGCGTGCCTTAGGAGAGAAACACACACATAAACGTGGTTGTTTTGAACTCAGAACTCCTCTGCCAGGAGCATCAGACAAGCTGCTTCTTTTACTATTATGGTCTTATTACCCAGCACCACTTTGACTGGTTAAGATAAAACCATTCAATTCCCATTTCTATGCATACTCTGTTACTTGTTCATGTGTCATCTCTCCACTAGAGGCCAGAAGTCTTCTATCTTACACAAATGCAAAGAAAGTGACAAGAGTATCAAGTCCATTAAGTAGAAAGCTAGGGAAAAGCCAAACACATATGCCATGGAAATAATCTGAAATGCATCTAACATCCCATGATTAGTATACGGATGATGATGAAAAGTCACCTGGCTCTCATGTTATTAACTCAATTGGACTGTCCATGTCCAACTCTTATGAAGATGAGCCTGCAAGCATCAAAGATCAATATCTAGTACAGCAGGTGATATCCTGAGAACACTCAAGAATTGCCCCATTTTTGTGGAGTTCATTCCGCATGCTTAGTCTCAAAGATACATCACTGTAAAGACGTTGGCTTTTTTGTTCTTTTCATTATTTTATTAGGCATGTTGGTCTGACAGCTATTCTTAAGATGTTATAGTATAATTCAGCAAGAAACTTTCCAAAAGGTCATGCAACACTGCTGGATATTTTCAAGGGCTCTGGAATCACAGCCTGAGAGAGAGCACCCAAAGCAGAGTAATTTTCACCTGGATGATTGGTTCTCAAATCTAGAAACTGGGTCTCAGAGCTTAGGTCAGGACCTGTTTGAAAAAACTTTAAAAGGGTAGGAGGTAGACACATTTGAAAAGTCATCTTCTCTATAGCCTGAGAGTTGTGCATTTAATGTATGATAAAAGACGAGTAAATAATAACTTAAGTATTCAAATATCTATAAAAACCTTTCTGAAGGTAAGTGTTACAGTTCTGAAGGTAGGTGTTAACAGTTCTGTTTTTTTATATATGGGCTGAAGCTACTGTAGTTTGGAAGAAATGGTCTACCCAGAAATAATTTGAAACAAAGAGTTAATTGAATTTTTTAAAAGGCAACAGATGTTGCTTAGTGTGTTAATTAGATGATAGGTGTGGGATGGTTGAGAAGAGAGTGTTGGGAAAACTGTCACTGCCCTTCCCTTTTTACTGACACAGGCTTGTGTTGTCTCAGCTGTCTGCAGAGTTGCAGTTTCAGCAAAATTGTAAAGAAGCCTCTCAATCTTAAGTCTTACATCAGGGACAAAATGAAAGGTATTTTAGCTTTTACACTCATGATTTTTTAATTGCTAGCACTATCCAAGCAAGAACAGCATCTATTTGTCCTGTCATGTGATGCCCATATAACTACATTGCTGCTCTCATGTTTGCAAAGTACGCTTTTCTTACTTAAAAAAATTTGGTGAAATCCTAGAGAAGTAGTGAAAGTGTTCCAGGACCACTGCTCTCAAAGCACAGATCTCTCATCTTCACAGCTCAAACTGCCACAGCAAGGAAACCCTCTCAGCTTTAACCTGATATGGAGTTTTCCTTGCAATGACAAGAGTAATCTTCAAACAGGTAAACAGAACACACCCTGAACTAGCTTTGTTGGTGCTGCACTTCCATTTCTGCCACAGCTGTGTCTGGTGTCAGATACTTGGCAAGCAACAAAGGTGTAGCAATCCTGAAATGTCTGGACATATACACCAATTCAGGACACTAGGCAGGGAAACTAAAGTAGAAATATTCAATTTAAACAAAAAAAAGCAATTTGCTCAATGTCTTACTGCTTGAAATTATCTTGGTATCCCTGGTTTCTCAACTTGTTTCCATGCTTTGCTCCTTCCTACACCACTGTGTTCAAAATTTTACTCGTTGCCAGCAGAATATCTCTTGCAACCAAGAAAAAATCCTACAGCTATCCTGCAAGATTGTCTAGAGTAGATTTATTAGCAAAAAAGGATTATTTCCCTCTTCTCTCCACAGTTCCCCTGTTGGCAAAAGGAACTTCATTAACAAAAGCAGCGCTATTACCTTTTCTGAAGAGAGAAACAACTTAATCAGATTAAACTACTAAGGCACCATTGTCTGAAGGGAAAATTGCAAGTCGGCTTTTTGCAAACAAGTTCCTACAGCAAATGAGCTTTAGGAACTTATTCAAGATACTTTTATGCATCACTTCTGCCACTACCAAGAATTCTTAGATTATTCCCAGAGCAGGTGGTATTGGCACTTCTTTGGAAAGGAGCAAAATAAAACCTACACACTCCCTTGTTGAATATAAAACACAATCTCTGGCTCAATTAAGTGGCCTAGTCTAGTAATCTGCATTTTATTGCCAAATAAGGCAATGTTGAAGGAAATAGGCTAAGCCAGCCTTTTGCACAACAGATAGCTTAGTCACCATCCAGGGTTCAATCCTGCAAGATACTAGATACTTCTCAGCTTCCTGAAGTTTTAACTGCCTCCATTTCTACAGAAGTGGAAGATACTTTAATTATTGCTTCAAGGTTAATTAAAAACAAACACTAAGAACATACAATAGAAAGCTAAACTTCTCTCTAAAATAAAAGTTCAAGGAAAAAGGTACACAGGAGGAACAAAATACAGACTATTCTTTTTCCTACGGTTTTGTAAGACAAGTATTTGCTCGGCATTTCATTTCTAAATCAGCACACTATTTTAAATTCCCAGTGTTGTTGCAGGCAGAGATTACTGCAACCCTGTAACAGTCTTGTGCATTTCAGAGTCTAGGAAGACCAACCAAAAGATTCACAAAAACCCTACACTCCAGCTCCATACACTTGTCCATCCTCCGCTGTCTCTAGGTAAGTTCTGTGATACATCCATGTATAAACAATTCAAGATAGAATAATAAGCATAAACCCCAACATGAAGAATAGCATGTACTACACTGATAAAAATTAAAGGCTGTGCATTACCAAACACACCTTACTTGGCTCCAGAAAAGCATGGGGAAAACATCTTTCCCTTGACCTCCAGGCACCAAAGTAATCTCAAGTAGAATTAAAGAGCTCCTCCACCTCCCTCCCAGAAAAGAAGTATGTGAAGAGTTAGTTGTTTCTGCAAATACTAGAATAGGTCTGTAATAGGTGGCCATTAACCTACTAGTTCCAGCTTTTTCATCCCACTGTACTTCCAACTCAAATTCGTTCTTATAACTGTTTGGTTAATGTCCAATGCCACAATTCCAGATTGTGAACATACATTAATTTAAAAAGACAAATGCCTTGAACAAATTCTCAACTCAGAACAGAATTATACTTCAATTACACTAGTCCACACAACATATTTATGCATTACAAATAATGAACCATATTTTCCATTTGGAAATAGCACTGCTAATATGCCAACTTTTTCTAACAGTCACATTTTGACCACAAAAATTTCCCAATTTGTGTAAAATAAAACTGTACTTATATTTTGTAAAATACAGAAATGCTTAAATCCAAAAATAAAACTTAATTGAAAAGATACAAATCTAAGGCTTTAAGCCTTGACCTGAAGAACATGAACCACTTGAACTGGAAGAAAGCTGCTAGTGATATACTACAGAATGGACAAAATTCCTAACTTAATAAAGCTTTCTGGGCATGCAGAAAGCTTGTTACTGCATGACTGGACCCTTTATTTGTAGCGACAGAGACTAGTAACATAAATTAACACAAAAGCATTCAGAAAGAATGTGCTTTAAATTCTTGGGCTAACTCTAAACAGACTTGGAAAGAGTCTTAATGCAGGTCAACTTGCAATTACCATTCTTTTAGTGACAGCCAATTCTAGACAGAGCTATTAAAATCCTTTTAAGAAGTGTATGGTGTCACAGCTGGCACACAAAAAGTTGCACAGCACACAGTCTTCACACAGCACAAAATCCCACATCCATGCTTTTTTTGTTTTAGTAAAAGGTAGAGGTGTAGGGTGTGGAAGAAAGCTTACCTTCTAAAGGTGAGAAAAGGGTAAGAAACAGGAGAACAAAAACAAAGATGCATGAAGTAGTCATAATAAGGAAGTAACGGTGGCAAAATAACTCAAAAGGCAAACTAAGGGTCAAGTGCCAAACAATATAGGCCAAAAGTGATTTTAATGGCTAGATCACATCAGTGTTAGATTTTCTGCAAGATTCCATTTGTTAATAAATCTGGCTTCAGGTGTCAATATTTTCTTTGTACTTTTTTCTTTGTACTTATTTTTTTCGTACTTTTACAATTCTCTCAGACCTGCTTAACAGTCTGCTAGACATTTCAGTATCTTCAGTGTGAGTAATTTAAAAGGACCACTTAACTTCAGGTACGTGGTTGCAATCACATGGCTTAACACAGAGTTGTAAAGAACCAATACTGTCCATATACCACCTTCACAGACATCATGCTTATCCACAAAGGCTGTTCAGTCTAACAGATACTCCTTTGAGGCAAGGCAAACATTTGAAATTTACTGCTACCTCCAGAATAAAAGTGGGGTGGGGGAAAAAGGGAGACGTGTTCAAGGAGGGATCCCCCAAAATTGACTAAAACTTCGCAACTTCAGGCCTTTCACACAAGGAGTATGACAACAGCCAAGATTTTCTACTATCATCTAGGAGAAAAATCTCAGTCTCACTAACGAATGCCTAGCTGAAAGACCAGTTTGATGTATAGAACAGTAACTTGTATAACTATCCTTTCACTGTCAAACATGATTATGCAGGGTAGCTATACAAAAAAAAATCCTTCTCCGAGAGGAATACACTATATTCCAGGATTTCCTAATCACATCAAAACTGAACCGCCAACAAATTTAAGTTTTCTGTTTGACCATTCAGTTGCAGTACACCACTGAGCTACCTTCAAGTGCCACACTCCTTTAACTTAGCTTATTGTGAGAAAGCTAATTTTGTAAGATACATTAATGCAATCATTTCTGAACATGTTTAACCTTGAAGAGATTATACAATGTGATTACAGACTGTTACAAAACTGGTGCACAAATACACTCTCAAAAACACAAGTTTTTAAATGTATAATACAGTAGATAAACATTAGACTACTATATACAAACATAGGTGTGAAAATTACCTTGCTTGCCCAGGCATCTTCATCCCAGGAAGTGAGTTGTAATACACGGATTATTTCATTTATCTCAGCACTCATTTTCTCTACTGTGAAATTGCGATTTTTCAAGGCCTCTTCTATTCCCTGGGTTTTAGAATTTTTTGTGGTTACAAAAATCTTCATAGCTGTGAAAAGACCATCGATTAGAAAAAGGTACATGCAGGATATTACATACTCAAGGTGACCTCCTATTGCATTTTAGACATTGTACATTCCCTTCTGTATGGACAATTTTATCTCAAAGAGACTATAGTTTTAATACAAGAAGCACTGTTACCTGCAATGAGTACAGAATCAGTATCAAGACTGTTATTTTCAATAGAATCATAGAATATGCTGAGTTGGAAGGGACCCATCAGGCTAGACATTGGATCTCTGGTTCAAAATAGACAGTAATTCAGATTGGTATTAAAATTTAAAGTCAAAAATACCTGAAATAAGTACTGGCAAAAGCTCCTTCACTGTATTCATGGAGTTTACCAGCATAACCCTGTGCTCCTGATGAGTTAGTTCCTGTTGTCTCTCATCAATCATTTTGGCCATCTTTGTCATTCCTAAAGATTAAAGTAATTTAACATAGTCATAAATAAAGAAACATGGTATTAAGACTAATTTGCAACAGTTGAGCTGTCTAAACAAGAACAAAGTGTAATAAGTTATGACAACTATATTGACATTTAAAACTTTAGTATTAGCAGCTATTACTCGAAACACATTCCAGATGCTTCAGAGAAGCCACTGAGTAAAAGGGACTCCCAAAAATTATTGATTTAAAATCCCAGCAATAAAATAGGATAATACCTGAAGTGACTGCTTTAGAATATTAAGTCACTTCGTTAACTCTGGAAGCTAATTTACAAGGTTTTTTTCCTTTTCTGTTAAGACTTGGTCAAAGCCTTAAGTGTGAACAGCATAAAAATGAAACATGAGGGTTTTGTGCGTTTGCCTACCTTGCGGTTCTGCCAGAGTTCAAGAATTTTATCTATTTCTATTTCAATTCTGCTATAAATATTTCAGTGCTCTAGAAGTGTGGAAAGAACTAAATTTATTCTAGAACATACTTATTTTCAATAGCTAAGATTTGTGAGGTTTATCACACAACACGTACGCAAATTTCAAACACAGCTTCATAAAAATTTAAGCTAATTCCAATTGGTACTGTTCTGGTCCTATTCTCACTCTCTCTCCTACATGGGACAAAACTGGAAGGAAGCTCTATACTCTTTGGCTGAATTACTCTTCTGCTGGTTAGCATCTTGGGCATCTTCATATAACAAAAAGGTTGAAAGAGCTTTCATGACACCACAGAGAAGTAGTAGAATCCCCACATCAACAGCATAGAGAGGTAAACTGTGCAGAACCACCTTTCCTTTCAAATTACAAAAGCCCACATAGGTCATCATGTTCTCCTCTCTACTTACAACATAAAACCTATATGCACATTTCTGAATTTAAGTGTGCATGCTCACATTTCTGTTACTTAAATAGTGCTCTCATTAACAGGTAAATTCAGCTGCCCATTGATGTAGTTGAAGGGAACAAGGACTCCAGGCATATACATTTTCATAGATGTGGGTTCTAAGTGTTGAGCAGCATTTAGCTCAGGCAAAGACAGTGCTTCTAGGGCATGCCAGAAGCACAAGATTAGCTAGTAATCCAGAGCAGCATGAGTTTAGAAAAGATAATTTGCAATCAAGGTACAAGTCTACATCTCACTCTAAGAAATTAAAACTTGCCCAATACCCTTTATGTATATCATTCACACAGTATGGCAAATTATATCCGTGAAGTTCAATGAAAAGTCCCAAATGCTTGTGACTGAAACAACTCAATTTTTTTTCCCCAACTGAAGTTCGGGGAAATTTCCACTGTAAAGACAATTACCACAGAGAAACTGAAATTGTATACACTGAATCAAAGAACAAGTTTCATGGAAAGAGAAGATTGACCTTTTTGCTTCATCTTTTCCTGTTCAAAACGACGCAAAATGTATCTAGTTGAAGGTTACTTTTTTATGGGGCATAAAAATAGTTTAGAGAACACTATACCTTCATATGGAACTTCTAATTTTTCCTTTTTTAGAAACAGGGTAAAGTATACACACGGATAAACAGGATAATCTACAAACATGCTCTGTGACATGAGGGCTGCTAGTAATTTAATTTATGAGCCAGTCACTCTTGTACTACGTATGTATTCTTATTTATGAAGTACTTACTAGATTCCTGGC
Source organism: Hemiprocne comata (assembly GCA_020745705.1). Classification (NCBI taxonomy): domain Eukaryota; kingdom Metazoa; phylum Chordata; class Aves; order Apodiformes; family Apodidae; genus Hemiprocne; species Hemiprocne comata. The sequence goes on from CM036592.1 coordinate 16,497,414, forward strand.
CTGTTTATATAAGCACTCTTTAGTTGAGTGTAATTTTAATTCCACTGTCTTTCTTCATTACCACTACAACATCTAAATTTTATAGAATGCTTTTGCTAAATACCCAAAATACTTTACACTTGCCCAAACTGAAGCATTTGGAGTAGATTACAGATTAATAGTATGTTCCCTCTTATAGCAACTCCAGTGCTCCACTTACCAATCACTTACTTCCATCAGTGAAAGTATGAGTTAAGACAATGAAGCAACAAGTAGTGAAGGAATATAAAATAATTAAAAATAAGAATTTTTTTAACAGCTGAACTTTTCTATTATATTGCAAGACAGCTACTCCTGCAACAGCCTTAAAATTCTGATATATAACACGTGACTTATACTACTCCAAGAAATTCCTACTAGGCCTAACAATCACAGTTAGTACAGACATTTTATCAGCTTAATGGACTTGATAGCTATGAGATCTTAATTACAGAGCTTTTTCTTTTTTTTCCTCTTACTAATGCTTACTTCTCCCACAATAAAATGTAGGAAAAGTACAGTACATATAATCTGTGTAGTATATATCATTTACCAAAATATTGATTCTTCTGCATTCTTGTGAGAATGTGAATGAGAAAGTAGTCAGCATTCACCCTCTAGTTTACAACTCTTTCCAGCATACATAGTCAGAAGTAACTCCTTTATCATTATCAAAACTTGGGCAAGGAAGGTGCTGGGGGAAAAAAGGTAGTGGAAAAAAGTACACTCATGTTTATGTTAAGACTGAAGCAAATCAAACCTGGCCCTAGATTCTTTGTGTATGTCACCAAATCCTCCATAGTCTCTACTACTTCTGCCACAGTCAGATATTCCAATATTCCTTTGCAGACACGGATAATTTTACGGACCTGAAAAAGGAACATTCCACCATTGATTAGATGAAGCTAAGTAACATTTGAATTAGAAATGCAAGCCTGTAATTAGAACAGAATAGGTATAGCATTTGCTAACATGATGCATGGGCAATCAAAAAGGTCTGGGATACTGATTAAGTTATGCACAATGCCATTACTCAAGAGTGCTGTATTGACACATTCAACATTTAATCAGCATTGCACTACTCAGAAATGCAAAATACTACTTGCATTGTTTTCATTTTGTGTGATAAATGAAGTATAGCATTGAGAAAAAAGTTATAAGGAAGTGCATTTAAGTATGCTGGCATGCTTCAAGTTTTTCATTGCAATTTCATCAAAATAAAATATTTCACTTACACAACAGAGCAAAATTACACAGGAAGCAGACTGAGTTTTCAAAGTAAATATTATTCACCAAACAGCTTTACCTGTAGATAAAGCATTATCCAGCATTCCAGTGGGAAACGTAGATCCAATATCTTAAACATCCTAGAAAGATCTGTGAAGACTGTACTTCATTTACCTCTGGACATTTGCCTCAGCTTAACTTTTTCTGTTCATATTTGATTCAAAAACTAAGTTCTCTGTTAGCTAATCTTCTAGCCTCCTGAACCATACTATTATTTCTGACCACACCACATACAACTCTCGTCAAAGAATAAGTAATTAACATTTAATTCAACCACATACAGTGTTCAAGTCCCTAGAACAGTATATAGTTTCTGCTAAAACTCATTTCAGTTTTGTTTCAAAGTTACTTTATTTTGCAACATAGTAGGATAGACATGTGTCAACTCTGGTAGTTGTGGAAAGTCAGTAATTCTAGACTAGTATTTTTCGTTTGGTTAACATCCTGTTGCCAGACTAGCTGAATGAACCACTAACTCCACAGGAGTAAAATAATTTCCTAAAGATTGGCAGCAGAGAGTGTACTATTTATCAAAAGCCACTTAAAATAATGAGTAATCAAATGCCATGGAGAAATTCCATAGCATTCTTCTCATTTCAGAGGACTGTGCTAACAGTTCCATGAGCTGATTAAATTAAAGACAAGGATACAATGTTACCCGACTCAGAACAGCAGGAAGAGTAACACAATTTCATAGATTAGCCGATTGTTGCATGGGTAAAATTTAGCATTAACATCAACATTTCTAACAGTGTGAGCTTCGTTTCCTCATAGCAGCATGATATTTGCTATTTAGAAAAGCAAGACTCCACATTACCAGAAAGAGGATCAGGAGAGTAAGATTTGTAACAAAGAAAGATTGTGAAATATGAGACACTCAACACCTCGTTTAAGTTTTCTTGCAACTCTGGCTTTTTTGCCCACCTGAGTGAGGATGGACAAACAGCACCTCTGAGCCATTTTTTGGCTTGTATAGCAGCCAAAATACAGCAACTGTTACATCAATCAGAACACGCTTTTGGCTGATGAGCGAGACGCTCCAAATTTGCATTACCTCCCATGCCCCAAAGCCAATTAAATTGCCACAGCTAATGAGTCAGACAGACATGTTAGGAAGTGGCCTAGGGCTCTTCAGTGAAAGGATAGGAAGATCAGTAATGGCTGTAGCGAAGGGAATACAGAAAAGTGTCCAGAGGAAGTAAAACAGGTTTGAGGAGATCTGGCCTTTCTGAGGAATAATCACAGGCAATTTTTAAATAGTGTCATAGAAAGATGCTCTTAACAGAACACAACAAGCAGTCTAAGCTCCGACAGAAAGGAAAGCAAAATATGCTTTGATCAAACACAGATTAATTTACTCAATAGTTTAGCTCAGCTAAATTCGGTTAGGTGGATATTTCAATTAAAATACTATTGTGCTGATACCTATATCAGTCATGTTGGGATTCCTACCTCTGCTTCATCAAATGTCAGAAGCAAGTCTGATGTTCCAGAAAGGATGCCTCTTGATCCATCAATTAGATAGTCACGAGCTGGTACCGAGTAAGGATCCGCTTGCAGCATCTGGGCTGCCCGAACAAGTTTAGTGCAGGCATTCTCCACTCTATGGGGAAAATCAAAGAAAACTTGCCAATTAGTTTTTGTCTGTATGACAACAGTCTTGAGAAAATGCTGGATCTGTTTTTAACTTTACTACCTAAATCACTGCAAGTGAATTTATCTTTTTACACCTCTACAGTTTAAAAAGCAAGAGTATTTACTGTATAAATTTTAATAGGAAAGTAACAAGCAGCTGTACAAGACAGTTTTTCAGAAGACGTGCAATCTTCCAAACTAGGGAATGGCTGAAGTATCCCACATACATCTGTCAATAGTGTCTTTACGGAAATGTCTCAACATGGTGAAACATCTTTCATTCTTAATGACAAGGGCAGGAGACAGTTTTTCTTTTAGCACTTTACAATCAAAATAATTGCTAACCTGTATCAGGCACATTAAGACAAAAGAACCTAGCATTAAGAAAGCCAATACGCTTGGTTAACACTCATGACAAAAACAGCATTTGAGATAGCCACAAGATTTAATGATAAGGTATGAACTTGAAAGGCAGCTTGAAATTCCAGACTTTAAAACAGAAGGGGGCTTTGCAACATATTACTGTACATAATTACACTAACACTGAAGGTACTACAGAAAGCAAATGAACTCTGAAATTAGGTTCTATCAAGCTATTTAGCACAACAATTTTACAATATCAAAAACTGGAACATTGAGAAGTTCTTGGGATTTTTATCTTGTAATTACTTCATATCAGCTTAGAGAAATGCAAAATTCAGATTTCATTCCCATGTTTGCTATACTACTCACAACTGTAGTTATTGACTACACTGACTGATTTGCTCCATTGTCTCCCACTTCTTTGACAGAAATTTAAGTGTAGTCTAATGTATCATTTAAGTTACACGAAGTTCCAACAAACAAATTCTCATGTTAAATAACTATTCTTTGATGCTTGTCATATAGCCTATTTTCTGTGACCACTTCGACACAATCATCATACTTTCAGTCAAGTATTATTGGAAAGTTAGTTATTTTTTTTCCCCAACGTTCTTTGTTAACACAAATGGCAGAACTTAACAGTGACATCTAAATTTAACTATACTAGAAATAAGACACTCATTAGAGGAAAACGTACTTTTCCAGAAAGCGAAGTTTTCAGCTAATGGCTCCCTAGAGTAGATCAAATTCAGCCAGCTGAGCTTATCATAAACTGCTCTATAGTGACACATCTGCTCAGCACATCAGATGATGGTAAGTCATAACTGAGTAAGAAAATACAGGAGGACTTCGAGGCAGAAAGTGGGAATGGTCTGCTCATTATTATGCAATGTATTTAGTTGTATTATCAAAGTGAACTGACTTCGCTAAATTAGATTTCCGTGCTTGCTTCTCAAATTTATTCTTTTCAACTCTGCCAAGAAAGGGATTAAACAATTCACCTATTCAGTCAGCTCAGAGCTGTAGCCTCAGAAATACTCAATTTCCTACAAGTCCAATTCCTTGGTCATCTGTTTAACTCTAATAATTATCTCAAGGTTGGCTTTTTCATTTGTAAAGTAAGGAATTAACATTTATGTGTATTACTCCAAAAGTCACCATAATTAACAAAAGTAAAGTTTCTGAACATTCAGAATTTTATTCTACAGTTCTTAAGAGCTGAACCTCCAAAAGGTAAACTTGCACTTAACTTCTAGAGTAGTTATTTTGTATAAACTCCCAATGCATTTGAAAGCAGAGTGGTGTTAAAAACCATCCTCCATCCCTGCAGATCATTCATGCCAGGAAACCAAAGATGATAATTTGGGGAAAAAAGTATTTAATTTACTTTAATTTAGAAAAACTACACAAACCAAAAAGCCATTAAAGATACTGGCATGAACTGCTTGTTCTATCACAAGAGTCAAGCACATTCAAAAGCTTTGAATAGAAGTTCACTGCTACGGTGAATTTTCTAATCCCTGTATTATATTGCAACCTAAGAAACCCTCCATCCTTATGGCATGTTTACAATAAAGCAATGTTAACACCTGCCAGTTTCTTTGTGGAAGAGATACAGGTCATGGTATTTCCAACCATACTATTTTGTCTAGTCAACCAGCTTCATTCCTGTGAGTGTATTCCTGATGAAATGTGAAGAAAAGTATTTATCTTATGCTTAAATACTACTGTAGTTTTGAGGATTCACCTCTGCTTTTCCCAGAGATGCCTGCCCAAAAATGCTAGACCATTGTCAAAATGCCTTTGATACATTAATAATACTTATTTCAATTTTTGATCACTTTAATTGTAATCAATCTACTCACTACAGTTTAGATTACTTGCAGCTCTACCAATACAAATTAAAAAGCAAAAATTTTACATTAACTAATGTTAATTCAGTTAGCAGCAATGCAGCTCCAGCTTGGCTACCAAAACAATGTTAATATAAAATAGTGTACCTGCTTGATTTGTTACATGAGTTTGGGTGTGCAAGTTAACACAAACAGATTTTTATTTATTCTCAGTGTGAACCAATAAGGTGTTACCCTATTCTTTGCCTAGAGATTAGAGCTTTTTCCCCCTTTACAAGATTATAACAAGTAGTATGAACACACTGCAAAACATCTGATGTAAATTATATCCATTACTAATACTCCCTGGTGATTAAGACAATTAAGATAAAGAACACAGCATTTTAACTCTAGGTCAACAGTTCCTATGTGGTTTATGTCAGTAGCAAGCAAAGGGATGCAAGATAGCTTTCCAGCAGTCAACGAATTATTTTACTGCACAATCACACTCTTATTGAAAAACTTTTCTGATTACTATTACATATTCATTATGAACCCTCAATGCCAGTCTCAGGCAAGCCAAAACCTAAGCCTTTACACAGAGTGAATAGATTATCTCCCTCATCTGCCAAGAGTGGTTCCCTCAGGACTGGTGGTCCTTTTGCATGGAGAAAATATGGACTGAGACAGTGCTGGTGCATGTACACTGCTCCTTACCCCATAATCCATGGTCAGTACACATTCTGCTGGATCACTCCCTTAAAGAGGAATGTAAATTCCTGAACTCATGCTTTAAAACCAAAAAACCCTCTTCACAGCAAATTAAAAAACCCAAACAACCATAATCTATTTCACTTCCTACATCCAAATCCTTCCCTTTAACACAGGAAAATATAAGACTCCCTTGGCAGCTCACCTGTGACTGTCACTTATCCCTATGACACGAACATCAGTGACAATACACTCTACAATATTAACAAGGAACTGTTAACATGTACTAGTTCATTTTGATATAAACTCCAGATTAGCAGAACCACAAATGCAATAACTTATCATTCATGAAGGCCCTTGAACTTTCCTAACTCAAGTTACTGCATCTAGGAAACTAACTACCACGTAAAGTTGGTTTAATTACCATGACCAATAGCTTTGTTTCCCATTTTTCATCACAATTGAAGCAGTCATGAACTGCTTCAGAAACCATTCTTGCACACAGCATAAAGCTGTACTACTCAGCAGCGCTTATCACATTTCTACAGTAATTTAACTATTTATGTCTCCACAATCTGCTAAGTGTTGACCAAAGGCTGGTTATAATATAGCAATTAAAAAAAATACCTTTTCCTTAATTTCCTGCTTATCCAGGTGAACATGAAGCTGGGAATTAACTAAAAACTATACAGATCCTAGAAAATGAGCACAATCAAAATTACATGTTTGTGTACAACTCATCAAGAAGCAAGAAAACGTTTTGGCCTCATTTCAATACATAAGCACACAAAAAAATCAAACCCCTCTACACCCAAACAAGATCCCACACCAGGAACACTGCATAACAAATACTGTATTGGATTGTATCAAAGGCCCACTTAGCTCAGTATTTTGTCTGCAAAAGTAGTTGCCTAAAGAAGGCTAACAACAGGGTCACAGCGTTTATCATACTTCCTCTGGGCACTCTCCAGCTATTTTCAGTGCCTGGGATTTCCTGCAGTTTGTCCATTTGGTAACACACACAACAGATTCCTTTCAGTACTTACCTATTAACTTCCAAACCTATATAAAGAATTTTAACAGTACATGGCTTGCTGTACAGAGCAGTTCTCCCTATTGTTGGCTTATAAACATAATGGATGCTGTCAGCAGCATATCACAGCTCTAAGACCTTGCTCACTACTGCTAATGTTCAATTCAGTGGCAGTCATCCTGACACTAGACCTGCTGCTTTTCCCACATGTACAGTTTCAAATCTTTCAAAGTAATTTCATCCACACCTAATATCAAGTCACTCAGTTCAATAAAGTCCTGCTGTAATTTCTCAGTTAGCCATTAATCTCACTACCCCGTGTAAGACTTCAGGTCATCTGCAAATACTCATTTCACAGCTCATCCTGGATTCCAGAGCATTTGTGAACATGGTGAAAAGCACAATCTCAGCAGACATCTCCACAGTCCTATTGATTACCTCCTACCATTGTCAGGGTTAACCATGTGAGTTTTTCCTTTCACTTTCAATTTTCTCTTTTCCATACAAAAACTGATTACCCTGCAGCTACTTCATTTTCTTAAAGGCCTTCAGACTTTGTCAAAAAGTTTAGAAATCATCTGGATTACCCTTGCCCTACTTTGTGACATTCCTAAGAACACCAACAGATTTACAAGGCAGAATTTCTCTCCACAGAAGCATTGTCAATTTACCCAAAGCAAATCACATATATTTGAGAACTGTTAATTTTCTTCTTCAAAACACAATTTCTAGTAATTTGCTTCAAAGGTACATCAGACCTATGAACATCCTGTTCCCCAGATTCCCCTAGAAAGTTTCTAAAGCAGTAGTATCACCTTGATTGACATATCGGGTTGTCTCACATGAGACTATACTTCACTAATAATTCAGCTATGTCATTGTTGAACTCTTATGCTAATACCACCTGGTCCTAAACATCTTTTTACTATTTAGTCTACCCACAAGACAACAAACTAAATCCCTTTTCACTGCTGAAGTTTTCTTTTTAGACATGATCTCTGTTCTCTGTTTTAGTATTTTCTTAGTTGCCCCACTTTGTTGTTTTTACTATCTGCCTGTTTTGTGTTTGGGACTACAGTAAAATATTCAATCATTCTGTACACAGTGGACAGTGCTACTGGAGAGGTCACTCCCTTCAGTAGGTTATAGGTCAAAGTCCCTTTGCTGAAAAAATTGTCAATTGGCAGTAAGAAGCTTGGCAACTCCACAAGTGATGGATGATTTCTAAGACTTCCAGCAGCAAAAGGAGAAAGTTAATTGTCCTTTACACCAAACCATGGAATTAAAAGTGTCAGTCACAGCTCTCCAAATACCTGAGAACTCCAGGCAATTACATCATGCATCCTATACAGACAAATTCATACTTTTTCCACCAACCAAATTAACAGAAAAGATTGAGAAGACCATGTTACATTACACTGTTAAGCAAAACTACTGCAGTACATAGGTAAGTACCGTTGTTAATCTGTTTTTTTATTTTTAAAGGAAGAAGTACCCTAGGTACATTCTGCATATTCAAGTATATAACAGGAAAAGTCACTGCTGACAGAAAGGTCATTCCTGATACAAGTCAGCCTCAAGACGCCAAAGAGCTATTCAAACATAAGAACATTTTCCAATATGTACAGCAGAAATGAGTAACAACGATCTATCATTGGAACAAGTTTTCTGCACCTTCAATAGAAGCTTTACAATAAAATTAGTTTACTTGATAAACGCTGGTGGCATATCTCTTTTCAAGATCTGGTCTTCTGTTGTCTGCACAGTCTCTTTTCCAACCTGCAAGAGAAAGAAATCATACTTAAAATTCAGAATTTCACTGTAAAGCCTAGATAAAAACAAATAGCAAAACAAAAACCTGATTTGTACTCAGTTCCATTCACTAGGTTAGCTTTTGCTGTGTCTATTTTTGAGAACATTATATACTGTTATTAGCCTAGTGTTTTAGAAATCTTACTTTGTTTCCTGCCAACATGTCTGCTAAATTAACTGAGGGGGGACACTTGTCCCTTTTCCAGCTCTCCATAGAGACAATACTATTTGTTCGCTGCACTTAATTCTAAAAATTTAATCACTGTGAATGCTGTAGGCTTCCCTCCCTCCTAATTCCCACATGCCAGAAATCAAATTCGAAGTTGAAAAAAATTACACCCATTTTGCTATTCTACCTAGTCTATTAGAAAAAAAGTAGTTAATTACTGAGAATAAACCCCACATCCACAATCACACCATCCTTTAGGCAAAAATAATTACGCAGAAGCTAATAAAGACGACAGTAAGATCTGGAGTTTTCTATACACTAGCTCTTGTGTTACACAATACAAGTCTTTATAATCGGTAGCTGGCTCTCTGAACTGTGACATCACCAACTTGACAAAATATTTCCAGCTCCTTTGTTCACTGTATTTTCCAGCTGAATAAGCTATTCAGAAAGGCATTACAAAGCAGAAGGTCTTGAACCCAGACACTAGTTTGTGTTAAGAGCTGCCAGGCATGCTCAAGCTAGACAAGATAGCCCTGAAAAGCCCATCATCTGATGTTTAAAGACTTGCTGTTTTTTGACAGAAGTCGTAGTGTGCCAGTATGCACAGCACTTGCCAATTCTAATGCAGTACAGCCTTCCAGAAGCACCATTTCCTTGTAAATTTATGCTGCTTGCCAAAAACTGTGCCTCCCTAGTCTGGCCCTTACAAAAGTACATTGGCCATAGTATTTTGGTTCAAACACAGCCTCACTTTTTTTTTTTTAATCTATTAGTACTAAACTCACAAGTAGCCACACAGACATTCATAAATAATTAAGGTTTAGAGCAGAGAGGAGGTTAAAGGTCTTCAATTTTATGATAGGTTACTATTTCTTATGTTCATTGTAGGCTCACTAGCAGCCACACTCACTCCTAGTACCCAGCACTGCAGTGTTCCTTTGACTTCTAAACTTCATGACAATACCTCAGGAGCACAATTATAAGTTATCTCACACTCTGTTTCTTGGAACAGGGTTACATGACCCACTAGGGAGTATGCCTGCTTCATTTTATTTCATTGCAGTCATGAAACACATTCTTTTATTTCTTACATTTTTGTATGCATACATGCATGTTAAAGATGACACAGAAAAGGAGTAAATCGCATAAACTTTAGATTACACATCATTCAGACAAAAGGCTGTCACCAGATAAAAATTAAGAGTAACACTTTATTCACAAAGAACCAAGCCTTCAAGATTTATTCCTCCAGCAGCTGCACCAACCTGCCTATAGTTCAGTATGCTTAAAAACTTATTTTCAAGGATATACAATTTCTAAATAATGCATTTAAAAGTTAAGTGGGAGCAAAGGGACTTCAATATGAAAATCATTCATGAAGCCACATTCATAACTAAAAATACATAATCCCAAAAAAGTTTGATGGAGCTTCCTTTTTAGCCTTGTGGTGAGGGGCATTTTTTGTTTTGTTTCTTACTTGTTGTTTTGGTAAGATCCAGTATCTTCAGACTGATTTTTACACAACCTAAAAAATTTTTGGACACATTGTAACACAAAGTAGAGATTGATTCAATTATACCTTCTCCATACTTCAATACCGAGGGAATTGAGGGGTTTTTTTTTCTTTAAGATGTAATATCTACACATTCCCTATTCAGGCAGAAGGCTTGTCAAGCTTCATCTTAATACAGAAAAAGCATCTAGGAAACCTGTGTTTTATGTCTATCCACCAGTATACATGTCAAACCAGAACTCTTAGGAGGTAAGAATATCTGAAACCCAAGATAGATAATCTTCCCCTAACTACCATGGAAGCAACAATTTCCACAGAACATCAGCTTCTGCTATTAAGTAATACTGAAGTGACTATTATTCATTGTTCCAGAGAAACTGCACTGGTTAACATAATAAAGAGAACATAACCTCTTGAACACTGTACTTGCCTAGAGCAGCACAGAGTAAAGGAAGCTCTAAAGTAAAACTTACCAAGACAGTTTTATAGTTACAACTTCTATCCATCCATATTAATTTCCATACACTTAGGGAGATTAGAGGCAAATCAGCTGAATCAAAAAAGAGCTAACTCTCTACTCCTGGCTACAGGGCACAAACATCAGGCAAGTACAGAAAATTAAAGGAAATAGGACACGCGAGTCTGAGGGCATATATGGCCACTAAAAACCCTTCTAAGAAAGTAGCTAGAAGAACCAAGTGGAGACAGATATCCTGCTGCTTTTGGCTTTTAACCTTGCTTGTAGGCCTCATGCACTCTGTCACTGACTAGAAGACAGCTATATTTTAGGCTTCCTGCTAGGGAGTATTTTCCCCATGGAAAAGCAAGAGGAAAGCTTTCTGATCAGGCTGAGATTTTTCCGCACTACCAGTTAGAGGTTTTTTTTGTCATGTCTGCTTCTACTGCCAAAGACATGACATGAGCACCCCAGAAGGTCCCTTACCCATCTTGTTAGCCTTCTCGGTATAGCAAAAAGCAGCTATTCAGTGAGAAGGACAAATAGCTTCAGCTTCTGCAATGCTCTAAAAGTTTGTTTAAACAACACCACCACAAACACCCAGTAATATATATTTCCCTTAACTTCTACAGGTTTCAAAGTGTAAACTGCATGTACCATAGAAAAACACAAATATTTAAGACTAGAGTCTAAAAGGTATTGTTTAGGAGAGATTTTATTTCTGTTAGTTTTTTAAACCACCATCTTTCTGAATGTCTATATTGACAATGCCATTTTGACAATTAGCCAAATGCTGGAAGTGAAATTTTCTTTGCAGCTTATATGATTTCCCCAGTAAAAAAGGAAAACGACCTTAGAAGAATTAGTTCTTGCAGTGTTCCAAAAGCTAATTTAAAACATCTGTCAATTCAGCAAGGAGCCTAAAAATATTCCTGCATCATCATCCAGTGAACAAATACAGCCCTGGCTGTTACACTAGCAGAGCCCCAAGTTTCTCCCAAGAAATAAGCTACAGCACAAGTTTTGCTTGAGAAATAAGACTGCCACTGATGATGTAGACTTCAGTCCATACTAAAAATTACAGCATGGGCAAAGAATTACATCTTTGTGAAAGAATTTTTATTTCAGGTTACATACTGAAGGGTCTTACACATGGCAATATAACGAAAATAACTGAAGTTAATGGTATCCAGTTACGGATTCTCTACCTTTCATAAAGATCATCCCTCCCCACAAGGCTTGTCCATTGAAGGCCTAGAAAGCAGGTCCCTCATCTCAAATTCAGTTCAGAGGCAGTTTGTCTCAGTGGGTTCAAAGGTGGCCCAGGCTCCGTAAGTACTTTACAATTGTTCAGTTTTCCCTTTGTGAAACAAGTCATTGCAGCCAAATTACAGGGAAATCTTGTGGGAATGAGCTCTGCCAGCAAACGCAAACCAGGGCTTAGTTTACCTTCATTGTTGTCAGCCACAGTATTTTATTGCAGCCCATGCTCTGGCTTTATCTACAGTATCAAGTAGATCCAATTGTTGGCCATTTCAAGCTATTTCACTCAGCTCTTTAGAAGAGTTCATAGAACGGTTAAGGTTGGAAGGCACCTGACAGATCACCAGGTTCCAACCTCCCTCCTATGAGCAGGGACATCTCACACTCAACCAGGATGCGCAAAGCCTCATCCAACCTGGCCTTAGGCACATCCAGAAAGTGGGCATCCACAACCTCCCTGGGCAACCTATTCCAGCACCTTACTACCCTTATAGTGAAGAATTTCTTCCTAATATCTAACCTAAATCTACCCTCTTTCAGTTTAAAACCATTATCCCTTCTCCTATCACTGCCCTCTCTGGTGAAAAGCCCCTCCCCAGCTTTCCTGTAGCCCCTTCAGGTACCGGAAGGCTACTATAATGTCTCCCCAAAGCCTTCTCTTCTCCAGGCTATTCAGCCCCAACTCTCTCAGCCTGTCTTCATAGCACAGATGCTCCAGCCCCTTGGTCAGCTTCGTGGCCCTTCTCTGGACCCTCTCCAACAGCTCCATGTCTTTCCTGTGCTGAGGGCTCCAGAGCTGTACACAGTATCCGGGGGGGGTGGTGGGGTGGTTTCACCAGCGCAGAGGGGCAGAATCACCTCACTGGCCCTGCTGGCCTTACTTCTTTCAACGCAGCTGGACTTCTGGGCTGCGAGCGCACACTGGCAGCTCATGTCAAGCTTCTCATCTACTACCACCTCCAAGTCCTTCTCCTCAGGACTGCTCTCTAGCCATTCTGCCCCCAGCCTGTATTTATGGCTGGGGTTACGCTGAACCAGATGCAGGACCTTGCACTTGGTCTTGTTGAACTCCATGAGGTTGGCATTGGCCCACCTCTCTAGCCTGTCAGGGTCCCTCTGGATGGCATCCCTTCCCTTTAGGGTGTCAATTACTCCACACAGCTTGGTATCGTCAGCATGTTGAAGTGAATGTTGGTTTTCCATGCTCTAACCCTTAACTACCATAATCCACGTGGTAAATGTTAGCAAAAACAAAACTGCATACATCCTGGCATAGCAGCAAAGCATAAAACTTGGTCAGTTGCAAGTCAAACAGCTTTGGGGTACATAATGAAATTTCTTGGTCCCACCTAAATTTCACAAGTAACTCAAAAATTACTAAAGACAGAACTTTCAGCAAACCAAACAGAAGAACAAGTAACACTACAGTGATTTTAGAAAAATGTAAGAGAAGGTTTACAGGTCACTCTGCACAATCTAATGCTTCTTAGTCAATAAAACTGAAATAAGACCGTTATAACAAGGTGTAATTTTTTTAAAAAAAAAAACAAACTTTTTTCCTTCAAAGGCTCTCTTGGAAGCATTTTACAAAGTTCATTTCCAATTTCTTCATCATTCCACTCCCATCTTACTTTTAATTGAACATGTGTTGATATTTCTCTTGCAATTAAGAAGTTTAACACTGGTTTAAGAAGCTTTAATTTTTCTACTTCTCCATAGGGGAATAGGCCAATGCTATTAGAGACTGAAGAGGAAGTCCAAAGAAATATGCATCTGAATTCTCTTCCTGCCTCTAGTTTACACCAAATGAATAATGCAGATATACTGTGAGTGACATCACTCAACAAGATCACTCTTCCTTCAAGCCAGGCATGAACCTGAAGCAACTGCTGAAATCAGAGCCTAACCACTTTGCCTTTCAGTTAATATTGGAGCTTTACACTGGCTCCTGGTTTTCTCATGATTACCCTGGAGACTGCATTCCAGACATAACAAGGTACAATTTCAAAGTCATCTGGCAATAAGTCAAGTCAACTAGACCACTCCAGCCATTTGGTCCCTAATAGGGGCAACCTGACCTACCTGTCTACACCAGCAATTAAGACAAATAATTGGCTTGAGGCTAAGGAAATCCTGCTGTCCAAGTAAAACACATAACTACACAATGAGAACAATACGGAAACCAGCAAGTTACATAATTTAGGTACTGAATGACTTTTCTTCATGCTGCTAATGTCTTTTAACTCTGCTACCAGAGCTGAGGCTTGAATGGTTTAGCTAAATACAGGACACGCAACTTAACATAAAGGAAACAAAAGCAGGTACCAATTATGAAAGACTTTTTACAGAACAATTATAATTTGGAAATTAGTTATTTTATCAAAATAAGAGTTTATTCTTCTAAACCAGTATTTCAGAGTTAAAACTACTTTAAGACATTATAACTCCACTTCTGTCAAATAAACCAAGGCAGCTTTGACCTCTGAACATACACAAAACTCACCTGGAAAAATAAGACATGAATTGCCCTCTAAAAATGAGATTCACAGCTGCAACTGGAGACTTTAACCTTACAAGAAAGTCTAAGGAAAGCACATCCTACCATGCATGCAGACTCCAAAAGTTCTTCCAGTTCCTTTCCATGTACCCAGACCCATGAATCACCACTAAGTTTCAGAAAACCTATTAACAAATCCTATTGCAGATGTATATAGTGATTAGTACTGTACTTAAATATATGCGCTATCAGAGCTGAACTCATTATTAAGATGCTTGTCTGAAAAGCAAGCAACCAAACACCATGATGCTGCTGGTAGGTTTGCATCATCTTTGACAATCTGCATCTTGAAGAGAATTTTGGTTGATGAGGATCTCCCCACCATTTCAGTAACCAAGACGTATCCTGTCACCCCAGCCTTCCAAGTGTTAAGTAAATTTTCTAGGTTCTTAAGATTAAGGCTTTTTTGATCCTGTTGGTAACAGAGTAATAATAAAAACCCTCACCATTCTAAGTTCATAGATCACGTGGAAGAAAGACTTCTTTCCGGTTACAACAGAGTTACCTGTGAGAATTTGTGTTCCTAACACAGACAAATGTACTGCACAGACTGTCCCTACACCAACCCAAGCTACAGCTCCTCATATATAGTACAGACTGACTTTCTCCCCAGGCTGGTTATTAATTCTGCCAGAATGACAAACTAAGTTGGAGGTGGTCTCTGTAAGAACAGTATTAAATTGATATTTCACTTATCCATGTGTTGGCACAGAGAATATTCAAGGAGTTGAAAAAAGAGGACAAATTAATACACATTGTTACCTCTTGGGCAAGTTTTGATCTTCCTCAAGTTTCTAAGCTGTTTAAAACAGGTGCAAGGCACATGTCCACTCTAAGTGCCTTAATTTCACTTTGATATTTAACTACAAAACATCATGTTGTTATTTTATATAATTCATTTTGCTTTTTGAAAACACTGCTAATATGATAGGTGTTGTTAACTACATGAGGCATTTTAATAAAACACAACTGAAAATGTAGGTTGGCTACTAGGCACTGAACTTTAAGATCTTCTATTGTTTATATGCAAACTTGTACTGGCTTCTGAATACCAGACTGTTCAACATTGATTCTCCCTCTTCCACAGAAAGGTTGGCACTACTTCCATTGTGAGCTCCCTCCTACAGAATCAGTGGTTTCAGAGTAACAGAATTTTTTTCTAAGTTCAAGACAGTAACAGTTTCCTGCAGGAAGTCAAAGTTTATAAGCATGAGAACGGAAAAACAGTTTTGGAAAGGGGGGTAAGAATACTACTCATCATTGACTTTAAGACAACAATACTTTTAGCCCTTGATAGAGGTAATGTATTTATCAGTAGATAAGTGGAATAATAGTCACCACCCCACCATTTACATGACTCTGCTTTTTAGCATGTTCTAAAAGTAAGGTTTTTTGCCAAAGCCACCATCATGAGATCACCATTCTAAGCAATTCTGAAATTCTTACAATTCCCTCCAATTCTTCTCATGACACTGTTCCAAGTTACTGAACTTGCTCTTAAATGCCTGCCATCAGTGCTGGCTTATTTACCTGTAACCTTGTCAAGCAAGTATCTATTTTCATTGCCTTGACAGGTTACAAAACCAAAATGGGTTTAGTATTAAACAATGTACTGAAGTAGAGAAGGAATAATTAAGAGATGCTACCTTAGCCTACCCACTTAAGTCAAACTGCAAATGCAGGAACTAGATTCTGTTCTTCACTGACTTACTTCAATCCTACTGTTTCCCTTAAGGGAAACATACTAATCTAAAATTAGCTTTATCGATAAATATTTTTCAGTGTTTTAATGTTATATTACAAATACCTACATGTGCTCACTAATATATGGTTGACACAACAGAAACTCTCAGCATTCAGTAAATGTTTCTTCAGCAAGGTATGTACTAACATGGTATTTTATAGTGATTATCCACATTCCGTAGTATATTGGATAATTTGTCTTCCATAAAAGTATAATTATTTGACTAATAGTTAATTCAAGCATACAATAAGTTAACAGCATAGATGATTGATCACGCGTTAAATGTGATGTTTTAAGTAGCTACAATAATATCGAGTTACCTTAAACAGAGTAAGGACTAGAAATGGTGGGCTGTTTTCCAAGGGGCAGTGCTCATTTACCACACCATTAACAACTTAAGTGTGTCAGAAGAAACACACTGACATGCGGAGTCGTCACAGACTTGGCAAGCTATTACAAAGCAGCCACTCGGCAGAAATAACTGAGGGAAGATATTAACAATCAAATACAAATGTCTCATCTGGCAGTAGTTCTGAGTTAGGTGAAAACTCACCCAGTTGTTTAAAGTAGCTTCTAATAAAACTTAGGCTTACTATGTGGTCAGGTTACAAGCTATTTTTTACATCCAGAAAAGCTTTTAAAACACTTCCAATAGCATTTGCTATTTCTTGACTTACACTGAAAAAGAAAATTTGTTGAAGAAATTAAGCATTTTCTGTGGTAAAGACCAATAAACTATGGCATAGCAGCAGATGTTACCAGCATAGTCAGAATCTTCTACTACAGGAAGATATATCAGCAAGAGTGGTATAATAACATCATTCCTAGTTGTCAGTGATTTATTTGCAATTTTTTATCAGTTCATTTATTTCACAGACCTTATTTCTCACTCCCAATAGTTATTGTCTTCTATGCCGTGTGGAGTATAATCTACTCTTAGCCACTTTCACAGTCCACATTCAGCCACTGAAACTTATTTCCACCCAAAACTGTGCTGGAGCCAGCCTGCTACTAGAACAGTGCTTTGGACTAACATTAATATACATTACTGCTCTATGTTCACCCAAAGCACTATGAAATCGTTACTCTTACTCTTGCTGTCCCCCACTGGAAAGTTGAGTTAACATAATATTGAGATCTGCAGGACTTCTTTCAGCAATGGATGTGTTTGGCCCTGTTACTGTAGTCAATAGCACCTGAACATGCTTGATGGCATGGTACAGGCTCTCAGTGCACCTTTGTAACATGCAGCTACTACTATTCTCAGTTGAAACAAAGGGGAAAAATTGAGTAGTGTAAGCAACCACCTTAAAAGTTAAGTCCAGTACATACAAATATCTAGACTAAAACTGCTTATTTTGTTAAGTCCCCATAACTGGCAAAGCTGGCCAAAGCCTGGATTCGCCTCTTGCATACAGAAGAGATAATCCTAGTTAGGATTAATCTACAAACTTATCTTAAAAATTCATCTTTAAATTTGACACTGAATCATAGACAGATCAGAAGGTTCAGTTTATTTAAAAGACAAATTTTCCACTATAATTAGCATTTTAGAGCTCCATTGTGCCAGGCACTGTACAAAATACATAATACTATCCAGTTCACATATGATAGCAGACCATTGTCTGGGTCACATATTAATGTTGACAAACCAACTTCACATTAGAAAAAAAGATACTATCACAGCACCAACACTTGATCGTGTAAGTAATTGCTACCACTGAGAAGTTACAGATGTCATTTTAAACTGTTTCATTTTAGAAGTTTAATAGAAATTAATTAAAAATGCTTTAAATCTTTGTGAAGTAAACACATTTAGAGATTAAGTTCCTTTACCTGCTACAAGGTGGCTGAAAAGAGAAACAACAGTATTGCTGCAAATCTGACTAAACGCATGTCCTATAGTAGGAAGCCACACTTCCTCCCAAAAACATTTGTCTTATTTGAAGAAGTTGCTCCAAAATTCAAAGCAATGGAACAAAAGGAAAACACTCTACTGCACAATCATTTTACTATATGAAACAGAAATACAAGGGTTTGGGCCAGCTAAGTAGCTAACTTGAACACCTGTCTAAAGAAAAGAATCACACTCAACTGTGAAAGCTAGATCCATCAAGTTTACAAACCCACTGCCACAAATTAACAAGGTTAGTTATCAAAACCACCTAAATATTTAAAACTAGTAAGCTACTAGGAAAGCTGGATGTTTTCCAAGAAACAAGTGCAAGACAACCAAGTAAAAACCTGTCACAACAAAGGCTAAGCAACAACTCTTTGTAGCAGTTAGTAACTCCTTCAGGGTTGAAAAGTCTCAGTATTTCATTATCGTGAGTAATTGGAAGACAGATCAGAGATTCCAACTGCCCCCTTCCTCAAAAACTGCCAGAGGAAAATTGTTTTGCTAGAAATTAGGTTGCAATTGAGAGATAAAACACTTTATGTTCTATAACTTTCAACTACGATAATCATAGACATCAAGCTGGGAAGAGGGGAGAAAAAAATCAGATACAGAAAAATACATTCCTTCCTGCTTCATCGGGGTGGGCAGGGGGCTTGGCTGCTCTGACAGCTAAAGTGCCAGTGGAAGCTAGTCAGAGAGCTAAGGAATGCAGGTTTTTGCCAGTATGAACTTGAGAAATAAAAGAAATGCTATGCTATTACCTTTTATTTCCCCGAAGATCGAAGTCAAGCTGAAACCTACCTAAAATTTACTGAGGTTCCCACTCCCCACCACTTGAATTTTTGAAGAAAAAGGGAACTTTTTAAAGTGTGGCAAACAACAAAGCAGCACTTCTTCAGTTGCTACCTTTAAATCAGTGGTTTGGCAGTTAGTAGCCCATCACAATCCAGTGATTTTGTCATTGTATCAGGGCAAACTAAACAAAAAATGACCTATTCGCTACTACTCTGGAGTTCGAGAGAAACTCCATTTGTTTACCTCTGTTACTCAGCACAACTATTATGCTGTAAAAGCTGCAAACACAGCTAGGCTTATGAAAGTGATTTTTAGTGTAGTCTGAACACTAGTCAGTTTACAAACTTGTTCTCTCAAATAAAGCATCTGAAGAGTTACACAGCATTTTAAGAGTTTTTACACTTGAGAAAAACTTTTCAAGTATTGATTTTCTGTGACCTGTTATAACCAAATAAGCTTTTGAACACTTAGCTGAAGGATATTTAGACACCTATACACACATTTAGAGGCTGAACTGGGAAAAATCTTT
This sequence comes from Hemiprocne comata, assembly GCA_020745705.1. Lineage (NCBI taxonomy): Eukaryota > Metazoa > Chordata > Aves > Apodiformes > Apodidae > Hemiprocne > Hemiprocne comata. Next base: position 16,517,035 of record CM036592.1, read on the forward strand.
TTAGATCTGTCTTGAGCAAAGTTACAAACATAGTAAGATTTTAAAAGCAAATAAACACAAAGGAAGTAACCCTCAGTGACTTCCAACTGAATGCTTGAAGCAGCACTTTTATATACTGATAACTCTCAAGATAAACATTCAGTACATCACACACTTCTATATTGAAAACCTCTCCTAAGCAAGTTTAGATGAGTACATGGATATATGTTAGCAGCTGACGAGGTTTCCATAGGGTTTAGATAGGAGGGTCAAACATGCCATCTTGCACACAGCTAAACCTTAACACTAATTGTTTCATTCCTGTACTACTATATCCCATTTTGAGATAAAGGTTTTAACTATTGTTGCCTACACATAGCCATATTTTCCTCACAAATGAGAAGTTCACTCATTCAAGACATAACCGAGAACTTGTGGTCACCAGGAACCAAATCCACCCCAACATTTCTGCAACTTACAAGTTATCTGGCTCTCACAGATACTATCAGTCTGGTTGACGTCAGTTTCTGCACCTTCTGAGGAAGTGTTTGTGCAGACAAACAAAACAAGGCCTGTGCAATGAAGTTTCATTAATGCTTCCCTCCTCAAAAACAGCTGCAATACACAGCCTCTTCCAAACTCAGGAAAAGGCTTGAAGACAGCAGAGGAAGTAACTCAGCTGGAGTAACAGAAGTTTCAGGTGACACCTTTTAATAATTTCCCCACTTCATAGGACTCGAGACTCTTTTGCAACAGAAGAGCTGATACCCAGAAAATGGCTGAAAGATTAGAATGGGCAAAAACACTGATACAGACTTTCCTGGTTCAGCCTTTAATAAGGTCCCCATTTTGATGCACCTGTTCTGTACATTATATAGCAACTATTTGATGAAAACTTTAAAAAAATCAAAAAAGAAGAGTCATAACTGTTAGTCATCACACAATTACTTAACTAAGGTGACACTAGAAAGTTATCCAGTACAGGCCAGAGGGCTCCTCATCAATTCAGGGGTTACAGAAGTAATCACCATCTCTCATACTGCTACCCTGGCATTTCTTTGACTCTAGCTATTCAAGGATGTCATTTCTATAGTTATTTTCTTGTGCACTCTTCAGCATCAAAGGAGGAGCAGGCTTCTCTCTGCAGTTCATTCAAAGACTCATCTACTAAAATAGAGTTCAAGTTTAACACCATTATACTTGACTATTACCACAAAGGAGATTGTGTGAAAAGAACACACTCTGGGGTACTGTCAGCATTGTGTCCATTAAAAAATGGATTACAAAAAGCAACGTTTTCTATCACCTACTTTTAAAAATGCATTGCTGGATAAACACCATCACAACAATATCAAATACTTCTAAATATCCTTAGAGCAGCAAATGCATATACATTTACAATCATTATAGCAAAAGGCTTTTGGTCTTTGTCTATTGTTAGCCTAAATTGAGACTGCCTTGAACTAATCTATACCTTTTAGGACACTTAAAGAATTTGGACAATTTTGGAATTACCATATAAGACTTACTGTATCCTAGTCAAGTGACCGAAGACTTCCACAACTCTAGTTTGTAGAGTAATGAGACCAGAACAGTTGCAGCATACCCAGCCATTTCAAGCTGCATACACAGATACCTGAACATAAAGCTTGTAAAACCAGCACTTTCTCAGTTCTGTTATTCATAATTTCATTTATGCACGATATTTACCTGAGGACAAAGATTAAGCATGATAGTTGGTCAAGTCAAATCTTCTTAGGCCATCACAGAAAATCAGTTTAATATGAAAACTGCTTACCTCCACTGTAAAGAAAAATATTGTGCTTTTCCTATCACACACTGTAAGCTCTAAATAGTATCTTTCATTAACAGATAGAAGACCCAAAGAGAGAAGACACTCTGCTGTTAGATACAAGGGAGAATTTGTTGGGAACGCAAAGGTCAGATGGAACCTCAGCTGCAGCGACCATGATCTCATCCAGTAATCCAGGATCCATTTCAGGAATCCTGGCTCCTGAATGGAAGAAACAATACAAATCAGAAGCTACACTTCAGGAGAACAGACTTTGGCCTCTCCTGGGACCTGCTTGGAGAAATACCATGCAATAGTCTTCTCTTCAAGAATCACCTCCAAGTTCCTGCTCCTCATTATGAGCCCTGCTTGAAATCAAACAAAGCTGGCAGGAGGCCTGCATGGGCAAACAAAACGCTCCTGACGTAGCTGATGTGAAAAGTAGGCACACAAGAGGCAGAAGCCTGGACAGGTGACTCAGGAGAAATACAGAATAGCCACCTGAGCATCCAGGAATGAGGTACATCCCAAAGTCTATCTAGAGTTTAAAGTGGTGAGGGACGTGAAGAACAAAAAAAACCTGCTTGAGTACAGCAGCAAAAGGACACAAGGTAAAGTGTGGGCCTGCTGTTGAATGGGTGTGGGGGCCTGATCACAACACAGAAACTGCTGTGTTGTGATGCTTCAGAATAATTGTTTACACTATGAATAATAATCAACAGTTAACAATACCGGTTGATGAAAGGGGAAAGAAGGAAAACACTCAATACTTTCTTTAGCCCAATCTTTACTTCAAAGATTTACCTTCAGCAATCCCAGGTCCCAGAGATGCACTGAAAGTTTGGCACAAAGATGACTTATCCTCAGGGAAAACTCGGGTTACATTCGCTGTTCTGTGGTTGTACAAATAGATGGAAAATGTAATGCAATTTTAATAGAAAAGATCTCATCATAAGGACTCTAAGCCAACAGCAATAAAACACCCAAGTTTTCTACAGGAAGGGCTTGTCGTTGCCCTCCATTCTTTTTCAGAGAACCCTGACATGAAACATCAGTTTCCTACCCTACTCATGAAGTCAGGACACTGGGAAACTGTTCTGACATGTTCTTACAGTTTAAGATTATCATTATTTAAGAGTCAATATAAGCTGACAGTTTCAGTAATCATGGAAGTTAAGAGATTTTTTTTCCTTCTTTCCCCTTACATCAACCAGTATCGTTAACCATTGATCATTATTCATTATGTAAACAATTATTCTGAAGCATGAGAATATTTACTACAGAATAAAAGATTTGTTCCAAAGTGAGTTGTTCAGTATATTTTCACAGAAAACATTGGTTCTAGTCTCTGGATAGGGGGAAGTACAAATCATAACTCAATCATCTTGGATTACTAAGCAAAGTAAACTAAAGGAAAATCGGCCCTCTCTACTAATTCTCTACACAATTTTTCATATTCTTAAAAATGCACTAGGGCCCAAAATGACTACAGGGACAAACTAGACCTACATGCAAACATTATACACATAGGGTGTGTGTGCCCCACCAATTCAGTTTTGAGCTGCTAGGCTCATGTGTTAAAGAGATACTTATTGGTGAAATATTTGTAACTGACAAGAAGATCCAGTCTTTATCACTTCATCTCTCCATGCAGCAAGTCATCTTGTATACATGAGGTGCCTTCTGAAAAGCAGATAGTTGCAATAACCACTAATCTGTGGTGCATTTCCATGCATCAACACAAGATGCTACTTTGGACTGCAATTACAGGACAACATTTAGGGTTAATTCTCTCATTCTTTCCTACCTGATGTAATAAAATTTAAATATAATAATTAGTAACTGTTCTAAGTGCATCCACTAAAGAAGATACTTCAATGTTCAAATTAGATAACGATGCTGCCTAGTAAAAGCTCCTATTGCTGTGTTTAAAGATAAATGCCAGGAAGGTTATCATTTTGCAGGAATTAAGAACCATGGCCACAAAGGCAGTTCTGTACCAAGAAGAATTGCTCCTCAGCATTTGGCTGAGCAAGTGACAAAATATAATTTGTATCACTAAAGCAAAAAACATTACATTGCAATGATTCTGAAGGTCTAGAAAGGAATTCCATTCCTATAGTCCAATACTTATATTGAGGAAAATACTTTCTTGTTTCAAAACACAAAGCAAAACTACATGACACTTTTAAAGTTACAGTAACTCAGGAACAAGATGGAAACACTAAACATGGGCCCTTAATACATATTTCACAACTCCTCCCTCACTGGTGTAATTCACTTATGCAGCAGAAAGCATATGTTGCGTTTTCCAGAGCAGGAGTAGTATACACCATATTGTGGGCATATGGAATTTTTTAGTCCAACTGCCACTTTGAGGTTACCCATTTCACAATAGTACTGAGTTTTTATGCCGAAAAAGCAAGCTGCATGTAATTACTAATGGAGGCATCCACCATCTCTGTGCACTTTTAAAGAATCAGAGAACAAAAGATTATTTTTAAAGCTGATGGGGCAGACCAGTATAAATTAAGTCTCCAAACATAATAGCAGAACAAAAAGATTACTGCATGCAGATCAGAAGCTGATTTATCACTTATGTAAAGATAATTCCTAACAGATGAAAGTCAGAACTCATTTTGGGGGGTGGGGGGGGTGTTACGACAAAGTTGCTTTGTCTGATTAATCACTCTTCTCCCTGCCCCTCCCATGAACACACCCTCATGGGTTTTATCCACTTTCTCAGAGCACAGAGCCACAGTTTCCACAATATAGTAAATTATCCCTAAAGAAACCACAGGTATACTGAATGTTCTATTTTTAAAAAATAAGGAATTTTAAAAACACTGTCTTTCCTAACACTAATCACGAGTTTCTACTACACACAGACAAGACCCATGAGATCATCAGGGCTCTTCTAATAGTCGCATACTGCAAAGAAAAAGCTTACCTTTTTTTCCTCCATCCTTTTCCAAGATTCAGAAATACATAAACATAAAAATTGCAAGGTAACTTTTCTTTCAATAAAGAGAAAGACCAAGCTGTCCTCAACAGCTCACTCCTATCTTGTGTGCCCTGAGATAAAGGCAAGCCAGCTATGCCAGAAGAACATTTAGGGATTAAGAAGCTATTTTACTATCTACTTGCCACAACAGTCAGACCATTTGTCCTCATTTTAAGTGTTTTTAGCCATCTATTTGACTTTCGCTGCTGCAATAATGACACGGACTTCAAGGCAGGCTGCTTTTTTCCCAGATTCATGTATAGAGGTCATTTCCAAGCTGGTGGTTTGCAGGTGTTGGTAAGCAATTCGCAGTCTCTCCAAGACAAAACTTATAGCTCTTTCTGCATAGCCCTGCAACCGCAAGCAACTTCTCACTTAAGAGGCTGAAGTATGTGCCGATTGCTTCAGGTGATTACTACCCCATCCACTAGGATAAGACAGGACAGCTGCTACAGCTACACTGAACGCCATTCCTTCACAGTTGAGGGGTTTTCTTAGGCTTGTTTTAAATTTCATGTCCACTGCTTAAGTACTGATACAAAGTTTCACCTGTTTTGTGAGTAATCTGTGTGGTTTCAGTTGTGCTTAGAGTGGGCTTGGTATTTAAAGATCCTGACTTCACAACTTTAGGAAGTGACAAAAACCTCTAACACAACTGACTGCTTGACCCAGTGCTACAGGGTGTTGTTCTCATCAAGTACAATCTCCATTTAGGCTTAATCTTGCTCTAGACTGCATTTATTTACTTTTGAAAATAGTGCTTGGCCTTGCTCTACTTAAAGGAAACATCCAATAAACCATGACTAAGAAACAGGTTATTGATAAGCTAACGGACCCTTACCGATGACCAGCATGACCTGCTATAGCTGTGGTGAGATGCAGAAATACATCAGTAGAGCCTCTAAAGCCTCCAAATTTCAGTAGGTAAATGAAAGCATATCACAGCATCCACAAAGAATATATTCTTGAGAAATGTAATAGCTAATCATTAGATATAGCCCTTTTTGCCCATAAAAACTAATATAATAGAAATTGGATGCATAGCAGACAAAATAGATTTGAATATAAAAGGACAGCACCGATAGCATGGAGGATGGAAAAGCAGAAGCTGTATTATCACCTGGACAAGTGCTGGCCTTTCAGAGCAGCTCTCTGTTCTAAAAAAATCTCAGCCACTCCTTCACAAGCATTTCACATCAATATCACTTTGCTCAGATGACTTGAGCTCAGTCAAAAAAAGGACAGAAAAACAGGGTAATGGTCAGGCATTTGGTCCCAGATAGAGGGTCAGATCTTTCAGAGCATTGACCTGGTTCAACAATCCCGCCTCTAAAAGCCAACATCTTGAGTTGAGCCAACATCCCATTCCAGTATTTGTGTACTTCTTGAATCCCTTTTCAGATTTCCCTTTATTACCTTATTTCTTATGGACACAACTATTCCCCTATCTGTCCAACTCAGCAACTTCACCATGGTACTGTCAGTATTTGGCAAAGCAGCAGTGACTCTCTCTGAAACAGTTTTGTCTCAAATAGCTGAGAGAAGTGACAAGAATGGGCTACACCTGTACTCACAGAATCCATACAAGGCAGTAAGTAAACGGATTTTAAAAAAGTAGAATCCAGTTGCTTTTTTTGGCAGTAATATGACATGACTCTGAACATAAAGGTTTGTAATTTCACTACTGGAAAGTAGAGATTTTTCTCCTCCATTAACTGAATTTATATAATATGTGGTATAGGTTTAAATTTTCTGCTTTATCATTTTTCATCTTTGATAGCAATCACTCTTTTTTAAAAATAGGCTAAAAGATCAATTCATGTTTTATTTTAAAAATTAGAAAACCACAATATAGCACATTTCTTCCCAGTCAAGTCTGACCTATTCAGAATTTCATTTTACTGCCCACTAAACCAATAATATATCTAGCAAGCTCCAAGTTACTCCCTGCCTATAGGGCTTGGCTATTTTTTACGCCCAACCAATTCTGCTGTCTTACAGTATTACATCTTTAGCTACAAGAAATATCAAACCAAACCCCTACCCCCCCCAGAAGAGGCACACATCCACTCTAAATACCAGCCAATAAAAACATTAAGTTCTTCAGTTAAAAAAAGGACTGATCTAGTACATTATTAATCTTGTGATAATAATCTAAAGCCTCTCCCTCAAGTTCTTGGCTCTAGTCAAAAGTTATTTTTGTGCAAAAAGCTTCTGCTGCTTACCTCTGCATATGCATTTTTTGCATGGACAACACATACCCTTATCTCACAACTAAGAAATTTGATAAAAATTACTTCAAACCCATTTAAGCATTGTTCTGTAAAAGCTATCCCCTAGTGGAACATTCAAGATAGAGTAGAAATGAACTATCAAATATTGGGAACTAGTATAAAAGCGCAGAATAGCAAGACCTTGGTATTTCCGAGGGGAAAGAGACTAACTTGTAAAGATGGTTATTTCATCAACTTCAACAATGACTTGGACTTCCTCTTACCTAGGATTACTTTACAATTAGGTGCTGACAAGAAAGCATCCCTACAGTAGATCTTGTTGGGTGTGTAAGCTTTACATTAAAAAACCCCACAAAACTTAAGATGGCTTCAAGCAAACCTTACAATACTGCACATCCGTTTCTGACAGAAAACAATGCACGTTTAAAGGCAAATGGAAGGAAAAGTTCTCATAGAGAGGTCTGCAATCAAGTTACCTAGGAGAAAGATGCTCTTTTAACTCATCAGATAGTATTAAGACACTCGTACTCTGTTCTGTTTCAGATAGAGAATTGTGTTAACTCTACCTCATGAATGTCAACAAAATAAACTTCTTTTAGGTTACTTCATGTGGGTCCTTCCTCATAGCCGTTTTCTCATTTCCTAGCCCATTACCCCACAAGTGCATCTCCTAAGCCTTGCACAAGAAAGCAATTTCAGCATTTCAAACACTGCTACCAGCAGTTACTTGCAGATGCAATAGCTACATGAACTAAATATTGCATGTGCCAAACTGTAGGGTCCTTACTATAGGCTGGAGAGCCAAAGAACGGTGCTGCTGTGTGTGACAAGTTATCACTTAAGAACCCCTCTGCTGGTCAGTACTTACCATGATGTACACTTGGTAACACTCGTGCTAAATTAAGAACCCTGAGCAGACAGCAAGAAACACAAATAGCAAGCAGCTATGTTACTGTCTTGGTTATACTGCCAAATCCATCTTTGCTGTCACCTCTGAAGCCACCAAAAGGCTCATAATTAGGTAACTTGTTCATACAAATATTCCTGCTCCTGTGAAACTGCAGTTTCACATATCATCTTTACACTTGAGACTGATGAAGTAAAAACAGCTTCAGATATAAAGCACAGCATTAATTCTGTATTTTTCCTAATGCAGTCAAAGCTGTATTTTACCAGCTCAGGGCTTCCTTCTTGCAAGTATCACCTCAGACTACACCACTTCCATTAGCTCTTTATGAATTAACACAAAAAAAATTAGTCTTTCCTTTTATATAGCTAGCAGGCAAGAAAAGAAAACCAGAAGCTTCTAAAACAGTCCAAAATGAAAGAAGAGCTGGCATTAGCAAACTGCAGAAAGAAAATAATTCTGTTTCTGCATTTCTCTAATAAATACTGCTTTATCAGATTAGGTTTCTTTTTGCGAGGAAGGGAGGTGGAGGGAAAATAGTAACACAACCCAGTGATACAAGCTAAGCTCAGAGAGGCGAAGCATTATTCTAAAGTCTTCCTTTCAAGGAAAACTATTTCATACGCTCAGGCTTCACACCCTTACAGGCACTATACCTATTACATCAGTTCACCAATGCAGACTGGTTGTTCTTGGGAAAAATAAGAGTTTCAGCAAAAGTCAACAAGAAGCACAAGTATTCCAGACAGTGCATCCTGGCAAAATTCATGGAGTCTTGGGGACCAAGAGTTGTAGTTACACTGTGTTGAACTACAAAGCCTCAAAGTGGCAAGTTATTCCAGCAGTAGCAAGCACTACAGGCCAAAATCTGAAAAATGCATCATATACATTAGTCATCTCGACAGCTTCTTACACCCTCAAGCTTCATGATTTTAGTGCATTAAAACATCAATGGTAACAGTATTTTAACTGTATGTAGTTATTGCATTTTAAGGTAAAGTTTACTGGCAAGGGATATCAGTTGCCGTGAATGATTAAAGAACTTTACAGGATTTGAAGTGAGCAAGTAACAGCTTATGTTCAAAAATCAACTCAAAGAGTACCTGTAAATGAACTTAACAGAAATGCAAGGTAAGTATAACCAGGTAATTCCTAATTAGAGGAGTATGCCATGTTGCAGTGCTTTCTAGATCGAACAAGACATTTCTGCCTTGCAACGGTCTGCTATTTTTTAGATGCAGTTGTTATAAAACTACTAACACGACTAAGACATTTCAGATGTATTAGTCATTTGCGCTTCTTAAACTGAAAAATCCATACTGCCAATACTTAGATCTTAGAAACATGCTTTGTATAGCTGCTTTCAAGAAGTAGTAAGATTCAAGCCGATTTTCAGTCACTTTTAGCTTCCCACAAGCAAACAGTAATTCACACTCGAGTTTATGTAAAAAAACTGAACAAATGAGAACTCCGAAGGTTGCCTACATCCGTCCCTCTTCGACTCCTGCACTGATAAAGATGTGCCAGCCGTCACCAACATAAAATTCAAAATCAAGTGCCTGGGAAGTGTGAGGCTTTTTTTAGGATAGGATCACACCAGTAAGTATTTTGCCTTTTATAGTGCATACACTTAAAATAGGAGTTTCCAAGACAGCAAAAAACCACAGAGCTTATCAGAGACATCTGTGAAACGTTTCAGGGAGCGCTCGGCTCGGAGTGGGGAGGTACGAACAACAACTGCAGCACTTCACCGCGATGCTGCTCCTCAGGTGGGGAGCAAACAGACTTCTTCAGACAGTAAGATAGTGAAAAACTCGCCGTGCCGGACACGCAAGGCTCTGCAGCACGGCTCCCCGAGCTCTCTCGCAGGCCGGGGCGGGAATAGCTGTAGGCGGTTTCCAGACAGGAGCCGCAGAGGTCCAGAAAGCTTCCCAACTTAACCCCTTCCCGGCCCCAGCCTCGCTACCGCTAGTACCGCGGAGTAAGACGCTCCGTCATGGAGCGTCGGTCGGGAGGCAGCGGCCGGCGCGGGGGTGCCCGGAACACCTGTAGGCGACAGGCCGTGGCGGTCGGGCTGCGTGGCCGCCGGAGCCCGAGTTGGCCACGGCGGCCAAAGTTACTACTGTGAAGAGGAGCGGAAAAGGCGGGCCGGCCGCTGCTACTCACCCGCACCAGGTTGCTGACAGCGGCCTGCACGGCCGATACGGGGGCAGTGAGGTCCGGAATGGCCTTGCCGTCCACCTCCCCCTCCTCGTGCATGATGACCAGATGGGAAATCTGCTGGGCCACCGGCTCCAGGATGCTCTCGATGGTACGCGTGTGGAAGACAGGCATGGCGGCGGCGGGGCGGGGGGCCGGGGCCCGAAGTCCGCACAAACTCCTGGCAAACTCTATCCCTGCGGGCTGGCGCCCCACAGAGAAAGCGGCGGTCTCCGCGCAAGGAGAAATTGAGGCAGGAGAAGAAAGCAAACAACCACTACGCCTCCCCTCGTCCCTCAGCAAACAGCAGAAACCCTGAGAAAAGACTCCCAGTTCAAGCTCGCGGAGGTGGGACTCGAACTCGCTGCCCTCCTCCCTTCCCTTGGCAGCACCCACCGTGCACTGGCACAGCTCCTCAGCCAGGCGGCGGCTTTTCAACCAGCACAACCCACCCCTCCCTCGGCTCCCCGCCCCTCAGCTGCTCTCGCCCAATGGCCGAGCCGGAACCACCGCTCCCAGTGGTGCAATGCCGCGTCCATCAAGATTCCAGAGCCTGCCTCCCTCCCTCCGAGCCTTTCCCGCACCACCCGCCTTCCCAACCAGGCTTAGTTGCACGGTCGCTGGTTTTCCCAGCGTTGAGATTACGTCAGACATTCTGTTGTCCATATAAGGAAACGATTAAAGCCGGAGTGCTGGGATAGTGGCCGAGAGAGCTGGGCACTTAGAGAGGCGGTGGGATCCCTGCGGCCCGCCCAGGTTCCGCCCGGCGGCAGGAGTTTGGTCCGTTGGGTTGAGACAGGCGCTCAGCCGGTGGGTGCGTGTGGCTAGGCATACCTGGGAGAGGACGTGGCTGAGGGGGGGCGGCGCCCCTCTCCCGCTGCCCCAGTTATTAGCCGTCGATTCGGGAGGCTTTCCGCGGGGTCCAGCGCTCCTCACGCCACAGCCGCGCCCCGTGTTCCCCTGCGCCAGCTGCCGCCCTCGCACCCCACCGCGCACCCTCCCCACAGCGCGCTCCGCAGGGCGTCTTGCGGCCGCCCGCCCCGGGCGCGGTCCCAACCGCTTCCGCCCCCCTGAGGAGAATTGGCTGGAGACGGCAGAGGCCTCTTCCCGCCCGCGCACCGTCTGAGGTCGGGAGGGGTGCCCCTGTCGGCAGGGGCTGATGCTGAGGGACGTGGCGGGACAGTGGCCGCCGCCCCGGCAGCAGAGCTGTTAGGTGGCCCCGCTGCCTGGGGTCAGTGGCGGGGCTGTAGGCGGCGGCTCCGCATGGAGGGCCAAGTAGGGGGAGGGTGAAGTGCAGTGTACGGTTTTTACCGTTATCATTTCTGGTGATAATAGCGGCACGAGCGCGGGAGTTCGTTTAGATACCTTAGGTGAGCGACGTGGTTCCGAGAGGAGTACAAACCGTACCGAGAGAGTAACGTTAATTCCCGCTGTCCTGTGGCTCCAAGGTTGGAGCACGGCTGCTCCGCCGGGAGCGAAGTGCCTCGGCCCGTTGTTCTCCTTACAGCGCCGTTAAGTAGCAAAGGGCTGTCCCGGGGCCTGCAAATACCGTTGCCAGCCTTAATAAAACTTAAGGCTGAGCTCGCGTAGAGGCTACGTTTCCCGCACTTCAGCGCTGCCAGTGCAGCGTCTCTTGTGACATTGGGAGTCCTCATGGTAATAAAATAAAGCACATGGGTAAGGGGTTACAGGATTGTGGTCTGTACTGCTTCTTTGATAACATGAGCACAAAATTAGATTTGGGAAATTGTTATTGGCTTTTAGGTATTTTTCTCATTGTCCCAGTGCTTCTATTTTAAGCTATAAATCAATGTTCCTGTCAGACTAACTTTCACTCATCAATGTTACAGAGCAAGCGGTGTGCTTTCTGTGCAGTGTTGGAACGCAGCTGGTCCAGGGACTTGTAGAAAGAGGCTTCTGGTGTGTACAAGGATCTGCCTTTATATAATTACTTGTACTGGAGATATTTACAAATTGCAGATCTAAAGAGCTAAGAAAAAACAGGTTTTGTCAGGGTTAGAAATCTCAGCAATACCTTTAGCTTTCAATTTCTTTTTTTTTTTTTTTTTTGTTCTCTATTAGTATGCTGGGAATTGTGTTCATGCGTATTTATTGAATCTGCAATGATAGAAGTCAGACAACTAATTTCCATGTTGTACCATTCTATTTTGTTTGGAAACAGGTATACCTGTAGACTTGATGACAGATAATCAAAGTACATTATTAGCATTCAGAACATACTTAAAATACCAGCTTCTCTGCAGTAATGAGTGTATTAAGTCACTTGAACTATGCACTGTAAGAGTCTTTTTACGTTGTTAGTTTTTGGCTATATAGCATTGTTCTTATCATTTCTATGCATTCCCAGAAGCGCCTCTTTAGCATACTATGGATTAGTAATAACGAGCACATGTTAAAATCCTTCTGGATAGTAATGTGCAGCAGGAGTTACAAAAAGCAATTAGTCCATGTTATGAACTAATAATCCTCTCAATTCTGTTTTGTGAAAGTATGCAAGCCTAATAAACCACGTATTTAGTCATTTGCGGGACTTGCACATAAACTAAGTTCTCTGATCAAAAACAATTGCTTTAAGTCTGGGATCTCATATACTGAATTCTGGCTGAAATGTGCATGTGCATGCATATGTTTTAAATAAAAAAAAAATTAACAATTATAAAAGGCCATCTTAGCTCTAATAGGTGTAGCTACTATAGGCAAAATAAAATTTAGACCAGAAGGACGTGTTGGTAGCCTTCTGAAACTTTACTCTGGACAAAATATGTGTGTTGTTATTTGGGGATATGTTGGTATTAAGTGTTTGTTTCACAATATTTGGGTTATAGTGGTATAATTTTTGTCCATGCAAAAATATTTTTTTTCTATACTATGTGACTGTACTGCAGGCCCATCACTGAAATTCTCTTCCTGCTATTGCTGTGGCTACCTGATTTTTGAAGCCATGCCAGAAAAATTCTATGCAATTAACAGCAATACATGTAGAGTTGCTTTTGTTTGTTTGTTTTCTTTTTAAGTGCCACCTTTACAGTGTTTTCTCTTTTCTTTTGCAGTTTTCAGGTGTGTCACATTGATGTCATATGAATAACAGCTTTACAGCAGGTACTTTTTAAAAAAAAATCAGTTTCTTTTGCATACTGCACTGTTCAGTCTGTAATTGTGCAGCTACTGTGAGATTGCTTCTGGAGTTTATATGGTCCCTTAAGTCTCCAGATCCTAACAGATGGTTAGAAAGTAACAATAGATTTGATCAGAGTATTTTCCCTTTATTGAGCCCAAGGTGGACATGTGTCAATTCTTTTGTCCTCTTCCAGTATGGGACTACACATGCAACAGTGGATTCCCCACTGAGGATTAATAAAAAGAGATGCTGAACCTCCTTTCCTTTCCACACACTCAACATTTTTGTCTTGTTAAAAAGCAGCATCTATTATTAGCACTAGACTGGTGACTAGCATCTGAAATAAGGTAGTTAGAATGAAAGGATGAGTTTGTAAGACACTCTTTCCATGTCTTTTACTATTTCATAAGAACTCAAGTGAGTCCAATTCTACAAAGAACTTCATGTCAGCAGGCTCTTCTGCTTACAAAAGTCTCCATTGACTTCAGGGGCATAACTTCTCTGAGTCCAAGATAATCAGATGACAAATTATCCTTTTCTCACACATAATGAAATATTTTAATAAAGAAAGAAATCCTCTCTTTACTTCCGCTGAAGAGAGATATTTGAATACGGAAGTAATAGGCTTTGGTAGAAAGAGAGACAACACTGCATTCTTACCAAACATAGCTGCAGTGCAGCTTTTTCTGAGGTATCTTTTGGAGAGTTCTGTTTCCTGAGGTCAGGGTACATGGCACTGCAGCTGTGAGTGGTGAGAGCAGTGGAAGATAACTGTTTTTGGAGAGCTTAATGAACTTGCAGTTGTCTGTAATTATAAGGTGTTTTGCTAGTATTAATACTTCATCAAAGTACACATCTGGTTGGCTCTAAGTACTTACCTACATTTTACAGTAGTTATTTTCAGTATTAGGTACCTCAGCAGAGAAGGATTAGGTTTGCTAAGCAAATGCACTTGGCTGTGATTGATCACTTTTCCCTGGAATGAGCTGATGTTGTTCCTTGACTGTAGCAACTTCTGACTTTTCTGACTAACACCTTATTAGCTGCCTGACAAAGTTTACAGAAATGCTGTATTCATACCTTGCATAAACTGGATTGCATTACTGTCTTAATCCTATAAAGATTTAAGCCTATGTCAAAATTTAAGGACTGGAGTATCTTTTTGTCACCTTCTGGAGGACTGGAGACTACTGTTGATCAGTGGACATAGCCTGTATGGGGAATGCATTCTGCACTTCCCTCTTATTAAGCCATTAACTTTGGGTAATCTTGGGAGTAAGCACTAAATTATTAAAGGAATCTGAAGAATAAAGAAAACAAAAACAAACACTCAACTTTTTTCCCTTTCTGTGTAACATCTGCCTTAAAGACAAATTTTGTCATGGGTTTCTTGTGGAATGGTATTACTATATTGATAGCTCTAATGTGTAGGTGACTGGCACAGAAAGAATACATTTCACACCTAAGTGATGACAATTTAGGGGAAAGAAAGAGCAGGTTGCTAAGGAGGTATGACAGTGTAACTTCGCCAAAATTGTCTGTCAGTGTGCCTTGCCATTATAAAAATTACTTCTGCCATGAGACTAGGTTAGGTTCTATTCAGTTCTGGGTCTTGGGTGGCTGTGTTGTAGGAGATTTCAGAATTTTTCTACACTGACTCATCATCAGTTACTACCTGAGCTAGGTGGGAGCAGCCTATTAGGATTGGAAAATATAAATCACAGTTGTCAGTCCTGTCCTAGATATGAACTTTGATCACACAAAGCTGCTTTGTTCTTAACTGCACTTCTGTAGGTGTGTTGTGTTGTTATAACACAGTGGGGCTTAGATCTGCAGAGAATCCTGCTACCAACTCATTGTCTCCTTCAAGGAGTTTCTTGCTAGAAGTTCTACACAGTTGTGTAGCATCTACTGGGAAACCAAGAGTGCAAATGTAGTTTATTTTTTAAACTTCTTAGTTATCGTGCCAACTGCTCTGAGCCCAAAATATTTTATTTACTACGTTCCATTCTTAAGTGGTTTATTGTGGAGTATCACAAGAATTGTAACAATGTAATTCAAATAATGTTTTTAAGAACATAACATATGTAGAAAAGAAAGATGAGCATATTGAATACATATGTGTGTGTGTGTACAATAATGGTCATTCTAGAAATTGCTACTAGGAATGAGGTTAAAAAAATGGATTTTCCTACTTTTCTTCTGAAAAATTTGCGGTAGGAATATAGTATCATGTATATGTAAAACATGTATTATAGTGTATGTGTAGTTAAAATTACATGATGTATTTGCAGTAAATGCAAACAAAAAATCTTGTGACTATGAACCTATGATAGACTTCAGTTTTACAAAAAGCAATGAGTAGTTTTCAGGAGCTTGACTCTGATTGGATAGTTAAGTACCACCACGAAGAGAAAGAAGAACTGAAAAACTATCTCTATATATCATACCGAGTATCACATTTTTTATGGCATTTTCTTTTAAATAACATTTTTAAGCAATGAGAGATACATACTTGTGTTCAAAGTACATGTGTGCTGGCTCAGAGCTTGTCAATATAAATTATGATCTGGTGAACAGTCTTAAGTGCTTTATTCACAGTAGGTGACCATTTTAACAGTCTAAACTTTCATTTTACCGCTAGCAATTTTGGTTAATATTTATGGTCATGGACACAGGGAAACTGAGACAAATAAACTGAAGATGTTACATGTGTTTAAGTTAAGAATATTAAACCACATGTGGATATTGTCATTCAGCTTTAAATGTTCTTTGCTGCACCATTAATCTTTTCCAAGAACATGCTTTTTTGGGAGCAGTAAGACTCTTGTGATCAAGCAGTTTACAGAGATGTGGTAACTTGACTTCTTGTGTGTTCGTTGTGCATTTCCTTAAAATGGGGAAAGTTTGTTTAACTCACTCTTGTCGATCAGATTAAGCTTTCCTGTTTTACTTTGCACTGAAATAATGATACCTCAGCTGAGATGCCTAGAGTAAGTTCTCAGATTTTCTTACCTGCATCAAGGACCCTGTATCAAAATCAGCATGTAGGATGACCTATGCAATACTTGAATTTTTTTGGCTTATCAGGGCCTGTTTCAGCTTTGCAGGCTTCCCCACCACCACCACTCCCATTATAATAGGTGCTTATAAGTATAATCTCCTTTCCTAGTAGTTCCTCATATTGGATTTGATTTACCAAAGTAGTAAAGGATGTGTATATTGGTAAGTGTACAATTAGTCTGAAATTTTGAGTGTTTGCTGGATTGGAGTCTCATAAATTATTTCTATCCCCACTGGAGAATGAACAGGCTCAAGGGTTTCTGCAATGTTGTGTACATTCCAATTCCTATCAAAGCCAAAGCCTTTGGACTGGCCAAGACTTCTGGAAAAGCCACGGGCTGAAATTAAATACTATATTTAGTAATAATGAACTCTTTGAAAATATGCATGTATGTAATTACTTTTTTACTGTGTCATCGTGAAGATTTTTAACTCATTCATAGATCGTTTGTGGCTTAAATGATTATCTGTTTGGCATGCATAACAAAGATTTGTAGTTTTGCATTAATAGATATAGGAGTTTACTGCCACTAGCAAGTACCAAATGGCCAAATTACTTTAATACTTTAAATACTTTCAATATTTTTAAATTATTTTAAAGTCAATACTTGAAAAATAAATTGCTAGATAGCACCAAATTTCTGTATATATGTATAAAATCCTCCCATATACAATGGAGATATAAATAATCAGAATAAATCACAGTGACATGCTTTTGAGTTTCATATCTGTGCCATATTCATTAATTAATCTTGACTAAAACTCTTCTTGTGACCCAGACCTCAGAGGAGCTTCAAATAATTACAGTAAAGAAAGAAAATTAACCTAATACAAAAATACTTCCTTCTTCCTGCCCTGACATCCTGAACCTACAACTATTTTCACATAATTGGACCTTATACTTGCAGAAGATTCAGCAGAGCTCATTGTAAGATTACTCTGTGAATGTATACATTTTGTTCTCTGTTCCTCATAAAAATGCAGTGGTGTCACAGAAAGGACAGTGTGTATTCAACACTGTGCCACTCATAGGTTTAAAGGTCATTAGGACTGCAGTGAGTGTTTCATCCTGTTGCAAAGGGAAGAATCCAGAATTACATGGATCTGTACAATAATTCTGGGTTTTAAAAAATTGTCATCATAACTTATATCCATAAAATCTGTTTTAGAATCCTTTTAAAGTTAATTGAAAACATTATTATATTTCTCTTAGTCTCCTCTATAGCTGGATTCAAAGCCATTAAGAATTAAACGGTGAATCTCTTACACACAGAGAAAATCTCTGGGCTTTTCTTTACTTTTCTGTAGGGGTCAAGTGTTAGTGGGTGGGATTTTTGCCCCATTGCACAGGTGAGATTACCCTTTTGAGTATTCAGAGATAGGAATGAGAGGTACATAAACACTGTTCTAAAGGAGCTTGGCTACAAACTATTAGTTCTGGTAAAATATTTTAAAATCATTCCTATTTAAGGTATTATGTTCCATCTGATAACATGTATTCAGTCAAAAAAAAAAATAGCACGTGATTAATAAAAAGAATTACCATTTTTTGAAACTGGCAGATGTTTGGGTTCTGCTGTCTTGGAGCTGCTGGAATATGAGAAGCAAAAATTTAGGGCTACTGAGTTTGCTGCAGATGCCCTAAAATTTCAGGGGTGAAATTAAATTCCCATTTAGGTTTTGGGCTTTGTGTATAGCAAAATGCCCCTGAAGCCAGGCAACAATGTTTTCCATGTGAGTGTGTCAGTCTTTGCTGTTGCATACTGTGTCAGCGTTGCCAAATAAATGTGGTTCACAGTGGTAAAGCATGTGCAAAGTGCTGGCAAAGGAGGGTCAGTAGCCTCATCAATGTCACTCTGTGCAAAGCATCCTGTGCTTGTCAAACATTTTCTTCTGAGACAAGCTTTCTGCGTTGGTTAGTTTCCCTTGCAAAGCAGTTAGCTGAGCCTATACTCACATTTTTCACTCATACTGTATTTGAGTTACATCAGCTGAGGGAAATGGTAATGTGCAACAGTGACTCTGGAATTTAAACAGAAACCCACAAGGGATCTCCATACTGCAGGCCAACTTCCAAATATGGGAGAAGAAAAGCAGCCATAGTAGCCTGGGAAGCCATCCTTGGTACAGCAAGGGACAAAATAGTCTGGAGTACGTGAGCTTCTTTGAATTTGTTTGGAAAGGTAACAGCTGTAGTGCTTTAGTGAGAATAAAGGAATTAAACACAAATATTGTGATAGCAGGAAGAAGCATTGTTGAACATTAACTCTCTAGAGCTGAAAAACAGAAGCACAGCTGTTTTTTTCCATTCCATTTACCTGAAATCCAAGTGTGCATCCATACTCTGGCAATACCAATCTGTTGCATTTGCAGATTTATCAGAAAAACTCCTAAGAAGAACAATGATGAGAAGATTAGTGGGGCTGACAACTGGGTCTATTTGAAATTCTGTCTCAAATTCTCTGAACAGAAGTAAATTCACCAATGTTTAGATCCCACGTTCTACAAATCCTTATTCGAAGTCTTAACAAGAGCCTTTAATATACATTATAGACAAATTTAGGACCTTTTGATAGGATGAGAATAAATCTGGCTTTTAGAAACAAGGAAAATGAAGCCAATGTTTTATCAATTGAAATGCCATTAAAAAAGGCCTCTTACGGAGGTGGACTTTTTACAGAAAATAATTTGTAGGCCCCTTTCCCTTACTCATTGTGTAAGAGCTCTGAATTTTCTAGAAAAATAACTGAGGCCAGAATGGCTATGGAAGAGATAGGGTGCTTCTTGTCCTGGGAGACTCTGTGAAGATGAAGTAATAGATTCTGTTTTTCTTTTCAAGCTTCTTCAAGGAAGTTTTGTGTGTTCTCTTAGCAAAAGAGATTTGATTGCACTGTATTTCAAACTTCTGAAACTGACTTTGCTGTCTGAACAGCATCTGAATTTGAGTTTCTTTAGAGTGGCATATTATGCTGGTATATATGAATGTATATTGTTTATATGTATTAGGGAAAAGCATCAACATTTCTCTTCGCAGGTTTTAGACAACTTCTTGTGTGCCTTCATGCATTTTCTGTAGCACTACTGCCAAAATAAAGATACTATGTGCAACATGTAATGGGAAGGACTCAATTTCAAGTCACAAGCCTCTCAAATTGTAATGTAAGATTGTAATGTTAAAGTTGAGTCATAGTGATTCAGCTAATGCGTCATCAGTGAAAGATGTGGGAGTGCTACTAAATTACACCATCAGTTTTCAGAGCTGTCTGAAATAGGAAACATTGCAACTTTGATAAAATTATTTCTGTCTAACTGCTGAAATTTTGTACTTTCTTCTGTAAAATGACATTGCTTTGGCTCCTGTTTGAAAGATGTCTTTTACCCATCAAAAGGCTTAAACCCTAGTGCCTGATTTGGTTCCACTTTCCACCCTCTATCCCTGTACATAATAATGGAATCACAGTTTGCAAATATGTAAAGATTCTCCCTCACAGTACAGGCTTAAACTGCTGTCTTTAGTTGGAGATGAAAAAATAAATATGTGCTATCCATAGCTGTAAATGACACAATAAGGGGTTCTGAATGTTAGGTGCTTATAACTTCAGTAGAGATGTATTTTCACTATATCATCACAGAAACATGTCGTTAACTCCAAAAGTTTATATGGAATAAAGTTCAAAAGTCCAAAATCTTCCAAAACTATTTGAACAAATTCACAGTAGATAATCCTATCAGGGCCTATTAAACACAGAAGTACTATTTCTGGCTCAAGAAGATCCTCAGCTTTAGATTTTTCATGTGGATGTGTGTATTTTGGGAATTGTTATTTTGTCCTTACCCCATTTTTGTACTCTTTCATGCACATCTACTGTTGACTGCTGTCAGAGCTGGGGTAGTGCACTAGATGACACACATGGTCTGACTCAGTGTGTCTTTATGTTGTTTGTGTAAAATAGTTCTGGTCTAACCCCTCAAATTAAGAAAGAAGGCCTAAAATTGGCATCAGGGTAATGAGAAACTTAAGGGTGATTATTTGTACATCAGCGGACATGTAAGTTGTTATCTGCTGTTGCTGTTAACTTCCTCTTTCCTGTGTGCCTGAGCTTTTCTTCTGCAAGAATGTACTGTCTCCATTAAAACAAATATACATATTGTATAAACACAGCACTGTTCCTATTTCAAAATTTGTGATAATGTGAGGGAAAAGAGGACAAACACTGCATCATCATGTCCTGAACCTATGGACAGCTGTGGATACAGTCATCCAAGAGGCACAGCTGTGGGTCAGGTCATGAAGTGGGTTTGCATCTAGCCACATAGCAGAGACTGCCTGCTGGACAGCCTCTACCTGCCACACGTGTTTTCAGCCCTCTAAACATGAGCTGTAAGACAAAAAAATGCACATATATCAAAGATACCCATTAGTGTACTCACATGTGCCTTATTTACATGCTTGTGACACTCTCTGTGAGATAATAATCCTTGCATCTCCTTCATGTAAGCTGGGAGTAAACTTTTGGCATTTCTCTTCCATAAAAGAAGCCTGGAAACAACCTCCCATGGCTTAATGCAAGTCTATTTTATTTCCAGTTTCTAGCCATCTCTAACTAACATAACCTAAGAATTCCATGTATCTTAAATTAGGTTTGCATTTCTCTTGGAGACTGGGAAAGAGGGCAGAGGGAACATAATGCAATAGAAACCTAGGGAAAATTAGATCTGAAAATGAGGTAAAGAAAACAGACTCTGAACAAAGGACTGAGACAGGGAGAAAATTTCTTTTGGGAAAATCATGTAAGCATTCTACAGACAGGACTGCTTTGAGTATCAGAGAGCTTTCATGAAGGGAGGAGATTTTATTTTGTCTGTGAAATGACAGTGAGCATAGAATTCCTTTTAGTAAAGGAAACATGCCTTTTATATTTTAATTTCAAAGTAAGAGTAAAGGAGGGAAGAATATGTGTTTAAAATGAAGCAAAACAATTTCAGAAATCCCCCCACATCTGAATTGATACAGTTCACACATCCACAGCACAAAACCCTTGGGAGGTCAGCTTCAGCTGCTGTAGGAAACCAGTACTTCTATAGGAAGAGTTAAAAATAATATCACTAAGTGTATTTCCAAATGTGACTATCAGCAGGGAAGGCTGTATGCTGGGCTAGCTCTTGTCAGCAAAGCTCTGCACAGGCAATGTGTTCCTGAGGGCTGACTGTGGTACTTGATGACTACGAAGAAAGTGTATCACCTCGGCACAGTAGCTTTCCAAATATTGTAGCTGAGAGAATCCTGGAAATAACAGAGAAACCTTCGCTACCAGACACCGGAGCCTGGTTCTCCTTTTAGCTCTTGAGATGCATTATATGGGGTCAGCACCAGTTTAATATCTGAAGTACAAAGAGAATCATGGTTGATTTGCACGGCTTAAACACTAAAAGCAAGTACCTTTCAAGTGGTCATAGAAAGGGCTCTGACAGTCTGGGGACCCCTTTGATCGCATGTCAAATGTTTAATGCCAAGATGAGACAGATGCTAATTGCCTCATGTTATCATAGGAAGTAAACCTGCCAGTGCAAGAACAGATGGCAGTGCATGAGGGCTTTCTTAGATGGAATGCAAAAGAGAGATTTTATGTCTGTGCCACTGATCAGCTGGGGAACACGACAGATAACATGGTCTTTGGATTTGTGGATTTGTATTTGCAGATAGGCTTAACTTAAGAAAATGTATGTCCCATCCCACACTAGCAAACAACTGTGATTACTGTTATTTAAAAAAAAAATAAAAGTGAATGCAAAAAGAGCACAAGTATTTTTTTTAAGAAATAATACTATCACAGATGACCCAAGACACAGTGCAAAAATCCAAAGCAGTTCTGCTGATTATAGTAGCGAGAGGCCTGTGTTCCCTTTTTTCTCATAGCCTTTGATAGCGGGTGCATGCAGATAAGCTCAGAGATGCTGTATGAATGGGCAGCCATGGCCTTTGCATTGAAATCCTGCAGATCGTACTGAATCATGCAGTGGTCTACACCACTGTAGAGGGAAGGAGGAAGCGTAAATGTTCCATCCTGGCTGCAGCTATTCTGCTCTCTCCATTGCCCACAAAGAGGAAGGAGCAGAGTTGCAACCCAGCCCTGACCTTGGCTTGTGTCTCTTAGAGAACATTATGAAGACAGCAAGTAAAGCTGAAAAAAACTTCAACAAACAAACAAAAAAACCCTCTCAAAAACCCAAGAAAAACCTCATCTAACCTACAAACAGCACAATATGCTGAATCTGCATAGTTTAGATTCTGTTCAGGGTCTCTCCAGTCCAGGATTGGAATTGCAGGAGCTGCATAAAGACAGGATCTTGGGAGGCCCAAGAGTAGAACAAGAAGGAGTGTGGACATATAGGGAGCAGAGAGAGAACTCCTTAGTAAATGACGGACCTAAAGAACAACAGCTGCCAGACCTCAAGGGTTGAGGTGTCTTGTTACAGAACAGCTATGTAAAGAATCTTGCCCAGCACCTGTCCATAGTGTCCCAGGCTTGATTCTTCCATGAAAACATATAAAGCTGCCAATATATATTTTTTAAAAAGAAAGAAGAAGTAAAGGTAAAATAAGACAAGAAAGAAGAAAAAAGAAGAGCAAAAAAGAACAAGGAAACAAAAATTGTAATTGTGACATTCATTTGGAAAAATAATTTAGGAAAGGTTCAACTCTGGGATAAGCTGAAACAAAAAAGGAATCCTAAAGAAGTAGCCATTATGATAAAATAATTGGGTTTTTTTACTGAGAACAAAATAATTTATAAGTACATGCAAACATAAATTGAGTTTTATTTAAAACAGTGAAAAGGCCTACAATCAGCTTTGAGCCTGCAATAAAACAGGTTAAATGCTCTCAAGTTACAGGTTACTTTCAGTATATTTGAACGCATGGACAGTGTAGGAGCCTTCCAGGCAATTAACGAGGCAGGTGATAGTACTGCAGAATGGAGAACCCTGCTTCTTCCTGCCATACCTAGTATATGGCTCTCCCACTCCACCCAGAATCAAAAGAGTTTTGTTTATTTTATTTCTACTGCTTCTGCTCTACGTAGGCTGGATTTCAAGCAGGGCAATACATGGGAAACAAAGTGGCACTGCCCCCCGTGGCCTGCAAAAGTTAACAGACGGCAGCTGGCAGCTTAGAAATGTATTTTCTTGCAGTTGCCATGGCCAGAAGATAGCTTTTACAGTGAGAAGTGGTAATCTGGCACTCCTGCTAATGCTACTGAAAATGTTTCCATATGCATAGAATGCTCCAGAGCTTCATGAAAATCTCGTCTGTTTTCGTTTTCTCTTTTTTTCGTTCCCAGCTAGCACTCCACAGCCACACTGAGTTCAGATTTCTTAGTATTCCAGAGGCAGACAAAGATACTTTTATTTTATATACGAAACAGAAATACTTCCTATTTATATTTTGCTGGGAGCACAGACTTTTCACAGGAAGGTAGCAGTTGTCATATCAATCAGACCACTGACCTGTCAAGTCCTATCAGTTTGAGGCTAGTCCTGACACTTTCAGAGGAAGGTGTAAGAAACCCTGCTTAGGACTTGCCACCCAACAATGAGATGGGCTTTTTTTCACCCCTGTAATGTGGCAGTAAATTTCTCCTGTTACTTTTCTTGTACCCTGAAAGGTTCAGCAAGGTCATTTTTGCCATGAAATAGTACATGCTGGGTCAGAATTTAGATGCATGAATTCTACTACATATGAAAATCCCTGAAAGGTAGTCTTTTTTTACAGGCTGTGTGATTCACACACTGGCAAAATTACATTCAGAAATATTTGGCCTCATAAAACTGCTGAGCTCACAATACTCCTGTTGTAGTCTATAAGAATTACAGATATAACACATAATGATTTTACATTATCAGCGGTGAACACTTCTATCTTTTTGTTACCAAAAATTTCTATTATTAAGTAACTGAAAGTATTGTTTAGCAGTAATAATAATATGAGTTTATCTACTGGTTGATTGATCTCCCTGTTTATGGATGTTCTGTTTTCTCTGCAAGTAATGGCATTATTTATATCTATCGATGCTCTCTTTGCAAGGTCATTCAGCACTAGATATTTTTCAAAAAATGAGTTAGATATTAGTTAATGTGTAGTACTGTCTTCTGAGGTTGGCATGGATTAAGTCTTTATTTTAGAAAAGAAGGAACTGAGACTGTTCAAAAATAAACATTTTTTCATTCTTGAATAGTGTGTGGAAATTCGTACGTCATATTTTTAGGCTTAGTTGGTGGATGGTTCTTTTTGAGCCATTTGAGAGCACTGTTTCTATAGATGTGCTTTTAAATTATGTGATTTGACATAAACACAGTAATTACTCAGTTGAAGGTTGATTGCCTTACTATTAACACCCTCAGATGTGTTTAGATGTGGTCTCACAGCTAGCCTCCCTGTTTAATATTATTTTGGCTTTTAGCCAGTGGTCTTGAATATCATGCTGAATTAGCACCTGAGTACACTGTTGGTTCTCTTCTGCTGGTTCTGGATATTCTAAGCTAATTCTTTTAACTTCTTTAGTTCCAGTAATATACACAGCCTAGAATCCATTCTCTTGAATTCTTAACTTTAGATGTTAGATTCCAGATTGAGATGATGTGATAGTACTTACGCTTTGACAACCTCTTTTCCTCCACACTCCCATTCTTGAGATATTTGGCATTACATGGGGATGATTTATTTACTCTGTAAATTATGCTATTGTAAGACTTCTGCATATGTCTCAAATGTTTATAAGAACATTAGAACATGTGGGAGAATACTTAACATTAGTTACTAGTTATATACACACACAGAGAAAAAAAGAGGAGCTTGTACCTCAGTCTTTGGCAAAATCTACATAAGCTATGATTTGGCCCAGATTTCTCAAGTGCTTAGCCCAGTTTTGCAAAATGTTAACCAAGTCCTAAGCATCCAAGGAAATATCTTTGCTGAAGTTTTTGTCTCACTGAATTAAATAGCAGAACTCACACATATTTTATTAGAGCAAGGAATTTACCACTGAACTTCAAAGAATTTCTGTGACCTGGAAAAATATCCACAAACTTTTTTCCCATTTTAACATTACCAAAGCTTTTAATTTCGAAGAAACTTTCAGGATTAAGGCAACAGAATTATATTTTTAGGTACATGCACCTTATTCCCAAACATATTCAGGAAAGACTTAAACTCTTGACAGTCCAGAAGTGCTCCTGAATATTGCAAAGGAAGCTGTGAAGCAGAACAGGAGCTGCCCTTGGACTGTGTGCATAAACACTTTGAACATTCCTTAATCTGTTTAAAATGAAATCCAACTTCTTGCAGCAAATAAATTGCTTCTGCTAGCTGAGCAACACTCTTCGATCACAATAAGTAGTGATTTGGTAAGACAGCACACAGTCCCTGTTAGCTCACCCCTCTGCACTAAAGTGATTAGCAAACTGGACATAGGTTGGCATGCATGAGCTACCTTTGCAAATAGCTACAAAGGAATAAGTAATGTATGGGAGGCTTTATAACTAGGATGGAAGCTGGAGGATATCCATCAGCCATGAGTGTGGTTCATGAGTTTTAACACCTTCCAGAGTCTCTAGAGCTTTCAGACACACTGGGAAATGACAAGCAGCTCATATGGGCCTCTGAGACAGAATTATAGAGTCTGCAGCATTCCAATATGCTTCTTGGTAAAAATAGTCTGTTATTGTTACAAAACTCCTGTTAGCATTCTGCTAAGAGGTGAGCATATTGCTTTGGTTATATTTAAACCCCTGATAAGAGTGCCACAACTGCAGCTGTGGGCAGTGCTGCCCATTTGCTAACCATTTGGAGTTGTCAAAACGTACAGAGTACAGCTGTAAACTTTTCCTAGCAGATCATTTATCCCCTCCTCCCCTAGTAATTCTAGAA
Source organism: Hemiprocne comata (assembly GCA_020745705.1). NCBI lineage: Eukaryota > Metazoa > Chordata > Aves > Apodiformes > Apodidae > Hemiprocne > Hemiprocne comata. The sequence continues at coordinate 16,543,277 of CM036592.1, forward strand.
ATAGTCTGCCCTCTTCATATAGAACAATATTATTTTTCTATTTGCTGAAGAACTGGGCATACAAAGCAGCACCCAGAAGGAGTCCTGTTTTTGCTGGGGCAAAATCACAGGCCAATCAGGGAGGGCAGGCCATTAGTAGCCCCGAATCAGCTGGGACCTTAAGTCAGGGCAGCTGCCCCGAGCTGGGTATCAGTTGTATCCCACCCCAATTACATCATGTAGTTTATAAAAGGGGGAAGACTGACTAGTGTAGAGAGCTGTGTTTCCTGGGGTTTTTCTTTCTTTGATTGCTCTTCCTTCTGCTGTTCTTAAGGCACTAGGCTAAGTGTAAGTTTTTCTACTTTATGTTAGGATTTGTTTTGTTCACTATTTATGTTTCAACTCCTGGGTCTTCTTTTCCTGTTTCCTTTTCTCAGTAATTCACAACTGCTTCAGTTTAGCCCTGGATATGGGTTAAATGAAGATGGAAGGCTAGCAGGAAGAAAAGTATTTTTTTCCTTTCAGTGGAAATTGTGTATAGCTACCATGAAAGTATTAGTAAGGCAGTGTAAACTATGATTTTATTAACATGTTCTCATTTGCAGAGGGGCCAGGGCCTTGTCTTTATTTGTAATTAGACCTGCAGACACTGATGCAGAGGAAACAGTACAACCTCTAGTTCTGTAAGAGGGAGCCTTCTTTTGGGCTTCTCAATCCCAGAGTAATCTCTGCCCATGGTGTATATTATCTTTTTTCTTGTGTGCTTACCTTGTGCAGGGACACCAGAAGCTGTACCTGTAGCTTACTTTTCCCATATAGCTACAACAGACCAGATAATGCTATAGATTTAAAGTGACTTGCTGTGTTGCAACAATGTGGGCTGTTATCTGAAGTCAGGTTTTTGAAGAGCAGCACCCCATGGTGTGCAGCTGATTGTGACTGAGATAAGACTTCTCAGTTTGAAGTATTTATTGTGCAGCCAAGACTTTGGAAAAAAAAGTTAAAAATGTATTTTGTGTATGGAAGCTAATTTAAAATCCCCTATAAATACTGATCACCTTTAATCTGTTAAAAAAATAGTATAACAGAAGGTATCACTGGAAATTCAGTGACAGGTCATGAGATAGGCTACCTGTGTGCTGTATCATCACTTGCATGAAGCCCATTGGCTAATATAGTTGACATTAACTCAGTCTGAAGCTAATTCTTAGGCTATAGCTTTCTCCTGAACCAGACATGGTTAAAACAAAATACTAATGTGGACAGCTCATCTTAACATACCTCCGAGCCCCAGTGTCAGCCAGCTAAGCTTTAAAGGAGTTCCCCTGTGTCTGCAGTGTGTTTAAACATTCAGTAGCTTGTCTTGTTTGAAGGCTGGAGTGCTGTTTTGCTAGCCTTTTCTTTGAGGGCCTTATTTTTGTCTGCTCATTATTTGATGAAAAAAGTGCTTTTATTACATGAATTGAAGTAATTTTCAAATCCCTACTAACTCAGCATCCATTGTTACTGACTAAAACTTTAAGTTTTCTTAGCCTTGCTATTACTTCTAAAAGAGCACTAGCTCTTGAGTTCTGTAATTATTTAGTACTGTAAAAACTCTTAAATTAATGTTTCAATACCATATCTATGTTGGGGAGAAAACCTCAGAAATGGGGCACTGTGATTCTAATATCCCAGGAAGTAGTTGGAGTAACAACACTTAATTACACCACTGCACTAAATTACAATACTACATGACTTCAGGATCTGATTTACTTTCTGTTGTCTGTACTAATGTGTTTAATTTGCATTCAGAATTTTCCTCTAATGTTGTTATTTTATATTGTGGATATTGTCTTATAAGTCTGTTGCAAAGGAAATTATTAGTACCCTCTTTGCTTCTGAGATTCAATGTCAGAGATGGTGACACCTAGAAAATATCTCCTTTAGTTTGGGAAATTAGCTTTTCAGAGCAGGATGCTCATAAATGTGACTCTACTTCTGCAGGAGTTCCTGGGTTTGGTTAGGGTTGTGAAAGTTCTACAGTGCTTCCCTGACTAAGAACTGTCAGGGAAAGCTGTATCACCCTTTCAATTTTCAATTTAAACCTGTTTGATGGCAGAAAGCTAATGGTTAAACTTCTATGAAATAGATCATCCTTAGGATGTGTTTTGAAAATACCTCTTTCAAGTGCCAGGTCATTTATGGCCTGAAGTTGCACCAGGGGAGGTTTAGGCTAGATATGAGAAAGTATTTCTTTACTGAGAGAGTGGTTGGACAGTGGAACAGGCTGCCCAGGGAGGTAGTGGAGTCACCATCCCTGGAAGTGTTTAAAATAAATATAGATGTGGTGCTTAGGGACATGATTTAAGCATTGAACAGGTAGATAAAGGTTACGGTAGGTGGTTTTAGGTTATGGTTGGACTTGGTGATCTTTGAGGTCTTTTCCAACTAGGATGATTCTGTGATTCATGTGATGATTTAAGACTAAAACAGTACTTCCAAAGTATGAACTAAGTGCTGCTTTGTGTTTGCATGTTGGTAGCTATCTCTAATCTTATTTGTTTATAAATAAAATGCTATTTCTAACAGTACTGCTGCAAGTTCTGATGAGAAAGTGAAAGCCAAGGAAGTTTTCTTCCTGTTCATTAATTCCTTGCAGTGAAGAGCTCAAGTACATTAGGAATTTGAAACATGAGAACCTTTGTAAAAGGCTGTTTATTTGAAGCCTTTGTAGCTACTTGGGAGTAAGAGTAAAGAGCACTTCCCCAGAGTGGCCTACAATGCATATGGATTATATGAATGTGCTGGTTTGGTTTGGTGGGATTTTTGGTAGTGGGGCAAGGGCCCCAAGGGTGGCTCCGGTAAGAAGCTGAGAAGCTCCCCCTGCTCCAAAACCAGCCAAGGAGCCATTAGAGAAACAATAGATGCGCCTCTGCGATTAACATACGAAAGAACTGATGTAAGAGCTGAGCAGAACAAGCACTTAGAAAGAAAAGACCTGTGCTGGAGAGGTGAAGTGCAGTGCTGTGGTGAAAATCCTGGTGTTTGGCGAGGAAGAAGGGGAAAGAAGGTGCCCAGGCAAAAGTTTCCCTGCAACCCATGGTGAGACGGCAGGCTGTCCCCCTGCATTCCTGGAGGAACATGGCGGAGCACTCCCTGGGGGTGCCAGGAGAGGTGAGAGCCGTGGATTTGGAGAGACTTGGATTTTGTGGCCAGTGGACTTCCCCAGCACCAGGGGAGGTTACTGTTCCCAAAGCAGCCCGTGACTCTGTGGGAAGCCTGTGCTGGAGCAGCTTGCTCTGGACCTTGTGGGAAGGACTCATGAAGGAGAGGTTCGTGGGGTACTCTCTCCCATGGGAAAGGACCCCATGGGGAAGCAGGGGAGGCCTGCAAGGAATCCTTCCTGAGGAGGAAGGAGCGGTAAGAACCACCAGACTGTGAACTGACTCTAAAACCCATCCCCTGTCCCCCTGTGCCACTGGGGGAAAGGAGGGAGAGAAATCTGGAATAAAATAATTTGGGCCCAGGAAGAAGGTAACATATATAAGCACTGCTCTGTGTTGTCTGTGTCCTGTGTGCATCTGATTAGCGTGAAATTATTTTTTTCCCTAAGTTCAGTCTGTTTTGCCCAAGAGCTTAATCAGTGAAGAATGCTCCTTGTCCTTTGTCTCGACCATGAGCTTCTAGTTGGCCTTTGTCCACCTCATCCCAGGGTGTGTGTATGGGGGGGAGTTGAGTGAGCGGCCATGTGGCTGTTCCTTTGTTGTTGTGTTGGGCCTAAACCATGATATTTATTGGCAAGCCAGGCAGGAGGAGAGACAAGGAACTATGACATTATTGGTGACCCAGATGGGGCAGAGACAAGGATATAAATAAGGAGAGGTAATGGGCAAAACGTGGACTAAAGTATTATGGGGGATTTTTCTTGTCAATATTGTGGTAAATGGACGAGGGGTGGATTGTGTGGAAATTATCCTTTTCTGTGTGGTATCATGCTACTATCTTTCTTTTGGTATGGGTTGTGGTTTTTTTGCAGTGTGAATGAAGTTCCTGAAAATTTTTGTGATGTGTAGGTTTTGCTGATTGTTCTTTTGTATGTGATTCGCTGAGGCAAGGGGTGGAATGTGCTGGTTTGGTTTGGCTGGATTTTTTTGTAGTGGGGGAAGGGCCCCAGGGGTGCCTCTGGTAAGAAGCTGAGAAGGGCCCCCTGCTCCAAATCTGTTTGGAACACTGAAGCAGACCATGCAGCTAAATGGTTGTGTTTCTGTTCTTCAGTGGCCTGGCTCTCTGGTACATTGCCATCTACTTGCCGTACCTTTACTGTAAATGTCTGTAGTCGGGCTGCAGTATCTTGCCACAGGGGGGAGGCCCAAATAGGCTTCTCCCTCCACTGCCAATTGTCCTATTTCAATCCCTTTAGCCACCCCACAAAGCATTTGCTACCATCCAGGAATCAGTGTAGAGGTAAAGTACTGGCCACTTCACCTGCTCTGCAATGTCTAGGGCCAGCTGGATGGCCTTTACTTCTGCAAATTGGCTCGATTCACCTTCTCCATCCTTAGCTTGTGCAACCTGTCTTGTAGGACTCGAGACAGCAGCTTTCCACCTCTGCTTACTTCCTACAAGACAGCAGGATCCATCTGTGAAAGGTATGAGTTAAAGTAGAAGATAGCAGCTTTTCTCACCAGTGTTCTTAATCTGGTTTGGAATGTTCCTAAAAAAACAAACACCCAAACCCAACTTAGCAGATGTGTTTGGGTTTTAACTGGTGCTTTCAGACATAATGAAGCTCTTAGTATAGTAAGAACCAGGTGTCTTCTGATCAAGCAATTTGCTGTAGTGTATTCAAACACAAACTTAGCCCACTATCTGGCTTGAAGGTATCTGAAATAGAGCATTAGCAATAAGGAGGATGTTGTAATTTAGATTTTGTTGGAGTCTCCCTGAGTTGTTATGCAGAATGCCTAGGTTACTGCAGTCTTTGGAACAACCATTGATTCTAGCAGCATGTGTAGACAACTTGCTAAATGTTTTGTTCCAGATGCTTGCAAGTGTAGTGGATGCTTATTGCAAGCTTCCTCTTCAAAACGACCAGCTGTTGTAACAACATGATACAGTGTAGTTGCCAATACTGTTCTATATTTCTGAAATCTGTAGATCCACACTTGCTAGCCATCATGCACAAAATAGGAGAAGGCCTCAAAATAGTAAGGGTGATGAAGACTGCTATCAAAGAAAACCAAATTCAGTTGAACAGCAACCAAAGCTATGAGGTTTTGAGCATCAGGTATTTTTTTTTGCCTTAGTGGAAAAAATATTTTTGGGATTTTATAGCATCAGTTCCTCACTTTTCATCCCACTAAGCCTTCTGTACAAATACTTTCCATAACCTAAACTAAGACACAGACTGGAAGTATAAAGCTGCTGTTTTTCTCTGGGAAACTGAAGGCAGATTGAGTTCCTTGAGTCAGGCTTTTTGCATGGGTTGTTTGGTAACAGCTGCATTTCGGTTTTGTCAGTAAATCATGTAAGAAGAAAATTAGTTTGAGCGTGATAGATGCTTGTTTCACTTGACCTGTATAACTGGCACATGCACAAATGAACTCTGCTGTCCTTGAGAAAAGCCTTGGGGGAATAATTGCTAGAGATATTAAAATTTCAGTTTGCTCCTGTGTTCCTTTATCTTTTGACAAAAATCTGATGCTTGTGTCTCTCTCAGGCTAACCTATTAAAGAAGCTTTGCCAGGATTCGTTGTGCTGACATGCCTGTGGAAGAGCATATATATATCAGTACTGAATTTTTTCCTGAAGTTTTAGTTGCTAGTTTTTTTCTGTACAAGATTAAAGTTTAGGGTCAGAAATTACCATGAAATAGTGCTGACAGAATAGCCTGTGGTCCTATTTGGAAAGCTGTGCTGTCTTAATACCAGTGTCCTTTGCAAGAATGTTATAGGCTGGAACTGTAGTCTCTGGTATGGGGAAAAATAATTGTTTATCTGTCACAACTGCTGTTACTTTTTATTTTGAGGGAGAAAATGCAAGTTGGGGAAAGAGGGCATCTGTTAATTTCCTATATAAACATGCCCTGGTTGGTGCAATGGTCAGAGCCCTTGAGGGTAAGTTAGGAACGGACTAATTCACAGGAGCTGGCACCACACAAACTCTCAATATACATAGGTCTCCTGTGGTGCTAAGACCTTGTACTGGCTCTGTACGAGTGATGGATATCAGCACCCCCTCTGTGTATCAACCTGAGCATGTGTCCATGAGGTCATATTGCTGGTAACTGTAGAAATCAGTATGTGTGTGAGGGGTGAGGGTTAAGTGCATGTATTGGTGCAGCCTCCATTTTGTCATGGTGTAGCTTCTGAATTGTTAGCAGTCTAAACTAACCTGTCTAGTTTTGTCTTCCTTGTTGAATTCTGTACAGATCAACTATGCTCTGTCTAGTTCTTTTCTTGATTCTTGCTGCTGTATGCTGCTAGGAAATTTTTTTGAGCTGCCACACTCTTAAAGAGAAATAAATCCTTCTGTCCACTCTCCAGCTCTACTGTATCTCTTTTGACATGGAAAATTTTATGTCAAAGCCAAAACATTTGCAATTACCTTTCATAGCAGATCTCAGTAAATGAGTGGTTGTATATTGCTGTGGCTCTGTACAGTTACCTCTAGAATTATTTGGGCAGGAGCATCATGCAATGCTTATCTGTACTGCACCTTTTTCCTGATTCTTGTGAAACAATACTAGTGCTCAGTTACCCAAAGTATTGCAATTACTTTTTCCTACCTCTCTCTGATAATGGTCGTCTCTATATTAACCAGAATAAGTGCCCTCAATATGTTCCCTAATACATAGCTGCCACGGTTTTATGACTCCAATAGCCAAATAATGTTTAAGTTCAGAGAATTTTTACTCGAGGAATTCTAGAATGTCAAGAGTTAATACTGGAAAACCAGATAATGTAGTATTAACTATGTAAATAAAGCTATTTAATTTCAAATTTTAAATTGTATGTTGATAAAGGTTGGAAAAGATGGGCATGAACTGGGAGAGGAGAACAGGGAACAGTTGATTGTGACTATTCAGTAATAATTCTTCTGCTTAAATGGATTTGATGTAGGGTCATGATGGTTAGGGCAATAGGAATATCCTTTAATAAATAACATCTTGCTATATGTCCATTTCCTCCCATCCCTCCTCACCTTTGAAGTCTTTCACAGAAGTGTAGCCTGAGAGCAAAGCTTTTAATGCAAGGACATGAGTAAATACCACAGGGATCAAAATATATTACTCTCCTAGTGGTGATTGTTATAATCTTGTGACCAGAAGGACAGAGAAGCATGGTTCGAAGATTGCTAGCGTCCTATAGACGAAAGCAAACATCTTGCTATCTTCTGGAAAGCAGAGCCTGCTGCTTCTATTTGGCGATGTCTTCCTCATAGTGACTTATTTCTTGGTTACTCTGAATGCAAACAGTTTTTTCAGGTAAAATAAGAATTCTGGAGTCTGGATTTTTGTGGTCTCTTTTCAGCTCTGCTACTGATGCCTGTCATCAGACAAGTAGAAGCCTCCACAGCTGAAACAGTTTTAGTATTGACACACTCAGAGCAGTGAGTCACATCTTGGTTCTGTCCAGTAAGGCACATGGAGTTAATCATAAAATAGGGAGTTATTTCTAGACAGGGCCCCTCTCTGAAGTGTTAACAGGTGGAAACCCTAGCAGATAAATTAATGTCTGATCTTCAAGAGAGGGTTATTTTTACTGCCAGCCTGAGTTTGATGAGTGCAAGTGTACCATGCCATGATACACAGCAAGCATAGCTAGAGTGCTCTGGACCTGTCCCTCCCACATTTTTAAAGTAGAAGAGGCAGAGTAACTTGTGTGCATGTGTATATTCATAACTACATAAGGAGATTATTTGTTTTCTAGACACAGAATTAATTTGATCACTCATACTGAGAGAACTAGATAATGAATAAAGGGCACCCAACACCAAGTGTGTGAGTACTTTGAAGTGAAGTGTACAGAATTATTTTTCATTAAAATACTGCTTGTCTTTGTGGGGTTAGTAATCTCAATAAGCTTACAGTCATATGAACACATGTTGAATTTTCGTAAGCTTATATATGAGAAGATGTCTAAGGGAAAAGGTAGTTTTCTCCTTCCACTGCTTTGTTTTGCTTGGGATAATATTAATTCGTAGCTTTTCAGACAACATAATTTTTTTCCCAGTGTCTAGTTTTGTGTTTAACACTTGGTGAAACATGTATGCCCAACACATGTGAATTTGCAGCCAGCCATTGAAGTCCCTTGCATTACAGGAAGGCAAGAGAGCTTGCTAATACATTAGGAAACATACAATAATTGTGTGTGTATATATATACACACACATATATATTTAGACACATACAAATGTTTATGGAAACTTGCTACTGTGTTGCACAACTTAGCAACAATTTTCTATAGCTCACTTGCAGTGTGTGCTTGTCTAAGATTCACTTCTATCCCTGTCCACCTTTTCCTCTTCAGATGGATTTGTCTTGATGGATTGGAGACATGTAGGGATGTTGACTGTCGCAGTTTCTATGTCTTGGTCTTAAAAGCAGCTTAAAACATTTTTTGTTGTTTTCTCACCAAGTCTCTTGATGGTTGGTTTCCTTAGCCACTGCTCATTCTTAGAATGAGAATGGTATCAAATAATTCAAATGCAGAGTAAATCTACTAATTTGCAAAAATGGAGATAGGCAGAGAAGACTTGTTTAAATGAAAAGTAATGAAAACACATCTGTCTGAATACACTGTGCTGAGAAAATTTTTAAATGCAGCATAAACAACATACTCAACAAGGTACTCTGTCTGAAAGCCTTTCTTTTTTTCCCTCTGGTGTTGAAGACTGCCAACACCACTTTGCCATCCTCTGGCCGTGATGCAATCTCCAGGGTTAACCACCAGCTCTAGTTCAGCTCTCATTGCCTGGAAGTAGGAACCAAAATGGTATTGTATGAGTTGCATGGAAACCTCCTGAAGATGAATTATCACCAAGAGAATGAACATAGCAGCATGAATAAGAAAAGGAGAACTTGGGTGTAGAGTTAGTTAGCCATGGCTGTGTCTTTTTTTGGTTTTTTTAGTTGCAGCAAAGAGTGACTATAGTATATTGTGTAGTGCTATAACTGTGCTGTAGAAGGCTTCTCAAGAATGAGACATCTGGGTAACCTTAAACATCTGTGATGACTATTAAGCTCCTGGAAGAAAACTAAAAGGACTGTTCAAAATCCAGATAGAAGCTGCTTATATTATAAAGCTGGATGTGTCAATCCTGGTCCTCTAGCAAGGGGTAGGAGTGGGGACCTTCAGAGCTGAGCTTCCATTGCTGCTCAGCACACAGTCTGTAACTGGTGTCCCAGCATCATCTCTAAACAACAAAATAAATTATCCTCAGGGGTGCTTCGGCAGTGGCTGGTGAGCTCCTGGAGAGACTCTCCAGGGAGAGTCTGGCAAGCAGATTTTCCTTCAGTGTCTCAACAAGTGTTTGCCCTTTATTAACTGATGGAACTTTTTTTTTCTAACCATGAAATCTAAATGCTTTGTAGTTCTAGTTTAGTGTTCAATACTGTTGTTTTGGGGAATTCACAAGTTCTTTGGTGCTCTCTTCCCCTTACACTGAGGATTGAAGTGTGGGATGCAATCTTTGTGCAGGTGTTTGCAGATGTTGGAGTGGGATTGCAGGAAGAGAGGCTCGCTTTGTGTGGGTTTATCTAGGAGATGTAGTACAGAAAGTAAGAGAGCAAGTGGATGTGAATGAATGAAATGTGCTAGGTAGGTAGTCTGGACAGTTCGTAGGTACTTGTTAGGTATGACACAGGGGCAAAATTTACTTTGTGTAGTGCAATTGGATTGGTGTGGAAAGCTAATCAGAAGTTAATTTTTGCAAGTGTTAACTGCTATGCAATTAGAAGTAAGAAAGATGCTTGAGCTACATCAGCAGAAAGGATGCAGTTCTGTGAACTGGGAGGTGGAAAACATCTGTCCTTCCGTGTTGTCTTGCAACCGTTTCCCTTCCACAGTGATGCAGACAGTGGAGTCTTCAAGCCCCGGCTGTCCCGGTCTGCCTGTGCCCGAGCAGGCGGCAGCCCGCGGCCGCCCTGCGCTGCTGCTGGTGTCCGGGGGCGGGAACAGCCCCGCTCTGCAGCCGGCGCGCGGGGCGCGAGGAGGGGCCGAGCTCGGACGCGGGATGCGCGGGGACGTGCTCTGCACGCGCTCGCTGTGTGGGCTCAGCAGCGCGTGCTGTCAGTTGCGGCGGCGGCAGCGTCGGGGCGCAGCGGCAGGTGTGAGGGTGACGGGACAGTGGGTAAGCGAGGGGTGAGCCGGAAAGCGCTGAGGTGATTTGGTGGGGCCACGCTCATACTTGCTGGTGAGGGTGGGGGGCTGGAGCGTGAGGGACGAGGTGGTTTCGGAAGGAGGAAGGTGCAGCCCGCGGGGCACCGCGGGGAGATGTCGAGGTGCCTCGGTAGCCGCAGCACCACGGCCCCGGCCGGGGGAGGGACCCGGGCGAGGCGGAAACACGAGAGTGGTTTGAGGGAAGGGAGCCCGAGGCTGACGGTTGGAAAAGGCTCAGGTACGGGCGGTGGGGCTCGGGGTGAAGCCCGTGATGACCCTAGGTCAGAAGAAGGAAAGTGAGTGTGAGGGGACAGCACGGGGGAAAGAAGGTAAACGCTGGAGCTTCGCAGGGGGAGGACAGCGCGGCCGCCGGACGGTTAGAGCGCGAGCGTGAAAGGGGCTGAGGTACCTCAGCGAGGCAACGGCACCGGGGGGGCTTCGGCAGGAAAGGCTGAGGTGCCTCAGCGAGGGGACGGCAGCGGGGGGGCTTCGGCAGGAAAGGCTAAGGTACCTCAGCGAGGGGACGGCAGCGGGGGAGCTTCGGCAGGAAAGGCTGAGGTACCTCAGCGAGGGGATGGCAGCGGGGGGCTTCGGCAGGAAAGGCTGAGGTACCTCAGTGAGGGGACGGCACCGGGAGGCGGTGCTTCGGCAGGAAAGGCTGAGGTACCTCAGCAAAGGGGATGACACCGGGGGGAGGGCGGGGGGGGGCGCTTCACTGTGAAAGGCTGAACAGCGAGGGGATGGCATCTAGGGGGTTTTGGTGGGAAAGGTTGAGATACCTTAACGAGGGGACGGTGCTGGGGGTGCTTCAGCAAGAAAGGCTGAGGTACTTCAGTGAGGGGACGGCACCGGGGGGGGCTTTGATGCGAAGTTTTGAGGTACCTCAGAGGGAGGTTGATGCCGGGAGGTCCTTGAGTGGGAAAATCTGAGGTACCCCAGCGAGGGGATGTTGTCGACAGGCACTTGAGTGGCAAAGGCTGAATTACCTCAGCGAGGAGACGGCACCGGGGGGGGCTTTGGTGGGAAATGCTAAGGCGCCTCAGGGAGGGCATGATGCTAGGGGGTGCTTCAGCAAGGAAGGCTGAGGTACCTCAGGAAGGGGACAGCACCAGGGGTGCTTTGGTGGGAAACTTTGAGGTACCTCAGGGAGAGGTTGATGTCTGGGGGCACTTTACTGGGAAAGGTTTAAGTATCTCAGCGAGCAGATGGCACTGGGGTGCTTCAGTGGGAAAGGCTGAGATACCTCAGCGAGGGAATGGTGCTGGGGGGCGATTCAGCAGGAAAGGCTGAGGTACTTCAGCAGCGGGGGGGGATGATTCTGGGAGGGCTTGGGCAAGAAACATTGAGGTACCTGAGCAAGGGGGATGATATGGGGGGATGCTTCAGTAGGAAAGACTGAGGTACCTCAGTGAGGGGATGGCACTGAGGAGGCTTCAGTGGAAAAACTGGAGGTACCTCAGCGAGGGGATGGCACCTTGGGGTCTTCGGTGGGGAAACCCTGAGGCATCTGGGTGATGGGATGATGTCAAGGGACACTAGCAGGAAAGACTGAGGTACCTCAGGGGTGGGATGGCACTGGGAGATTTTGGCAGGAAACGCTAAGGTACTTGAGCAGGGGCTTAATGGCACTGGCAGAGTTTCAGTAGGAAAGACTGAGGTACTCAGCCAGGGAGGGCATGGCACTTGTACTTCAGCCTTTCCCACTGAAGCACCCTCAGGGAGGTGATGGCATGGGGGTACTTTAGCAGGAAAGGCTGAGGTAGTCAGCCAGGGGATGATGCTGGGGGTGACCTCAGCAGGAAAGGCTGAGGTACCTCAGCAAGGGGAAGGCACAAGGGCGCTTGAATAGGAAAGGCTGAGGTACCTTAGGGAGGGGATGATGCCCAGGGGGCTGCTTCAGTAGGAAACGCTGAAGTATTCCAGCAAGGGGACAGCATGGGGGCGTTTGAGTGTGAAACGCTGAAGTACATGAGTGATGGGACAGCATGGGGGGAAAGGCATGGTACCTCAGCAGGAAAGGCTGAGGTACCTCAGTGAGGGGATGGTGCTGGCGGGCACCTCAACAGGAAAGGCTGAGGTACCCCAGGAAGGGGATGGCACAGGGGCACTGCAGTGGGAAAGACTGAGGTACCTCAGCGAGGGGATGGCATGGGGGGATACTTGATTAGAAAAAGGTGAAGTACCTCAGGGAGGGGAAGGCACCGGGGGGCTTTCGTGAGAAGTGCAGAGGTACATCCAGGACATAGTGGCATCACAGGAGGTTTCAGTAGGAAATGCTGAGTTAACTCAAGAAGTAGATGGATCCATAGTGGCTTCAGTGGGAAACATTAAGGTACCTTGTAGACTGCATGCTGGGGTAGGAACCTTGAAGAACATACGATGGGGTCAAGAGTGTGTTTAGGACAGAAAATTCTGCAGTAATGGATCCCAGTAAAGTTGGAGAGAATGGCAAATCTCTGCGTGGGCTTCGTTGGTGGTCTGCAGAGTTGGGTAAACAGATGTTGAGGTTGCTAATAGTGTCCTAAACTTCTTTGTCTCTCTCTTGTAGCACCAGACTGGATAGAGAAGCTACTGGCTTCAGCAGCAGCAGCTGGTAAGCTGGGAGCAGGCTGGGATTTGGGAACTGGAATGGGTGAGCAAGACCATCTCAGTTTACTTGGGATTCAATTAAAAGACATGTAGTTACTCACCTCCTTTCCCCCCTCCCAAGCAGCACCCACTCAGCTGGAAAAGCATGTGCATGAGAAGATGCATCCTGCACCCCAAAACAGATACTGCTTACTACTCCGGCTTCAGAGACCTGGAGAGCCATTCCCGTCTTGCCTTTAAACAGCCTCTGCTGATAACCTTCTCCCAGGGAGAACACAGATTCCCCAATGAAATGCCAAATTGAACCCTAGGGTGTACACTCTGCAGCTTCCAAGCCCAGCTCTGCCTTAGCTCACACCTGCAACACAGCACTGCACATGCAAACTTAATTTAGCACTAGTTGTTGTAGTGTTTGGCTTTGGTGAGGACAGTGTGTGTTTGTCAGCAGTTAGTGTAGGGTGGACTCTTACGGAGACAGAGGAATTTTTCATGCCAGAGCCTGTTGATGTTGGAGTGTTATTGTGGAAGTCTTCAGGTAGGCATTTGTTGATGTTGGAGTGTTACTGCGGGAGGAGTGGATTACTTTGTGAAGGCTTGTCTGTGAGACGGTGTAGAGAGAGTAGGGGAGCAGTTTAGTGGGAAAGGATGAAATCTGGATGGTTTGAAGGTAGATTTTGGAAAGTCTTCGGTGGTACAGGTAATCTGTATTAGGCGTAGGGTAGAGGCTGAAGCTGGCTTTGCCTATGTGGTGCACTTGGATTGGTGTGGACAGCTATTGAGAAGTGGGCTTTTGCAAGTGACCCTGAAACTCAAGATCAGGTTGGCCATTATAGACATTTTCCTGCTGCCTGGCTGGACAGCGCCATGCACTGCTAGTGGGGTGGAGCACGGCAAGCTTGAACCTCTGCAAATACCAAACCACAGGTAAGTACTATGGGAATTTGTATTGAGCTATGACATCTATAACAGATTAAACTGGGGTTCAGCCTGAGAACTGCTTTGTGATGGGGGTGTGCTGGGGAAGCTCTGCTGCAGTGGGGGGGCAGAGCTGGGCTGAAGGCCCTGTGTGGGGAGCAGGGACCAAGGCAAGGTGGCCTTGCTGTGGGGTGCGGGGAGGTGTCAGCACCCAGACTCAGCCTCTGTCTGGCTGTAGGTGCCTGGCATTGCTGTTGCTCAGTCCTTCGTTTGCCTCTCTTGAGGTGGAGCAGCTCATGAAGGAGAAAGCAAGAAAGAAGAGGCTGGTGGTGGACCTGCAAGTCAAGAGTGAAGAGGAAGATGGGCTGCTCAAGCAGGGGACAAGAAGAACATCGCCCTGGGCACAGGGATCTCTCTGGTCATGCACAAGCCTCCCTGGCCCTTCTCAGTCTCCTGCTTCCCTGAAGCTAAGTGCCCTCCCTGTAAGTAGGCTGGGGCATCTGCTCTTATGGCCTCTGGCCACCAGGCTCCTCTGGCTGGTTTATTGTCTGATGACGAATGTGTTTGCTAATGCTTGTGCATTTTGGGGGAGCCCTTTAGTGTCAGCAGCCCCTCAAGCTCCCTGTAGCTAGGGATGAGGTCACAAGGGCCCTGGTGCTCTGCTGCCACCCCACTGAAAGTAAGCTTTGTGCTGCCAGACTCTCCTTGATGGGAGCTGCGGAGCATTTGCAGACCCTGCGGCCAGAGCTGACCCTGCCATGAGGGCTTGGCTCTCTACCTGGTGGCTTCATGCCACTTTGGCAGGCAGGCCAGCCTGGCAGACCTGTAATCAGGGTTCATGCCATGGACTGCTACTGCTCCGCAGAGAGACGTGGGGTGCCCTTTGCTAGACAGAGCTGTATGGGAGCCCTGTAACTCAGGGTGGGGAATATGCCCCGCTCTGACCTTGTCACTGTTGTAGTGAGCAGGCCAGGAGGAGACCCTGTAAGGAGGGCAGATACTTGTCCTTGGGTTTGCCTCTGCTCTCCCCTAGAAACTGTGCCCAGGGACCTGGACTTCCCTGGCCAGGTGACATTTCACAGCCTGTAGACAAGGCTTCAGCAGAAGCTGATGGTAAGATGGGAGCTGTCTGTTTGCCAGGGTATGGGAGTTTGGGTGGGTGAGCAAAGGGTCCTGGCCTTTTGGGGTCCTGAGTGGCTGAGGGAGGGGGGCAGACATCTTTTAGGGGGCATCCCTCTGTCCTCAATCTCCTGGAAAGAAGCAGCCAAGGCTGCGGGGGGAGGAAAGAAGAGGATCATGCCTGGACAAGAGCCTGGTAAGTGCTGGGCTCACAGGGGACTTGATGTTGGTGCGGTGTATTGCACCAAGTGCCAGGGGCCAACTGGCAAGCCAAGTCTTGGCAAGGGACAAGCTGGGCAGCTCTACTGCTGTCAATAGGCAAAGCTGGGGTGAACAGTTACATATGGGTGAGGAGACAAGAAGGCAAGGTGGCTTTGCTGTGGGGTGTGAGGAGGTGTCAGCACTGTGACATGGCTACAGTCTGGGTGTAGGAGGTTGGTATAGCTCAGTCCTCCATGTGTCTATCTTTGGGTGGGGCAGCTCAGGAATAAGAGAAAGAAAAAGAGAATGGTGGTAGACCTGTGAGACAAGTGGCGTAGAAAGAGGACAGCGGAGGACCTGTGACTCAAAGGTGATGAAGAAAGAATAGGACAGCAGTGAACCCTTGAGTGGAGACAGAAGTAAGATGAGGAAGGTGGTGGACCTGCAAGTCAAGAGTGAACAAGGCAGAGGAGGACAGCAGTTGACCTATGAGGGGAGACGGAAGAAAGATGTGGACAGTAGGGGACCTGCGAGAGATGACTGAAGAAAGACTAGGATGGTGGGAGACCTGTGAGTGAAGATAGAGGACAGCGTGGTACTTCCGGGTAAAGACTGAAGAATTATGTGGACAGCAAGGGACTTGAGTGAAAACTGAAGAAAGAACAGGGTGGTGAGGGACCAATGGGTGAAGACAGGTAGATGAGGATGGCAGGGGACCTGCAACTGAATAATGAAGGATGACAAGGATGACAGCAAACCTGTGAGTGAAGATGGAAGACAGAAGAGGATATGGATGGATGTGTGAGTGAAGGCTGAAGAAAGATATGGGTGGCAGGGGACCTGTGACTGAAAATGAAGACAGAGGAGGACAGTGGTGGATCTGTGAAAACTGAAGAAAAATCCAGAAGGTTGTGGACTTGTGAATGAGTAGTGAACAAAGAGAAGGATGGCGGAGGACGTAGTATTACACACTGATGACGAAGGCAGATAATTAGGGACTTGTGATTGAATACTGAAGGAAGATGTGGGAGGTGGGGGATGTGTGACGGAAGATGGAAGGAAGAGAAGGACAAAATGAGAATTCAGAGGGAAGACTGAAGATAAAGGACGCTGATGGGGGAGAGTTGAGTGAAGACAAAAGACTAGTATGTAAGGGGAATGGTGAGTGAAAGCTGAAGAAGGATAAGGATGGCCATGGACCTGCACGTGAAGATGGAAGAAAGGCGACATACCTATTAGAGAAGAAGGAAGATAGGCACAGAAGGGGATGTGACAGACCTTGCTGAAAGATGAGGATAGTGGCAGACCGCTGAGAGAAGAAAGAAGAAAGATGAGGATGAGAGAGGACACTTCAGTGAAAAAAGACAAGCCTGGAGATGGACGTGTGAGTGAATATGTTGGCTTGGTGTGCTGTCAGGGCCTTAAACCACGAGACTTGTTGGCACGGAATGTGTGGCCCGAGACAAGGATGATAATAGGAGAGGTAAGGGGCAAAACATGGACTGAAGTGTGATTCTGGGGGATTGTGGGGGTTGTCATTGTGGTGAAGGGCTGAGATGCAGATTGTATGTCAATGATGTATTTTGTTCTTCGTTGTGATGTTGTTTCCTTTTTTTGGCGTGCAAAGATGTCTTTGCTGATGTCGGTGAAGCTTGTGAAGATTTTGTGATGAGCGTGGATTGTAATAATAGGTCTTGAATACATGATTTGCAGAGGCGAGGGCTGGAAAGTGTTGGGATGGGGGGGTGCAGTTTTGGCAGGGGGGGAGTGTCTCTAGGGGTGGCTCTGGTGAGAAGGTGCTGAAAGCTGTCCCGGCTCCCAAAAGTGCGGCCTCACCTGTGGGTAAGGCCGAGCCCATCAGCAACAATGGATATGCCTCTGCAATGAACGTATTCAAGAAGGGGAAAGCAATAGTGAGAGAACCTCAGGGAGGAGGAGGAGGGAGGGGGGAGGTGAACATGTTCTGTGGAGGACCAGCCTGTGAAGACTGAAGAAAGCGCAGGACAGTGGTGGATCTCTGCATGAAGATGGAAGAACAAGAGGCCGGCAGAGGACGTGTGAGTGAAGGCTGAAGAAAGACCAACTTGGAGGTGGATTTCTGAGTGCGAATGTGTTGGCTTGGTGTGCTGTCAGGGCCGTAAACCACGAGACTTGTTGGCACGGAATGTGTGGCCCGAGACAAGGATGATAATAGGAGAGGTAAGGGGCAAAACATGGACTGAAGTGTGATTCTGGGGGATTGTGGGGGTTGTCATTGTGGTGAAGGGCTGAGATGCAGATTGTATGTCAATGATGTATTTTGTTCTTCGTTGTGATGTTGTTTCCTTTTTTTGGCGTGCAAAGATGTCTTTGCTGATGTCGGTGAAGCTTGTGAAGATTTTGTGATGAGCGTGGATTGTAATAATAGGTCTTGAATACATGATTTGCAGAGGCGAGGGCTGGAAAGTGTTGGGATGGGGGGGGGTGCAGTTTTGGCAGGGGGGGAGTGTCTCTAGGGGTGGCTCTGGTGAGAAGCTGCTGAAAGCTGTCCCGGCTCCCAGAAGTGCGGCCTCACCTGTGGGTAAGGCCGAGCCCATCAGCAACAATGGATATGCCTCTGCAATGAACGTATTCAAGAAGGCGAAAGAAATGGTGAGAGAACCTCAGGGAGGAGGAGGGAGGGGGGAGGTGAACATGTTCTGTGGAGGACCAGCGTGTGAAGACTGAAGAAAGGCAGGACAGTGGTGGATCTCTGCATGAAGATGGAAGAACAAGAGGCCAGCAGAGGACGTGTGAGTGAAGGCTGAAGGAAGACGAGGATGGCGGAGGACGTGTGAGTGAAGGCTGAAGAAAGACGAACTTGGAGGTGGATTTCTGAGTGCGAATGTGTTGGCTTGGCGTGCTGTCAGGGCCGTAAACCACGAGACTTGTTGGCACGGGATGTGTGGCCCGAGACAAGGATGATAATAGGAAAGGTAAGGGGCAAAACATGGACTGAAGTGTGATTCTGGGAGATTGTGGGGGTTGTCATTGTGGTGAAGGGCTGAGATGCAGATTGTATGTCAATGATGTATTTTGTTCTTCGTTGTGATGTTGTTTCCTTTTTTTGGCGTGCAAAGATGTCTTTGCTGATGTCGGTGAAGCTTGTGAAGATTTTGTGATGAGCGTGGATTGTAATAATAGGTCTTGAATACATGATTTGCAGAGGCGAGGGCTGGAAAGTGTTGGGATGGGGGGGTGCAGTTTTGGCAGGGGGGGAGTGTCTCTAGGGGTGGCTCTGGTGAGAAGCTGCTGAAAGCTGTCCCGGCTCCCAAAAGTGCGGCCTCACCTGTGGGTAAGGCCGAGCCCATCAGCAACAATGGATATGCCTCTGCAATGAACGTATTCAAGAAGGGGAAAGCAATAGTGAGAGAACCTCAGGGAGGAGGAGGAGGGAGGGGGGAGGTGAACATGTTCTGTGGAGGACCAGCCTGTGAAGACTGAAGAAAGCGCAGGACAGTGGTGGATCTCTGCATGAAGATGGAAGAACAAGAGGCCGGCAGAGGACGTGTGAGTGAAGGCTGAAGAAAGACCAACTTGGAGGGGGATTTCTGAGTGCGAATGTGTTGGCTTGGTGTGCTGTCAGGGCCTTAAACCACGAGACTTGTTGGCACGGAATGTGTGGCCCGAGACAAGGATGATAATAGGAGAGGTAAGGGGCAAAACATGGACTGAAGTGTGATTCTGGGGGATTGTGGGGGTTGTCATTGTGGTGAAGGGCTGAGATGCAGATTGTATGTCAATGATGTATTTTGTTCTTCGTTGTGATGTTGTTTCCTTTTTTTGGCGTGCAAAGATGTCTTTGCTGATGTCGGTGAAGCTTGTGAAGATTTTGTGATGAGCGTGGATTGTAATAATAGGTCTTGAATACATGATTTGCAGAGGCGAGGGCTGGAAAGTGTTGGGATGGGGGGGCGCAGTTTTGGCAGGGGGGGAGTGTCTCTAGGGGTGGCTCTGGTGAGAAGCTGCTGAAAGCTGTCCCGGCTCCCAAAAGTGCGGCCTCACCTGTGGGTAAGGCCGAGCCCATCAGCAACAATGGATATGCCTCTGCAATGAACGTATTCAAGAAGGGGAAAGCAATAGTGAGAGAACCTCAGGGAGGAGGAGGAGGGAGGGGGGAGGTGAACATGTTCTGTGGAGGACCAGCCTGTGAAGACTGAAGAAAGCGCAGGACAGTGGTGGATCTCTGCATGAAGATGGAAGAACAAGAGGCCGGCAGAGGACGTGTGAGTGAAGGCTGAAGAAAGACCAACTTGGAGGTGGATTTCTGAGTGCGAATGTGTTGGCTTGGTGTGCTGTCAGGGCCTTAAACCACGAGACTTGTTGGCACGGAATGTGTGGCCCGAGACAAGGATGATAATAGGAGAGGTAAGGGGCAAAACATGGACTGAAGTGTGATTCTGGGGGATTGTGGGGGTTGTCATTGTGGTGAAGGGCTGAGATGCAGATTGTATGTCAATGATGTATTTTGTTCTTCGTTGTGATGTTGTTTCCTTTTTTTGGCGTGCAAAGATGTCTTTGCTGATGTCGGTGAAGCTTGTGAAGATTTTGTGATGAGCGTGGATTGTAATAATAGGTCTTGAATACATGATTTGCAGAGGCGAGGGCTGGAAAGTGTTGGGATGGGGGGGTGCAGTTTTGGCAGGGGGGGAGTGTCTCTAGGGGTGGCTCTGGTGAGAAGCTGCTGAAAGCTGTCCCGGCTCCCAAAAGTGCGGCCTCACCTGTGGGTAAGGCCGAGCCCATCAGCAACAATGGATATGCCTCTGCAATGAACGTATTCAAGAAGGGGAAAGCAATAGTGAGAGAACCTCAGGGAGGAGGAGGAGGGAGGGGGGAGGTGAACATGTTCTGTGGAGGACCAGCCTGTGAAGACTGAAGAAAGCGCAGGACAGTGGTGGATCTCTGCATGAAGATGGAAGAACAAGAGGCCGGCAGAGGACGTGTGAGTGAAGGCTGAAGAAAGACCAACTTGGAGGGGGATTTCTGAGTGCGAATGTGTTGGCTTGGTGTGCTGTCAGGGCCTTAAACCACGAGACTTGTTGGCACGGAATGTGTGGCCCGAGACAAGGATGATAATAGGAGAGGTAAGGGGCAAAACATGGACTGAAGTGTGATTCTGGGGGATTGTGGGGGTTGTCATTGTGGTGAAGGGCTGAGATGCAGATTGTATGTCAATGATGTATTTTGTTCTTCGTTGTGATGTTGTTTCCTTTTTTTGGCGTGCAAAGATGTCTTTGCTGATGTCGGTGAAGCCTGTGAAGATTTTGTGATGAGCGTGGATTGTAATAATAGGTCTTGAATACATGATTTGCAGAGGCGAGGGCTGGAAAGTGTTGGGATGGGGGGGTGCAGTTTTGGCAGGGGGGGAGTGTCTCTAGGGGTGGCTCTGGTGAGAAGCTGCTGAAAGCTGTCCCGGCTCCCAAAAGTGCGGCCTCACCTGTGGGTAAGGCCGAGCCCATCAGCAACAATGGATATGCCTCTGCAATGAACGTATTCAAGAAGGGGAAAGCAATAGTGAGAGAACCTCAGGGAGGAGGAGGAGGGAGGGGGGAGGTGAACATGTTCTGTGGAGGACCAGCCTGTGAAGACTGAAGAAAGCGCAGGACAGTGGTGGATCTCTGCATGAAGATGGAAGAACAAGAGGCCGGCAGAGGACGTGTGAGTGAAGGCTGAAGAAAGACCAACTTGGAGGGGGATTTCTGAGTGCGAATGTGTTGGCTTGGTGTGCTGTCAGGGCCTTAAACCACGAGACTTGTTGGCACGGAATGTGTGGCCCGAGACAAGGATGATAATAGGAGAGGTAAGGGGCAAAACATGGACTGAAGTGTGATTCTGGGGGATTGTGGGGGTTGTCATTGTGGTGAAGGGCTGAGATGCAGATTGTATGTCAATGATGTATTTTGTTCTTCGTTGTGATGTTGTTTCCTTTTTTTTGGCGTGCAAAGATGTCTTTGCTGATGTCGGTGAAGCTTGTGAAGATTTTGTGATGAGCGTGGATTGTAATAATAGGTCTTGAATACATGATTTGCAGAGGCGAGGGCTGGAAAGTGTTGGGATGGCGGGGCGCAGTTTTGGCAGGGGGGGAGTGTCTCTAGGGGTGGCTCTGGTGAGAAGCTGCTGAAAGCTGTCCCGGCTCCCAAAAGTGCGGCCTCACCTGTGGGTAAGGCCGAGCCCATCAGCAACAATGGATATGCCTCTGCAATGAACGTATTCAAGAAGGGGAAAGCAATAGTGAGAGAACCTCAGGGAGGAGGAGGAGGGAGGGGGGAGGTGAACATGTTCTGTGGAGGACCAGCCTGTGAAGACTGAAGAAAGCGCAGGACAGTGGTGGATCTCTGCATGAAGATGGAAGAACAAGAGGCCGGCAGAGGACGTGTGAGTGAAGGCTGAAGAAAGACCAACTTGGAGGGGGATTTCTGAGTGCGAATGTGTTGGCTTGGTGTGCTGTCAGGGCCTTAAACCACGAGACTTGTTGGCACGGAATGTGTGGCCCGAGACAAGGATGATAATAGGAGAGGTAAGGGGCAAAACATGGACTGAAGTGTGATTCTGGGGGATTGTGGGGGTTGTCATTGTGGTGAAGGGCTGAGATGCAGATTGTATGTCAATGATGTATTTTGTTCTTCGTTGTGATGTTGTTTCCTTTTTTTGGCGTGCAAAGATGTCTTTGCTGATGTCGGTGAAGCCTGTGAAGATTTTGTGATGAGCGTGGATTGTAATAATAGGTCTTGAATACATGATTTGCAGAGGCGAGGGCTGGAAAGTGTTGGGATGGGGGGGTGCAGTTTTGGCAGGGGGGGAGTGTCTCTAGGGGTGGCTCTGGTGAGAAGCTGCTGAAAGCTGTCCCGGCTCCCAAAAGTGCGGCCTCACCTGTGGGTAAGGCCGAGCCCATCAGCAACAATGGATATGCCTCTGCAATGAACGTATTCAAGAAGGGGAAAGCAATAGTGAGAGAACCTCAGGGAGGAGGAGGAGGGAGGGGGGAGGTGAACATGTTCTGTGGAGGACCAGCCTGTGAAGACTGAAGAAAGCGCAGGACAGTGGTGGATCTCTGCATGAAGATGGAAGAACAAGAGGCCGGCAGAGGACGTGTGAGTGAAGGCTGAAGAAAGACCAACTTGGAGGTGGATTTCTGAGTGCGAATGTGTTGGCTTGGTGTGCTGTCAGGGCCTTAAACCACGAGACTTGTTGGCACGGAATGTGTGGCCCGAGACAAGGATGATAATAGGAGAGGTAAGGGGCAAAACATGGACTGAAGTGTGATTCTGGGGGATTGTGGGGGTTGTCATTGTGGTGAAGGGCTGAGATGCAGATTGTATGTCAATGATGTATTTTGTTCTTCGTTGTGATGTTGTTTCCTTTTTTTGGCGTGCAAAGATGTCTTTGCTGATGTCGGTGAAGCCTGTGAAGATTTTGTGATGAGCGTGGATTGTAATAATAGGTCTTGAATACATGATTTGCAGAGGCGAGGGCTGGAAAGTGTTGGGATGGGGGGGTGCAGTTTTGGCAGGGGGGGAGTGTCTCTAGGGGTGGCTCTGGTGAGAAGCTGCTGAAAGCTGTCCCGGCTCCCAAAAGTGCGGCCTCACCTGTGGGTAAGGCCGAGCCCATCAGCAACAATGGATATGCCTCTGCAATGAACGTATTCAAGAAGGGGAAAGCAATAGTGAGAGAACCTCAGGGAGGAGGAGGAGGGAGGGGGGAGGTGAACATGTTCTGTGGAGGACCAGCCTGTGAAGACTGAAGAAAGCGCAGGACAGTGGTGGATCTCTGCATGAAGATGGAAGAACAAGAGGCCGGCAGAGGACGTGTGAGTGAAGGCTGAAGAAAGACCAACTTGGAGGTGGATTTCTGAGTGCGAATGTGTTGGCTTGGTGTGCTGTCAGGGCCTTAAACCACGAGACTTGTTGGCACGGAATGTGTGGCCCGAGACAAGGATGATAATAGGAGAGGTAAGGGGCAAAACATGGACTGAAGTGTGATTCTGGGGGATTGTGGGGGTTGTCATTGTGGTGAAGGGCTGAGATGCAGATTGTATGTCAATGATGTATTTTGTTCTTCGTTGTGATGTTGTTTCCTTTTTTTGGCGTGCAAAGATGTCTTTGCTGATGTCGGTGAAGCCTGTGAAGATTTTGTGATGAGCGTGGATTGTAATAATAGGTCTTGAATACATGATTTGCAGAGGCGAGGGCTGGAAAGTGTTGGGATGGGGGGGTGCAGTTTTGGCAGGGGGGGAGTGTCTCTAGGGGTGGCTCTGGTGAGAAGCTGCTGAAAGCTGTCCCGGCTCCCAAAAGTGCGGCCTCACCTGTGGGTAAGGCCGAGCCCATCAGCAACAATGGATATGCCTCTGCAATGAACGTATTCAAGAAGGGGAAAGCAATAGTGAGAGAACCTCAGGGAGGAGGAGGAGGGAGGGGGGAGGTGAACATGTTCTGTGGAGGACCAGCCTGTGAAGACTGAAGAAAGCGCAGGACAGTGGTGGATCTCTGCATGAAGATGGAAGAACAAGAGGCCGGCAGAGGACGTGTGAGTGAAGGCTGAAGGAAGACCAACTTGGAGGTGGATTTCTGAGTGCGAATGTGTTGGCTTGTTGTGCTGTCAGGTCCCAGATGACTGGAGGTTGGCCAATGTGACGCCCATCAACAAGAAGTGCCGGAAGGAAGATCCGGGGAACTATAGGCCTTTCAGTCTGACCTCGGTGCCTGGCAAGGTTATGGAACAGATAATCCTGAGTTCCATCCAACGGCATGTGGAAGAAAACCAGGGGATCAGGTCCATCCAACGTGGGTTTAGGAAAGGGAGGTCCTGCTTGACCAATCTCATCTCCTTCTATGACTGGGTGACCATCCTAGTGGATGGGGGGAAGGCTGTGGATGTGGTCTACCTTGACTTCAGCAAGGCCTTTGACACAGTCTCCCACAGCATCCTCCTGGAGAAGCTAGCAATGCATGGCTTCGACAGGTGCACCCTTCGCTGGGTCAAAAAACTGGTTGGATGACCAGGCCCAGAGAGTGATGGTGAATGGAGCTGCATCCAGCTGGCGTCCGGTGACCAGCCGTGTCCCCCAAGGATCAGTACTGGGCCCAGTCCTATTCAATATTTTTGTTGACGACCTGGATGTGGGGATTGAGTCCACCCTCAGTAAATTAGCAGATGACACCAAGCTGGGGGGGAGTGTCGATCTGCCAGAGGGTAGGAAGAGGCTGCAGGAGGACCTGGACAGGCTGGATCGATGGGCCGAGGCCAACGGCATGAAATTCAACAAGACCAAGTGCAGGGTCCTGCACTTTGGCCACAATAACCCCAGGCAGTGCTACAGGCTGGAGGAAGAGTGGCTGGAGAGCGGCCCAGCAGAGAAGGACCTGGGAGTCCTGGTGGACAGCCGGTTGAACATGAGCCAGCAGTGTGCCCAGGTGGCCCGGAAGGCCAATGGCATCCTGGCTTGTATCAGGAATAGTGTGGCCAGCAGGAGTAGGGATGTGATTCTCCCCCTGTACACAGCACTGGTGAGGCCTCACCTTGAGTACTGTGTGCAGTTCTGGGCCCCTCACTTCAAAAAGGATATTGAGGTGCTGGAGTGGGTCCAGAGGAGAGCAACAAGGCTGGTGAAAGGACTGGAGGGAAGGTCCTATAGGGAGAGGTTGAGGATGCTGGGGTTGTTTAGCCTGGAGAAGAGGAGACTCAGGGGGGACCTCATCACTCTCTTCAACTACTTGAAGGAGGTTGTAGTC